>CM021108.1:497469083-498181334 GCA_007115665.2 Sequoiadendron giganteum | reverse complement strand
TTGATGTGGAATGCAAGATTCCAGGAGAAAGGAAAACATGGGAAATTTGAAGAATTATGGTTGGGACCCTTTGTTCTTGTTGGTAAAAAAGGAGAGGATTCGTACTACTTGAAGAACATGTCTAGAGAGGAGCAGGAGTTTCCTAAACATGGATAGTTCCTGAAGCTTTTTTTCTCTTCAGGAGTTACAGAGGGTTAAGAATTGCCAGTTCATGGACAATCCTTATTTTAAACCCCTTTTAAATATTATTTTCCATGCACGATAGTTTAGGGTCATTTTTCACCTTCCATTCTCCATGCTCCAATTTCCATTTTCTTCACTCTTTCATTCCCTTCATATACCTTTGATTTCATTATCATGTCATTTGCTTGGTCTAATCTACCAAAGATATTATCGATTCTTGCAGTGATTTGAAAAATTGCTCATCCCCAACAAGAGCCACTATTAGAACCCAAAAATCCCATTAAAATCCCTAAGGTTTTTTCCCATTTTAGCCTAAATTTTCCATCATTACCCTAAGGAATTTTATTTATTTATACTCTTTTCCTATATTTCTCCTAAAAATTTTCACTTCACTGCATTTCTTAAAGCTAAGAAAACCCTTCACCATTACCATATTAGTCATTTTCTATAAGCCAACAACTTTTACCACTATACCGTGGCCCCTTTCAGGATGGCTCACTGTATGAAGGTGAAAAAAAATGGATAGTCATCAGTGGGCCAACAATTAACGGTTATGGAATGGCCAATAGAGGGGCCAATGTGGTACTGCACGTGGTTAGACCACAGACCGCAGTGACTGCGGTGGTCGGTAAGTGGTTACCACTATATCATGCATGGTCTGAACATAGACCGTGGTGGTCATGGTAGATGGTGGATAGCAATGGAGGTGATGGTCTGAGAAGCCACCGCAGTACCATTGGTGGTTATCACGGTGGTCATAGTGATGCGGTGGAGATTCAACGCTAACTAGTGGAGACAGTAAAAACCAACTGCTATACCGTGTGCGGTTAACATAGTGACCGTGGTAACATGGTAACAATGAAGGTGATGGAAAAACTTTGATGTCGTGATAATGTAGCTGGAAAAGTTGGTAACTACAGTAAGATGGTAAACAATTAAAATTGACAGTTAATAGAAAATTTCCATACCGTGAGGTGCAAACAATATGACTGCGGTAGAGCGGTGGAAAAGGAGGAGTATGGAGAAAACAAATAACTACTATACCACGGGGTGCACACAGTTTGACCGTGGTGGAGAAGTAGGCATAAAGGGAGACTTCGTAGTAATGTATAATGCGATAAAATAAAGGAAAGGTAAGGTATAAAGTGTTGATAAAATAAAGAATAAGGGAAGGAAAGGATATAAAAGGAAAAATAAAAGACATCATAATATAATTTAAAATATTTAATTTTCCCGATAAGGAAATATGATTAAATATTTTAATTTTTGTCAGCAGAATGTGAACGACTGTAATAGATAGTGAAGGGTCGTGACCCTTAAAATTAATTGTATAAATACTTGTAAAAAATTAGTTGTAAGGCAGAAGATTTTAGAAGAGAGATAGATTGCGGCTAGTATAATATTTTCAGAATGGTTGCATTCAAGAATACTATGTTGCATGTATAAATTTTAAGGAAGATAATGAAAGAATGTTGAATTGGTGTCTTCATTCTGGTATTAGTTATTTTTTAGATTTCTGCAATTATTTGATTATCTCCAGTTTGATGTTTCTTGATTATTTAAGTTGAAATATCAAGTATATGTTAAATTTATCAGTGCACATTTGTTGTATTTGTGTGATTTGATTAATTGGTTTCATTAAAGAAGAATTAAATTCCTTTCAGTCAATTACAGTAACCTGGGAATGTTATTTGGATCATTAAGAAGAATCAAATAGTTAGGATTGATAATCTCCCTCAAGTAGGGTTTCTCAATCATATTCTTGCATGCTTATACTAGTTATAAACTCATACGTGTATGCCAAAAAATTAGAGAACTTTTTAGATAGGAACCACTCATCTAAGAATTCCATTTGACTTTGTTTTACCCAACAAGACACTAGTCTTCCATATTTCATCATTTAATTTTATTCATTTCATTTAATATCTATTAACTGAACATATCAGGCTTCACCTTCATATTGCATATACTATTGATACCAAATTTCATATGATATTGCATATAAAATTTACACCAAATTAGATTGCCATTGCGGATAGATAGGTCCATTAGGAAGTAAAATCTAGAATTTGTATCATTTACATAAGTACACCACCTAGGTTTCATAGAGCCTTAAGAGTAGAAGGTTCAACTATATTGGTTGGCCTTGTTAGTTGGTCAATAACATTGTGAGAGCTAGAGAACCTCTCGCGGTTCAAACCTATGTTTTTGAGACCCAACACGCCCATAGCATGAATCCATGGTCTACCAAGAAGAAGGTTATAAGGTAAATTATTTTACATAACATGTACAAGGGTAGGTACGGTAATGGGTCCAAGCTATAGAGGTAATAATAGTCTACCTAGAGATTTTCAACTAGTATTATCAAACCGATGAATGTCAACAGGAGAATCATAAAGAGAAGATGGATCGATATTAATATTAGGTAATAGATCAAAACTACATACATTGAGTGTTGAACCAGCATCAATGAGAGTAAGTCTAATTTTGATCTTATTAATATTATCTATAATCATTAGAGGATCTTCTTGATTCTGTACTTCCAGAGGCAGAAGTTCCTAGGGATAGAATGTAATATTCAGTGAATCCACACAAATATGAGCTATCAATGCATCAACATTTTCCAGCCTAGTGGAAGAAGGCAAGAGTATCTTTTGCAAGGCTTCTTAAAGCATACCCTGATAAACCGGAGCATACTGAAGCAAGTCCCACAGTGAGATCTTACTCGGAGTAACCTGAGGTTGCTCGACAAGATCATTATCACTAGGTTATTTAGTCATAGTTTCGAGTGCTTTAGGAAGTCTTAGTTATTTATTCATTCTAGTATCATAGTTACGAGCTACCGCTCTATAAGAGAGAGCCTTAGAGAGATTAAGAGAGTCGCTATCAAATGGAACACTATCAATAGAACAAACCCTTTCAGGAGAAGGACTAGCTAGAGTCACATAAATGACCGATCTCTTAGGCCTTTGATGGGTAGCAGAGACATATATTACATTTACAAAATCATCACAACTACTAGAGTGCTTATTTGAAGACATATTCTAAACATCGATCTAAACAGGATCTAATGTGGAAGGAGATTCATCATGTGCTAATGCATCATCTCTAGAGGAGAGTGCATTAGAATGGCTAAGAAATTCATCATTCATAAATGCAACATTCCTAGAAGAGAGTGCATTGGAATGAATAAGAGATTCATGATTCACAAATGCGTCATCTCTAGAAGAGAGTGCATTGGAATGAATAGAAGGTAGAGTAACATTTAGAAAGGTATTGTAGACACCGAAAATTGGTCTAGGCCTACGAATACCACTTTGGACATAATTTTATATTATCCATGGTCATGATTAAATAATGTTGATTATTTAATTACCTTTCTAACATATATTTCCTTTATTAATTAAATACCCCTTTTTAATTAATTCATTAATTCATAATAACCTTTATTCAACTTGATCAATTAAATAAATCATAATTGTTTAAGTATTTCGCTAACTAATTAATTCTTCCTTCTTAATTAAATAATTTATTATTTACATACCCCTTTGTCATACTTCAACTATAATTAAATACTTATTATTTAATTATTCATTTAATATCTATAATTAAATATATTATTTAATTTACTCAATTCCACCTTTACAACAGCCAAATTAAATAAATGATCTTTATTTATTCAATTAAATCTTTCATTCTCGAATGTTGAATTACATTAAAATTTAACTCATTTATTAATTATTTATGTCACATTCTTATATCATTCAGTTGACTAATTATTCACTCACCGTCTGACTCAAGATCTATTTTAAATCCGCCAGTTATCTTTGGGTTTGGTATTTGATCGTTTCTGTCAAGGGACTCTCTGTCACAACCAGTCAACTAACTAGTTCTAACTCATATGCATGAATGCATTTATTAATTAAATATAATTAATTAATTAATTCATTCATGTATGCATTCGAATTCTTCATCTTAGAGTTCTAACTTTGTCTTTGAAATACAAAGTCTATTTCTTCTATTTTCGAAGACTCTTAACTGAAGATTGAATATTTTATTTAATCAAGAACTCTTGTTCTTTCTATTTTTGAACAGTCTTGACACAAGATTAAGTTATCATTCTAATTTGATCTTTATCCTACAGTATTTTCTAACTCACATTCTATCTGACACATAACTCACATTGCATCGCATTCATCAATTTCATTCATCAATCTCTATTTGAATCTAAGTCGATCGTTTGAAAACCCAAAATCTATAAAATGGTTTGTCATTATCATTATTCCTCCTCCCGAAATCATACACTTTTGAGAAGAAACTTATCTTCGATATTTTTCTTAGACATTCAAAAAGGTTATGCTTGTATCAATACTGAAAATCTGAGGGCAAGAATATTGAAACAAAAAAATGGAGAAGTATTTATCTATAGATGCTTCTGGATTAGATTGTCTTCAATTTTTTTGCATCAACATTTCGGATCACACTATGTGATCCATCATCAGGATGAACAAGAGAGCATGAGGAAAGAAATGAATAGCTTGGGTCTACAAGCTATTCATTTCTCTCCTCATGCTCTCTTGTTCATACTGAGCTATTCATTTCTCTCCTCATGCTCTCTTGTTCATACTGATGATGGATCACAGAGTGTAATCCAAAACGTTTGATGCAAAAAATTTGAACACAATCTAATCCAGAAGCATCTATTGACAATAATTTTTATGGATTGTGGAAATCTCTTCTCATTAATTAAAAATGGAGAAGGGAAATCAAGATAATTTAAAGGAGTGGACACATATTCGGTGAAATCTTTTCAATTGATTTATTTAGTTTATGCTTACTTGCTTCATTCTTTGTTGTTCTGATTTAGATTATTTATTAGGTTAGAATTGATCATTTTAATCTGTGCAACTATTAGCATTTGATCTTTCGAGAAAATCTAGGTATACATTTGGTGAACCCGATGTGAACATACTTCAAATTTGCACATCTTTTTATTTTTTCATCTTTTATTTTATAGGTTATCGTACAACACACCGCATCCACTCAAATAAATGGCGCATCTATCTTCACAAACCGCATTTTCTACATTCCGCGATGCATCTTCTATTCTACACCACAATCATGATACTTTGCACCATATCCGCCTGTCAACAATTTGCACCACGTTTGACTGTCAACACGAACCACATCTTCCTATCAACAACACATCGCATCTGTGGCTTGAAAAGATGCATCTGCATGGTAATCGATTTTTAAATTTTTATTCACTTTTGCACATTCGCGTTTTCATTTTCATTTTTCATGTTATTTTGTTTTTCGCTAATTTTTGTTTACACATGTGTTAAGGTGGATTAACTTAGTTTTTGCATGATGAAGCATAGGAGACCAAATAAAACCAAAAACCAAAGTTTTCTATAGGATGAAAGCTGAAGATACCAAAAAAGAACTACTGATCAGTTTGCATGCAGGACTTAATGACTTTGTTTTATTTAAAAATATTTTTATTTGGTAGATAAAACATTGTCATTCAGATTAAAATGAATCAATTTTTTCTTTGTTTGGTGCGAAAGCACATTTATGTCACCTTTTACGATTTGATATATCGAAGTATCCTCTCCCCTTGTGTAGTCATGAGATCCTGGGTGTAAGAGAAATGGTTACTAACTCTAGAACTTGGGCTTTTCTTGGTGGGAAAAATTAGTCACCACAAGATGACTCAAACCGGTAACAGGCTTTAGCGAGTGACTTCCACCCGATATATAAAAATGGATTTCTAGGAGAAAGCCCAAAAATAACACTCATTGTTCTGATGAGAAGGGAAGAAATGGTCTCTCATCAAGCTGAATGGTTCCCCATGAATAGAATGTCCTTACTAAAAAACATGTAGTTTTTCCAAAATCCTACCTATTTTCTCATGCAATAGGTTCGGACCTATGAATTCATTTACATATTTACGGCTCATGTGTGGAGATGAGATGTATGCCATGGAAGTTTCATGGATATAGTAGCTTGGTTGCCCCATATAAGTGAGTGTCATAGAGGGGAGCCAGTGGGGTCAAGCTACTAGTCATCTACCTTGAATATGCGTAGTTGGATTTATCCAAGTAAGAACTCAGCAAGTATTTTCCAAAAAACCTAGGTTGTAAACTTTTTCTAGTTTTAACAGTTCTATCACCACTTGATTTCAATGCTTTTTTTTGTTATATTCATCAAAAAACTTGATCAACAAATGGAGTCAGTTGGAAAAAATATTTTTGGAAAAAAATGCAACTGTCAAATTGAGTCGCAACTATAATTTTTAACAATACATCTATCCTAGTGAGTCACAATTGTTAGGGTAAACACCACATATGTATGTCGAAAAATTCCACTTTTACACAACTTAAATATTACGAGCCACAACTATCAAAATTTGACTTGCATGTGTATATTCAAGCCACATCTATCAAAATAAAAACCGCATGTGTCTATCAACAAGTTTAGGTTCATAGAATCTTTATTCTGAGTCGCAATTGTTCCCATGACCTGCATCTATCATAAGTCCAAATTACCAGTCGACATTTGAAACCTCTTTTTAGTCAAATCACCACATATGCATGCTAAACCACATCTGTCGAAATTAGAACCACATCTGATAGGTGAACCGCATTTGATTGTTAAAAAAAAACATATAAAATTGCAAATCGAGTCTAAAACATAACTATCATTTTCGCTTTTGTTTCCTAAGATCTACCTTGGATGGAAACTGGAAAATTTTTCTCAAAAAACCTTGCATCATTGGGTGTCATATACGTCTTATTCATAGTCATCTTAAGTTGTGTAACATTTGAATAAATCTGCGATAAGATCTACAACTAGAACAAACGATTTTTAATCCTAATCTAAATCAAAACTAATCTAAAAATCTAACAATAAAGAATGAATATGAAAACATGATAAAAACTAAACAAACTGAATTGATCTCACCGAATATGCATTCATTCCTTCAAATTATCTCTTTTTCTCTTCTGCATTTTGCCTTTTCAGTATTCTTGCCCTCAGATTTTTGTGTTTGAATGCAACTATAGCTTTTTTGAGTGTCTAAGCAAAATGTCGAAGAATAGTCTCTCTTCTAAAAAATGAATGATTTAGGGGAGAGAGGAATAATGATTTATGACAGGCCATTTTATAGATTTTGTGTTTTCGAACGATCGGCTCAAATTGAAAGAGAGATCAATGGATGAGATTGATGAATTCCATGCGATGTGAGTTTAGTCTTAGATAGAACATGAGTTAGGAAAGACTAAAAATAGAACAAGATCTTAATCTTTAGTTAAGAATCTTCAAAAATAGAAGAAATAGACTTTGAATGTCAAAGACAAACTCATAACTCAAAGACGAGGAATTCGAATACATAATTAAATTAATTAATTAATTAAAATATATTTAATTAATAGATTCATAAATGCATACAAGTTAGAACTATTTAATCGACTAGTTGTGATAGAAAGTCTTCCTCCAGAAATGATCAACAGTTAAATTCAGAGATAACTCGAGAACTAAAAATAGATCTTGAGTCAAAAGGTGAGTGAATGATTTAGATAACTGAATGATAGAGGAATGTGACATAAATGAATTAAATGTGAATTAAATGTTAATTTAATTCAACATTTGAAAATAGAAGATTTAATTAAATAAATAAAGATAATTTATTTAATTTGACTTTCTAAAAGTATAATATGAATAATTAAATAATAAATATTTAGTTATAGTTGAAAAGGGGGTTAAACGAATAATTAAATAAAGATATTTAATTATAGTTGACATACGATAAAAAGAGGGTTTAATTAAATAATACATATTTAATTAACAAGGAAGAATTAATTAGTTAGGGACATAATTAAACAAATATGATTTATTTAATTATCCAAGTTGAATAAAGGTCATTTATGAATTAATGAATTAATTAAAAAGGGATATTTAATTAATAGAGGAAATATGTGTTAGAAAGGTTAATTAAATAATTTACATTATTTAATCATGACCATGGACTTATAGAAAATTATGTTGAATGTGTACTCGCAGGCCTAGACCAATTTTCGATATCTACAGTTTGCCCCTCTTTGATACAATGTTGGTACGACATTGTGTCAAAGAAAATATGCCCCGATCGTGCCCCGACATGAAATAGGTTAGGGTATGCCCCAGTGAAAGGGAGAATGACAAGGAGGTAGTGGTATGCCCCCTCCAGAGAACAGGTGGGTTCAAAGAACATGAGTGTGCTCTCGTAATGGATAGATAATTGTGGTAAAGATGTAAAAAAAAGAAATGTTAGCATGGATGATTTTAGAATGTTAGTAAGAAACAATTAAGTTTGATTGATTGATAAAAAGACATAATCTTCGATATATTTCCAAATACGCTATACTTTCTTGTTATCATCATTGAGCAGGACATGACATAGATGGATAGTACACACTATGATATGAGATAGACCATAGTGTACAAAGTCATCTATCTATGAAAAATAGATAGTCATACACAAGGAGTGTCTTAACTCAGACTAAGGACAAGATACCCTAGTCGTTTGGTCAAGACAAACCATAGACAACAGACAAATAAAAGACGGGTCATGAGACATCATTTCTCCTCTAAATCCTTGATAGAACATGCTTGAGGAAACTAGTAAAATGACTTAAAAACCAATGTTAAGAAGATAGTTGACAGACAATAGCCAAAGAAAAAGAGTCCTGAGACATTGTTGCTTCTCTAAATCCTTCAAGGGACATCCTTGAGAAAGCTAGTAACATGATCTTTCACAAATCGATAAAAAGTTAAGACAAAATAAGATATAAAGTCATAAAGCCAAATAAACGTATTCGCCAAAACTTGATCTTGTGGGATTGTTTGATGTTTGATGTTTGACATAGTGTAATGTGAGAGAATGACACATGCCACATAAGACATTAAGTCTAGTTTTGACTTGGTGACTTCTATATAAGGCATGACAAAGCCTGGTTTCAGTAAGACACATGTTGTATAAGACGTTGGAGTCTGATGGCATTAAGGTGACAAGCCACATGAGACTATGACAATTTGATGATGTCTGTTGACAAGAAAGACATATCTTTCTAAGACATAGGTTGATCGCTTTGAAAATGTGTTTGATATTGACTTGAGACTGTTTGAGATGTTTTGCCTTATTGTTGCATGACTTGTTTGATTCCTTGACTGATAAACTGTGTGTGTGTAGATAGTGTTTGACATGAGACGATATCTTAAACAATGATATGCAACTTGTGTGATAGTGATTGTGAATGAACCCTATTGGACTGACCTAGTGTGGTCTTGGGAGCTCATCAATTGATTAGCCTTGCCTACGTTGTACAGACACAAACCTCATAGTTTGACATGACCAATGAATTTGAATATACAAAAAATCATGATTCAATGTGTGTGATACATAACAAACCTAGACTGACAAACCTAATGCCTCGGGGGTACATCGATTGATGGCCTTGCCTACATCCCAGTCGCAGAGGTAACACAGCTCGACCATGTCTATGACTGACCTAACATGACCGACTTGACATGATTGACTTGACATGATTGACTAGACATGATTGACTTGACATGATTGACTAGAAATGACTGACTTGACATTGTTTTTGGGAATTTTTGACATTTTTTTATTTTTGGAGTTTTCTAATGTTTTTGGGATTTTTCAGGACATTTTCTATGGTGTGACATTATGTACAAAGTGTTAGGGCACAGAACAAGGATTTTCCCCCAGTTGGGAATAGGATTTGGAAGATGGAGTGGGTAATGTGATGGAATGGACGTTTAGATGTCAATCGTTCCAAATGATGGATAGGACAACCATTTATTATGAGTGATGGTGAAAAAGTCTGATTAGAATGATGGTAGACAGAAGAGCGAGCTTGACTACACATGGTCCTTATTGTAAGTGGTGAAATAGTGAATGAAATCTAAAACACTTCTTAATATGACATTATATCAATGATTAAACTAATTGAATCAATTCAAAGCAGTAATCAATTGAAAGCATCCTATTGCACTCTATCTCCAAAGATTTATTAAATCTAAATTGCTCTCAGATTGTGTAAGAAAATAAGACTGTTAAAATGACTATCTGAAGAATGAGATGATGATAATGTAATGTTAAATGATAAATCAATTAAACTGGCATGATATAGACATGAAATAGATAATTGCAGCTACAAGAGGCAGCCATGGTTGAAAACTAGATTGCTTGAATGTTTGATGTTTGAATGCTTGATGCTTGATGTCTGCATTCCTACAGAGTAAGAGTGTAAAAGCTTGATTATCTGGATCCTTTTCTTGGTTGAATGAGGCTGTATTTATAGATTTCCTGGCTGTAGAAATGCACAGGGAAAGCTTTGAAAGGCTTGGATTCAATCTAGAGAATTGAATGGTGAGAGATGGAGGAGATTGAGAGAAAGAGGGAGGTTGTCTCTACCCATGAAAACACCCGACAAGAGAAGAGGAAAGATTGATGGAAGAGGATTCAGAGATCAAATTCCAAATTTCTCTCCAATTTGTCTCCAAAACTTCCTGTGAAGTTTCAATCAATTAATTTGACATAATTTTGACATAAATTAGACATAGTTTAGACATAGGAAATCTAATTCATTTTTGAGAGAATATAGATTGGAATATTCCTTTGTGCAACAATTCAAATATTTGGATTTATTTAGATTAGCAAAGGACATAAATAATTTAATAAAATGAACCATAGGATAGTTGTTTATTAAATTAATCAGAGGAATATGGTAATTAATTAATAAAGTGTTTTGTCTTTATTTAATTAATTTAAGATGGATGTGATAGATTGAAATAGGGATTTGATAATTAAATCGAACAAAGTATTTAATTTTGTTTATTTAATTAAGATGAATTTAGAAGAATTTATGAAGAAAGTGAATGTGAACTATATTAAATAAATATTTCTATTTATTTAATAGTAGAGGAAATTAGGATAATTAATTAAATAATTTGTATTTAATTAATCGGATGCTCCAAACATTTTTAGGTGTATACATTTTTCCCCTCTTCGAAGTGATGTGTTTACACGTAGCTTCAAAGAAAATTTTGCTGCTACTACTAGGATTGATGATAAAAAAATAATTTCATATGCCCTAGACATGATTTTCAAATGATAATAATTTCGTGTGCCCCAAACATGATTTCCAGATGATGATAATTTCATGTGCCCCAGACATGATTTTCAGATGATGATAATTTCGTGTGCCCCAGACATGATTTTCAGATGATGATAATTTTGTGTGCCTCATACATGATTTTTAGATGATTTGATGATAATATGCCCCCTCGGGAGATAAATTAATGATCTAATGATTTTTAGAATTTTTAGAATTTTTGTGATTTTTTTTTTATGATTTGATGATGATTTGATGATGAAATAATTTATCTCCCGAAAAAATGATGAAGAAATGAGTCCTCTGATGAGTTTTAATTAATTTCATGGATAAAATTAATCAAAATGTTATAAAAATCCCCCAAAAATACCTTTCAAAAATTATAAATAGTGCTAAAAGGTCATTTTCAATTCATTATTTGCTTTTTCAGATCAAAATTTGAGAGATAAAGACTTTTTTGCCAGCTGCAGTGAGATGCTTATCCCCTACCACACTCACTAATTCGAGCGTGTTCGACATCACAGATGGCCGCCTATGTATGGACCTCCGATATGTACCCCTCAACCTCCTCGTAATTCATGCACTTTTGTTTTTTATGCTTTTTGAGGTGTAGGCGTGTCTAGGTGTCTTTTAGCGCTTTCAAGCCACGTTGTAGTGCTTACATTTTGATGTAGTGCTTCCATTAGGTATTCTAGTGCTTTGAGTTTAGCGCGTGCATTTAAAACTCTAGCACTTTCAATCAATAAAGTAGCGCTTTCAGCGAATTAGTGCTTAGGATTCAAGAATTAGCTCTTTGAAGCCAAATTTTAGTGCTTTGAGTCAGCAGATTAGCACTTTTAAGGTCTATTCTAGCGCTTATGGTAAAGTGGCGCTTTGATGGCCTATTTTAGCGCTTTGGAGTGCTAAAATAGCGCTTTCATGGTTTTAGCGCTTTGGGTCCTTGATTTAGCGCTTTTAGCTGATAAAGTAGCACTTTTGGGATGTAGCGTTTTGGATGACTATTTTAGCGCTTTCAGTCAGATTTGAAGATTTTGACTTAGTGAACCTTGATTTCATCAATTCTGATCATGTCCATTCTTCTGATTGGTATGATTGATAATCCAATTGCTTGATGTTGGATTTAGATTAAAATAAATTAGACTAACTCTCATGATAGGCAAGAAGAAATCCTATTTCTTGATGATCCTCATGATAGGCGAGGAAATGATTCAATACTTGATAAATATCATGATAGGTGAGATCTAGATAATGGTTTGATGAACCTCATGATAGGTGAGGTTTGATTCAATATCTAATAAATCTCATGATTGGCGAGATCTAGATAATGTTTTGATGAACCTCATGATAGGCGAGGTTTGATGTTTGCCTATGAATTTTGATCGAAAATTCATACCAAAGCTTTTGAAATAGACTGATAGTAGAATGACCTTTGATTCCTTGACATAGTTCACTGATTGTAGATTTTTTTGTTATGATGATAGGAGGATCTGGGTACTCTCCAGATGCGAGAGAGGTTTCCACAGACTACAGATTTGATACCTCATCTGACACCAGATGAGCTGCAGGTGATAGGTCATTGTGGCCTTACGAGTTTACTTGATATGCCCTAGATTAGGATTAATCGGGGTTTGTTGACCGCATTAGCTGAGAGGTGGCATAGCGACCACAACACCTTTCACCTACCTACCAGTGAGATGACAGTCACACCAGAGGATGTGTGGTGTATCTTACGCATTCCATTCATGGGAGAGATTGTTACATATGACTCTCATGGGACCAGCAACAAAGATGCTATCCTTCGAGTATTTCAGGATCAGGATATTGAGGGTCCGATTGTTCGATGGCGGAGGATCGTGGATTCGTATGCGACACTACCAGCAGTGCTAGCTGGATTTATTGGAGGTTTCCTTTGCCCTGATCACAGGTCAAAGGGATTCCTCATTGGCTGGGGTAGGACACTGGAGAGCATGTTGATACATGGTACCAGATATGCGTGGGGGATGTGCATGTTAGCACATCTTTACCATGATCTTCATTCCATTGTGTACCTAGGTGCATGTAGTATATCCGTAGGGGCAACTCTGTTATAGATATGGGTGAGGAAGCATTTTTCTATTTGTCGGTCGTTTCCCATTGCAAACAGACCAACTGGTAGACCGTATGTATTTAGATATAGTGGTCGATTCACATAGGCTCGGATGGGCAAGTTAGAGCACTGGAGGAGAGTTTTTGATGATACTGAGATAGTGACATGGAACCCATACCATGACTGTGAGGAGTGGGATGAGGATGATATAGTATTGGGCTTCCTTTGTGACTCTATGTACCTCATTGGTTGGACTCCTTTTGTGATTGAGAGATTTTTGTTGCGTCGGGTGTATAGATAGTATGGTGTTATTCAGTGTATGCCACAGGGGGTAGCCCACTATGCACGATGACGGATGGATATTCCTGATTGGGGTCCCACATTATCTTATGATGTTGTAGTAGAGGGGTACAGGACATTACAGCCATCTCCCTAGGACATGCGGAGGGATATTGTAGAGGCACCTGTGATAGAGGAGTACACCACATTTTTGGCTTTCGTCCCCCGTCCTCACATCACCATTCCTGATGAGCCCGCACCATTACCGGTAGAGGAGGATGTCACCGGGGGTGAGGGTGATATTCAGCAGATGAGAGCTCAGAGAGTGATAGTGATGGTGGTAGTGGAGGAGACGGAGGGTTAGGGCCAGCCATCAGTAGTTTATCATCTTCAAGCAGGCCTCACAAGAGACGAGCAGTGACCGTGCCACCTATGGATTATCAGAGACATATTTCAGGCTTGCAGGCATAGGTTCAAACACTACAAGGGCAGTTGGTACAGGCTCAGGGTATGCTTGTGCAGACCCAGACCCAGATGCAGGCATAGGCACAGGCTCACGCACAGGCCTTAGCATAGGTACAGGGGTAGTTAGCCAGTATGCAGACACAGGTTGATACCCTGACAGCCAAGAGAGATAGTGCATGATAGATTGCTGAGAGGGCATAGGAGACAGCGGAGACTCTCTAGAGAGTGGCTGATGGCACCTCTATAGGTGATTATATGAGAGAGGTTATGCGGGTTGGTTGAGAGGCGGAGTTCTACAGAGGCCAATACCATGATGCAGTGCCTGCAGATCACCGAGTCAGTTATGCCCCATCGAGATCAAGGTAGACTCATATACGAACAATCAGTGAGGGGGTGACACAGCCTCCACGTAGAGATTCCTGAGATCTGGGTCTGTCTGGGGGTGGTGGTGGTACAGGTCCTGTTAGGTCTTCTCATTCTAGCAATAGTAGGTCGTAGAGACCATTGTGATCCTCATTGATGTATTTTATGATGTACCTTTTTGTATGATGATGTATTTTTATGACTTCATTGTATACTTGACACTTGATGATATATATATGAGATGCATTTGATATGATATGTTGATGGCTTCATGATTTCTATGTGATGGATCTTTTTATTTATATGATTCTATGATGATCTAATTCTAAATCTGACGATGTAATGATGTTTGATTTTAATGCAATGATGCAATGATGTATGTATGTGTAGAATATATGATAAGTGTATATATGATGTGATCAAAATGTGTTAATATGTATGGATGGATAAATGTTTTCTTTTTATTTTCAAATATGATAATGATGAATAATGATCTTATGATGGATGCTATATGTTTTTGATGATTTTTATGTCAAGTATACTCAGTCTCTTTTGTAGATTAGATAATCATTGATTGAAACTCTTTATGCAACAAATACTCTGCAGATAATGAATGATGATGAATGCAATCTAATTTTAACATGCAACTATATGCAAAACATATGTCATTTTAATAGTCTTTTTGTGCTTGGTATCATCATAGAGCTTTATTGAATGTTGAAAGTGAATACAAGTGTCAATGGTTGTGTTAATCCAATGACGACCTGAGTACTTCTTTCATGATTTTTGATATTGCAATCGAACACAAGCATCGAGGTATAATTGAACTGAGATGACCTGAGCATTCATTGCATAAATAGGCAGAGATTATCATTTAACTGTGTGAATTTTGTTTGTCATCGGTGATACATTTGCATAGCACATCCCCTGACAATTCACACATTTATATGATTATCATACATATAGCAGACAATAAAAAATATCATTCTTTTTCCTTGTTGCTCTAGTTCAATACATCATTGAGTTACTCCAAAGAAATGATAATCAAAAAGGACAAAATATCCATTTTTTACTTAGAATGTTTCATTCATTCATCAAATTTTAGATCATCCATCTTGATTTTGACATGTTTTTGAATTTTAGAGATTTTGACCAAAGACCTAACCTAGTAACCTATCTTAGGGGTCTCAGGGGCTGATCAAAGATTAGCCTTGCCTACGTTACACACGCAGAGACCACGTAGTTCGACTAACATAGACCTATGTTTTTGGATTTTCGATATGATATGGATGTTTGATGCTTCTGACGATGATTGAAATTGGGCTTTGATCTTTGCTTTTGGTTTTCTACCTTCGAATGCAATTAATATGTTTGGATTGCCCCTAGATATCTAGATGTTGCTCCCAAGCTATGGAGTTATATGTTGATCACAAACATGAATTTGATAATGGATGTAATGATGGTCGGACGAAAGATATGATATGAATTGATACTGACTTTCAGATGAATGATCCTAACATATATCCAAATCGATGGGAAATTTGATCTTTGAATCACATGTGACGCCTGTTTCTAGGTTTTCACCACATGCTTTGATTACACCCGTTGTATTTTTCTTATTTTATCCTTTTTCTTTCCTTTTTTGTATTTTGTATTTATTTATTTTTTTAATTTTTTTCCTGTTTTTGCATTTGCCAAGATGCCTGTTTGCCAGGTTTTCACCAAGGAAACAATTTTCAGAATTTGCCCCATGCACTATTAGACTTTAAGCATAGAATTTTCTGAGATGAATATTGTTGATAGGTTCATCAAATAGATCCCCTTCTGACATTCATAGCTGATATGCTCCTGATCCATACATTGATATGATGAAAAATGGACCAAGCCAGTTAGGCTCAAATTTTCCTTTCTTTTCTTTGTCCTGCTGATTTCTAGGATTTTCCTTTAGTACCAAGTCACCAACCTGAAAGACCCTCGGTTTTACCCTATGATTGTAACTCCTTGACATCCTCTGTTGATAAGTTGTTAGATGATTAATAGCTTGTTGACGATGCTTATCCAACAACTCCAGTTCTTGCAGCCTGGATACCCTACAGTCTTCATCTGAAATGATACCTCTGAGTGATACACAAAGGGATGGAATTTCAACTTCAATTGGCAATATGGCTTCTGATCCATATACCAAAGCAAATGGTGTAGCTCTCATTGGTGTTCCAATGCTTGTTCTATAGGCCCATAGTGCAGGGTTGAGTTGAACATGCCAATCACATCCAACATCATTAACCGTCTTTTTGAGAATTTTGAGTATGGTTTTGTTTGAGGCCTCTGCTTGGCTATTTCCTTGAGGATAGTACAGTGTTGAAAAATGATGTTGGATGTGGAACTTATCACATAGCTCTTGGACATCTTGATTTTTGAAAGGTCATCGATTATCAGTGATAATGGATTGAGGGATACCATACCGACATATTATGTAGTTCAAGATGAAAGAGGAAATTTGTTTCCTAGTGATGGTAATAAGGGGTACTGCCTCAATCCATTTCATGAAATATTTTGTAGCTGTAATAATGAACTTGTGTCCATTAGATGATGATGGATTGATTTTCCCTACTAGATCTAAGCCCCATTGACAAAAAGGCCACGTTGTTGTAAAGGGATGCAGTTCTTGTGCTAGTACGTGAACCAGATTGCTATGAATCTGACATTTGTGACATTTCTTTACAAATTGATATGATTTTTTTTCCATGCATGGCCAATAATAACCTAAATGAAGGAGTTTCTTAGCTAGAGTCATTCCACTCGAGTGAGTACCACAAATACCCTCATGAACTTCTCGTAAGGCCATTTCAAATTCATTGTGTTCTAGACATCAAAGTAGGGTACCATCAAGACCTCGACGATAAAGGATATCTGTGTTTAATGTATGTCGGGCGGATTGGTGGATAAAGTTCCATTTTTGGTTCCTGGAAAGATATGGAGGAAGAATATCATCTTTTAGGTAAGCATAGGTTTTTTCGTAGATAGAGAATTCAATGGTTTCTATATGGCATATGGTAGCAGATTCTGATTGATAATGGGAAGGACAGGATACTTGTTCTACCATAAACTCATAACAAACACGCTTCTCGGGTAATTGCAGTAGTGAAGCAATCGTAGCCATGGCATCTGCAGCTTTATTCTCTGCTCTTGGAATCTAATCAAACTTGATATTTTCAAAAGACTATTTAGATAATCTATTTGTTGTTTGTATGGCATCAAATTTTCATCTTTGGTTTGATATTCGTCATTCACTTGATAAATGACTAGTTGAGAGTCCCCATACACTTGTAAGTCCCTAATTTTCCATTGAATAGCCATGTTGACCCCAATAATCAATGCTTCATATTCTACCACATTATTTGTATAGTGAAATATGAGTCTATATGACTTCGAAATTGTGTGTCCATGGGGGGAGATGAACAAGATTCCTTCTCCCGATCCTTGTTGTGTACATGATCCATCAAAATAGAGAATCCATCGTTGAGGCATAGCTGTCATAATGTCTACATCTAGAAATTCCATTATCATTGGGTGATCATCTGGTAGAGGAGCTTCAGCTAGCTGTTCAGTGATTACTTGTCCCTTGATTGCCTTTCTTTTGACATATTGAATGTCAAATTCACTTAGGAGCATAACCCATTTTGCCAATCTACCTGTTAAGGCAGCTTTACTTAGTAGATACTTCAAAGGATCAATCTTTGCAATTAACCTGATTGTATGAGCCATCATGTAGTGCCTCAACTTTTGAGTAGCAAACACCACTGCTAAGCAAGACTTTTCTATGAATGTATAGTTTATTTCATAGCCATTTAAAGTTCTACTGATGTAGTAGATGGCATGCTCTTTTCCTTTATTATCCTCTTGTGCTAAGAGTGCCCCCAATGAGATATCAATTGTAGCAATATACAATATGAGGGGTCTTCCTTCTGTTGGTGGCATGAGAACTGGTGGTGACATTAGATATTGTTTGATCTAATTGAATGTCGCTTCACACTTCTCATCCCACATGAAAACTATGTGTTTATGCAATAGATGATTGAAAGGATGACTTCTATCTGCCAGTTGGGAGATGAATCTTCTGATTGATTGAAGCCATCCTTGTAGTGATCTGAGCTGGCTGATGTTTCTAGGAGGTGGCATCTCCATAATTGCTTTGACTTTTGCTGGATCCACCTCAATGCCCTTTGCTGACACAATGTATCTTAGTAGCTTTGTTGATGTAACCCCGAAGACACATTTCTTAGGGTTTAACCTGACATTAAATTTCTCCATTTGTGTGAAGATTTTATCTAGGATATGCAAATGTTCTTCCCTAGTAGTAGATTTCGCCAAGATGTCATCCACATAATCCTCCATGAAAGTGTACATCATATCATTGAAGATCGTAGTGATTGCCCTTTGATAAGTCGCTCCTGCATTCTTTAAACCAAATGGCATGACATTCCAGCAAAAAGTTCCCCATGGACATGTAAAAGCCGTCTTTTCTTAATCCTCTGGAGCTATTCTTATTTGATTGTACCTAGAGAAACCGTCCATGATTGATAACATGGCATGCCCTGCCATCAAGTCCACAATGATGTCTATATTTGGAAGTGGAAAATCATCCTTCGGGCATGCTTTATTGAGGTCCCTAAAATCTGTGTAGATTCTGATGCTATTGTCTGGCTTGGAAACAGGCACAAGATTTGATATCCATTTAGCATAATCTATAGATCATATGAATCCAGCATCCAGTAATTTCTTTAGCTCTGTTTTGACCATTAATGCAATGTGGGGGTGCATTTTTCTTAATTTTTGTTTAACAGGCTTGATTCCTTTTGGCAAAGACAAATGATGCATGAGTAGATTTGGATCTAAGCCTGGCATATCAGAATATGACCAAGCGAAGTTGATGCTTCTTGCTTTGAAGAAGTTGATAAATTTCGGCCTCTCTTGATCAGTCATTGATTCTGCTAGATGTAGTACTTTTTCCTTCTCTTCTGTTCCAATGTCCACTGATTATGTAGGTTCGACTAGAACCGATGATCGCTCATGATAGTGTTCTGGGAGAGTGTCAAATATTCCATCCTTTAGTGCCTCAGAAAGGTTTTCACCGTTGGATGCGTTCTTTATTTTTACTTTTTCCAGATCTAATGCTGCCATAGAATGGTTTTCACCATTAGATCTATTTTCCCTGTTGTTAATTTTGCAACTGGAAGATTTGACACCCTCCTACTGAGTCGTATTGTTATGAGTAGTATGGATAGCACTTGTATCAGGTTCGGTATGACAAAGGAAATGCACGATAGCATCATCATTTTCAAATTTTGGTACAGTCAATGGTTCGATGGGTTCCCAATCAATAAGTTTTGGATGGATCAATGGCATGGTATCATCAGATTGATTTAGGTCAATGGAGGTAAGGGTGAGGACAGCAAGATCGTCATAATTGTCATTTGGGATATCAAGATCCATGATGGTACCCTCTTCGAAATCATCTAGTTCATTCAAATTATGTTCGTCCTCACTAGAGTCATCGATATTTAGTGATTCCTCGATGAATGGTATAGACCCCGAGCCTTGGCCCTCCTCACGTGTAGGTGCATATTTTTGAATCACATCGACTGGAATATCAATGTCAAGTAGATCACAAGGTAATGCCCACTCATATTCATTTGAGTCTATTTCAGAACCATCTCTAAAGTGAAGGATATTTTCCATAGTTGTCCTTTGTAGCTCCTGCTTCTCTTCTTCAGAGTATCCTAGTCTTGGTTTTTCTTTTGTATGGAGAGTGAGAGGTGTGATAGGTTATGAGATTCCCTCCTTTCTTAACCCCAATGGTCCTTGTCCTTCATAACCCATCTTTTCAAGAATAGCCTTTCCTTTTCCATACTTGTCTGTGTTGATGCTAACATTTTTGATGTCGATCTCTTATGTTGATGTTTCTTCATCCTTGTATAGCCAATCCAGGATTGCTTTGTTGTCTGTTTCTTCTACTATGGTTCCAGATTTTACAAATGTTTTGTGAAGAACTGTGGTAGGTACAAATGTTGGAGGTTTGATTAGTGATGGTTGACCATATTTCCTAGGAGATGGCATTAACTGTGATAAGTTAAGCAATTGCTTCATTGAGTACTATCCCATTCCTTTATCTGTCAACTGAACTTGCTTTTGAAATTTGCATGATAGAGAAGTTTGTGTATCCAGTTTGTTTGTTTCATCATGACTTGTTTCTTTTTCTTTACCTTTCTTTTGTACCCACTTGGTAGTGATGCTTGGACTTTGTTCGTTCTTGGATGATGATGAACTTGAAGCTTCCTTGTTGTGAGGGACAAAGGTGTCTTGAGATACTCTCAAGGTGTCACAATGTTGTGGATGATTATAATCAGCAACTATAGTCACCTCTTGTCCATTTACTAGAAAATTTAGGCATTGATGGTATGTAGAAGGTACGGTCTGCATTTCATGAATCCAAGGTTGTCCTAAAAGTGTGTTGTATGTCAACTCTCTTTCCAATACTTGACATGCTATATGCTTGATCATAGGTCCCACCTGAATGGGTAATACAATTAAACCTTGGGACGATCTTTCCTCCTCATCATATGCTTTGATGGTCATTTTCCTTTGAGCATCAATAGTGTCTTCAGAATATCCTAGTGCACGGACTAATTTTAGGGTGAAAATGTTTAGACCAGATCCCCCATCTATTAGAACTCTCTTAACGCGATGATTATGGATACATACTTTGATATGCAATGTTGTGTTATGCGGATGGTTTAATGATACATCATCTTGTTCAGAGAATGACAGACAATGCGGGGTAGTCAGATGTCCCACCATAGCTTGGAATTGACAAACATCCAGATTTTTTGGTACGGTTGTGGCAACTAATGCTTCTTCAAGAACTTCCTTATGTGATAGTGACAACTTGAGGAGTTCTAGTATTGATATTTGTGTGGGGATGTTTTGCAATTGATCGACAATATTATAGTGAGATTGAGGCGTAACCTCACGTTGAGATCCTGCTCCTTTTAATACTACCTTGGCTTGCCCCCTAGTCACGACGTTTGCCGGTTGATGTTCTTGATTCCCTCGAGGGGTTTTTTGCATTTGATTGATAACCTCATAATGTGATGGAGGTGGAACTGCATGTGTGGAGCCAATTCCTTTTAACATTACCTTGGATTGTCCCCTAGTTACCACATTGGCTGGTTGATGTTCTTGATTGTCTCTGATTTTTAAGACATTTATTTGATTATCAGAGTTTTTCACACTTGGGAGTAAATCCAAAGGGGTAATGTTGTCGGTTTCATTTTCATCAATATTATCAATAACTGCATGATCATTTTTGACTTCAGATAGACACAGGATTGTTGTGTGATAGATATGATTGGCATTATTTCCTTTGCTATTTGATGATGATGCACCTTTGTCAAAATTTGTCAAAGGATCTTTGAAGGCTGAATGATCATTGTTATTTTGAGGTCCTTCCACATACACTTTGTTGTTGTCCACCAAATCTTGTACTGCATGTTTCAATTCCATACAGTCATTTTTTTTATGACCCTTGTTATTATGATAGTTGCAATAATCAGCGTCTTTCCACCATGATGGTTTGACTTTTGGATCCCAGAACCTAGCTTCCCATGCAGTGAGAAGGCCTCTGGTAACTAGTTCCTTCATTGTTGATTCCATTGATTGACCTAAAGGTGTGAACCTTCGTCGATTTGATGGTTTTTTATATGGTAGTGTTTTTGCACGTTCGTTGTTCTACATGGTATTTGACTTGACTTTTTGGTCACTATTTTGATTGTTTGAAGAAGATGCAATCAAGCTCAAAACTGGTTTGACATTTTGTGAATCGCTTGTTGTTTCATTTGTGTTGCAATTCTTTTGCCAAATTTTTGGTTTAGCATTGCTTGAGTGTTGATTTGAGTAGTTATCTGATTTGTCATTTTGATAACTCCCCATTTCACTAATGCTTCCTCAATCTTAAGACCATTTTCTATGACTTTTTCGAAAGTGGGTGGACATTGTAATTCTAGCCTATAGCTCATTTCTTCTATCAAGTTCTCAATGAATAATTCCATCTTTTCTTCCTCTGGAATAGATCGAGGATACCTAGCAAACAGTCGTCGCCATCTTTGGAGAAAAGACGAGAATGTTTCTCCTTTGTTTTGCTTTAAGTTGTAGAGATCCTTGATAGTAACATAATTTTGGATGTTGAATGAATATTGAGAGATAAACTTGTTAACAAGTTTCTCAAATATTTTGATACCAGGTTGCAGTTTTGAGAACCATTCCATACATGCACCTCCCAAACTTCTTGGTAATAACCTCATCAAATAAGTCTCTTCTTGAGCAAACTCAAGACTCATCGTTTAAAATTATCGTATATGATCTATTGGATCTATTTTTCCATTGTACTTATCGTACTTTGGGAATTCGTAGTGTCTTGGAAAAGGTATCAAGCTGACCGTTGCGTCGAAGGGATAAGGACAAATGTCTTGTATTGCATATCTCTTGGTAGTCCCTTATGTCATATCTTGTATTTTTTTTTGTAACAGTTGCATTTGAGATGTTAAAGTGGCAACCAGATGTATTGTTTGCGTTGGTTGTGGTATCTCAGTCTCATTTATGTCTGGTGTTTCATTCAAACAGTTTACATCAAAATCTTTTGGAAGTTTTGCCCCCGATTCAGCCAACATTAAAAGATATTTTTCCATGTCTTGTTCTAGAATTTTTTCCATGAATATGTGAAAATTGGGATCTTGTTGAGCCGCTTGGATATCTTTTGGAGTTACTTCATTCTTATCATTGTAGTTCAGATTGTTCCAAGGATTTTCTTCTACCATTTCTTGTGATTTTAAAATTTCTTTCTCTAAGAGTTTGTTTTTGGTACCTAGTTAAGATTGGCATACAAAGTTTTTCCCTTTCTTCTAAAATGTTGATCTTATGTGCGGGATAGTGTCAATTTGAACTTTTAAAAAAAAATTCGAATAAGATGACCAATCTTATTGATGAGACAATATTTAAAAAGTTAATTACTATACTTTGTTTCGTGATGAAGGATGATAGTATCCTGATAATGAAACTTCAGTGTAGTAATTGATTGTGTAATTGATTTTGACACTTGTAACTTGCAATATCTTGTTTTAGTTGATAAGTTTGGAAATTTGTATAAACCTTTCTGACTTTGGTTCCTAGATAGTGATTCTGATAAAAAGAAAATTTGATTCTGATGAAAATGTTAACAAAATGACAGATTGATAGACTGGTTAAAATTTTGAACTCTCTGTTTTAAAAGCGCTAAAACAAAGACCAAAAGTGCTATTTCCCAGAAGTGTTGGAACTGAGTCCAAAAGCATTGAAATAGGTGACCTAAACGCTATTTTGATCAAAGTGCCGAAATAGTGACCAGAAACACTAGAGAAAATGATAGAAGCGTTACTTCCCAGAAGCGTTGCAAAAATTAACAGAAGCGCTATTTTACCAGAAGCGCTAAAATAATAACTGGAAGCACTAAAACAGAGCCTGAAAGTGCTAGAATAGTGACCCGAAGCGCTGAAACAGGTTTTCTAGAATGCCAAAAATAGGACCTTCTAAGAATTTCTACTAAAAAATTTGATCTAGTCTTGTGGCATACTGAATTAGAGACTACAGAAGATAAGAAGGATGAATCTGTTGACTATGGTTGTGGAATTGCATGAGAGCTCTTCTCTGGAAGAAGGCTCGTGAGTAGATTGGTTCTATTGTGTAATCTAATGTGTGACCCCTAGCAAAATCGTGATAGCAGTGGATGAAAGTTCTATGTTGCAAAAGAAGTTTCTGATTTTGATACAGAAAATGTTGTTTTCTCAATTTGTTTTTATAACCGAGAGGTCTTTGGGGTTTTGTGATTTTGATTTTTCTTTTGAGAAACGTGGTGGACTTCCACTTTCGCAGCATGGATTTTCTAATTTTTTTTTTACTTGACATTTTTTGAATGATCTTTAAATCTTATTTAAATGAATTTGTGAAAACACGGCAAGCAATTTTGAATAAGTGTTTTTAAAACTGAAAAGATTATGTATGTTCAAAAATCAAGAATGATCTTTATTGATTTTGATGGGTTGTTTTAACATTTGTACACAAATCAAACAGACTCACACTTAAGGACAAGTAGGTCATAATTATACTCACAGCCCACATCTTACAATTACGTTGACTCACACAACAGTGTCACCCCCTAGAGGGCGCCCATGTTTTTGTCGTTGCCAGGCGCTACTCAAAGTGATGGAGGTAGATACCAAATCCCTTGAGCAAACAATCCTTGGTAATTATATGGTGAGTGTCTTGGGGATAGATTCTTCCCTCCCCTTGCACCATGAGTATGATAATGTATGGATACTGACTCGGCGAGAAACTACTCTATGTTTCATAGATAGGGTTCCGTTCGGTGTGGCAAATAGATAAACTCCCTCAGAAGACCTCCCAATCTTTAGAACAAAGATTTTGGGGATTTTATCTTGCCTACTATCATCAAGTTGGACTTTCATCAACAACTTGCATTTTTATTATAGTGGGTTGGATAACCTGGCTTTGGTTGTTCCCACTTAGGTCGTTCCTGTAGGGTGAGTACTTTTTCCCACTACGGCAGGCCTGCTAAAAGATTTAATAAAATGTAAATGACATGAAATAAAAGTGACTCTAGCACTTTGGTCACCCAGTTAAGGGGAGAGCATAAGCCTAATCACCACAAGCACAGCATATAGATTTATTCTGTTTTAAGCCCAAAAAGAAATTTTCTTAATCTAAGTGAAGGTATTGCTTCAATGAAATCATGATATTTTTTTTAACTTCTACTGTAAGAATGTGATGACTATCCTAAGATTGATAGATTTATTTTAAGAAAAATAAGAAAGTGACTATCCTAGGATTGATCAATTTTAGAAAACTTTGAAGTGACTACCCTAGATTGATCAATTTTATCTCAACTGTGAAAAGTAAATAAAATTTAGTTGCGGAAGCGTCGGATTCAGACTATTTTTTTTACAAAAGCACGGGAATATGGCACCAAAGCGCTAGAACAGTTACCTGAGGCACTAAAACCCGAAAGTGCCAAAATAGTGTATCGAAGCGCCGAATTTTGTCTTGGAAGCGCTAAATCACCGAAGTGCCGAAACAGTGTACCAAAGCGCCAAAGTTTGTCATAGAAGCGCTAAAACACCTGAGGCACTAAAACAGTTATCGAAAGTGCCAAAACTCTAAAAGTGTTGGAACAGGGACTGGAAGCACTGAAAATTTTAATGAAAGTGCTAAAGAAAATCACACTGTAAACCTATGTAACACTTTCCTGGAAAAATTTGAAATTTTGATAAAATTGGGGTTACTGCCCCACGATGGGCACCAAATTGTAAGTGTGTAATAAGGTAAATAACATAAATACACTTCTTAATACGACATTATATCAATGATTAAACAAATTGAATCAATTCAACAAAGTACTCAATTGAAAGTGTCCTATTGCTCTCAAATTGTGTAAGCAAATAAGTCTATTAAAATGACTATCTGAAGAACAAGATGATGATAATATAATGCTAAATGATAAATTAATTAAATTAGCATGATATGGACATGAAATAGATAATTGTAGCTACAAGAGGCAGCCATTGATGTGAAGCTTGATTGCTTTAATTGCTTGATACTTGATGTTTGATGCTTGATGCCTGGATTCCTGCAGAGTAAGAGTGCAAAAGCTTGATTATTTGGATCCTTTTCTTGGTTCAATGAGGCTTTATTTATAGATTTTCTGGCTATAGAAATGCACAGGGAAAGCTTTGAGAGGCTTGGATTCAATCTAGAGGATTGAATGGTGAGAGATGGAGAAGATTGAGAGAAAGATGGAGATTGTCTCTACCCATGAAAACACCAGACAAGAGAAGAGGAAAGATTGATGGAGGAGGATTGAGAGATCAAATTCCAAATTTGTCTCCAAAACTTCCCATGAAGTTTCAATCAATTAATTTGACATATTTTTGACATAAATTAGACATAGGATATCTAATTCTTTTTTGAGAGAATATGGATGGAATATTCCTTATGCAACAATTCAAATATTTTGATTTATTTAAATTAGCAAAAGAAAGATAAATAAGTTAATAAAATGAACTATAGGATAGTTTTTTATTAAATTAAAATAGAAGAATAATGGCAATTAATCAATAAAGTGTTTTTGTCTTTATTAAATTAATTTAGAATCGATGCGATAGATTAAAATAGAGAAATGATAAGTAAATCAAACACAGTATTTATTTTTGTTTATTTAATTAAGACAAGATTTAGAAGAAATTATGAAGAATGTGAATGTGAACTATATTAAATAAATATTTATATTTATTCAACATTAGAGGAAATTAGGATAATTAATCAAATAATTCGTATTTAATTAATTGGATGCTCTAGACCATTTTTAGGTGTATACAGATGTGTCAACTTCTTCCTTCATCAACTGCTTCTCCTCTGCACCATATTTTGTGATTCGTTGTCACTTCTCCGAAAGATCATCAAGGTCAAGAATGACCTATCTCTTACCACTGGTAGTCTTTGCCTGCCTCTGCATTGATTTAGAGGAGGCGACTGGCTCTGACGTTTGTGCGTGTGGCTCTTCCTCCTACACAGGCTGCTTACTAATATCCTTCTTATGCATTGGTCTCTCGATAATGACAAAGGGATTTTGAGTTACTTCCTCCTCAGATTCTACAGTAGCCTCCTCTCTTCTATATTGCTACACGGATGTTGAGCAGTTCAGAGACCTTTCAACATCTGAATGTTCATTTTCCCAGATAACATCAATTTTTTTATCAAGGGCTACTTCATCATGAAGCTTTCTAGCTATCAGAATCTCCTGTCGGTATACCCAGAAGGCCTACATCTTCTCAGGCGTCCAACCAAGCTTACTCAATTCGGTGACTAGGGAGGGGTTGATTTTCAGCTGTGGGTTGACCTTCCCCATGATGTGGTAAAAATTCAGCCATGGCGGTCGACCATCCACTATAGGAAAATACTCAAAACCAACATATCTACTTAAATTTCCCTCCTCAGTGTTCCTCCGGAGGTCCCAGAATGGCCAAGGCGAATGCGGGATCTTGATGCTCACTTCCGATAAATTATTGTCAGGGTTGTAATTCCAGGTATCGTCTATTAATACCAACTCGACGTGAAACAACTTTGAAAGTAGAAACAATGAGGTATCAATCTTCGAGGTCCTCTTTCTAATCAATGACACATAACCAAACATGATTGGCAGCAACAAATAGAAGGTTAAGTATTTTCCCCCCCCAGTAATCATCGTCAAGGGTACATAGCTGCCTCATTGCCTCGAGGGCCAACACTCTGTCAGAAAGAAAATGGGGAAGTTGAAAAGGCTCTCAAATGAAACTTGGTAGGCAAAGCATGGTGAAATCTAAACCAAAGAACCAGTTACAGGGCGGAAATAGCTTCCCCAACCAGGACCTCTATTGGGGTGATATGCATTTGGTCATATTTAGGCCATCTTTATCCAAAGCCCTTATAGTCGAGGCTATAAATGAATCTAAAAATGCATAATAATCAAAAAAATTTGACATGATAGGGGTCAATGTCGAAACCGGCTTCCTTAAACCACCCTCATCAAAAATAGACAAGATCATGGACAATGAAAAGTAATCTGGGTTCTGGTGCAAAATCAAGTAAGCCAAGAAAGATGAATACCTGAACTTAGAGCCGACCCCAAATTCCTGTAATTGTTGCCAAATTCCATCACTAACAACTCTTGCAAAGTCTAGGAGTGAAGCCTCATGATTCCTTTTTAGCATAAAACAGAGGCACATCTGAAATTGAAAAACACTCTTGTCTAATTCCAATCCGCACACCATCACTAGCATACAAGCGATAGAGGAAGACCCACCAGTCAGAGCCTTCAAATTGAAAGGGAATTTGGGTGGTGTTGAACTACTCATTTGCTGATTGAGCTCGGAGCAATGAAACTGTGGCCCCGACTAGAGCTCTCCCCACTTTTGTTGCATTTTTTCCACTTCAAAAATCTCAACCTCATGGGTCAAGGGAAGCAAGACGCACAACATATCTTGAATAGCCTCAGGGCTAATGACTACACTAAAATCCTTGTCGTTGATAGCCCCTATGTTCGGGTTGAAACGTTTCACACATGCTGCCACAACCTCTAGGCAAGGGTGTACCAAAGGAACCATGTATTGTGCGAGCCCACAAAACCATAGCCGTTTGTAAAATTGGTTTGTCATATGCTTCATTTTTTCGCATGTGGCCTCCCTAAGGCTCTTAGGATTGCAAGATAACTCAATATCAAAGACGTTATCCCAATCCTCCAAAACCACTACCTGATATTTGTGAGGAATCATGCTCAATATCTTCTGGTTCACCGGGTGAGTGAAAGGCTAGTTAGGCTTCGTAGGTATTCCTACAGTGGCATAAGACTCCCCTTCGTAAAGCTGTACATGGGGTGCATTCTTCATTTGCTCACTTCATTTTACTGGAGCCAGGATCTGTGAAGGGTTCGTTGCAATTTCGGTCATTTTTATATTTGCAAGAACTTTTCTGTAAACCTTTGACAAATGGCTTAGCTTTTCTGAAAAAAAAATTCTTCTTGTGAATGCCTTAGTTGTTCAATCCTTGGTAACTTTTGCAATAAATATGTTTCTTTGCATGCAATAACTTTCCTTTTCAATTTCTTGAGAAAGGCAGCCAAAAAGAGTATGTGGCAGTCATTCATACTAAGTTTCTATTATGCATCACTAGCCTTTACTCATGTGAAAGGATCACCAACCAACCAAAATGCTTGAGCATTTAATGGATAGCCTCTTGCATGTGACGGAGCCTGATTTTTCTTGAAAAATGAACCAAGGAAGCCCTGCGAACACCCTTGTGTAGGCTATTCACGTTAACCGATTTCATTGTACGTACAAGGCACATCACCCAACAGAGCTTTCCTTAAGATTTCACGGTGATTCGGATGGGATGGCAGTGCTTTGTGTCGACATCTGGCCTATCTTTGAATGGATGTGGCAACTCAGCAGAGCCAGTTGCAACCTGTACCTGCACCTTCCCATCACCTCGCACGCTGCAACAATGAAAATCGGGGCAATGCGACACACTTGGGCTCAGTCAATAATCATGATTTTCCTCAGCTGGTGAACCTAAACCAGTCTATAAATAAGACCCTTGGCAGCATAGCAAAACACAAAATTTTCTAGCACTCCTAGCTTAGCAAGCTATCTTTTATATTTAGCAAATTTCATTTTAGCTAAAAAAGCAAACAACATGGAAACACCAATAAGGCTTGTCTACAAAAAGACTCAGGCTGTCTTCCTTGGAAAAATTAGATGCAGGCATCTAAAGCACATGATAGGTGTGAAGAACCTGTTGTATGTGAAGGCAATCAAGTGGGTCCTCGGCAAAGACTGTGTGGAGTATGAGGAGCAGTATCGGATGAATACTAGTATTTGCTCCCACTTTGTTGTCTCGCTGCTAGACATTAGCGTTTCCAAACACAAAATTCTAAAACTGACAAAGTGAGTCTTCCCTTGGTGCTACCTTGGAGGCTTGGAGCAAATTGTGCACACAGCCCAATTTGATCATGGGATTCCCTCGGTTCGCAACATTCACCTGCAGCAACTGCATGGAGGCATTGTTCCAACCAGACCCTTCCTATTCGGGTTCGAGTTGGAAACTCACGAGGAGCATTGTGCCAAGGTCCACGCAGGCTACTACTTTCTCATGCATGTGCACTATATTGAACCATTCCAAAATCTTCAATGGTACAAAGATTTTGAAAGAACGATTTTTCCTGATCTCACGCCACCTGCTGCCATGATTGCTGGTCCTTCCCACAGCTGACTTGAGAATGAAGATCATCCCAAATTTTTCCTTTCTATGCTTCAAGCTTTGCTCTACAACGGATATATGTAAATGTTGATACCAGGCCTCTGGCCTCTAAAATTATAATGTAAATTTTTGGCTATATAAATATAATATATATTTTTTTCAAAAGACTTAGCCCATTTACAATATTTTCATTTCTTGCACTAAGAGGATCCAAAACTTAAGCAGGGAAGAGTAATTACATATATACAAATATAAAAAAAAAAAACACGGGTAGAATTAATGAAATCTTTTAAGATGTATTCCATTGACTAGAATACTCAGGGCATTTCCTTCCATGTCTTCCAACTCGAAAGAGTTGAACTATTTACACTGGGCAATTTTGAATGGCCCTTCCTAGAGACTGTCAAATTTTTTGTGTTGTCTGGGCTTTACTCCGCGCTCATTGAATTTAAGAACTAAATCTCTACATTGCAACCCTTGATCAAAATCCCTTTTTTCGAACCATTTCTTTACCACCTGTTGGTGATTGTTCATCATTTCTAGGGTGTGTTCTTTTTTCTCTTACACCTCGAGCAACTCATAAAACCTCACCTCCATCGCTCTGTTTTGTTCAATTTTCAGGAGTTTGAACAATTGTAGGGCGGGAATTTCCATGGCGATAGGCAGCAATGCCTCCTTCTCGTACACCATCTCATAAGGAAATGTCTTCAGTATCTGCTTAGGCATAATTCGATCTACCTAGAGCGTTGTCCGAAGGTTGCTATGCCACTCTTTTTTATTTTTCAAGCCTATCCTTTTGATCAACCTGATGAGATTTTTGTTAATAGACTCCGTGAGACCATTTCCCTAGGGATAGTAGTTAGAGGAGGTCTTCAGGAACACTCCATATTTTAGTGCAAATTGGCTCATCCTTGAGCCAAGAAAAGCCCTTGCATTATCAGAGATGATTATTTTAGGCGAGCCGAATCTGGCCACCACTTCTTCAAGGAAATTAACAATCTCCAATTCTGTTGCATTTTTTAAAGGCACTGCTTCTACCCACCTGGTAAAATAGTCAGTTGTTGTTAGTATCCATTTATGCCCAGCTGAAGAGAAAGGGTTAATCATCCCAATGAAATCTAAACCCCATTGAGCAAAAGGTTCTTCTACCACTATAGGCCTTAAAGGCATTGCAGCATTTTGTCTCCTTCTGACATAAAACTGACATTCCTTGCAAGACTTAATCAATGAGAACGCATCGTTAAAAAGTGCTGGCCAAAAATAACCAGCACATATAATTTTAATTGTCGTGGTTCTTGCAGAAAAATGTCCTCCGGTAGGGCTATTATGGTATTGATCTAAAATCTTCTTGGCTTGCTCCTCATTCACACATCTTAGCAGGATGTCATTAAAATTTCTTTTAAACAAGACACCCTCTAAAAGAACATAATTGCTATTATGTAGGTGATAGAAACATCTTTTAAGGGATGGGAGATCAATCGAATATATTCCCGTCTACATAAAATTTACTTTGTCGTCAAACCAGTTGTTCTGAGAATTCTCTTTGTTTATTAACACGGGCTTCGGAGCTCCAAGCTCTGTCACTGTTTCACTGTTTTCAGTGATATACTCACACAGTCCTTTTCCTTTAAGTCCTTTTCTTTTGATGGTCTTGACAGGTCTGACTTCAATATCGTATTCTAGGATCTTGGTGATCCAGTTAGCTCTCTTCTCAGTGATTTCTCCCTCCATGATATACTCTCGCACACTAGGATGTGGTACATAAACAATCACCTTATTATATGATATCAAATGCCGAAACTTATTAAGCCCTTTAACAATGGCAAAGGCCTGCTTTTCTACAAAGTTATACTTTACTGCGTACACTTTTAAAGTTTGTGAGTAAAAGGAAATGGGAGACTCCCTTCCATCTTCATCATCCTTCTGCATAAACACCATGGCAATACTATTGCCACCACCAAAACATACATAATGAAATCTTTTGATAGGTCAGGGTTCACCAACATAGGAGCGGAAGAAATAGCCTCCTTTATTAGCTCGAAAGCTTTTCTAGCTTCCATCATCCATTTGAAAATCTGATCCTTCTTGAGCATTAAAGTAATAGGTCGAACAATACCTACAAAATTTGTAATAAATTGGCTAATAAAATTGACCTTACCCAGGAAAGACTGCATCCCTTTTTTGTTGATAGGTAACGAGAATTCTTGGATCGTATCCACTCTTTCTAGATCAATGGCAATGCCTTCCTTGGAGACAACATACCCTAATAAATTTTCTTGGGGAACTCCGAATACACACTTTTTCGGGTTTAAAAAAATTTTGAATTCTTGAAACTTTTGGAGAACAAGCTCCAAATGATCAAAATGATCATCAACAGATTTTGAGAATACCGTTAAGTCATCCAGATAGATGAGTATAATCTTATGGATTAAATTTTTAAAGGCAATTTCCATAGCTCTCTGAAAGGTGGCTCCAGTGTTTGAGAGCCCAAAAGGAATTTTAGCATATGCATACGTTCCCCACTTTGTGGTGAATGTTGTTTTGTATTGGTCATCTTCCTTTACCCGAATCTGGTTATAGCCCGAAAAACCATCCAATATTGAAAACATTTTGAAGCCAGCAACAGTTTGCAGAATTACCTCCATTGAAGGGAGGGGGTAATGATCCTTTAAGGATGCTCTATTTAAATCTCAAAATTCTATGCATAGGCGTATATCCCCATTTTTCTTATGGACCAGCACCAGGTTTAACACCCAAGTGTTGTGCTTGATTGGAAACACTATCCGGGATGTGATCAACTTATTTAACTCCTGTGACATGAGGGATTCTATTTTTGGTTCATAGGTCTTTGCTTCTGGTGAACTGGCTTCGCCCCTTCCAACAACTCAGTTGTGTGCTCGATGATTCTAGGATCATATCCTTTAAGATCATCATATGACTAGGCAACTACACTCGGATATTCTTCACAGAAATGGCTTAGCCTATCCTTATTCTTCTGAGAAACTTCTTTTCTAACCTTGAGCTTTTTATCTTCCCCGATATGCAAATTGGTTTAATCGCCTTTTTCAGCCACAAGCTTCCTTTTGTCTCTTGTTGCATCATCATAATCAAATAGGCTTTCTAGAGTGACTAGGCCTCTCGGGACCTTGTTGGATTTCAACTAGATGATTTGATCTTCGTAAGCTTTGGCGATCTTCAGTTTCAATTGATCAGTGAATTCTCGAGATGACTAGAGGAATGATGCAATATGAGCATCGCTATCAAACACTTTCCAATCTTGATTATTATCAGGGATAGCAGGTCTTACAACTACCCTCACTACATGCTCATTTTTTAATAATTCAAAGGCTGGCTCAAACTGAGCCCCTATAGTTGCCATCTTGTCGGCTTCGGAATTCATCTCCCTAGGAATAGCTTGAATATTGAAGGCCTCAAAATTATCAATCAGATTCCAGACTCTATGTTGATAGGATCGCATATGGACATTCCTTGCAGTAGAAGTTCTATGGACCTAGTTGACCACTAGCTCTGAATCTCCAAAGACACTTATCTACTTTGCACCCAATTGTTCTACAAAGTTTAAACCATGGATGAGACCTTCATACTTAGCTTCATTGTTCGAACATGCAAACTGAAAGCGGTAAGACCTCAAAGTCTTTTTTTCGATTGGGGATATCAAACAAATCCCCGCTCCATCTCCTACTCTACATCTGGCTCCATCAAAGTATAATGTTCATATTTCTGAAGATTCTTCATCTTCAGGTTCTTTAGTAACTTTGGGCATGATCTGCCCCTCTTCATGTATAACATAGGTTTTGAGGCCAGTTGCATGGTAATTCCCGAAAGGGTCTGTATCAATAAATTCATTCAACAAATTTTTTTCGTCTTTTATCCAGGAGCTAGTAGCCTCCTCTTCCTTAAGAAATTCCACATTGAACCTTTCCTCTTGAGATATTGAAGTGTGTGCTACTTCAAAATTAAGCAGAGCTTCATGAGCAACATGTTCAGAATGCAGAGTTTCTGACAATAGTTTCATCTTAGCCCCATGCTTAGTCCTCAGAATCAAGTGTGACCAGTCTAGCACCAGATATCCTCCTACATTTGCAGTGAACTCTCGAGACAAACAGATCCTGAATAGAGGAGGGATATCGATGAGTATGGTATCCCGATTTACAGTGATACTAGGGCAGGCAAGAAAAGTCATAGGTAATCCCTTGATTATCCCGACAGTATCAACCTTATTTCCATCAAGCTACATGACTCCTTTATTTAGAGGCTCATATTTTAGACCCAAAGCATCAGCTACTTGTTTTGGCATAATAGTGGTGCTAGCACCAGAGTCGATCATACAATTATGTAGTAGCTTGTCACCAATAATCAATGTTAGAAAGAAAGGCTTAGGTTTAGGCTTACTTTCCTTTCCGGATTCAAGCTTCTCTTCTGGTTGAATTATTAGCACTTTATCCAAGTTCGGCTTGGATACCTCCTCTTCGTTAGAGTGAATAGGAATCTTAGCATTCTCTTCATCCAACAACGCCTTTTGTAGCAGCACCTTTTGCTCTAGAATAACCAAGATGTCCCACAAAGAAGTGTTGGTAGATGACTTCTTCAGTTGTTCCACCACATTGAATTGCGCTTGTGACTGGTGAGTCATAATTGCTTGCTCTTTAGGTCTTGCAGTCAGTACGTCTAGAGGTTTAGCAATAGCAAAAGTGATTGATGGAGCCTTTACCTTCAGAGGAAGTGGATTCGGAGAGCTAAGAATAGCCATCTCTGACTATGGTGGGATTGGCAATAGGCCTACTGCTAGGCTAGGCATCGGTTGTGATATAGCATTGGTAGGCGAGGCTATAAACTCTTTGGTGAACCTACGCTTAGAATGCATATTATAGTCAGATTGCACTCAGGGTACTTTATCTATAGGGATATCATTCAGAAACACTAACTCTTCTGCTTCCATCCAAGAAAAGAGAGCCTAGTCCAGAACAATGTCCGACTCTTGCTGGATGGACATCCCCTACATTTGCGTGGTGAGGACTGCATTGTCCATTTGTTGAGAGGCATATGGTGGGTTGCTGGAAATGGATGTGCTACCTTGGCTACATTGATCTACGATTTGTTGTTGCAAATTTCTTCGCGGATAGTTTCGCCGCATATGTGCGTCATTGCAAGGAAAACACCATGAATTAGCATCTATGGCTAAATTTTTATGTCCTTCCAATAGCTCTTTATTCGAACTAGGATGAATAGTCTGCATAGGTAGGGTTACCAAAACCATCTGGTTACTTGGCTGAGCCGAGGTATTCCCACGTGACCTATCCTACCACTGATTTAATTGGTACAGAGGTTTTTCGCCTTGGTAATTTTGATATGTAGGCTTTTGATAGCTACATTGCTACCACTTTAAGGTGGTCAATTCATTAGTCATAGCCCGCATTTGATCCCTCATTTCGTTCATCTCGGCAGCCATGGGATTAGGTACAGGAGCTACCGTCAGGGTTATCGTCAAGGTTGCCATTGGGGCCGAGCTTAGAACACTTCCGGGATAGATGTACATAGATTGGGGAGGATCTATAGATGTGCTGGTGGAAGGAACTTCAACCTCTACAGCATTGCACTCGGGGAACAATGGCATGATGGGTCTTGGTGCTAACTTTCCTGCAATGATCAAATTATTTTTTGTGGTAATAGCTAAGGCATAAGCATCAAGAAGAGTGTCTCCACCTAGAGCTTGTAACATAATGGAGATATCAGCATTGATCGACTTTAGTTAGAACATGAATGCTAGATCCAGAGGTGATCAGCTGCCTTCAGGCACTCTCTACCAGGTCGAATGGAACCTCACATTGAAATCAGGCAGAGCTTCATGAGGGGCTTGCTTTATATTTTTTAGTTGATAGTACAACGAAGACTTGTCACCAACGTTTGAAAAACTCTCATAAAATGGGGTTTCAAGCTGGTCCCAAGTAGCAATAGTACTAGCTTGTAAAGTTCTATACCAATTTAACATCTTTCCTCAGAAGGAGGCAGCCAACAATCTGAGGGCTACATTTTCATTCGATATGCCATGTACCAGACATACCTTTGCTACATCTTGTAGATGCTCCGTTGGTGCCTTTGATTCATCCCCAGAATATTTGGGGATAGCTTTTAGAGCGAAAATAGAAATGGGGGCCCATACTGCAGGAGGCACAGGTGCTACTAACGGACTTTTAGAGTCCTAGGCTATGTAATTTCTAAAAGTCATAGGTGCAGGTGGATTAGGTGATGTCGAAGAAGGACGAGACGGAGGAGGTGGAGGGCTACCTTGACGACCTCTCGGGTGCATAGAAACTAAAGGCGGTATAAACTAGCTAGGGACTCTTGCAATCTATGACCTGGTTACAAGCTGATGGCTCATACACACTTATGAAGATCAGGCGAACGTGCTAGTTCACGGTCCCATCGGGTGTTCCAGAAAAAGAACTATTGACGCAGTGTTTTGCATGTAGCAGTAGTCTTATGGGAAACTTAGCTAATGGGGGACATTGTGCGCTAGTTAAGTGACCTCTGGGATTTTATCAAAGTTGGCTCTTCGTTTAGTGGGTGAAGTAAAAGGTAAGGGAGATTGCAAGAATGTAAAATTTACACTATAGGCGATGCGCCAAAGTCTTTAGACAACTTTACTAGAGCACAGTGCAGAATGCAAAGGCCCGAACCACTAAATTGTTGTTAATTAAGATAATTTTCTCAAAAGCACTTAAATCACAAGAATACCTTCCACTTTTGCATAACATAATCTCCACATAACCCTAAGCTAACACAAAAGAGTTGAAATAAACATGGAAGTATTTATTGAGTTATGGAAAAATCACAAAAAGCTTAACAACAAGCATTCATGAAATAAAACAAGCTAACGGCACAGAACAACAGTTTCATTAAATGCATGAATGAATAGAAAGGCCGAAATTGTTTGGCACAGTCTGGAGTCTTCAAATTCAATAAAGTGATTACAAAGGCCTTTTTCCCAGTGCTCGAGAGTTTTTACAAAACTTAACCAACCACCTAATAAAAGAAAAAATGGCCATATTTATTGGCCAGTCCACTGCCTAAAGATGCATCAAGAGAAGAGCAACCCACGCACAGAGACCAATGGCCTAGATCAACTCGAGCTGTCGCAACAATCATCGACAAGCCAATAGCATGCCAATGAGCCCACGACATAGAATGGAAAACCATGCAGCAACAGGAGAGGACAAGAAGTAATAGGTGAGTACAAAAGGTCTAGCGGTAATTCTAAGGTAACTAGCGTAGAAGAAATCGCCCCATGTCACTCAGACGGAGCCCGACAAAAAGTCGAAAAGATGTCTAGTAGAAAGCCACGTGGAGCGCTCCAAGCAAAATAAATTACGAGGCGGGCCCAACTCAAAAAATAACTAGAGTGAGCCACGCAACACACAGACAAAGATTGCCAAAAAGTGAAGTGAAGGAAAAGTGAAAAGCTTCACGAGGAAGCCACGTGGAGCACTCCAAGGTCAGTGAGCATTTGAAAAATAAGGCGCAGCCGCAAAGGTAAATAAAAAATTGCAAAGGCATCGGCATTTTTTGTTGGACACTATACAATAATTGAACACGCATGCCTTGCAATTGTCTTTGCAGAAAAAAAACTAAAACATTACATATTGAGCCACCAGACACACTAGGTAGCTAAGATTGGGTCATGATATTGAGTGAATATGACATACAATATTTTAAGTGCAAGGAAATAAAAGGGAAAGTAATAGCATATCAACTTGCAGATCCACCCATCCAAGACACTCATTCACTAATAACTAATTTTCTCGATGAGTCTATCTTTCATGCGGAACCTACATTACCTTGGAACCTCTATTTTGATGGGTCCCACACTGGTCATGGCTCACGAGTTGATATCTTATTCATCACACCATAAGGGGATTCAATTCCCAAGGGATTATGGATTGCCTTCCCTTGTACTAATAACATTGAAAAATATGAAGCATTGGTCATAGGGCTCAGTATCGCAATAAAATGGAAAATTAAGACACTACTTGTATTCGGGGATTCTCAGTTAGTTATCAACCAAGTGAATGATGATTATGAAACAAAATATAAAAATTTTCTTTCGTACAAGCGAATGGTTGATAGCTTCCTGACATATTTCAAATTGATTACCTTTGAACAAATTCCCGGGACACAGAATAAGGCAGTCAATGCAATGGCTACTATTGGATCTCTCTTGGACATCCCCACAAATGTGTCACAATTTCAGTTCTTAGTTGAACAATTATTGATGTCGGCATATGACACACCAGAGTCAGAAATAGTTTGTCAGATTGTTGGTCCTAGTTCACCTTGGTACAAGGACATATATGATTATTTGAAATCCCAAACCTTACCACCTGACCTTTCCAATAACTAGATAAAATCCTTTATATGAAAAGCTGCCCGACACACCATCGTCAGTGACACCCTATACCACCATGGCTTTGATAACACCCTTCTTCGCTATCTCGACACTAATGAAGCCCAAAACAATTTATGAGAAGTACATGAGGGTAAATGCGGATCTCATTCGAGTGGTCCAACATTAGCTAGGAAAGTCACCAAACATGGATACTATTGGCCAACATTAGAAAAAGATGCTCTTTAGTTTTTCAGAACATGTCAGAAATTCCAGGAGCATAGTGACCTAATTCAGGCACCTACACAGGAGCTGAGACCCATCACTTCTCCATGGCCTTTCGCACAATGGGGACTCAACCTCGTGGGAAAGATCTATCCATCCTCCTCTAGTGGCCATAAATTCATAATCACTGCCACTAAGTACTTTACTAAGTGGATTGAAGTCATCCCCCTCACTTAAATCACTGATAAGTAGATATCCGAGTTTATCCTTAATTACATCATCTGTCAATATGGTGTTCCAGAATCCATCATCATAGATAATGGGATTCCATTCAAGAATTAGGATGTCTGTGAACTCTATGAACGACTCCACATCCAACATCATTTCTCCACCCCATATTATCCACAAGGTAATGGTTAAGCTGAGGCGTCAAATAAAAAAATTCTTCCCATTCTTAAGAAGACCACCAATAATGTTGGATGAGATTGGCACCTACAACTGAATCCTACCTTATGGGCCTATCGTACCAGCATTCGTACACCCACTAGAGCCACTCCATTTTCCCTAGTCTAGAGATCTAAGGCCATATTGCCCATCGAGGTTGAAATTTCTTCTCTCCGAGTCTCTTTGAAAGGAATGATTGATGATGAAGAGTACAAATAGTCTTTCCTACATGAGCTAGAAATGTTACAAGAAAGATGAGAAAATGCCTTGAATCACTTGCAGGCATATCAAAATCATCTCTATTGGAGCTATAACAAAAGAGTAATGGTGAGAAAATTTGAAATTGATGACTTGGTCCTCATGCAGAATCCAAAAAATCAGGCTGACCATAAAAATCCTGGCAAGTTTGAGGCTAATTGGCTCGATCCTTATATTATTATTGTTGCATTCAGTTTTGGAGCTTATCAGTTGGCCACACCTGATGGCGAACAGTTGACAGAACCCATCAATAGCTTACATCTGTGAAAGATCTACCCATAGCATCTGAGAGCTTGGCTAAAAACCTAAAAAATACAAAAGAAAATGGAAAATAGAAAAAAAATTGTCCCTTAATGAAAACCTGGAAAACAGGCATCTTGGTGACACCAAAAAAATCAAAAAAATGACAAAAATAGTAAAAATAAATACATTCATCCAATAGTGAAAACCTGGCAAACAGACGCTTTGGATAAGTACCATAGTGAAAACCTGGCAAACAGGTGCCATGTGTAGTTGATCATTGCTCCGTCATCTACTATTACTCTAATCAACCCTTATCCACTTTCCATAATCACAAAGGCCTGACACATTCACAACATTCATCCTAAGTCCTATCAATTATGGCCATGGTTAGCATTTGGTTGACATCACCTCTTGCATATCCTTGCCTTTTGTCCTGTGTCTGCCTATTTCTATATCATTTGACCTGCGTAATCCCCAATCTCTCTAGGGGAAAGACCTTTATCATGTAACTATAGTGGGTGTCGCACATGATCCTGTATTTGTAAAAAGTCCTAAAAAGAATCTAAAAATCAGAAAAAGTCTTTAAAAAAATCCTAAAAATCTGAAAAAGTCTTGAACAAATATCTAAAAATTGAAAATGTCCTAAGAAAATCCAAAAATAGAGTCAAAGTAATATTTTGTTAGTCCATTCAATCACGTCAATCAATCTTTTTCCTAGTCTGAACTACGTTGTCTCTGTGCATTTGCTACGTAGGTAAGATTCATCTTTGAATCCCCAAGACATTAGGTCAGTCTTTCTAGGTTTTTCAAAATAAAATCATGATTCAAACTTTTTCCTTTCGACAAGGTCATTGGTCACGTCAAAATATGAGGTCTCTGATTGCATGACGTAGGCAAGGCCATCAATTGATGGGCCCCCAAGGCCACACTAGGTTAGTCCATTAGGGTTCATGGCACAACATTTTCACACATGTCAAACTTTCTTCAAATCAAGAAAATCTTCCATCAATCCCGAGCAAGCAATCTATCAACAGTCTATTTCATTAGCAATTTCAGTCAATTCAGCATGTCAGCAATGACATGTAATCAAATTCTATCAAGACAATTTAACCTGGAAATATTTTGGGTTCTTCTATAAATGTGTCCTTCTGAAGAGCAACTCTTGTCATTTCTTTATGCTTTAGGATGTGTCTTTCCTAAGAATTATCTTCATCATCTGGCATTTTGATGGATTATCCTAACTCTGAGAATTGCTCTCCTAGATATCAATGTCATTCAGGATGTGTCCTTCCTAAATTTGATATCGCTTGACATTTGACAGCCTTGACATTAAAACACTTGGCAAACTTTATCTGTCTTTTTGATGGTTATCATGATATTAGTTCCTTATGTCATAGGAGCCATGACATATCATGATGATCATCCTTGTCTTTTTATGATCACCCTGCTACTAGTTTCTCAAGGATGTCCTGACTTTAGGATTTAGAGAAGCAACGACGTAGTATGATGATTTTCCTATCTATTTTTTACTATCATGTGGCTAGTTTCTCAAGGATGTCTTGACATTAGGATTTAGAGAAGCAACGACGTCTCATGATTGGTCTGGTTCTTCTGGCTGTTGGTCATGATAAAATGACTAGGGGAAATTATGTTCCTTATATGAGTCATGATCATCCTTGTCTGCGACTTTTGAGCTACATGATGGCTCAACCTTGCACACTATTAATCTATGTCATATCATAGTGTTTGTCAGCCATCATGACATTTTTCGCCCAATGATGATTAAGAGCAACAAATATGATAGCACTATAGCAAAGTTTTGAAGGATTTTTTTTGTTTCTGCACTAACATGCATATATTTCTTTGCACTAACATCCATCTTCGTCTTCTCTTCTCTCCTCCTCTGATGATATCCTGTGACATACAAAAAAAAAAGCTGCATGGGTGATCCCACAAAGCTAGTTTACAATTTCTGAGAGGAACTATTTTTTGTTGAAATCACATATTTTTACAAAATATAATGATTTAAGCCTTTAAAATTTCTATTTTAAGCATTCCAATTGAATATTTTTTGATCAAACCACCTTAGATGAAACCCCCTTGGATATAACCTCATTAGTTTTAAACCATACCCATAAATGAGTCTCCTTTACACCTATCAAAATGCTGATAAAAATCACTTTTGATAGACCTTTTGGGGGATCAAATGAATTTATTTAAAATTTATTTCAAATGATTATGGTAGTCCTCAAAATGAGCTATCCCACAAATATAATTTTAATATGTTTTGGTTTTATTATGTATGTGTTTTTTTAGTTTTATTAAACATAGGTTTTTCACCAAAAATCAAGCTCTCTATTTTACACATGTGCAAAAATAAAAAATTATCAAAATAATTATTTTTTAAATATTTTTGTGCTGGATATTGATGTCCTTGATCCATTAAAACAAAAAAAATTGAATTTCGATACATACAGAAAAAGTTATGTTATATACACTCCACCTATGTCTGAATTGCAATTGTTTTGACTTTGAAAGTCTATAAATGAAAAATATTCAATAAAAAAATATGAGATCAAATGAAAGTGCTAGATATCATAGTTACAAATCTAAATTCGAAAAAAATAGAATTTTATCCTCAATACAAAAAAAGTTATGTTGTATACGGTGAGCGTCACTTTTGAAAAATGTTGTTTTATGAAAAAAACTAGTTTTGTGGGAGATAGAAAAAGAAGTGCAATCTTATTCCAAAAATTTTGAGAAAAAAAAATTAGAATCTACAGACAATATTTGATGAGACTCTAGTTTTCATCATCTTCAAATTCCTCACATTTTAGCCGCTATAGGTGCTCGTCTGTGAAGATTTAGTTAAAAATAATAATTTAAGTGTCCAATTTGGCCAAAAATTATAAACCACTATTGTGGGATCACCCGCATACATGATCATACTAGCATTTCATATTCACATTTCATATCTGCATTAATCAAATACCATAATTCACATTCCATAACTCTATCATTTACATCCATCCATCTCACATCATAAAACCATCATTTGCATCACCATATAGGCATCATAAATATTATATTCATTAACATATAAGAATCACATTATCATACATTACACAATGCATACATATGTAACCACATCCATAATTGCATTCATAAGCATAAAATGTGACATCCATACATCTCATAGCATCATAAATGCATCACATAGCATATGATAAATCATAAAATACCGTAACACATAGAATCATATAGGTCACATCAAAACTGCATCGCATATATATAATCTCGAAAAAATGTAATGTCACAGGATAGAGTCATAGGATATCCAAAAAATGGAGCTCACGGCCTTGAATATCAGTATATGAAAGTTTCTAATACAAATATCAGAATACAAGTCCTAGGATGTGCCTCCCCTATCCCATGGAGGTGAATCACGGGGTGGTCATGTCTGACCAACCACATGAAAGGTGACCTAGATGGGAGTGGCATCTAAAGTCTAACTCTGGGATCTCAAGGGATCAGTAGCAAGAGGCTATCTATGCTCTACCTAGTGTCCTGATGACACTTATCTATGCTCGTGCTCTGACCTATGGCTATGGCCTTAAAAATGCCTGTGGAAACTGTGTGGCCTATGGCCTGATGACTGCCCTGATGAAGTGGACCCCCCAGCACTAGTATGACACTGTGTGACCTGTTGCTGCTATGGATCTAGGTGCCATTGCCTGTCCTGTTGTATGATCGGGACAACCCTGGGTCTTGTCTCTCTGGTGGAACAACCTTCTCATAAAGCAACCTATACCGACCCCTACTCTCTGCCATCTTGGCTAGCTCCATGGCCATATCCCTTGTCGGCCATGTGCATAACTCTGCGAACTCAATAACCCATTGATCTGACACCTACCATTGGATAACAGCCTGATCTCTCTCCACCCTAGTGACCTCCAACTCCGCTCCTATAGACATGGAAAATGTACAAGTTCGTTTTGGAACACCTGATCCTGATTACTAACAATATTTCCTCCTAAATCATATTCTCAGCATTTCATCACATTCTATCTCTTAATTTAATAAATCATTATTTATTGGATTAAGTCTTCCTCTTTCAGTGATTAAATTAATCAATTTAATTTAATTAACCTTACATCCCTATTTAATTAAATAAATCATTTTATTTGATTAAAATCCCTAAAGTCCTCTTATTAAATTCAATAAATTAAACCTTATTTGATTTAATCTAAGATGTTCCTTCTTGATTAAATAAACCAAAGCATTTATTTAATAAATCATTTCCTCTCAATTCTTGACTTAAATCAATTCACAAATCTAAGTCTAAATTGTCACATCATCTAATTCTTCATTAAATTAATCAAAACCATGATTAACTTAATCCTTTTCATTAAATTTCTCTAGAGAATGCAACTTGCACAATAAATCAAATACTTTGATTTATTAATTCATCCATTTTCCCTCACAAAGCATCAAAAGGGAATATTCCTTCATTTGAATTCAAAAATGACAAGTGGACTTGGTCCTTCCAACAAGGCATTTAAGACATCTTACATGTCCTTTGCATTGAGCCAAGTGGTCATAACTCCATTTGACTTCTCATCCACCTTGTCATTTCAATATTTCAAAATTCAAATTTATGCATTTATCATGCACATTGGCCAAAATGTGCTCATTCCTCATCCAATCACATGTGGACAAGTGGCACAATGCCATTGGATTATTTTTTGTTCCACATTGCTCAATCTTGCTCACCTCTTCCAAATTGAAGTCTATAAATTGGAGACTTCTCTCCTCATTTCTCATCCACAATCATATGCAAAGTTACTCTCTTCACATTGAGAGCCAATTTTGCACATTTCAATCAATCACTCATCACTTTTTAAAGAATTGCAACAAGGTGATTTGACCATTTCTCCATCATATACCATTGCTACTTAAGGAATTTGGAAAGGGCCAATTGCAACACTTCATTGGCACCAATTCCCCTATAAGATCATCACGCTATTAGCTTAATTAGGATTGAATCTCTTTTGTTTCCAGTTTATTGAGTTCTTCATTTTCCTAGTTTAGTTTGAGTAGATGGATTTTATGATGAATCTTTCATACTTGTTTGCATACATATAATCTAACAACTAATGTGTTTTGTTTCTCTTGTGTATTTTCAGGTTTAGGGGTTCACATTTTGGTGCTAGAAGGAGGGCTGCATCAAGAATTTCATCACATTTTTTCTGAAAAATTATGTGGTTTTAACATCTTTTGGCTATACACAGGAAACTGCACCACGGTTAGTTCATGCGGTCTTGTATTGTACCACGGCACTATATTGAACCACAATTGCTTCCCGCTTTTAAATTTCAAATTTTCCCAGATGTTACTGTTTGCAAACTTCATCACCTGTTGGATTGCACCGCACCCATGGTCTCTATTTCTGTAGAGCGCCGCACATAGTCAACTGTGTGGCGCTATATAGCACTGTCTTTTTACCAAACTGTATCGCACCCGCGAACTACGCTGCACCCGCTAACTCTTCCACGGAAAATAGTCTAGTTTTAAATTTTGACGTGCTTTTTGATTTTCGGACCTTTTAACTTTTCACCTGTTTGTTGATCTTTTTTGCTCTCTGTTTTCTGTCATTTTGTAGGTTGGCGCAAAGGAAGAAGTTCATCATGACCTCATGTTCACTAAATCCAAAGTGTTTTTAAACACTAAAGTGTTCTTCAACACTCTTTGAGAAATTTGTTAAAAATCCTTGGCCTTAGGAACACTAAATTCACTTTGGATTTAAAAAGAACAAAACAAAAAAAATTATGACACCATGCTCATGCTCATTTTGTACAAACTATTTTTAAACACTGAAGTGTTTTCAACACTCTTTAAAGAATTTGATAAGTTCATTGATCTTAGGACACTAAATTTCCATTGGGTTCTAAAATAAACAAATCAATTTTTTTTTTCAAAAGTTGCCAAGGGGCTAAAAGGAACCTTAGACAAACATAATAGATTTTGTTTCAAGGTTAACAATTGAACAAGGCAATCTTGTATTCCATTTGGTGCTTAAAAAAAACTCATCATTTTTTTGAGGTCTAAAATGAACAAGTGTTTTCCATGTTTTACAATCCTTTTCGCAAGTTAATATCATTTAAAATGCGTATGCACTTCTCTTGCACTTCACAGCGATCTTGAGAATCAAAAGCATTTTGGCAATATTAGGTTGTTAAAAAGATTGCCTCCACATTTCAATTTGGGTACCTAATAATTGAACAAAACATGCGAGTGTGAGCACAACATATTACGGAGTTTTTCTCCTTTGTTTTTTAACAAAGGTTGTGTAAATGATGGGATATGTTAGATTGCTTTTGTTTATCTTAGAGGGCCTGCCTTGTGGGAAAAAGTACTCACCTAAGGGAACAGACGAACCAGGAACACGCTAAAGCCAAGTGACTTCCAACCAGTATATAAGTGTGGATTCTTGAGGAAAGTTCAAGAATCACGAGGATTATTCCAACGAGATGGACAGAAATGGACTCTCGCCGATGTTGGATAATCCCCCACGAACGGAATGCCTGAATTAGAACCCTTTGTTTAGAAAAATACCAAAACCTTGTCCATTTTTCTAGTGCAAAAGGTTATGTCCTTTGAAGCCGCCCCACATTATACATGCGATCTTTTTGTAGAAATGGAAAGTATGCCATGGGAGATTCATGAGTACTAATTCTTGGCTTACCCGAGAAGTGTGTACCGTGGGAAGAGCCAGTGTGGACAAGTATTTAGCCATTTGCACAAGATATGCGCAGCTGGATTTATCCAAGTGGGAACCCAACAAGATATTGGCTCATCATCCTAGGATTGTAAAAGTGCTTGAAAGAAAAGAACACATTGCTTGGTTCTCAAAAACACTTGAAAACGTACATTCACGAGACCTTCAAATTTCAAACCCCTTTGAGGAGACAAATACCTTTGATGAATTTAAATCACTCTTGCTTTCCCTAGGGATTCTATCCCTAGAGGTTTCTAAGTGCTTGAATTCTATCGTCATTTGTTTTCAAAAAGGTTAACATAGGTAACTTTTGCCCTATTTTCCTCGATTTCCACACAATGGACCTTGTGGGATGAGAAATAAAGTGGGACACTAGATATATAGTTTGAAACATAAGCAAGCAAGTGTCTTTGATAAAAAGAAATTCATTAAACCAAGATAAAGAGACAAGTTGAACTTCATGTGTGTTGTTTCCAATGATTTCCCGCAAGATTAAAATCCCAAAGCCAAAGTTCAAAAAGATAAGCCCAAAAGCCAGTGAGAAATGCCTTGAGATGCTCCTTGAAGTAAGAGAAAGACTTGTATACAACTTCTACAAGAAGGCTTCAAGGAACAATCTGACTTTGTATGTGTTTTACTACCAACAGAATCCTAAACTTTTTGAAAGGTTTTCTTTTCTCCCATAGGAAGTATAGCGTGTTCTTCAACACTGAGATCTTGTAGAAAGAGTTGTGTATAGGTTCAAGTCTAGGATCAAAGCATCATCCCTATCCTTCTTTTCATCAAAATAAAATCTCATCCCATCATCAAACCTTTTGAGAACTCTAGAAAAATCACTCGTGCTAAACTTAGAGGGCTAAACCAACATCACCCTATCTTGGCTTAACACACCTAGCCAAAATAGTCAACACTTTTGGATGAATTTACCTCTAGGATAATGCAACTTCCTAAGGTTTACTAGTTCACAAATCACATTTGGCTTAACATACTTAGCTAAATCATCCACTTGTGTAGGTTCCCCTAGGATAACGCAACTTCCTAGGGAATACAACTTCACTACAATCTTGTTTGACTCAATACACGTAGTGAAACCATCATAATCAATCTAAGTTCTTACAATTTTAGCATAACCCTTCAAAATTTCTCCAAAAGTTTCATTCACCTCATCCATTACCCCATCATCATTACCGCCCTCTTTGATCTTTGGCTTCCCTAGTTTCTTCTTTTTTGAACCTGAAAGGTTAGGATCAAATGATCCCTATTTTTATGGTTCAACCTAGATCTCAATACAAAAAGAACATGGAGAATATTAGTGAAATATCAACTTCTATGGACATGATTCAGTTAACCTCTGAAATAAACCTTGCGAGTTCAAGCAATCCCCCAATTAACTCTCCTTTATCATCACAAAATCCTCAAGAGGAGAGCCATGAGGAGGACATCACAAAGGAAGACATGGAGATGACACAATCTGAAATGATAAAAATGGTTCAAAACCCCGAGAACCATAAAATTGTTAGTGCCATGTTCTAGTACTTAAACACTTTAACAGAAGGAGGGGTCTCATTCCCTTCTGACCTTGACGCAAGCATTAGTGCAGACATGCCTCTTACAAATGCATCCCCAACGTCAAACATCAACCAAGATTTACCTCACATCACGACAACCATCACTCCAACCTCACCAATCAGAAACAAAGGAAGTGTTATGTTTTGAGAGTTATAGCAGCATTGCCTTGTGACCAATAAAGAGGTGGCTGTCACCACCATACCAGATAATTTTGTTCCAGAAAATCCATTGCACCCATACGTCCCACTCACATTTCATAATCTTGTTGGTTCATCCTCATTCCATGCCTCACCAGCCTATCAGTTAAACATACCAACTTCTCTATCACAAGAAGAAGGAGGTTTGCTTGGAACAACCGATGTTGCTAATCACTTTTCTTTCCAAAGTAGCATACCATCTCTTCCACCATTTCCATTTCCAACCACATCACCACTCAGAGTGGGGTTTCCTCACCTAAATGCCAATAGTTTCTCAGAACAGGGCAATGGGCACATCACCTCGAATTCCATCTTTTTGCCCGCAACATCACAACAACAAGTGGCGACCATTCAAGCCAATACAACAAACACATCTGTTGGTCCTCAAATATCCCAAAGCATTCCTTCTCAAGGACCAAACATCTCCACCACCCCACCAACAACCCAAATCCCAACCACTTCCATAATCCCTTCATCAGTCACAACGGTTGGTGTCATTCTTGCTCCACCACTAATCCCGCCAAAATCAAACACGGAAAATTCATTCATCACCCTAATCCAAACCCTTAAAAAGGCCAACCAACAAAGAGCACTCAAGAAAAAGCAACAAGCGCAAGCTCAAGCTCTAGCTCAAGTGCAAGCCCAAGCCCAAGCACAAGCACAAGCCCAAGCCCAAGCACAAGCACAAGCTCAAGCTCAAGCTCTAACCCAAGCATAGGCACAAGCCCAACAATAGGCACAAGCCCAATACCAAGTGTAATTGCAAGTGATCCATCTGCAAGCATACAAACAAACCCTACAAGACTTTTAGGCACAACAACAAGCTTTGTTGGCACAATAGCAGCTCGACCAACAACAAGCTTTTTTGGCGCAATAGCAACTAGATCAACAGAAAGCTTTATTAGCACAATAGTAGATTGATCAACAGCAAGCTTCATGGGAACAATAATAGATGGACCAACAACAAGCATTGTTGGAACAACAGTAGCAAGATCAATAACAAGCATTGTTGACACAAATGCAGGCATACCATCAGGCTTTGAATGCATAGCTAAGCTTGCAGAAAATGCCCACTAGTACTCTCCCCACCCATCAAACACCTAGAACACCACACAACTCATTCATCCCACCTCTCAATCCAAGCAAAGATGTCGCAACACAAATCAAACTGCTTTCACAGCAAGTGTTGGACTTACAAGCAGGAAAAACCACAAGAACACCAGGAAACTTATGCCCTTATCCTTTCGACAAAAGTCTCACCATGATACCATTCCCAAAGGGATTCAAGATCCCCAAATTTGACAAGTATAATGGAACGGGTAACCCTGAGAACCATGTCAGGGAATTTCAGGTGCACTACATGGAGGTCGCATATGATGACACATATCTATCACGACTTTTCCCTTGTAGTCTGACTGGTCCAGCCATGAAATGGTTTTCTCGCCTACCCATAGGCATTAAAACATTTGAGGAAATCGTGGAATCTTTCCTTAAAAATTATGCTTTCAATATGGGTGCGGACATTAGTTTGGAAGAACTATCAGCACTCAAACAAAGGAAAGGAGAGCTATTTGCATCCTTCTTGCAAAGATGGTGATCCAAGGCCAATCAGAGCAAGTGGACCATGCCGGAAGAACAACAATTTTGCACCATCATAGCCAATCTAGATGAAAACTTGGTGTTTCACTTGAAAATGCAGTGCATCACATCCTATGATCAATTGATCCCAAAGGCGCTCAACATCGAAAGAGCCCTTACTGCGTGAGGAGGTGCATCAACCTTCACTCCACCCTAGGATAACCACTCGTCTAACAACTACAATGATAAACCTCAAACATGGTCGAGGAATAAAAACATCATGAATGATGGCATGGTCGATGCTAAAGTGGTCATCAGTGCCCCTAAGCAGAACATCCAAAATCATCATCAACCATAAAATCATAATCATAACAATGTGCAGACTAATGTGGTAGTAGCACAGCAACAACCAACGCCCACAAATAAAATCAAAAACTTGGGTAATCAAGGAGGACCACCTCCCCAAGGCAAGTATCCCCCAAGAGGAATTTCATAGCTCTTGGTGAATCGATTGATTCCATGATGAAGAAGTTGGTCAAGGAGAATCTAATCAAAGTCTCTAACTCAGAGCAATATGTGGAACCCATGACCAAACTGCCATGGTATAATTAAAATCTCCTTTGTGACTTTCACAAGGTCAAAGGACATACCACCACCAATTGCATGAGGCTGAAAAACATCATCCAAGACCTCATTGAGGATAAAATCATCAATATCGAACAGCCAGCTGGAAACCAAGACCTAAAAATATACACGAATCTGATGTCGAACCACAACCAAGGGAACAATCAAGGCAATAATCAAGGGAACAATAAGGGCAAGCAAAAGTATGCTAGTGCTAACCTAGTGTACGAGGAGATAGTCGAATGCGTCGATGAGATGGTCACCATCATAAATGTCAAAGGATCCAACAATGATTGTGGAGTCACCACATGTGGCGAAAAGGTTACCATTGTTGGGGCACCAGCTAAGACCCCCATTTCTAATACAAAGGTTTTCCCCTATGACAACAATGTCATTGACTAGCTGAAAAGAACACCTACCCAAATCTCCATCATGGAACTATTGAAAATCTTCACCTCCCATAGAAAGATCCTTGATGAAGCATTAGATGCGTCCACCATCTCTGCCACCTTGACACAAAGTAGTCCTAGGCTATGGTGGGTAACATCATTACCCCAAATCTCATTACATTCTCTAACCAAGATTTCCCCCCACAACCATATCATAACCACGCACTCCACCTTTAAGTGCTCATCCATAAAAATAAATTCAAATGAGTCCTGGTGGATGGAGGTGCAGGCCTTAACATCTATTCCCTAAAGTGCATAAAGAAATTGGGATTCATCGAGGATTCCATTAATAAGAACAAAAGCATCACGATAAGGGTGTATGATGACCAAGAAAGAGTATCTCAAGGTACTATCAAGATCCCCATTCAAGTAGGGTCGGCAACTATGGAGACCACCTGCCAGGTCCTCGACCTCGACCTACCCTATAATATCCTCCTTGGATGCCTGTGGATCCATGGAATGAAGGCAGTGGCCTCGACCTATCATCAATATATCAAGTTCTCACATTATAATGAGGATGTCACTATATATGGGGATCTCAAACCTTTTTCCTACTGCAAAAACTTGAAAGCCAAGTTTTATAAGATGCCCCAAGTACCCAAAAATGATGAAGGACCATCTACTTCATACATAGACCCATCCAACCTCGCTTCCACTTCTACAACAGAGACACCCGCCATCCCAGACATATCCAAAATCAAAAACATGATCTAGGACAATGGATGCGGTGACTAAAGAATGAAAAGAAATGCATTTGTTGTAGAAGAGTTACCACAATCTCCTAGGTCGCACGAACAACCTCAGCCAATTGAAACACCTATCCACACTGTTAGGGTAGAACCTTCTGGATTTCACCATTGGGGGGATCTCAGTAGATAAAATGTGGATGAAGAGAACATCTCAAACACATTGTACCAAGATGAAAGGCCCACCCCCACCCTACCCATAGAGGAAACTAACAGAGGGTTACAAATGATGTTTGGTATGGGATATAACCAGAACGAAAGCCTTGGAAGGAACAGTGATGGACGGATGGAGCCTGTCATTGTAGAAAGAAGAATGCAGAACCTTGGCCTTGGGTATACTCCTTTGAGTATAACCATACATGGCAGAGGTACTCCCAGAAGGGCAGCCAGGTCCTCTCCTCAGATTAACAACAACCACTACTAGACCACCTGTATGCCTAGGTATCCCACTCAATAATTACACCTTTGACATCACCGATGTTTGTGCTAGTAGTGACGATGATGATACCATAACAGGTCTCCCTAGGCTCTTTGAGGATTCCACCCTATTAATGATTAGTGCCTCCACAACTGAGACAAACCAATGAACCCACCGAATTACCTTAGTACACCCGCAACTCATCGATCACGATCAATGAGGCCCACCAATTCTCAACTCATTCAAAAATGATAAGGCACTCTTAGAATTCATGGGACTAAGGGATACAATTCCATGTGGGGATCATAAGGCAGGCTTCAACATCACATTGAACACATAGGCATACTATGGTTAGATGATTGAGTCCTTCAGTCGCAAAAGGAAAATATCGAGAATAAGCTCAGAGTTATTGAGTGAAAACCACACTATGGCACTCTCTAACCACAAAATAGTAAAAATAAAGGACACACCCAATGATGAAAACCTCTCTAAAGCACCAGAGGATGAAGGATTCAACAACTCTACATCAAGAAAAGTCAGCAGTCCTGGCAGAGTAGTGCAACCCTGTCAACTTGGGAATAGAGGCAGAACCACAAATGACATTCTATGCTCAAACACTTCAAACAGAGGAACAAGAATTTTTGGTGGAATTCTTAAGAGAAAGAAAGAAAAACTTTGTGTGGACTTATGCTGACATGCCAGGTCTAGATCTTAAAGTAGTAGTTCATCATTTGGCCATTCACCTCAGAGTGAAACCAGTTAGATAGAAGTTAAGAAAGATGCACCCACAGATAGCTCTCCTCATGAAGATTGAATTACAGAAACTCTTAGACGTTGGTTTCATACGACCAATTGATTATCCGAAATGGGTACCTAACCTTGTGCCAGTCTCAAAACCGAATGGGGGTATCCACATCTGCATGGATTTTAGAGATCTAAACAAAGCATATCCTAAGGATTATTTTCCACTACCCAACATTGACATGATAGTGGATATGACGGTTGGACATGAGATACTATCATTGATGGATGGATTCTTGGGATACAATCATATAATGATAGCAAAGGAAGACCATCGTAAGATAGCCTTTACATGTCCTTGGGGCACCTGCTGCTGGAATGTGATGCCATTTGGGCTAAATAATGCAGGAGCTACATACCAAAGAGCCATGACACTAATCTTCCATGACATGATTCACAAAACTATTTAAGATTATGTGGATGACATATTAGCTAAATCAAAAAAAAGACAAGATCATATAGCAACTCTAAGTGCAATCTTTGATAGGCTAGAATAGTACAAGGTTAGACTCAATCCAAAGAAGTGTGTATTCGGGGTACAATCAGGAAAGTTGTTGGGGTACATAGTTTCAATGAGAGGGATAGAGCTGGAACCTACAAAGGTAAAAGCAATCCTTGATATGGAAGCACTAAGAACATTAAAGCAACTCAAAGGATTACAAGGTAGACTCCAGTCCATCTGGAGATTCATAGCACAACTAGCAGATAAGCAGACCGCCTATTCACATCTGCTCCACAAGGGGGTAGCATTCAGGTGGGATGACAAGTGCAAACAAGCATTCAACAAAATCAAATAATATCTACTTACACCACCTATGTTGATGCCACCGATCATAGGGAAACCATTTATTCTACACATCCCAGCAACAACAGCCACCCTTGGTGCCCTTTTATCCCAACATGATGAAAAAGGAACTGAGCGGGCCATTTACTATATCAGTAGAACAATGGTGGGGCATGAGCTCAATTACACATAGATAGAAAAAGCTTACCTAGTAGTGGTGTTTGCAGCCCAGAAATTCAGACACTACATGCTAGTTCATCAAATTAAGCTAATTGTCAAGATAGACCCCCTCAAATATCTATTATCAAAAGCAATGCCTATGGGCAGAATGGCTAAATGGGTAATGATATTATCTGAACATGACATTTAATATGTCGAGTGAAAGGTGATCAAAGGACAAGTTATTGCAAACCAGCTAGCAAAAGCTCCCCTCTACATAGACAACCCACTCGTATCAAAATTTCCAAATGAGTCCCTTTTCAATCTTGGTGCAACCGGCCACTGGAAACTATACTTTGATGGTTCCCACACACAACATGGATCAAGAGACGGTGTATTCTTCATCACCCCCCAAGGGGACTATATACCCAAATCATATAAGTTGGCATTCCCTTGTACAAACAACATTGCAGAATATGAGGCTTTAACCTTAGGTCTCAAGATTGTGGCACAGTGGCAAATTATGGCATTAAAGGTCTATGGAGACTTGTAGCTTATCATTAACCAAGTCAATGGTGAATATCAAACTAAAGATGATAAGCTCGCACCATACAAAAAGGTAGTAGAAAGCCTCAAGGAATCATTCATCGACATCACCTTTGACCAAATATTGAGGGCAAACAACAAAGTAGCCGATGCAATGGCAACAATTGGATCCTTGCTAGATATCCCTCGCAACGTCTTGAAACACGAATTCCTTGTAGAGCAGCTTCTTGTACCAACTTTCAAGGTACCAGAGTCAGAATATGCATGTGAACTTGTTGGTCTCGGTGATCTTTGGTACCATGACATTTACACCTATCTAAGGTTAGGAATCCTCCCAACTAACATCACTCTGAACCTAAAGCGAACCTTTGTCAAAAGGGCCTTACGATTTGTCATCCTAAGAGAGACCCTCTTCCGTAGAAGTATTGATGGAATCCTGCTACATTGTTTAAAACCTGAGGAGGCCATGATTGCTCTAAATGAGGTACAAAATGGCACATGCGGTTCACACTCGAGTAGTATGACCTTGGCTAAGAAGTTGCTAAGAATCGGGTAATATTAGTCGACAATGGAAAGAGAGGCACATGACTTTGTCAAAAGATGCCTATAATGCCAGCAACACGGAGACCTCATTCATGCACTAGCTCAAGAGTTGCATCCCATTGTTACACCTTGGCCCTTTTCACAGTGGGGGCTCGATCTCATTAGTAAAATCTCTCCCACCTCATCCAACGGCCACAAGTTCATAATCACCACCACTGAATATTTCACAAAGTGGGTCGAAGCAATTCCCATGACCTACATCACAAGTAAACAGATATTCAAGTTCATCCTGAACGACCTCATTTTCCGATATGAGTTCCCCAATCCATTATCTTTGATAATGGGACACCCTTCAAAAATCAAGATGTCTGTGATTTGTGTGAAAAGTTGAAAATCCAACACTATTTTTCCACCCCATACTACCCACAAGGCAATGGCCAAGCAGAAGCTACCAATAAGACCATTCTAAAAATCTTCAAGAAAATAGTCAATGACTCCAGTCATGACTGGAATTTGCAATTAAACCCCATCTTATGGACCTACCACACCAGCATCTGCATGCCAACAGCCACCACTCCATTCTCCCTGGTCTACGTATCAGAAGCCATCCTCCCTATTGAGATCGAGCTTCTGTCACTGAGGATATCATTGCAAAACCTCATCACAGATGAGGAATACAGGATCACAGGACTGAATGAGCTAGAGTTACTAGATGAACGGTGCATGGACACCCTAAATCATCTATAGGTCTACTAGAACTTCCTAAAATGGAGCTACAACAAGAAGATCAGGCAACGCACCTTCCAAGTTAGTGACCTTGTGCTAAAAAGAGAATCAAAAGAATGTGCCCAACCTGGATACAAATGAAAATTTTGAGCCTAATTGGCTGGGACCCTTCATCATCACCGCAAGCTACAAATCAAGGGCATATCAGCTATCGACACCAGAAGGCGAGCCTCTACAAGAGCCCATGAATAGCTCTCTCCTCAAAAAGTTTTATGCCTAAGAATCTACAAGGTATAGAACCAAAAAATACAAAAAAAATCAAAAAAAGTCCTGAAAAAATGCTTACCTTGATGAAAACTGGCAAACAGGCGTCTTGGTGACAACAAAAAAAAATCAAGAAAATATAAAAATCAAAAAATGGATTGAAAATAGTAAAGAGAAAAAAATCATCCTCTAGTGAAAACCACTTCGAAGGTGCTTTGGACAAGTACCTTGGTGAAAACCTGGCAACCAAGCGTCAAGCATAAATAAAGCACTCTCTATCCACCAGGATTTGCATGACTCACTCACTCATCCATCCATCCACCCATCCGCTCGCACCCATACCATAGCCTGAGTTGGTGTCCGTATCACATTCCACCATAGTACTACTTGGTATTTCCTAAGGTCAGTTTGTCCTACCTTTATCAAAGTAGTCTATCACACCACACTGGGGGCATGTTCCTGTGCTGGCATCAGATCAAATTCATGTATATTCTTGGAATCATCTTGAAATTCATCAAAAAATCTCAAAAACATCCAAATCATCAAAAATCCAAAAACATGTCTAAATATCAAAAAAATTTCAAAAAAAATCATCATTGAGTCTTGTTAGTCTTTTACCTTGTTGACCTATGTCGTCTTTGAGCTTGAACATAGGCAAGGTTGATCTTTGATCATCCCTCGAGACAATTAGGTCAGTCCTTAGGCATCCATCACATTGGCAATCCGTTTGCCCATCTAGTCTGTATCTTAAAGTCAGTTCTTTAAGCAATAAAAGGGTAATTTGTTTGTCCATCTTATCATCAAGTCATTCCATCGTCAGTCAAGCTACATGGTCTCTGCATGTATAACGTAGGAAAGGCTAATCTATGGATCACCTCTCAAGGCCCCTATGATAGGTCTTTAAGTTAATTTGTTTATCATAAATCTCAAAATACCAAAAACAGCCTCAAAATATCTGAAAACCCAAAATGGTGCATCCATTTCATTTCGCGTTCACCCGTGATTATCATCACTCATAATAAAATCAATCATCACCTTCACCCTTTGGTGAGTCAGTCAAAAGCAAGTCTAGCAGGTTTAAAAGTGAACACTCTAAATGTCAAAGTCTTGAAGGTCTAAAGTCAGTAAGCAAGCAAGTCGGTCAACTCAGAATATCAATAGCTTATCACCCAATCAGTCCCACCAAAACCTTGATCACAACATGTCCTAGGATGAAGCTTTCCTACGATGGACATAAGCATCAGGTACCCTTCACAGTAGTTAGTCTTGGCTAGCGGTATGAAGAAAATTAGCCTGTTTGGTTGCTTTACTTAATCTTTTATTGACTTATCTTATTTTGTGCTCATTCCAAGGACCTCTCGATGATGCCTAAACAAAATAGGGTTTAGAGAGAAAGGAATGGGGCAAAGATCATTATCTTTTTTATCTGATGTGCTTGTGGGATACCCTTGTAAAATAACTTAGTCATATATATTTTTTTTGGTTTGTAGAAAGGATGTTTTAGATATCTTGTTGACCACATAGGAAAGCTTGCTTTTCTGTGTTTTGGTCCGAGATGTTTAGAATGTCTGAATTGCATCCTGAATGAAGTATGTATGTTAAGTGTGAAGAAGAATACTCCTATCTAGTTGTTGATTCAAAGTCCATCACACTAGGTACCACACCATCCTAGTCCTTTATACCTTGATGCATCATACCTAGGTGTGTTATCAAACATAATGCAATTGACCCTTTGAAAATCTCAATTCTTAGCAATGCAAATCGCCATCACCATTCTAACTAACTCATTAATTCTGCAATTCTTCTATCTTCTTTCCACACTAACATGGTATCATAATAGTCATCAAAACATCGCCCATGCATACACCCTACGACCACAAGATCTTTAGCATTAAAACACATTGCATCATATCATTATCTTAAGTTATGAAGAATAATATAAATTTGTTATTCTAAGAATCTTAAGAAATCATTACATCATTATGCATACATAATCATTTGCATCTATTTCCATTTGCATATCATTACGCCATCATTAACATACATTACATAAAGCATGAAAAAAATACAAAAAGAAATGCATCCATTAACATACATTACATCACATAAGCATAAGAATAGAAACATATCATAGCATCATACATTTGCATAATTATACATCTACATATCATACATGTGCACCATAGATATCATAAAGGGTGAATCATCTCATATTTATCATCAAAAAATGCTGTTATGATACAAATTGGATCAGGTGTACATCGAATACATGGTACAATAAGGCCAAAAATACTACAGCCCGTATATCAAAAAATGGAACAAACTGTCATGTGATCAAAAAGGGGCTTAGCCCTGCTGACTGTGGCCCTCACCCTCCCCTACCTACCTCTCACTGTCATCCTCTGTCAGCTGCCTCCCTGTCTATTGAGCGAAATCTAGCACTCTATCTGCTGATGGTACTACCTATCAGTAGTGTTGCCAATAGGACTCAGCCTCTTTGATGGCATCCCTGTACTCTCGAATGTCAACTAATCGGCCTTGGGAGGTAGAAGTTGTCCTCTCTAACTGTCAACGTCGACCAATCTCCTGATCCCTCTCGGATCGTGCTTGGTCCCTCTCAACAGTAACAATAACAACCTGCTATCGTGCCTCATCCTACTCTGCTACCTGCTATTGTAGCTGGCCCTATAGCTGTTGAATCAGTACATCTCAGGGATCTAGCCGACCTACTGGCTATCCTGTTGATTGTGTTGCTAGCTGCTGCTGAGGACCTGCCCTCGGCTGACCATCCTGATCTCCTACTCGGGGAGGTGACTATTGTGTTGGATCCCTAGGGGATGTCTAATGAGGAGGTGGCCCACCTCCTCCTCTACCCTATCCTCTGCCAGCTATCCGGCCCCTAGGTCTACATCGTGGGGCAGTTGCGCCCGAAACTGTCAATCTAAGTGGAGGCCTGAACCATGCCCTATAAGCTGGAGTGACCCCCACATTTGTTAGCCCCTCATCATATGGCCACGGTCAGGCCACCAACTATATGAATGAGGATACCACCTCAGCTGTTGAGATGGGCTGACCCCATGTTGTCTCTCTAGTAGTGCAAGCAAAGATGGCCACATACTGGTCAGCGGGCCTATCCTGTACCTCCCCAAATTGTCAGGCAACCTTGTCGGGAAGATACCTCTCAATCATGGTGTGCTTTTGACTCTACATCCATCTTTCTTGTCTGGCATAAAATAGTTGATCGACATCATCGAACCATGGGCCAATGCCCATCCAAGGTCTCCAGACGAACTCTCTCATCTCATCGAGAACTCGCCACTAGTGTGCAAGACTACTTGTGTGAGTGTGGGTAAAATGAATCTCTACCCCACCATACCGTCAAATGAGAGGATCATCTATCTCAAGGAGAACTGGTGTAACATCTGGATGAAGCACTAGGATCCTCTCCCATTCCCAGATGTGTAGTAGGGTGACTCTGGCCCCAAGCGACCTACTACCTAGGTAGGCAAACTCATGAAGATCCTTGTAGATGGACGCCAATAATACCAGTCCCCAAGCAAAGTACACCTTGTGGTGAACCATCTGATCCTATGCCAATCCCCATCTTGGACTAAAATATCGGCCCTGTCGATCGGGTACCACAAGGCTTGAGATGATGGCAGCAATAATCAATCTATAAGTAGGCATGTTGCCAGATATCTCTCTAAATCAATCTGACCATCAACAAAGTCAATCTCATCAAGCTCCATAACCCCATAGCAAGCATCTCAACCGGCGTCCAGATCATAGATAACTCAAGCTCCATGAATAGGTAATCGAACGATGCACCATACATCCCTGAGGGTAATAGTAGCCTCACTGGTAGGAAGATGGAAGGATGAGGTCTCGCTATGCCATCACTCGGCCAGGGCCATCATCATACCTAAGTGTACCCGAACAAGAGGGACATACACAACATACCAAAGACCAAGGGCACCAAGGTGCTCCTAAACCAACTCATGCATATCCTACAATCTGCTAAGTACTTGCCATCTATGCTCCCACAAGTAAAGTATATCAAGCTCCTCCTACACAAGCGAAGCCATCACGTAAAAAAAAAGTAAACCTTTCTGCATCTCATACTATTTTTTGCACCCAAAACAGTAAATGCGACGTTGTTTGCGGGTGCGTTGCAATTTGAAAAATCCCAAACTATGCCACTATGGTAAGGTTTGCATTTCTCACAGTTTCAAAATGGCCCACACGGCGCTATTCACATATGTGGTCCAATATATGGAAAACCCTAGTTTTCCTAACTGTGCCATGCAGTGAAATATGCACTTATGGCAGACTTTGACCAAAAAAACCCTAATATCCAAACTGGAGTGTGCGGTGCCATACAAGACCACATGACGTTGATAAAACATTTTCAGTGGCACCATATAGAGCCACGCAACTTATATGACACCTCGACCCTATTTAATGCACGTAAAACGAAAAAAATAAGTTGGATAGGGGTACATACCACAGGTCCTATGCTGACTGGCCGTTGGTGCACTCGTACTCTCTCTGACATATTCCTGGGAAGCTGTCGTCAAGCCATTTCAACCAAGACTCACAGCTCAAAGAGTGAAATTTCCTAAAGGCTAAAATTGCAAATAAGTTGAAAGTGACCCCTCGAGGTCTATTTAAGCCTAAAAATTAGGGATTTCTGACCTAATTTGACCTTCTGGCAAGGGTTTTTGTCTCCTGATCCTATTTTCATCCAACCGAGAGTCATTTTACATCCCTTTTGGCATTTTAATGCATTTTTCTAGCATTCTGGGGAATTTCTGGCCTATCAGGCACCTTGTCATCTTTTTCGCGAGATCATCCAAAAAAACAAAATTTTCGTCTAATCTCTCGAGGGGGCAATATCCAACAATATCCTTCCATTGGGGCAGCAGTGGGGCATCTGGAAAAAATTTAAAAAAATCCTAGACCTTTGATCATAGTAGTTTATTCTTTGAATCAATGCAACAAGTCCATTGCTTCAAAGAGGGGAAAAATGTAGACATGGAAAATGTACAAGTTTGTTTTGGCACACTTGATCCCGATTACTAACAACATTTCCTCCTAAATCATATTCTCAGCATTTCATCACATTCTATCTCTTAATTTAATAAATCATTATTTATTGGATTAAGTCTTCCTCTTTTAGTGATTAAATTAATCAATTTAATTTAATTAACCTTACATCCCTATTTAATTAAATAAATCATTTTATTTGATTAAAATCCTTAAAGTCCTCTTATTAAATTAAATAAATTAAACCTTATTTGATTTAATCTAACATGTTCCTTCTTGATTAAATAAACCAAAGCATTTATTTAATAAATCATTTCCTCTCAATTCTTGGCTTAAATGAATTCACAAATCTAAGTCTAAATTGTCACATCATCTAATTCTTCATTAAATTAATCAAAACCATGATTAAATTAATCCCTTTCATTAAATTTCTCTAGAGAATGTAACTTGCACAATAAATCAAATACTTTGATTTATTAATTCATCCATTTTCCCTCACAAAGCATCAAAAGGGAATATTCCTTCATTTGAATTCAAAAATGACAAGTGGACTTGGTCCTTCTAACAAGGCATTTAATACATCTTACATGTCCTTTGCATTGAGCCAAGTGGTCATAACTCCATTTGACTTCTCATCCACCTTGTCATTTCAATATTTCAAAATTCAAATTTATGCATTTATCATGCACATTGGCCAAAATGTGCTCATTCCTCATCCAATCACATGTCGACAAGTGGCACAATACCATTGGATTATCTTTTGTCCCACATTGCTCAATCTTGCTCACCTCTTCCAAATTGAAGTCTATAAATTGGAGACTTCTCTCCTCATTTCTCATCCACAATCATATGCAAAGTTACTCTCTTCACATTGAGAGCCAATTTTGCACATTTCAATCAATCACTCATCACTTTTTAAAGAATTGCAACAAGGTTATGCTCAAATTTGGAGATTTGACCATTTCTCCATCATATACCATTGCTACTTAAGGAATTGGGAAAGGGCCAATTGCAACACTTCATTGGCACCAATTCCCCCATAAGATCATCATACTATTAGCTTAATTAGGATTGGATCTCTTTTGTTTCAAGTTTATTGTGTTTTTCATTTTCCTAGTTTAGTTTGAATAGATGGATTTTATGGGGAATCTTTCATACTTGTTTGCATGCATATAATCTAACAACTAATGTGTTTTGTTTCTCTTGTGTATTTGCAGGTTTAGGGGTTCACAGTTGCCAAGGCCTTATTCTTCGACAAGGCCACATCTAATCTGCTCTGGAAGTCGATGATCCTCTAGTCAATGCTAGCATTTGCTGGAAAAATCAATGACCTATCCCCCTCTTCATCTCAAGCGATCATCCACTCTTGTAGTCTCCGGTCTGCCTCATCCTCCCCCTCATCCTCCTCACCCCTCTCCTCCTCCCTCTCCTCCTCTCCTCAGACCTCCTCCACATCAATATCAAGAGGATGGTGCTTAACAAATAGAACCCCATCTACTGGCATCTCTACCTCTGCACTCGCCTCCACTTCCTCTGATGGCATCTCTCCCTCTACTCTACCCTCCACCTCCTTTCCACCCCTGACAACCTCCTTTGCTCTCACTTTGACCTCCTCCACTCCCACCTCTGCCTCCTGCACAATTGGTTGCTCTCTCTCCTCACCCTCCTACCGGATGGGTGAAAATCTTACACCACTCACTCTCTTCTTGACTCTCCTAGGCTACCTTTTCCCTTCATCATCCCTCCTCCTCCTAGCACCCCTCTCATCTCTACCATCATCTCCACCTCTGCCACCCCCACCATCTCCCCCACCTCTACCTCTGTCTCCTCGACCTCCATCTCTCCTTCTGTCCCTCCTACTGTCTCTGCCTCCATCTCTGCCACCCTGGCCTCTCCTCCGCACCTGTGGGATAACTAATATTTGATCTATGGGAGGCAGACCATTTGGATCTGTCAATGGAATAGGCCTATGAATTTTCCACCAGGCATCGAACTCGAAAGATGTTCCTACATCTATTAGAGCCCCTCCATAACCACTAAAGTGCAACCAAACCATCTATCTACTGCTCAGCCACTACCACTACTATAGGCGGCCCCCATATGGTTTCTCTAGAGAACTGTGCATACTCTGCAGTGCCTATTGGCACATCCTACTACTCCTCGAACTATTGTAGTACCCACTGGGGAAGGTACATCTCAATAATCCACTGGCTCTAAACCATGTGACCAATCAAGTATCAAAACTATCAGCATAGTGAAAAATGACCATCCTCATCTGGCCATTGACCGTAATCTCTGTAGGGCCTCTAGACAAAACCAATCATGGTATCAATTTGATGATGCCAATACATAGTATCTCCCACACGAGTCTGGAAGACTGAACCCGCATAAAGATAGACATAGGGCATCCCATTATCCAACTATTGAATCTATATCGGTGGTCAAAAAATGGGAATGTGCTCCCATGATGAGATCATAAGAAGTGTGGTACCACAACTGATACTCTGACCCTCATGATAGACTACCTCATGAAGCTGGTGGTATAACATGGCCAACAAGCAGGGCCCCCGAGCAAAAATTGTCCGCTAACCCCACATGTGGACTAGTACCTCCCCTCATCCAATCAAAAATCCATGGCCGCAACAATCTGGAATCAATACTCCGAAAATCAGTGTCATGAGCATGGCATCCCACCATGGAAACTGGTCGGCCACAACATCCAATTCAATCTCATATCCATGAATTCCTAGACCAGCACCACTGACATCTTCGTACATCTCTAATAGGGCCTGCTGCCCTTGGTGTGGATCATATACAACCCTCTTCCCATTGCTTGAGATGCGAAGAATGTGGTAAACATCCTCTAGGGTAATCATGGCCTCTCCTGTAGGTAGGTGAAAGGAGCAAGTCTCTAAATGCCACATCTCACAAAGTGTTGTCAGTAAGCTCCTATTTTCCCAAATAATGGGCATATAAGTGACATAGTACAATCCTAGTGTCATCAATCATTGTCTCTCCCTGTCACTCAAGTGATCTCTAAAGGCATAGGTCACTAGTTTGAACTCTCGTGTATATATGGGCACTAATCGTTTATGCACATATAGAAACAAGGATTAGCACACGCGGGTAAACATTATTGGCACATTATTACTATCAAGAAAACAAAAATGCATTTAAACAAGAGCCTAAGAAAATTCAACGCTAGTCAACCATGGTCAATGAAAATTGTGTCGCGTTGACTACAAATGTGTTGTGGTTCGTCACTTGTGGCTCTGCACTTGGCAGTTGCATCACAATATAGAAAATGTGTCATCCTATCTAGCAATTGTGTAGTCCCACAATGATTGCATTGTTCGACAAAAAAATTATGTCATTGTATATCACTTGTGTCATTTAAACTAGTGATTGCATTGCAACATTGCACGTGTGTCGCAAAATATTTCACATGCATTACAATTTGATGCTTGCGTCATTTCCCCTGTCAAATGTGAACTTTTACACTTAACCTATCTACCCAGTGCACTTGCATCATGATGCAAACAAATGCATCAAACGCAAAGTCAATTGCACCTTACGCGATGGCATTTGTGTTGCAATGCATTTTTTATCCCCCAGAAACCCTAATAAATGCATGAAATTTGAAAAAATTACAAGTGGGATAGGGTACTTACCGGTGCCTCTGTTCCCTCGAGTCGTCAGAAAGTCTACATGTAGTAGCCACGGTTGTCTGTCGAAGGAATCACCATCATCTTTTTAAGCTCTGAATTCTCAAAATTCTAAATAGCAAATGTGAAAATGACACTTGGTTTTGCTTTTTCAACCTATTTATAGGTTCAAAATTAGGGTTTTGACCTATTGGGTTTGTACTAGAAGCTCATTTGACCACATTTGTATGGAATTTTGGCTAGCTTAGCATACTCCATTTTCAATTCTGATCATGCCACTATTTCTTTAGTCATCAAATTGTTTAATCGAGACACTTTCCAAAAAAATTTGACCCTGGGTCAAAATTTGAAAAAAATTCCAACGGGGCATATCCACTCCATACCTTCGTTGGGGCATATTCTGGACTTGTTTTCTTTTCCATAATGTGATATACTGCATTATGACAAAGAGGGGAAAATGCAAACACATAAAAATGACCTAGGCCTACAAGCACTCTTTTACCACTTTTTGTCCTAGCATAATTATGACTTTTTAATTATGTTTCTAACCCACCTTCAACTATTAATTAAATAATTCATAATTATTTAATTAATTCATGATTTTCTATTCTTCATGATTATTAAATAAATAGATCTTATTTATTTATTTAATACATCACTAATTATCAAAGTCTTCTCATAATTAAATAAAGTTCCCAATTTATTTAATTAATCTTTGTCATCAATGTCTTCTTGATTATTAAATAAATATATTTATTTATTTAATGTGTCACTAATTCTCAAATCCTCTTTTAATTAAATAGATTTATTAATTTATTTAATTAACTAACTACCTCTTCTAAATTAAATAATTATTCCTAATTATTTAATTGCCTTATTTGACATTTCCCTCTTTTTTAAATAAAAAAAATTATTTAAAAAATGTCTCACATGGTTAACTGCTTCTTCTTTTAGTAATTAATTTGAATAAATTACTTACTATATCACAAAATCCATATTTTGAATTAATTTTAATTCAAAATGGAAATATTCTTCTACAAATCAAGTAATTGCTAAAATTACTAATTTTCTAAAATCTCATCTTCTTATCTTTTGATTTTTACTAATTTCATCTCACTGTCTCATTCATTCTCCATCCTTGATTTAATTTCTTAAATTAAATCTTATTCACTCATTTGAGAATTTTACCCTAACCCTAATTGAGAGTTATCATTTTGAATCTTGACCATTGATTCTAGGGCATTTTCTCAATCTTCAATCTCATTTGTTCATCCAAAATTGCATTTTCTATAAAATGTCAATGTTCTCCTCATTTTGGACATCTTTGATCTTTATCTCTTAATATCTTTATTTTCTTGAATCTTGCATTGGTCATCTTAGCTACTTGCATTCTAGAATTAAGTTTCTTTTGCAATAATACTTAGGAAATCCTTCAAAGCTTTGTTTAGGGCTAGGCATTATAGAATTTTCTCACACAAAATCTGAGGGCACTCATTATTGCAGCAAAGTTAGAAGGTGCAATGGAAGTCAGCCATGGAGGAGGAAGGATTGGGTGATACTGTTTCATTATTCACGTTTATTTTTTTCTCCTATGAATTCTATTGATTTGTGGATTTTAATAATATATGCATGTGTATGTAACTAAAAATTCTATTTTGTAGAAAATCCTCATTACAGATACCTTGTTCTCTTATACCATATCATTTTCCATTATATCCAAGTTGTTTTAAAATCTCATAACCTCTTCCATAATATTTTTTCATTTCTTTCGAAGAAGGTGGGTTTTCATGATCACTTTCGTCATATATAGATGTATAGTTGTTGTTTTCCTCTTCTTTTCTAAAATCTATGGACTTGCATTCTTTTGATGACTCAAATTGTGTTGATATTATGGAAGCTTCTTTCTCTTTTCTTAATTTTTTTTTGATATTGTATTCTCCCATGAATATAGGTGTAAAATTTAATGAACCCCAATCATCATGCAATATTTTTGTGATTGATGACAAACACTTCTCTTCTTCTTAAATGAGATCCACTTTTTTAGTTCATTTCAATGTTGTAAGAGAATTTTTCATTCTAGTTCTAGTTTGCAAAGAATTTTCTTATTGTAGGTCAACTTTGATTGTGTGAACCTTGTTTTCATAAATGTACTTCACTAGATGATGTAACATTGAAGGTATCACATTTATTGCATGAATCCATGGTTTACCCAGGAGAAGATTATATGAAATATCATTGGGCATGACATGGATAGGAGTTTATAGCATAACCTTACCAACTCTAATAGGTGATGTTATCAGACCAAGCGGTTGTTTTCCCACATTATCAAATCCATGAATAGATAGAGTTTTGTTGAGTTTTTCTCTTTTCCACTCCAATCTTATCTAAAATGCTTATGCTACAAACATTGTGAGCATCAAACCATTATCAATGAGATTGTTTCTTATGCCAATATTGTTAATGAAGGCCACTATCATCAAAGCCTCATTTTTTTTCATTTCTAATGGAGATAACTCATCTTGGTGAAAGTTAATGTCTAAGTTGACTGAGTTCATACCTTGAATTAGGGCTGATACATCATTTGGCTGCACAATATTAGGGAGACATATTGTTGCAAATAATTTTGGAGCATTCCATGGTAAAGTGGTGATGCTTGAATCAAATCCTAAAGAGAGATATTAGTAGGTGTGTTATGAAGTTTTTCCACAAGATCATACTCATTTCCACTATACAAAGGCAAATGGGGAGTGCTAGGTAAAACAGGTTGAGGGAGTGGTATCAATGTAGGAATGGTTTTTGGTTGCCTATTATTCTCTTTTTTATATGTATGAGCAATGGTATGATAACTTGGTTGTTGTGAAACATTGTTACTAGTGAGTTTCCTTGCAAAGCTCAAGATAACACCTAGAGGTTTAGGGGGCCTTATAATAAGAACCAACTTAGGAGATCCAATAACTAAAGGACTCTTAGTAGGTTCAAAAGAAATCTTAGGGGGCCTAATGATTAGAGGTCTCTTAGGAGGTCCAAGAGAGATCTTAGGAGGCCCAATGATTAGAGGACTCTTAGGAGGTCCAAGGGGAGTTTTTGGAGGACCTATAATCAAGGGAGATTTAATGGATACTTGTACATTCATAAGCTCAATGGATGTGACTTCTTGTTGATGATTTACTAATGAGTGGGAATCAAAGGTTGACCTAGCATCTTCATCTAATTATATTTTAAAATAAATATATATGATATCATCTTAATTTGACATAATATCTTCCCAAGCTGGAGAATAATTAGGAGAGTGATAAATAAGATTCTCGTGATTCTCAATGATTGTATCTCATTTCTCCAAGATATATTCATCATAAGTAGGAGAGGTTTTGGGAGAATAATAACTATGGTTTTCATGATTATCCATGATTGAAATCTCTTGCACTAAATTATTATCACAAGTGGGAGAGATGTTGGTAGATGAATGGAGACTAGGCAAGGTGATGTTAAGGAATGTGTCAATGATCTCATCCTATTGTGCCATAATATCCTCCCAAGTGGGTAGTGTAGGGGGAGGGACAAACAATATTCTCATGACTCTCAATGGTTGTATCTCCTTTCACTAAGATACCTTCATCACAAACATGAGAGGTGTCAGGAGAAGAACAACTATGATTGTCGTGATTGTCTATGCTTGCATCCTCTTGTGTTATAACATTCTTACAAAGTTGATAGATATTAGTAGTGTAACTAACATTCTTGTCAAAGGCTTTATTATGCTTCTAAGTAGTGAAAATATAATCATAAAATCCATGTGATACTTTATGAAAACCATATCTTTGAAAAGGAAACATGCTTCTATTTGTGCAAAGATGAGAACTAATCTATCCAAAATATGCAATGATCTAGAAAATGAACACAATTGTCCTATATATCTAATGATCTTCAATACTGAAATGTAACATTTTTTTTATGAATTTGCAATAAATCAAACAAAATGACACTTCTCCTGCACAAACAATAACATTTTTTTAGAATTTCAAAATAGACTTCTACAAGTTGGAATAGACTGATGATACAAAGACAAAGGATTGTATAGAAGATTTATGAGACACCCATAAAAGTATAGGTTTACCCTAAGTTGAATAGGTCCTTGGGAAGGGTTCTAAAAAGTGAAAATTTGAAGTTTTATGTTGTTTTATGTTTCTTTTCCCAATTGCAAACAGGTTAAATAGTGATAGTTTTTCTAGATTTTTAGATGAAATAGAAATACAATTTTAATGAAAAAATGACCACCATTTTGATGCAATTTTCAGATGTAAAGTATAATATTTTACTAATTGTAAGATGAAAAATTCTAAAAATAATGATCTGATGCAAATTTTAAACAAAACTATCCAGTTTTTCACTTGTTTTTGAGCTAAAAAGAAAGATGCAATATGCATGCAAGAAAAAAATTCAGATTTTAACCACTTAATGAATGTAATATGAATGTAGATATGATCTAAATATGATGTAAACAAACCCTAATGCAACATATGATGTAATACGGGATGAAATGTTGTTAGATTTTTATGACTTCTCAGAATGCAAAGATGGAGCCCTAACTAAGAGATGCAAACAAATGCAATGTAAATGTAAACTTAGGGTTTGAAGGACTTCCAATTTTAAAAAAATTATAGTGTAAGAATGTTGGGTTCACCAAAATGAAACAAATAAAAATGGGTTTCTATGTCCCAAGTGTCTAGAACAATAGGATCTATGTGCATTTCTCCCTAATTTCATTAGAAAAAGAGATCTCCCATGGATAGGATTGAATTTCAACCTTGAGGTGAACTGACCCTATTTGGGAAATTTATTGTTTTCTTATGACAAAAATGGATTATTGGTAGTTTTGGAAGATGAATTAAAATGCATAAACTAACTAAACTATATGACCTAACACTTGAGATGCAGAATATTATGATAACATAAATGGAAATGACGGTTTGTAGGAAGATTTGAGAAGGGCATAATAGTCTGCACCTTGCATAAAAAGTGGGTTTTGAGCTCTTTAGCAGGACTAGTTCACCATACGGTGAATGAGTCCTAGTGTAAGGGTCCAAAATCTAATTATAGAGTCCTCAAATCTTGTATCTAAGCTTCTAATTTGTCCAAGTTTGACTATTGGAAAGACAGAAATAAAATATGTAGGTGATTTTATGTGGCTTGACAACAATGTTGAAAACTTTGACAACTTTGCAAACCTTCTCTTTTGATCAATTTTTAGTCCTTCTTCACCTATAAATTTGCACATACAAAGAGAGAAGAAAAATTATTGTTTTTGGCTGAATGGAGGTTTTCCTTAGTCAAACCCCATGTTGGTAATTAAACCTTGATAGAAAGATAATGGAAATTGATAAATGGAAGGAATGATGAATGAAGACTTGCTTGCTACAACTCACCAAACCTTTAATGGCTTCCCTTAGAGGATTGAATTCAAACACATCACTCTAAGGAATGTGATCTTTTTTTTCTTGATTTTTTGGATACTTGAATCCTTAGATGCTTTAGGATCAACAATGCATATTAGCCTTCACAAGATGACATGATGATATGATCTTGATTTTTATTGTACATGATGGATAAATCTACTCTTCAATGCTCTTGATAATAATATTATCTTGTAAAGTTCACCTCCAGCTTGTTAGATTTGAATTGGTAAAATAACTACATGTATTTATAGGTGTTTATCTAATTTCTCAAAAATTAGATTCCACAAGCTGACATTTGAAACTTGAATTTGAATCATTAAAATATTGCTAAAAACATATTAAAAATTGGGTCCCAGGACTTAAAGTGGACCCATTTTCCCTTGGTCGAATGGGTCCTAGGACCTAAATCGAGGACACTCAATTTCCAAGGTGTGTTAATTAATGTTGGAAATGTTTAATATAGGTTTCCCTTTTGGAAAATCAGAATAATAAGGCTTTGGAATGCATAATTTGGTCAATTAGAGGCTTAATTAAGTCTAAGTAATTAAGGGGATTAAAACATAGTGTGAAATTGTAACGGTATACAATTTTCTACACTATAATTTGTAAGGATAATTATGAACAATTGGAAGTGTTATTAAATGTGTATAATTTTTCTCTTCACCCTATGATTTATTCTATAACTCTCCCAATTAATGTAGGACCTAAAAAGTTGCATATTTTGTTTACCATAATCCCAATATCAAACCACTTTTGTGAGAAGTTAGGTCATCCATGACTTAGCTCCATGAATTATTTCCCATTTGTCATTCATAAATTTATTTAATTCTCATTCAAAGGGAAAATGCATACCATTTATGATATTGGATTTAATCCTTTGGCCCTTCATCCAAATATATCACTTGATTACTTCTAGCCACAACAAGCCCAACCCATTAAGCTATGTAAAAATTACCTCTATTTGTCATACCAAAATTTTAAAGAAAAATGAATATCCAAATTATCCCTTAGTAATATTCCACTTGAGGCTCCTTAGTCTCTAGTGGCTTTGATGATTGTTCATCCTACCACATAGGTAGTAAAGGAACCTCAGCCCAAACCAGGTATTCTTCCTTGACTATCCAACATCTATGTTGTGGTTCCCCCTTTGTTATCCTATAAAGTACCATGAGAGAACTATTTGATGAGACCTTTAGGGATTAATTTTGTGCCTCCTAAGGAAAAAAAATCCTTTGTAAGAAACCTAAAATTCCTATGGTTTACCAAGCTTTGATAATTCCTTTAGTTTATCCTAAAAAGGAAGAAAATGGACCAATGTTGGAAAACACCACAATTACCCCTTCGCAATCTAAAGCTCATACAAGACAACATAAAATTGTAAAGGAATGCAAACATATATGTTATTTTATGTCTTATCAGCTTCTAGAAGATAATAAATCCTTACATAATGATCCTCCATTCATACAGCCAAACCCTAATGAGATACCTCCCACCCATCCATCTTGGTCAAATTGACTAAATCCACTCTACCTCCCTCACCAAACCATGAAATCAAACCTTATATATACCACCCATAGTAAATAATTAAAATTTCACTAAATACACAAGATACACACATAGATGGTAGTGCTTGAAGTCATTCTAATAGCACTAATATGAGACCCATTGTGATATATTTGAATAGTGAGATGGAAGATAAAATGAAAAAACAATATCATATTTAACTATCTCTCATGTTTGAAAAATCTATGAATTTAGATGGGGGCAACCATGATGATCCTCCTTTGGTGAGTGACCAACCATTTCTTGAAACTAGTACTTCTTATTTTACTATATTTTTTGTAGTTCCTTTACCTTGTTGTTTTCCTTCTATTTATCATGAGAAATATTGGGATGCAAACGATTTTTATAGATTGGCTCACAGTTATAATACACTATTTTTTTGTGTTTTTTTCTTGCACGTAATGTGATCTCCTCCTAATGTGCTTGTGTTTGTTAGTTTCATTTGGATTAATCTTGTTGCTCTTGTAGGCACAAGGATACAAAGAGGCCAATTTTTCATGGAATTCCTCCATGTGTATGTTTATTCTTATTTATGTCATGAATGTTTCTTTTTTGTTTCCTTATGGGAATGATGTAAAGTTGGTGCAAGAGCACCTACACCTTGTGAAGTCTAAGTTGATACCTAGGTTTGTCTTGTGTTCATTTATGCTTAATAAAGTCTAAAGGACCAATCATAATGTAATTTGAAAAGGTTTTGAATCATTTAGTTGAATTTGTCAGTTTGATTCATAATGCAAAAGCCATGTGAAATCATGAGTTTTAAGGGATATGGGGAGTAGGGTCTTATTCCATGTTAAATAAGGTCTCAATGACCATTTTAAATGTATTGGAGGGCTTAATAGGTCAGTTAGGTGGTATTTGCAAAATCAAGTTGATCGAGTTGTAATGGGATAGTGATTAATAGCAAAATTGGCAAAAAATTGTCATCTTAGACTCTAACAAAGGGTGGTTATGGTAGTTGGTGGGTTCAGGGGGTTATTGTAAGATGGAAACATGATATATTGTGGGAATATCTCGAAGGGAGGCTGTTGAAGAAGTTTGGAATGGGTTTCTAATAAGAAGTTTGCTGTTTTTTTGTGTTTTCCATTAAGAAATTGCTGATCCCATGCATTGTATGACCTGTACGTATTGTTTTACACTACACGCCTATTATGGTTGGATAGATAATTGAATAATATTTCTTTTGCCATTGGAATGGTATGATTTCATTAAAAATTGAGTGAGATATCCTTGTTTTACTGTCGGGTGGTCTCAAACCCCATGTTTTTCCTATTTTCCTGAACTTTGCAAGCTTGGTACGGATCTGTACAGTATCTTTTGGCTCTAAAAATCATTTTGAATGTGTATAAATATGAGTTAACTTTCAAATTCATTTTATTTGAGGATTTTAACGTTCATATTGAGGGAGAAATCATTATTTTTCTGAAACTGCCTATTTACACTATTTTGGGGGTTGTGAGAGGAGTCAAAATGCCATTCTAAGCCTTCCACCCACTGTGAAGACCTATAACTCAGTGGATAGGCTTAGATAGGCATAATAAACATGTTAACACTTTTTTTTGTGCAAGTTAAGTGATTTTCATAACTTCGTGAGAACCTTTGGGGTGGATTCCATTGGAAAGGTGCATGGTTTGATGGGTATAGTCTTGAATTGGACAATGGGAAGTCAGGGATGGCAATTTTATGAACTTTTGAGCATATTGGGGATAAAATATGAGTGTCTGAGTGGGTGGCATGGTTTGGGAGGCTGTTTAAGTGTCATTTTCAATAAACCCTCATGAATTGTGCCTAAAACAAGGTTTTTCAAGTTTGACATGTGTTTGTCCATACCAATGGAATATTTTTGTGATTTTTGAGGTTTGAAGGCATATGAATTTCTGCCCCAAGGTTTCATGGTCCTGTGATAGGTTTAAAGGAATGTTGCTTTGTAAAATAGGCCTAATCAGCATAATTGAGCCTCCTGGGTCTGCATCATAGTGGTATCAGAGCATCAGGAAGTAGATCTATTTTCATTTGTAGGGTTGAAGAAGAGGCAAGGTTGACAAGATGCCTCCAAAGAAGAATGATATGGCTAAAGAGATGAAGGAGATGAAAGATAGGCATCCAAGAGAACTCAGAGAGCTGGAAGAGAGAGTCATAGCCTTGGAGACAAACAAAAGAAGGGAATTGGAAGAGACTGAGACTGAAGATGAGGAAGATGAGGAGTTTGAAGATGTGGAAGAAGAGCTTACTCCAGAGGATCAAAGAATTGTAAGGTTGCTGAAAGCAATGAAGACTGACAAGCCTAAGGTAAAACTTGATGTTCCTAAGTATGGTGGTAGTTTAAATGATGAAGAACTATTGGATTGGATTGCTGCAATCGATAACCATTTTGTATGTGATGAGGTTCCTGAAGAACAAAGGGTCAAGATTGCAAAAACTAAGTTGCAAGGTCATGCTTTGGTATGGTGGGATTACCTTCAATCTGAGAGGAGGAAGCAAGGAAAGTCCAAGATCACATCATGGGATAAGATGATATCAAAAATCAAAGGTAAATTCTTACCCAAGGATCACCAAGTTCAATTGTTTAAGAGATTGCAAAACTTAAGACAAAGGGAAATGGATATTAAGTCTTATACTGAGGAGTTTTATAAATTGAGTTTAAGATCTGGTCACCATGAGAACAAAGATGAAAAGATTGCTAGATATGTTGGTGGTTTAAGGCTTAATATATAGGATGAATTGGTTTTGGCTAACCCTAGGAGTGTAGAGGATTGTTATCAAATGGCTATCAAGGTGGAGGAGAAAATTAAGAGAAGGCAAGACAAAGCAGCAAGAGGAAGAGGCAACACTTCTAGAGGAAGAGGATTCAATCCTAATTTCAAGGCAAACAATGAGATTCAAGGAGATGACAAGAAGGACCAAGATCAATCTGATTCTAGAGGTGGATGGAGAGGTTCAAGAGGCAGATTTGGTGGAGGAAGAGGTTCCTATAAATTCTTAGGAAGATGCTACACTTGCAATCAGCCAGGACATCCATCCTTTAAATGCCTTGAAAATCAAGGCTCAAGCTCTTATGGTGGAGAATGGAGGAATCAACTAGTGCATGAAGATGAAGAGAGTGGGACTTCACCTATAGTCAACCTTACATCAGAAGAAGGAGAGGCACTCATGATAAGGAGAACTATGTTGCAAGCATCCAAGGAGGAAGAATTGAGTCAAAGGAGGAGTCTATTCAGAACTACATGCAAAAGCAAAGGTAAAGTGTGTCAAGTTGTCATTGATTCTAGTTCTCAAGATAATCTAGTGTCTAGGGAGATGGTGGATAAGTTGAGTTTGGAAAAGTTGCCTCATGAATCACCTTATAGAGTTTCTTGGGTCAATGATAATCAAACTTTGGTGGTAAAAGAGCAAGCATATGTTGATTTTCATATTGGAGAGTATAAGGATAGGGTTCTATGTGATATTTTTCCAATGGATTGTTGTCATGTGCTCTTAGGGAGGCCTTGGCAATATTATAGTAGGTTTATCTATGATGGTTGGGAGAACACATACACCATCAAGAAGGAGGACAAAACTTTTAAGTTGCTTCCCTTGAAAACAAGTGTAAGGGATAAGGGTAAGTCTAAGGTAGTGTTGTTTGGAAAGAAGGAGCCTTTAAGGCCTGAGGACAGTAAGTCTGATATGGTTGCAGGTTTAGAACAGATTGGTGGTGTTGTGACAGCAGGGAAGGCACCCACAAATGATGTTAAGATAGTATGTAGTTTGTTTTTGCAAGGGGCGGAGAGAGAACTCAATCCTAAGTCTGATTTGATCAAGGTAAGTGCTAAGTGTGCAGAGGAGTATGAAGGACAGGGTGAAATTGTTGTTGGGACTAGGGTATGTCCCATTACAATGAAGGTTGCTACAAGCCAAGTGAAATTTGGTAATGCAAAAGAGGATAAAGTTTTTAGTGCAGGGGTACAAGAGGATGGTGACATGGCAGGTCTAGGGGCATTACAAAAAGAACAAATTAAGCAGAGGCATGCAGGTCTGATCATAGAGCCAGTAAGGCAGAATGTGCAAGGAATGGTGAGGAGCTATCCATGTATGGGTGGAGAAAGGAAGAGAGTAGGTTTATATGATTCTAATGTTTGTTTTTTTGTAGGTCTAAGGCTTAGAACAACACCAAATTTTGATCCAGGACTAAAGAGATTAGTACCAAGTCTGAAGATGCTTGAAGCAGCAATGAGAAGGCCAAGAACAAGTTTCCACTCTTGGGGCAAGAGTCCTCTTTATGGGGGGATGTATGGTGCAAGAGCACCTACACCTTGTGAAGTCTAAGTTGATACCTAGGTGTGTCTTGTGTTCATTTATGCTTAATAAGGTCTAAAGGACCAGTCATAATGTAATTTGAAAAGGTTTTGAATCATTTAGTTGAATTTGTCAGTTTGATTCATAATGCAAAAGCCATGTGAAATCATGAGTTTTAAGGGATATGGGGAGAGGGTCTTATTCCATGTTAAATAAGGTCTCAATGACCATTTTAAATGTATTGGAGGGCTTAATAGGTTAGTTAGGTGGTATTTGCAAAATCAAGTTGATCAAGTTGTAATGGGATAGTGATTAAGAGCACAATTGGCAAAAAATTGTCATCTTAGACTCTAACAAAGGGTGGTTATGGTAGTTGGTCGGTTCAAGGGGTTATTGTAAGATGGAAACATGATATATTGTGGGAATATCTCGAAGGGAGGCTGTTGAAGAAGTTTGGAATGATTTTCTAATAAGAAGTTCGCTGTTTTTTTGTGTTTTCCATTAAGAAATTGTTGATCCCATGAATTGTACGACCTGTACGTATTGTTTTACACTACACACCTATTACGGTTGGATAGATAATTGAATAATATTTCTTTTGGAATTGGAATGGTATGATTTCATTAATAATTGAGTGATATATCCTTGTTTTACTGTCGGGTGGTCTCAAACCCCATGTTTTTCCTATTTTCCTGAACTTTGCAGGCTTGGTACTGATCCGTACAGTATCTTTTGGCTCTAAAAGTCATTTGGAATGTGTATAGATATGAGTTAAATTTCAAATTCATTTTATTTGAGGATTTTAACGTTCATATTGAGGGAGAAATCATTATTTTTCTGAAACTGCCTATTTACACTATTTTGGGGGTTGTGAGAGGAGTCAAAATGCCATTCTAAGCCTTCCACCCACTATGAAGACCTGTAACTCAGTGGATAGGCTTAGATAGGCATAATAAACATGTTAATACTTTTTTTTTTGCAGGTTAAGTGATTTTCATAACTTTGTGAGAGCCTCTGGGGTGGATTCCATTGGAAAGGTGCATGGTTTGATGGGTATAGTCTTGAATTGGACAATGGGAAGTTAGGGATGGCTATTTTATGAAATTTTGAGCATATTGGGGATAAAATATGAGTGTCTGAGTGGGTGGCATGGTTTGGGAGGCTGTGTAAGTGTCATTTTCAATAAACCCTCATGAATTGTGCCTAAAACAAGGTTTTTCAAGTTTGACATGTGTTTGTCCGTACCAATGGAATATTTTTATGATTTTCGAGGTTTGAAGGCATATGAATTGCTGCTCCAAGGTTTCATGGTCCTGTGATAGGTTTAAAGGAATGTTGCTTTGTAAAATAGGCCTAATCAGCATAATTGAGCCTCCTAGGTCTGCATCAAAAGTGTTGAGACATTTAGGTCATTTCCATGTTGACCCAAAAATCTCTTATTTTTTCTAGATGTTGCATTCCCCCCTTGTGTTCATAGTTCCACAGGTATTTGGTGAATTATGTCAATTCAAAGCATGATAAAATTATACATTATCTCTTATAAATAGTGACTCCAAATCTATGAATCCTTCATGTGTTATTTTTCCTTGCTAATTTTATAGTTTTATTTTGGGGGAAAACCCTTTTCATGAGTCATCTTTTAAGGAATATATCACTTGGCATAGGGTGTTTGAACAAGATCTCATGGCATTTCATTTAATAAATATAATTTTATTCTACCTTAAAGGTAATTACTCTTAGTTGGTGTCAATAATTACTTTAAGGTGGGGCATACATTCCATTATGTGCTTCACTTTATTCACACAATATGAACTTAGTGATGCTTCTATTCTATATTGATCATATTTTGTAGCACCTTATTCAAATTATTTGGCTTATAATTCTTGGTATGATTGACATGAGAACTCACCTAGTGAATATTAGACTTCACTAGACCTTTTGTGTTTTAATTTTCTACTCTTGTTAAAGTTCTCACCTAGTGAATATTGGACTTCACTAGCCTGTTTTATTTCTTGTCAAGATCACCAAGTGAATATTGGACTTCACTAGTTGGTGATGTATTTATTTATGCATTGGTCACCTAGAAAATATCGCACTTTACTATCTTGTGATTTATGAGTATCTTGGGCATGGACCATAATAGGTATCTATATATCTTGCTAGTTTGTGATGCCATACCCCCCTTTTCTATGTTTGCATAATTGTTTGGAATTATTTTTGTTGTATGTTTTTCTTTGTTTTTTCACAATGAATGATTTGTGTTTTTCATGTTTCTTTATCTTTACATTGTTGTATAATATGATCTTGAGCCTGGGGGCTAGCACATCCCCAAGATTCAACATCATCTTACTTCAACAATATTTTGATGAAAGAACCTTTCTTGGCTTCTCCTTACATTAGTGTGATCATGAGAATAAGTTCATACTCTCACTAAATTGGGGGATAAATGTACAATTTCACACTATTTTTGTTTCCCCCTTAAGTGCTTGGACCTAATAATGCTTATAATTTTCTCATTTTATTATCATTTTCAAAAATTCAACCTAAAATTTGGAATTAAAATTAATTATTTATTTAAAGACAATTAAAATTTAAAATAGGTATTTTCTAGGGTGACACTTCCCTTGACCAACCTATTTCGGTCCATTTTTAATATTTTATTGCTAACATTTTTATGTTTGTAAATTTAAATTTATTTGTCAATTTTTCAAAATAATTATTTTGCAAAAGAAATAAATGCATATAAATATAATTCTTTGCCACGAGTTAGGAAACTAAGGAAATATTAGAGAAATTTGAATTACCAAAATAAATCAAGAGTAAAATAAGTAGTATCATTATGACATTTTCATCAGTCAAAATTCATTTTATCAATGCATCAAGTTTATGACTAAGATTGTTCATATTTTATGTTCATTTTTTTGTGAGTACTAACACCTCTAGGACTTCTAATAAAGAATAAAATCCTCCTTGTATGAGATGTGCATCATGACTTCAATTCAACAAGGAGATTAAATATGAGTGGTATGTTGCAGAAATTGTCATTTATCACTTGTTTTTATCTATTTTCCCATGATCGACCAAGGGTAAACACTCTTTACATAATCATAGCCATTGTGGAGGTGGAAACACCAAAATGGGGTTTGACTTAGGCAAGCCCCTATATGGTACAACCCACTCTCCCCTACCTTATTTTAGGTGGTAGGTATAAAGTGAATTCAGATAATATTGAAGGCATAACTACAATATCAAATATTAAAGACTCTTATTTCAACAAATTAAGGCAATAAGAATTATTCATATTTTGACAAGGATTTGAAGTTGAGTCTGATAGGAATAAAGCTACAAACTATGACCCACCTATACCTATTTATAGATTCTAGAAAATAGAATCTTTTAGTCTAGGACACCACCATCCCTAACCAAGTAGTCTCAACCCTAATTTACATACTAGTGATAGGATTGAATTTGCACCCCTTAGGAAAATTCCCCTTTTACCCTTCCTCACTTTAGAAAACCAAATTCGGAGGCTAAATTTCACCTAAGCCTGCTACCTTTGTTCCACTTGGTGTCTATTTTGAGCTTCGATAGAAGAATAACTATCAGGGACACCTGCACAGTGCGTAGACATCTACATGAAATGCTTATGTCTATGGCAGATTCCTGCGGTTGGAGCCTTCAGAGGTGTTACACTTCCCATTGGAAGTCGCTTTGTAACGCCCTCTTCAGATGGCCGACCTGAATATGGTATTTTTTTCTATTCCTCCTTCAAATTCACTCACTCTCATACTAGTTCATCTCTTACACAATCTTCTTCCACAATCCCATTTACATATTCAAGCACTTCAAGCATTCAAGCAATATTCTTGCACTCCATAGTAGCAATTCCATCACTCTGTCAATTCAATGGAGCAAGTGTAGAACAACACCATTGTAGCAGAGGCTTGAGTTCCTCTAATTTTCTCCCCCAATATCCTTGAGAACTCTTGGTGGAGGTGGTAAGCCTTCTACTCCTCTCCTCTATTACTTGGTTGAGTAAGCACATTACTATTTTGTAGTGTTTTAGTGTTCTTTTCTTTCATCTCTTCTTTATCATATTATTTATCTATCATTGCAAACTTGGCTTCTCGTGGAGGTGGAAATACCAAAATGGGGGTCTGACTGAGGCAGACCCCTACATAGCCCCCCCAACAATTTTCCTCTTTTTTGTGTGTAGGTGGGTGTTTTTCATGGAGCTAGCTGGTGAAAAATCTTTTGTGTGATATCATTCTTGTCACCCTAGTTGTAATCTACTTGTTTTATCATATCTGCTTATATGTTTCTTACTTCATAGTTTTATTTTGTTCCTTTAGAAACCATTAGCTAGGTTGTTAGTCTCTTTTCCAATGGTTAGACCTTGTCTTTCTGGTCCTTTGTTCATACAGATTCTAACGCACCTGAGAGATGCTAGTGTGTCGATTTGTTTTCCCAAAACCACTCTTTTTTCCTCTGAGATAGAGCTATCTGAGACATAGAGTTGATCCTTAAAAACTCACTCGCCTAGTCTCCTTTAAAGCCTCGAGTCTATAGAGTGATCAAAGGACCTTATAGTCCTCATCATTCTCATATTGCATCTCCTAGTAGTCCCTTAAGCTAAGGTAAGTTAGGGCAACCTACTGCTCTCGACTCTCTATGACCTAGGGCCTTGACGTGGTTGGTCCCCCTCTCTTATATCTTTTGTGAACACGACGTGAACCATTTTGGTTATGTTTTGTGATACTAGAAGTTCCTTTCCTAGTATCCTAGGAGTGTTGTAGGTGTGAGTGTTGTGAGGCCTTTTCCTTGCAACCCAACCTATGACCCCTAGTAGGCGTATTTGGAAGGTTCTAAAATTGTTGCATAACAAAACTTGAATTGGGTCACTGCCTTATCTCATAACCCTTAGGAGCCTCTCTGGAAGTATTGTTTAGTGTGTGTGATGGCCTCTTTCTTGAATCAACCTATTCCCCCTATGCATCCTGTGAGCATTAGTAAGGATATAACCTTCACTTCATAGGACCTGTCGATGGGCTTTAATAGGGAACCATCTCCTCTCTACATTCTTGCAAGGATAAATGGGAATATCGTAGTAGGTGTTCTTGTTGATCTAATGTCTCAAGTAAACATTATAACTAAGGAGATCATGTTAATCAAATTCCTGCATAAGGATGGATACAATGCTCTAGTGAGTATCGTATACATGCATGATAGAATTTTCATACCTCTTATAGGTATTATTGTCATGTCCATCCTCGTTGGACCTTAGTTCGTGAACCTTATGTTTGATATCATCCCAGGGTCTAAACTCTTCAGAGTGAAGCTAGGTATGTCCTGGCTGGTGGCTATGAATGAAATTCACTCATGGGGGTTTGGTACATGTTGTCCATGACACCATATATAGACCATTGATTGCACATGGCAGCTATACCTTGGATTACTTTTGGCCTGCACCTATTGGTCCTCTCCCACCTAGGAAGGCCAAAAGTAAGATACCCTCCTTCGCATTATGTTGTTTCACATAGGGCATGCCTAAAAGCTAATATTGATGTCACCAAGGAAAGTAGAAGAGAAGAAGAGAAGTGGTCCTAAGATCCTCCTTCTTCATCTTTTGTTGTTCAGCCTGATGCTTCCTCTCACTCTATTTTGGTGCCATCTTCTTCTACCCTGTGTTTGTGAGAGAATTCCATGGTGCCCGCTTGGTGAAGGGCCAAGTGTCCCACATTTAAGCTTCCTATCTTACCCATGGAGCCTAGGCCTGTTTCATATGGTAGGTAGAAAGCCCCACATGGGGAATCCTCTATGTCCTGACCTCTATGGCCTCCTACCACTCCTACTCCTATAGTAGTGAATGGGAAAAGGCTTGCTATCGAGGCATTAAAGTTGATTCCCCCTGATGTTTCTAAACCTGGCCCTCCTGCTCCCATCTAGGATCTTGTCCCTCTACTATAAATATCTATGGAGGACACACCCATGGCTAAGCAGGAGCCTTCCATTCTTTTGCAACCTCTGGCCTCTAGTTCAAAGAGTCACAAAAATTGCCTTGTGTGTTAGCGCAAGCGTCGGTGAAAGGATCTCTTAGCTGAATAGACTGACCTATAGAAGAAGGAAGAGGAGATGGCCACTCATGTATTAGGACCTCCTATTGTTTCCTCCTCTCTCCCCTCTATTTTAGTGCAAACTAGCTTGGTATCTCTTTCAACTTTTTCTATGAGTGTGAATGTGCCTGACCCTAGAAATATGCAAGTGTTCATCGCTCCTTCAGTGGAGCCACATTTTTTGACGTCTATTCTGGATGTCCTACCTTTCCCAAAGCCCATAGATATGATTAGAACTTTGGTCATATCTGTTGTGGTTCTTTCCTCCTCCTCTCCCTCTACCCTTCTTGCCTCATTTGTGGGGAGTTCAACTCATCCGACGAAATAGAAGGTAGAGAGTGGTCCTCCCAGCAATAGAGAACATAAGAGGATCCCACCTCCACTGAAGGGTGATCCCATGTTGACTTGTTTTGTCCTAGTGATGGGACCAGTCTTGACTTCCCTTGAGTTTTTCATCGCTCCTAAATCACTCATTGAGCTAAGTGGTGAACCTTAAGCACAATCTCCTCCATCCATCAAGGTAAAACATGGCACTCCCATTAAGTGCATGTTTAACTTGATGGATGAAGTTTTGACCAGTGATCTTCATGAAGTCGTTGACCTTAGACCCATAAGATTTGAGTGATAGATACCTCATAGGTCCTTCTTCCTTAGCCCTTGTTGTGGGAGCGTCAAATGCTCCTCCCCTTAACATTCAACCACTATAGGCTTGTCCTCCTTGCCCTTACGATGATCTAGAGTGGGAATCTGATGACCTCTTGGTTGATCAGTATTAGGAGGGAGGCCCTTTCTTTATCTTTAGATTAGATGTGTGTGTGTTATGATGTTTTTCCCCCTATAATCATGCTATGTGTTCCTGTATGACCCTCATCACCCTTGTTGGTGCTTGGATATAGGCATAATTTTTGTGTTGTAAACCTTCTTCTATCTATATCATCATTCTTCCATATTTGTGATTGACTTTCGACAAAATTGGGGATGATGCAAAGCATTGGGAGAATTTAGACTTCCTTGTTAAATATCCAATATATTGAGAGGGGGAGTGAATCAGTATATTCTTAAACTTATTGAAAAAATACCATCCAATTAATCCAATGCATATGGTAATTAAGACAAGCAGAAGCTTCAACAGAACATGAATCACAAAACACAAGAGACACCAGGATTTTTACGTGGAAAACCTAGAATGGGAAAAACCACAATGAGGATTAACTCACAATATAGTATAACCAGTTATAAGATATTACAAAAGGGTGCCTCATTGCCATCACTCACTGTCCAAAATCGGAGGCTCACTACCTATAGAAATTGCAAAAACAAAATGGCTAACCACTAGAGACTAAACTGATGAAAGTACACCTCAAGTGAAAATTTAGTTACTTTGAAACTCAAGAAATTTGCATGCCAGCATATCTCTCTTCACTCTTTTCACTTCCACATATAAGCTACCAACATTCGCATACACCAATACACTCTTCTCATATCTTCAAAAAACTCTTGTAAATATATCTGATTGTCCATGGATAACAATCAGGTCGGCTTCACAAATATTCTCAAAAATAATTCAAATGTGTGGCATGCATCAACAAGTCATCATGGATTACACAAATGAAATTTAATTCATTTCATCTTCAACTACTTATTAGGTCAGCCAGCAATAGACCTAATAGAAAAAATTGTAAATAGAAAAATGATATTGGTGATAACCACAATCATCTATATGCACAAGTTCATGTCCATGCATGTTTCTATCAAAGAAAAACCATTTCCCAAAAATTTAAGTAGCAACTATTTATCGGAGGGGAATTCAGAGAAAAGTACCGGAGGATGATCCTATATTACCGGTTCAGAATATAGGATTAATATGACTTTGAATATGTAGTTGCAACTCATATATCATGGTGACATCAATGACAACAAAAACTATACCAAGAGATGTGATCTTCTTCATTCTTCCAAAAATCTCCCCCTTTATCATTGATGGAAACATATGCCAAAAAAGCATTTACATGAATTTACATACTTCCTATGTATAAAATATACTTTGTTTCTCTTTCCACTTCTCCCCCTTTGACATCAAGGATAAAGGTCGACCAAAAAGCATGAAAATTATCTACATAGAGTCTGAATGTGAAACACAGAGAATCAAGCCTGCTGAACTCCCCCTAAGGATTTTATCCCAATCGATTTTAAAATAGAAAAAAATTACCCGAAGGAGGGAGCACTTTGCAGTTCCTTAGGAATGCCTTTCAAGGCTACTTTACAACTTTCCCAACTCTTTTTGGTGAATATCAGCATTTTGTTCAAGGGTTCAAAAGCAATAAAACTTTCCTCAGCTTCATTCAGAGTATCTAGGGTCAGATTGATCTTATCCAAATTTCTAGCACTAGCCAAACCATTGGCTTCTAGAGCATACTCCATCCTTACGTTGTCACCAAGCAGCCCAAATTTTCTGATTATCCATTCTTTCTATGCCTATAACATGAAAAAAAATTCTCTATGTGCAGAGGTAGAATTCCAAGTTGATCTATCTCTATCCATGGATACATTTTAGGTACTAGAGACAGTGGTCAACTGGGACTCAATGGAGTCCATGAGATCTTTTATGCTTTGAGTGGCATTAGGCCACCTTATGCAATAGGAAAAACTAGAGTTAGCTTCGGATTCACAATCCTTTATAGATTCAAGGATCTTCTCTACATTGGTATGTGCCAAGGCACACTTTTCATGAAGGATCAATAGCCTTTTCTCATTCAATTTCTCTTCCACATCTTGTTTAGTTTTCTCAACAAGTCTGGTGGTCCTTAAAGGAGTCCAATAGAAGCTTTAGGTTCTCAACCAGAGTGAGAGATGTATCTATAGACATATCAAATGTAACAACCTATAGATCCTTAATATCATCTTCAATGAGCTTAGTTCCCTTTTGATGCATTTCTAAGATTTATCCTCTATCGGATGCATGAAACACATCACCTAACACCATTTTATATACAAGAGAAATCTTGTTCATATCCGCATAACCTTGATTCAATGGAAGTTGTAGGAGTTCTAGAGGAATTACCGGTTGGAATCTAATCTACTTAGATAGCAGTCCCTTCAAGACATCATCACTGGAGGAAGATTCTCTAGTGGAATTTTGTGATTCTCCAAATTGTTGGGATACTTCTTCATTCTTTCCAGCAGTATCATCTGATTCCATATTTTTGTTTTCTTCTTCTTCCTCTACTTTTTCTTCCTCTACATTCTCTTCCTCTACATTCTTTTCTTCCATATCCTTTTCTTCTATCTTTTCTTCTTCTATTTTCTCTTCTTCTTTTTCTTCTTCCCTCTTCTCTTCTTCTACCTTATCGCTTTCTTCTTCTTCAGGGTAACATCGGGAACTTATGCTTCAACATTTTCTTCAACCTATTTTTCATTTTTTGGAGCCTCATTAGCAACATTAATTTCTGGTAGAACATCTATACTACTTGTTTCTTGAAGGTTATTGGTGACGTTTATTTCCAGAGGTACATTATCATCAGCAGCACTGAAAGGAGGTTCTTCCATAGCTTTTTTAGAGGTTTATTTTCTAGTTTTAGGTGTTGAATCGGATGCACCAATCATTTTGTACTTTACTACAGTACTCCTGATAGTACTTAGTGTCTCCTTCCTTATCCTTTTGATTTCCTTTTTTTATTTTGTCATCACAGTATTAACTCTTCTCTTTACCCTAAATATATTAGTACAAATCTACTTTCAAGTTTCTAAATCACCTAGAGACAGAGAGGATGCAATTTATTTATATGCTTTATTTCTTATTTTCTTTTTCTAGATCAACCGCCTCTGCTCTTCTTTCCATCAGTATTTCCCACAATTTTTCAGTTACATCACTCTTAATGTTGTCCCATTTAGCTTCTAGTATAATGACATATTTGATGATAGCCATTGTAATTGTTTCCATATCTTCTTTTCCTACTAAATCATACACTTCTGATGTGGATTTCACCATTTTTCTTGATTTAACAAATTATTCAAAAAAAACATCCAGTTTGAGAGGGGAACCGGGTCTTACCAGAGAGGTGTTTTGTTCTTCCTAGTCTAATGGAACCTCTTCAACAACTCTGGCCTTCTTTGTATTGGTTTCATTATCACTAACCTTATGTTCATCAACATCCTCAAAGGATGACACATAGTGGAATTTCTTCTATCCAACACTAGTTTCTTGTGATGCACCTTCACCAAAGGATATGCTTACCCTTCTCTTTCTTTTTCAGCTTTGTAGTTGGATCTTCTTCCTATTCCTCATGATCATCAGTAACACTCATATTCTTCTACTTAGTAGCCTTTTCTTTTCTTCCTTGTTTAGCAGGGGCTACTAGAGGAACACCTTTTCTCTTTCTTGATCTAGTAGTAGGTCTAGAAGGGGCCAAGCCTTTGCCTTTGTCCACAATGTTGGGCTCAATTTTTAGTGAGAATGATCTAGAAGTTGGTATGGAAGGAGGGATCCTACCGGATCTCCTTACACTAGGTAACTCTTCAGAATTTTTTCCTCCAATAGCTCTTCCTAGAGCTATCTCTTCATCTATGAAACCATAATTTTTGAGCATTTCCATTACATTTTTCTTCCTTGATGCTTTTTTGTGCTCCAAATGAACTTCCATAGATTTTTTTGCATACGTTCCAATATAGGGTTTATTTGGATCTTTTGGACTCTTCAATAAGATTTGCACATACCCTTCAGCTTCTTCTTTTGTGATCTCATAACCCAGAGGTTGAATCTAGATGGTCTAGGGTTCAACCACGTCTACCATACACTCATCAAAAGATACATGAAATATGATCTCATTTTTTATATTTTTCAACAATCTTCCTTGGTATTTTGTCTCTATCATTCATATTTTTCTTAAATACAAAAAATAATTTCATCAAGGCATTTTATATGTTGTTCACATCACCCAACTTATGCATGTGATCAAAGATTTGATGGGAAATGGGTCGAGATGGGTCCCAACACACTGTTCCATATTTTCCTGGAAGCATTTTGAGAAAATAGAATAATAGGAAAACAATCAGAGAACCAAACTTGAAAGGATACTTCTTATCTTTGGAAATTCTTAGGTTCTCAAGTAGTTGTTGTCTAAGAAGCTCACATAGATCATAATTTGCACCATTTATAGTCATATCAAAACTAGTATAAATTGTTGTGGTAGACACAAAATTCTCTTTGTTGGTGAAGAAAATTTTGTGACCAATCATTATGGATGCATACTTCACAGCTGGATTAGTGATAGGCTTTGTCGCAAGAGCCCTCTTATCATAAGTTGCACCAGTGAGATTCATTACCACTCATTTTTCATTTCTTTTAGCACAGGTATTGATCTGATATCACAAATTCTGATGGGGGCTTTGATTGCTTCCTTAGTTATCAAGTGTGGTTGATGGGTCCATAAGACCTGATCATGCATTATCCTGAGGACCGGTTTTACATACTGATCATCTAACATGGAATAGAAATTTGGAAAGTTATTCCCACAATCCAAATTCTTCATCACAAGATTCGAATACTCAGGTTTTACCAAGAAATCATCTCCAGTAAGTCCATTCACCCACATGTCAATCAATTTGGTATGATTGAATTCCTTTGTCTTAACCAAGTAATGTACATTCTTGTATCCTCTATCGGCATGACACCTTGAGGAATCAAGGAGAAAGCGCCCATAGGGTCATCTTCAAAAACCTTCATTGAGTATTTCTTGTAGGAGGGTATAGGTCTTTATGTTCTGTTTATGACTATAAGAGTTTCCATTTTCTATATACCGATCTTTTAACGATGTCAAAAAAATAATTTTCACAAGCTTACAATGGTACAGATTTGAAAAAATACCTTTTTCTTTACAAATAGCCAAAACTAGGGTTTGCACCAATCACACTTCAATTCGCTCCAAGTCTCTCTAAATCACTCTTCACCTCTTTCAAATACACAATTGATTGAAATTCCTTTATGATTTCACTTTATAGATCAATGCGATGCCCTAATTTGCATTTAATGCATTGAAATTTGAAAAGCTGGAAAAACCTTTTCATCCACTCTAAAAAAACCTAATATGCTCCACAAGTTAGCATACATGCATCTTTTCTTCTAGTTTCTTTTTCAAAACCTCTTCCTATTGACCTCTTACAACATCACCTTGTGCCAAGGACTGACACACCCAAAATCAGGTGGTTCAAAATATTTTTTGCTAAAGCTCCCCCTAAGACCCTACTAGGTCTAGTTCCCAGAGGAATCATCTACACCAGATGAGGGTACAGACGCATTAGTAGTCCTTGATTCTTCTTTCTTTTTCTATATCTTAATCATTTCCTACTTAACTTCTTCTTTATCGAAGCAGATTATTTTCCATTTTTACTTTTGCATACCTTTGAAATATATCCTAGTTTGTTGCAATTGTAATAGACAATGTTTCTTTGATTTGATTGACTTCCATTAAACCTTGTTCTACACTGATTCAATTTATGCCCATTTTTTTTGCAAGTATAGCAATAGCCAGAAAAGGATTGATTCATTCTTCCTCCATTAAACTAGTTCAACATTTGAGTTTTGCATTCACTAGCTTTATGTCCAAACTTATTACAAGCATAGCATTGTCTGGGGAAAGAACCAAAGAATTGATTCATCCTACTTCTGCATTCAGTTTCCTTATGACCAAACTTGTTGTATGAAAAAAAGTGCCATTGAAAGATGAGTACCTTTGTGAATTTGGTTGTCTGATGGGTGGTTTCCTTCATTGATTTCTTCTTAGCTTCCCTTTATTTTGAGTCTTTTGATTATTTACATCTTTTGAGCTTTCACCTACTTCTAATTCCAATCCACCTTTGTCTTTAGAGGTTTTCTATCCTGCAATAAATTCATCAAGCTTGGTAGAGCTTGTCTTGAAACTATCTTCACAGACTTTTTGTTTTTCCAGTTCTACTCTCAGATATACCACCTCTTGTTCAAGCCTAGAACATTCATTAGACTTGTTCTTTATTTCTGCATTCAAACACTCTTCAATCCTCTTCTTTTCTTCCACTTGCAGCTTTAGTCTGGTAACATCTTCATTTTTTTGTTTCAATTGTTCGTTGACTTCTCTATGTCTGTCTTTGAATTTATTTAATTGCTCCTTCAATTTCCAGATGCATTCATTTGCTTCATCAATATTTTCTTTCACATCTCTATTCTCATTTTCAGCTTTGTCAATATCATCAAGGGTATTTTGGAGTTCTGCATTATCCTCCATTTTTTCAATCTCCAAGATCTCCCTCAAGTTTTTAGACTTCTCTAGAGGAACCAAGCTCTAATACCAATTTTTAAATATCCAATATACTGAGAGGGGGGTTAAATTAGTATATTCTTAAACTTATTGAACAAATACCATCCAATTAATCCAATGTATATGGTAATTAAGACAAGAAAAATAATCAATAGAACATGAAGCACAAAACACAAGAGACACCAAGGATTTTACTAGGAAAACCCAGAATGGGAAAAACCACATTGAGGATTAACTCACAATATAGTATAACTAGTTATAAGATATTACAAAAGGGTGGCTCATAACTAGGACTCATTGTCCAAAAATTGGAGGCTCACTACCTAGAGAAATTGCAAAAACAAAATGGCTAACCACCAGAGATTGAACTGATGAAAGTACACCTCAATTGCAGATTCAGTTCCTTTAAAGTTCAAGAAATTTTCATGCCAAAAAATCTCTCTTCACTCTTTTCTCTTCCGCAAATAATCTACCAACATTCGCATACACCAATACACTCTTCTCATATCTTCAAAAAAATCTTTTATATATATCTAATTGTACATGGATAACAATCAGGTCGGCTTCACAAATCTTCTCAGCAATAATTCAAATGTGTGGTACACATTAGCAAGTCGGCATGGATTACACAAACAAAATTTAATCCATTTCATCTTCAACCACTTATTAGGTCGGCCAAAAATAGACCTAATGGAAAAAATTATAAACAAAAAAATGATATCGGTGATAACCATGATCAGTTGTATGCACGATTTCCTATCCATGCATGCTTCTATCAAACAAAAACCATTTCCAAAAAAATAAAGTAGCAACTATTTACTGGAGGGGAATCCAGAGCAAAATACCAGAGGATGATCCTGTATTACTGGTTCAGAATACAAAATTAATATGAATTTGAATCTTGCAGTTGCAACTCATATATCATGGTGACATCAATGACAACAAAAAAAATATCAAGAGATGTGATATTTTTCATTCTTTCAACATTCCATTTGATTTTGACCTATTTTTTAATTTTTACTTCGTCTTCTCGTGCATTCTTCACATGGTATGATGTAGTAGGGGGTTGATGACAATTCATTTATATACTATTATAATACTTATATATATTTATAAGTAGTTCTAACCCCCAAAATATTAGGCTACCCTTGTGCCCTTTGTTCGTCCTCTCTTTCCCTTTTGTTCTTTTTGTATCTTTCTCTCTTCTTTACTTGAGTTGTCCCTCTCATGTGTGACAATGCCACCTCTACATCACTTTGATCTTTATAAAATGCATTTTTTTCCAATGAATCTCTTCTCAAGAACCTTCACACACTTCTTTGATAAGAATTACATTCTAAACTTGAAACCCTAATGGAACATGTTTCCTTCATCACAGGTTCATAAAGAAATGACTTGGGAACCTTCCTCTGAAGTGGGAACAATTTTGATCTTCCCCTTGTGTGGGGGAATATTCTTCCTTTTGAATTCTTTGATGAAGTGAACATCTTTCATAAGGATTCCTTGATGATGAATCAATTCAAGAAAAAAGACACCATCTTTCGAACAATGTGTCCCTTGAGTGGACCCTCTATTTTTACATTAGGTTCCCAAGGGACCCCTTTGAAATTTTTTATATCAAGAAAGTTTTGTGGTGTCTAGATTAGGGGCAGCCTGACTAGACTTGTTTCCTATCTTTGCGTCTAGCTTGGGGGCAGCCCGACTAGACCTTCTTCACACCTTTGTGTCTAGCTTGGGAACAACCTGACTAGACCTGCTTCACATCCTTGTGTCTAGCTTAGGGGCAGCTCGACTAGACCCAGTTCACATCTTTGTGTCTAGCTTGGGGGTAGCATGACTATACCTCACTTTTTAAAATAGTGTGTCCCTTGAGTGGAGCCCTCTTCCTTTTGAAGGGTTTCTGAGGGACCCCTTTAAAATTATTCCAACTTAAAGGTCTACGTGATTGTCTTCTTACTTGCTTGTGTGGTCACTTCATGGGTGCGCCTATGAATCCACCTCTTAACTTTGTGAAGTCTACCTTTCTCAGTTTCCCCCATGTGATAGTTCTTGGGGGGTACCTTCCTTGTAGGTCTATGGGCCTGTAAGGCACTTTTCTTGATTTCCTTCATGTGAGATTTCTTGGAGGATACATTCCTTGCAAGTGTGAGAGCTTGTAAGGCACTTTCTTTCTTCAACTTATAGTTCTGTGGAGCTATGAATTCCTTTGCTTGTCCTACACTCTCGAGCTTTCCAGATCCCAGTCTGCTTCCTTGATTGTTTAGGTATACATTTCTAACCCTACTACTTATCCAATCTACTTTACTAAAGCACTCATCACTATTCATGCTCGCTAAAGTGGGGAAAAAATGTATAGGAGAAAATTTGCACTCCTTAGGAAAATTCCCCTTTTACCCTTCCTCACTTTAGAAAACCAAATTCGGAGGCTAAATTCCACCTAAGCCCGCTACCTCCATTCCACTTGGTGCTTTTTTTGAGCATTGATGGAAGAATGAATTTTGGGGATGCATGTGTGGCGTGTAAACATCCACATGGTGCACTTACATCCCTGGCAGATTCCTACAGTTGAAGCTTGCATAGGTGTTACACTTCCCATTGGAAGTCACTTTGTAATGCCCTCTTCGACTGACCGACTTGAATATGGCCATTTTTTTCATTCCTCCTTCAAATTTAGTCACTTTCATTTCATTTCACCTCTTACATAATCTTCTTCCACAATCCCATCTATAGATTCAATCACTTCAAGAATTCAAGCAGCATTCTTGCACTCCATAGGAGCAATTCCATCACTATGTCAATTTAGTAGAGCAAGTGTAGAATAAAACCATTGCAGTACAGGCTTGATTTCCTCTCATTTTCTCCCCCATTAGCCTTGAGCACTCTTGGTGCAGGTGGTAAGCTTTCTACTCCTCTCCTCTATTACTTTGTTGGGTAAGAACATTACTATTTTGTAGTGTTTTAGTGTTATTTTCTTTCATCTCCTCTTTATCATATTATTTCTCTATCATTGCAAACTTGGTTGTCCATGGAGGTGGAAACACCAAAATGGGGGTCTGACTGAGGCAGACCCCTATACAACCCCCCAACAATTTTCCTCTCTATTGTGTGTAGGTGGGCATGTTTCGTGGAGCTAGCTGGTGAACAAGCTTTTCTGTGAGATCATTCTTGTCACCCTAGCATTAATCTACTTGTTTTTATCATATTGGCTTATATGTTTCTTACTTCATAGTGTTATTTTGTTCCTTTAGAAACCATTAGCTAGGTTGTTAGTCTATTTTCCAACGGTTAGACCTTGTCTTTCTGGTCCTCTGACCATACGGATGTCAGCACACCTAAGAGATGCCAACGCACCATGTTGTCATCCCAAAACTATGCCTTTTTCCTCTGATAGAGAGTTATCTGTGACACAAAGTTGATCCTGATAAATGACTTCCCTAGTCTCCTTTAAAGTCTCAGGTCTATAGAGTGTTTGAAGGACCTTGTAGTCCTCATCATTCTCATCTCGCATCTCCTAAAAATCCCTTAAGCTAAGGTAAGTTAGGGAAGCTTGCTGCTCTTGGCCTGCCATGACTTGGGGCCTTGACATGGTTGGTCCCCCTCTCTTACAACTAGGTTCCTCTATTTCTACGTTTTGTTAATTTATTATCAATTTTTTATGTTTCAATTTTATATTTTCCTATATTCATATCAATTTTTTGTAAATTCATAGTTATCCTAGTTCACTTTCACATCACACATATCAAATTTGTAATATCAAATCAATCCATTTGCCAAAAAGGGGATCAAATTTTTTCCTTTTGAGATCTCAAATTTTGTATGTAGTCATACTTGGCCTCCTCGAGAGTTTCGATCCAACCAATTATTTGATCAAAATCCTAAGGCTTCAATTCCTTGGGTAAGGTACCAAGCCCTAGCTCATAAATTTCACAAAATAAGTCAATTCATATTGGATCTGCAGGTCTTAACTTTTGAGGAATTTCTAACAAGACATCCAAGAACCTTGCTAACACTTCATATGGTGGTTCTCCCTCATGTTTTTTCATGCTAGACATTTTTTTAACAAAGAAAATCTGATCAACATTGCTTAAAATTTATTGAGATTCATCATAGATCTATCTATGGTTATCATGTTGCAATGCTAAAAGACTTTCAAAAGAATCATCACCTTGATCTCCTCTTTCATTCTTATGAATTTTGTTTATATGATGTGCTTTAGGACAACAAACACTTGCAGCCATATATCCCTTCACCATTGAATATTTCATTTTATTTTCAATATCCATTGCCATTTATGTGCATGTTCCAATGTTAAGGGCTCCTTATCTCTTAATAGATAGCCCATCTTATTATCAAAGGCACCCAAATACACAATTAAACACTCAGCATCACTGGGTTTCATATTTTTAGGAATATTTCTTGATGCCTTCATAAATCTGAGGTTGAAGGCTGGAATCAATTCCTCTTCATCCTTTTGGATTTCCCTAAATTATTTCCTTACTATATTGGGATTAATCCTTTTACTAAATCCTTATATGAATGCTACCATTAACTTATTCCATGAAGGGATAGAACATATTAGCAAATATGAAAACCAGTCTTTGACAGCTCCCTTCAAATATTGAACAAATAATTTCATGACAACATCTTCATGATCTATCTCATAATCCTCCACCAAATATGAGAACTCCTTCTATAGATACCGAAAATTGGTCTAGGCCTGCGAGTACACATTCAGCATAATTTTCTATAGTCCGTGGTCTTGATTAAATAATGTTAATTATTTAATTAACCCTTCTAACACATATTTCCTCTATTAATTAAATATCCCTTTTTAATTAATTCATTAATTCATTAATTCCTTTATTCAACTTGATTAATTAAATAAATCATATTTATTTAATTATGCTGCGAACTAATTAATTCTTCCCCCTTTATCTATCAATTAAATAATTTATTATTTAATTACCCCTTTATCATACTTTTCCAATTGTAATTAAATATCTTTATTTAATTATTCATTTAACCCTCTTTATCTATAATTAAATATTTATTATTTAATTATTTATATTATCCTTTTCAAATAGTCAAATTAAATAAATTAGTTTATTTATTTAATTAAAGTCTCTCATTTTTGAATGTTGAATTAAATTAACATTTAATTCATATTTAATTATTTATGTCACATTCCTCTATCATTCAGTTATCTAGTCATTCACTCACCTTCTGACTCGAGATCTATTTTTAGTTCTCTAGTTATCTCCGGATTCAACACCTGTTTATCTTTGCAAGAAGACTCTCCGTCACAACTATTTGATTAACTAGTTCTAACTCTTGTTTACATTTGAATGCATTATTCTTCGAGTTCTAACTTTGTCTTTTACATACAAAGTCTACTTCTTCTATTTTTAAAGATTAGGATCCCGAACTCATGTTCTAACTCACGTTCTAACTTAGTCTCTATCTGTAGTCTTTCCTGAACTTGTGTTCTAACTCATGTTCTATTTGAGACAAAACTCATGTCGCATGGCATTCATCAATCTCATCCGTCGATCTCTCTTTCAATCTGAACCGATCATTCGAAAACCCAAAATTTATAAAATGGCTTGTCATTATCATTATTCCTCCTCCCTAAATCATACACTTTTGAGAAGAGACTTATCTTTGATATTTTGCTTAGACACTCGACAAAGTTATACTTGCATTCAAACACAAAAATCTGAGGGAAAGAATACTGAAAAGGAAAAATGGAGAAGAACAATCAAGATAATTCAAAGGGGTGAACTGATGCAGAGCAAGAGGATTCACAACTCAACATTCCATTTACTTGACAACTTTCATAAAATTATTCATCATAAACAATGATTAAGTGCATTCTAGATCACATTGAAAACACTCTCATGGCAACCCACAATTCAATGCAATGAACAACCATTTATAACTTCCACGAAACAAATCATAAACCCAATCACTTCAGTGAGATTTAAGATAACATAATGATAGACTTCCCTTCCAAATTTTATAATGATCCAATGGTGGAAAATAAAGTTATTACATTTTCCCCAAAACTGCAAACCCTAGACAATGTTCAAACCTGCCCTCACCAAAATGGTCATAAATTATTCAAATCTTACTGAAATTTGATGAGACTTGAAGAAAATGAAACTAGATTAACATATCTAACATTTCCAAAATTTCTTAGGTCTTTATTTTATTTTTACAATACATACCATTCTCTGCAATATCCTGCAACTTTTAGAGAAAATAATCCCAAAGGGTTGCCAATGGTAAAATGATCATAACTTTCTCCAAACTCAATAAAAAACCACCAAACCAATTGAAAATTAAAGCTAGTTCATTCCTATACCAATAAAAATCAATTTAATATCTGTAAAACTTCATACAAAACCGTACCATATAAAAGAACAAGGCGGAACATTGAAAATTGCAGAAAAATTCATGCCTTCCTTCATAAATCCTTGTTCAAAACTATATTCCACCACCCATTTCGACTTGGAGGCCCATTTTTATACTTGAACAATCAAGTTATTCTCCAACCAACCTACAACTACCATTTAACAACTTTTAACAAATTTTTAAAAAGTTGTCATTTAACAAGAAAAGTTGTTATGACAACATTTGACAACTTTTGACAATGTTTTCATTTTTTCAGCCAAATGACACCAAACCTTCATCAATGACTCAAAATGACTTAAAAAATATATAAAATGGATCATTCAACCTTATTTCATGATTTAAACACCTAATGTAATAAATTTATACAATATGGCCTCATGGAGGCTTGAAGGAAAATAGGTGCTCCTGCACCATGAACGCATATTCAGTGAGAGCTTTCCATTAATTTGTTTAGTTTGTTTAGTTTATTTCCTCGTTCTTTGTTGTTTGATTTTAGATTATTATCTAGATTAGTATTAAGTTTATTATTCTAGCTGCAGATTATCCATCTAACTTATATTTGAAGATCATCTATTTTAATCTACTGTTACATTTGGTGAACCCAACGTGAACACGCTTCAAAGTTCACACATATTTTCGTGTTTCTATTTTTCTATTTTTTCGTTCTTTTTTGCAGATTTTTTTGTACAGTGCACCACATCTATATCCATGAGCCACGCATCCATCATCACAAACCGCATCTGCGAAGTCACGAACCACATCCGTCTGTCAACAAAATTTGCGAACCGCATCTGCCTGTCAACATCGAACCGCATCTATGGCTCTAAAAGCCGCATCCGCCTGGTAATCTTTTTTTTGGTTTTTAGTCATTTTTGTACATCCATATTTTCATTTTTCGCTTTTTAGGTTGTTTGGATTTTTGCTAATGTTTGTTTCAATTGTGTTAAGGTGGAATAACATAGTGTTTATAGGATGAAGCATAGAAGACATTTAAAAAACCAAAGACAATTTTTTGTAGGATGAAAGCCAAAGAACAATGAATGACTGATAAATTTGCATGCAGGACCTAATGCCTTTGTGTTATTTATTTATTTAAGCAAGCTTTTGTTTGGTAGATAGATAATCATCATGTGGGTAAAAAGAATTTTTTTTTTATAGATAGACAATTGTCGTTTGCATTAAAAAGAACCACTGTCTTCTTTGTTTGGTGCTTTGCACATAGTTTTCACAATTACAATTCAGTATATCGAAGTATCCTCTCCCCTTGCACAGTCATGTGAACCTGGGTGTAAGAGAAATGGTTACTGACTCTAGAACTTGGGGATATCTTGGTGGGAAAAAGTACTCACCCCAAGATGACTCAGATTGGTAGCACGCTAGACGCCAAGCGACTTCCAGTTGGTATATAAAAGTGGATTCTTGGGGAAAGCCCAAGAATCATGTGCACTATTCCGAATGAGATAGACAGAAATGGACCCTCGCCGATGTTGGATAGTGTCCCACAAATGGAATGCCCTTATTAAACACCTTGTTGTAGAGTTACCAAAATCCTACCTACTTGTTGGCGTAGCAGGGTCGGCCCTGTGAAGCCATCTTACATTCTTACAGTTTATGTGTGGAAATGAAATGTATGCCATGAGAGTTTCATGGATACAGTAGCTTGGCTGCCCCATATAAGTGAGTGTCATGGAGGGGAGCCAGTGGTGTCAAGCTACTTGTCATTCGCCATAAATATGTGTAGCTAGAGAAATCCAAGTAAGAACTCAACAAGTATTGTCCTAAAAGCCTAGGTTGTAAATTTTTTTCAAGTCTTAACATTTCATCACAAAAACTGAAAATACATTGATTGTTGTGTTTGTTCTCTACTGTATTCGTCAAAAACTTGATCAAACAAACAAAATCAGTCAACAACTTTTGAGAAAATTTCAACTATCAGAAAATTGATTCGCAATTGTTAATTTAAACGTTGCATCTGTCTTATCAAGTCACATTTGTTAGGGGAAAAGCCACATGTGTCTATCAAAAAAGTCATCATTCATAGTTTGCATATCATGAGTCACAACAGTAACATTCTAAGTCGCATGTGTGCATGCAAACCGCATCTGTCAGTTTTTGAGCTGCAAGTGTCTTTCAGAAAATTTAGGTTTACAAATTCCAAAATTAGAACTGCATGTGTATCAGTAAACCGCATTTTTCATAGGAAAAACCGCAACTATCACAAACACTGCATGCACTGTCAAAAATCGCATCTATCAACATTTGAACCACAACTATTAGGTAAACCACATTTGCCTATCCATAGAAAACATCAAAAACCATGAGCTGAGTCTAAAACATCATTGTCACTATTTGCTTTAGGTTGTTAAGATCAACCTTGGATTAGAAACTGGTAAATTTTGCTCAAAAACCTTGCATCATTAGGTGCCATATACACCTTAGTCACAGTAAATGTCTTAGTCATAGTCATCCTAAATTGCATGCATATAGATACTTCCTAGGAAATTGCATATCACATAATAGATAACTTTCCTCGTCATTGGAAACGTTCATGTTTCGATTTGTCACAATCATTGAACTTAGTCACTTTAGTCCCATTTAGTGGATCTTTTCAGCTCAATAGTCTAGTTTGAAAAATTCACCATGTCAACTGTCTTTGTCATACAATCAAGTTCCTTGGTCAAAAATAAATATTTTCATGCATTCATTCCATAGGTGGTAGGTTATACCCATCTTAGACTCATTTATCGTCATAGTCTACGCGAAATTTTGCATATTGTCCATCCTATCATATGTCATCTTAGTATACGTCTTTTTAGAAAATATTTTAGCTACATCATTTATTGTCCAAAAAGTCCAAAAACATAGACATAGGTCATATCAATTTTTAGACATAGTCTGCATTACCCCTTTTGAGCAACTTTTTCATGGTCAAAACAAGGTCTAAAAAGAAACACAAAGCAATGACAGACCCCAACGAATTCATCAATCCATTCGGAAACCAACCATCAGGAAGTAAACGACCACACAAACCTTTGCTCGAAAAACATGTCACTAGGGACACACATGGGAAAATTTACATAGAAGACATAGACATAGCAGTACAAGATCCTGAATTTGCATAATTTATGGATAAATGTTTGGAAAATGATACCTAGAAAAGTTGCTAGCAGAAGGTGCCAAACTACCCATAGGATTTGATATTCATACTTTACAAACATAGTCTACTCAACCAACACAAACTACAATGTCAACTGTCTCTATTCCCCAAATTACCACAGCGATACCAACTGGCATACCAACTCAAACATCATCAATTGTAAACACAAGGTTTACAATTTACTACGGGGGCAACTTCCTCCAACCCCTTTGGCACCAACATGACTGGTAAGAGATCCAAAGTTGGTAGGAATATACCTATACCAAATTAGACAATTCAGACAAGAAGCATTCCTATACCAACTCAGACCATTCAGATAGGGAATATCCATAAGAATATTTTGGCAGGATATATTCCCTCGCCCAATCACAACCCATCACAAAACATGGCATATCAAAACACCTACATTGATCCAAATATCACAAACACCATGTCCTTGACACAAGTCGACGTCCTTCAAAACCAAATTCACACTCTTCAATAGCAGATGGACAACATGTCTATGTCAGGCAAATGAACTATCTCAGTGCAAGACCTATCTCCATGTCCATTTGACAAAGTGCTTTATATGACACCTTTCCCCCATGGATACATTATACCAATTTTTCCTAAGTATAATGGGAGAAAGAATCCTTTAGAACACATTAGAGAATTCTCAACAACATGCATGGACATATCGTATGACCCCACATACTTGATGAGACTATTTCCACAAACCCTTGTCGGGATAGGATTGGAATGGTTTTCTAAATTACCATATGGTATACGATCTTGGGGCGAATTAGCTAAAAAATTTGTCAAAAATTTTTCCTTTAACATAGGCAATGAGGTAACAATTGCAACCTTGTGCCACACGACACAAGAAGATGTTGAAACTTTCACCACTTTCTTCCAGAGATGGTGAAGTCTAGCTAGTAGATGTCTAGTTGAAATACCGGAAAAGCAAAAGGTCACAATATTCCTAGAGAACATCAACCCCAAATTGTGAAGTGACTTAAGGGTACACCATTTTACTTCATTCTCATACTTGGTACAAAAGGGCATCATCCTTGAGAAAGGCCTTATAGACAAAGGAGAAATAAAAGTACCAGGTAGAAATCCGGTTGTCCAACATCAAAACGCACCAAACAATAGAAACAAATTCAAGTCTAGAAACAAGAATGTTACAAATGACAGCATTGTTGATGCTAAACACATACATACATGACCAGTTATCACACTTAGAGGTTACAATTCCAATCAAGACATGATGAATAGTCCAGATCAAATAGCCAACTATGTCCAAAATTCACAACAACAAAGACCACAACAAAGGAGATTTCCCACATGTGAATTTACAGCTTTAGGACAACCAATCAAGACTATTTTCAAAGAGTTGATTAAACATAATCTCATCAAACCTTTGGAACCAAGAGATTATGATCCTAGACAATTCAAACCTTCATGGTGGGACGATAACTCTTTTTGTGACTATCATTGAACGAAAGGACACAACCTACAACAATGTCGCCAACTCAAGAATATTATACAAGACTTTGTTAAAAACAGAACCATAGAGGTCGGTGGGCAGAAAAACACCAAGAAAAGTGATCATAAGGTCTTCACGAACCCATTACATGACCACACAAAAGGAAAAGCCTCTGATTCGGGACCCAAGAATAATCCATCAGCCAATTATAACAATACCAAGTATGACTATGGTAAAGGAACAATCATAAATCACCTCTGAGCCACAAATGAAAACATCAATACCATCATCATTAAGAAGATCCGAAATGTAATGTGAACACATGCAGAACTAAGATTACTATTCCTAGTCCTTCTTCTGAGCCACCTATGCAAGCTTCCAAGTTTAAGTAAAACCTTCTTGATCAATTGAGTATAACCCATACACAAATATCTATCTTGGAAGTGTTGACTTTATCACCTGAGCATCAAGCCATTCTTGACAAAGCTCTACAGAACACAACTATTCCTACAGACTTAGATGTCAATCATTTCGAAGAAATGGTGGGATATTTGACCAACTCTCATCATGCCACATTTTCCCAACAAGATTACTCAACTGAAAATTCTGATCATAATGACCCCTTACATCTTGAAGTCCTAGTCCATCAAAACAAAGTCCGATGATTCTTGGTAGATGGAGGAGTAGGCTTGAACCTATGTACCCTAAAATTGGTTAAGACATTAGGATTCTCAGAAGATTACGTAGATACCTCTAAGAGTATAGTCATCAAGGCTTACGATGATGAGGAAAGATCATCCAAGGGAGTTGTCACACTCCCTATCAGAATTGGCCCAGCAATCATGAACACTAGATTCCAAGTCTTGGATCTCACCCTTCTGTAAACTTGTTGTTAGGTAGAGCTTGGATACACGCAATGAAATTTGTACCTTCAACATATGACCAATGTCTTAAGTTCCTATATAATGGCATAGAGATCACCATTGATGGTGATCCAGATCCTTTTTAGTATTGTACAAGCCTAAGAGAAATTCGACGATGACAAGTACCAGTTAACCAAGAAGCTTCATCATCCACTTTGTCCCTATACGTTGACCCATCTCGTCTCACTAAGTCCATTTCATTCAAACCACCATCATCCACTCCTAAGCTCGAGATCCAAGACAAGGGTTGTGGCAAATATAATATAAAGGCATCATATTGTGTCATTCAACTGATTCCACCTAAGGCATATGGCCTACCCATGGCAGATAGAAGACAGTCAGTGGTCACATTTCATGTTCCCCCCTCAATGGCATTGACCAAATGGGGAGAGTTAAGTGAAGAAATTGTGGATCAAGGTGATTCTTGGTTGTATCAAGAAGAACATGAATACCCTTCCCTGTCTATTCAAATAGCTAAGGACCCATATGGAAAAGGCTTTAAGATAATGCAAAATGAAGGCTATGATGGACATAGTGCATTAGGACTATATCAAAATGGAAGGACGGAACTGATCACTGTCTACCCATGACCGAAATACCTAGGGCTAGGGTGCCAACCGCTTAGAATTGGGTTTCCTGGTACTTCATCATCATTTCAAGAGGAAGGGAGTGTTTGTGCAGACATCGAGATATCTCATCAACCACTTCCCCTAGTTTACGACAAACCCCCAATTTACGACAAACCTCCAATTTACGATTAATCCCCTTACTCAAGTGATTGTGAATGGGATTCCCTTTCATCTACTAGTACCATGAACATAGATGCCCTATTTGGAGAATTAGACCTAAATGTGAAACATGTACTAGAACCATCTAGTCCTCATCTTAAGAAACACTTGTCCATGGCAAGGGAACTATTATTGGGAAACCCTTGATCATGCATCTTGGGCGCCTGACAAACCATCTTTTGATGACTCAGCCCTTACTATAGTCCCACATCAGAGTATACCTACCCCTAGGAAGAAAAATAAGGAGTTAGTCCAAAACTTCTACGACCATGTCAACCATTATATATTCACCTTATCAATAGCTACCTTTAAAAACTTTGATGATGACATGCCCCTTATATATCCCGAACTTATCGAATAGGATCAACAAGGTACACCTATCATAGATACATTCGAGAATGACAAAGCAATTGCTAATTTCATGGTACTTAGAGAAGGCATACCAAGAGGGGATCATAAAGCAGGTTTTACCATAGACTTGGATGATAAAGCATGTTTTGGGGAGTCTATTTACACCTCTAGTCGCAAAAATGAGAATAAAAATAAAAAAGACAATGAAAATAAAAATGATGAGTCCCTAGGTGAAAACCAAAAGGCGCCTTCAGATGAAGAAAAAGTCAAAATAAAGGACATATCCAAGGGAAAAAACCTCTCAGAGGCACCCAAGGATAGAGGTTTAAATATTCTCCCTGTTGAACAGGAAAAGTCATCAATGCTAGTAGAAGAGTCTATTGAATTCAACATAGGTACATAAGAGAATCCTTAGAAGGTATATTTTGCAGCTTCTTTAAGAGACAGAAAAACCTGAGTTTAGGGACTTCTTCACAAAGAGATAGATAAACTTTGCATGGTCGTATCCTGACATGCCTAGGCTTGATCCAGACCTAATATTGCATCATTTACCACTATAGTCAGGTATTAAGTCATTCAAATGGAAGTTGAGGAAAATGCATCTGCAAATTGCTCTATTGGTCAAGCCAGAACTTAAGAAACTCTTGGATGTAGGATTCATAATTACAATAGACTATGCAAATTGGATATCAAATCTTGTACCAGTAACTAAACCAACTGGGGGCATTCACATTTGCACTCACTTTAGAGACATCAATAAGGCATGTCCTAAGGATGACTTCCCTTTTGTCGAATATTGACATGATAGTAGATCTTACAGCAGGATACGAGATGCTATCCCTCATGGATGATTTCTCTGGATATAACCAGATTAAAATAGCAGCTAAAGACCAACACAAGACAACTTTCACATGTCCATGGGGCACATACTATTGGAATGTTATGTTGTTTGGCCTTAAGAATGTGGGAGCTACCTATCAACGGGCAATGACTACGATTTTCCATGAATTTGTACATACCATCATGGAAGACTATGTAGATGACATTATAGCTAAATCAGAAACAAGGGAAGATCATTTAAAGGTTTTAGACAAGATATTCCAAAGGCTAGATAATTACAATGTCAGGCTAAATCCGAGGAAGTGTGTCTTTGGAGTGAAATCAGGGAAACTGTTAGGGTATATCATCTCTAGAAGAGGCATTGAAGTAGATCCAGAGAAGGTAAGAGCTATCATAGAAATGCCTCCTCCAGTCAGCATTGGTCAACTCAGAACCTTACAAGGGAGATTATAGTCCATTAGGTGTTTCATAGTTCAACTGGCAGATAAAATACACCCATTTCAGCATCTACTCAAGAAAGGAGTACCATTTGTGTGGACACCTAAATGTCAAGAGCCCTTCCAGCAGATTAAGGACTATTTGCTTACTCCACCAGTCTTAATGCCACCTATAGAGGGAAAACCATTGATATTATACATTTCAGCAACTCAATCAGCATTAGGGGCTCTTCTCGCACAACACAATGATCAAGGTCATGAGAGAGAAGTCTATTACATCAGTCATACCTTATTGGGCTATGAAGTGAATTACAGCAACATAGAACATGCCTATCTTGCAGTAGTTTTTGCTACCCAAAAACTTCGGCACTATATGCTCAATCAATAAACAATGTTAATTACAAAGATTGATCCACTTAAATACCTCCTAAGTAAGGCAACTTTAATAGGCCGATTGGCTAAATGGGTTATGATACTTAACAGGTATGACATTCAGTATGTCTAAAGGAAGGCTATAAAAGGATAGGTGATTGCAGATCAGTTATCCAATGCACCTATAAAGTCATACCATCCCTTAGTGGTAGATTTTCCTGATGTATTTTTGTTCAACATTGACATCAAAACCGAATGGAAACTATACTTTGATGGGTCACATACAAATCGTGGTTCAGGAGATGGTATCTTATTTGTTACACCTCAAGGTGATACCATTCCTTAATCATTCAGGATTTCTTTCCCTTGTACCAACAATATAGCAAAATATGAAGCTTTAGTGATAGGGTTAAATATGGTAGCTCAATGGAAAATTAAGAGCTTACATGTTTTTGGTGACTCTCAACTAGTAATCCGATAGGAAAATGATGATTACGAGACTAAGGATGAGAAGCTTTCCCCTTACAAGCATATGGCTGATGGTTTCAAGCAGTATTTCAATGACATAAATTTTCAACAAATACCACATATCCAGAATAGAGTTGCAGATGCTATGGAAACTGTGGGTTCCTTGTTAGACATTCCAAGTAATGTGCCTAAGTTCGAGTTTCTGGTTGAATAGCTGTTGGTCCCCGCATATGATATCCTTTATACTGCGATGGTGTATACCATTGTTGGTCCTATGATTCCTTGGTATAAGGACATATTCGACTACCTCACTGACCAAACCCTACCTCAAGACTTGTCCAATAACCAATGTTGAACCTTCATCCAAAAGTCGGCTAAGTACACTATCATCGGAGAAACCCTATATAGACGTACCTTAGATAATGCCCTAATGAGATGTCTGAATGCTGAAGAAGCACAAACAACTTTGTGATCTGTACATGAGGGTATATATGGATCTCATTTGAGTGGTCCTACTCTAGCCCATAAGATTATGAGACTAGGTTACTATTGGCCTACAATGGAGAAAGACTCATACATCTTTGTAAAGAAATGTAGACAATTTCAAATACATGGAGACTTGATAAGAGCTCCAGCGTAGGAGCTTCGTCCAATTACTTCACCATGGCCCTTCGCCCAATGGGGACTTGACCTCATAGGTAAGATACACCCTCCATCATCCAACAACCATAAATTCATCATCACCGCCACCGAATACTTCACCAAATGGATTGAAGCTATCCCCATGACATACATAACCGACACACAAATATCTAAGTTTATCCTAATCTATATCACTTTTTGGTATGGTGTGCCCCAGTCCATAATCATAGACAATGGCTGCCCATTCAAAAACCAAGAAGTACACCATTTATGTGAAGAATTCTACATCAAACACCATTTCTCCACCCTGTATTACCCACAAGGTAATGGCCAAGCCGAGGTATCTAATAAGACCATTGTTAGAATCCTTAAGAAGACTGGAAATGATGTTGATCGTGATTGACACCTACAGCTTAATCCTGCCTTATGGGCTTATCGTACAAGCATCCATACTCCCACCGATGCCACTCCATATTCTCTCATATTTGGGTTCAAAGCTATCTTACCTATTGAGGTTGAAATACCTTCTCTTAGAGTATCCTTGAAGGGTCATATTGATGAGTAAGAGTACCATGTCTCTAGGTTACAAGAGCTAGAATTATTGGATGAACGAAGATAGAAAGCATTAGATCATTTGCAAGCATATCAAAATCATCTTCATCATGGATACAATAGGAAGGTTCTCAATAGACACTTTGACATTGGTGACCTGGTATTAATGGAGAATCCTAAGAACTAAGCTGAACGAGAGAAACCAGGTAAGTTTGAACCTAACTGGTTGGGGCCCTATATTTTCATAGAAGCCTTTGGATCAGGATTGTACCAACTCTCTACTCCTGAAGGAGAGCCACTTTTGTCCCCTATCAACAGTCTGCATCTAAAGAGGTTCTATACTTAGACTTTGAGAATCCATGTCTTAATCTAGAAAAATACCAAAAAAATAAAAAAATGGTTACCTTGATGAAAACCTGGCAAACAAGCATCTTTGTAACACCAAAAAATTTGAGAAAATAAAAAAAGTAAAGAAAAATAAATCCATCCAATAGTGAAAACCACTTTGGTGGCGCTATGGATAAGTACCATGGTGAAAACCTGGCAAATAGGCACCATGTGTAGTCAAGCTCGCTCTTTCGTCTACCATCATTCTAATCAGACTTTTTCACCATCTCTCATAATAAATGGTTGTCTTATCCATTACTTGGAATGATTGACATCTAATGTCCATTCCATCACATTACCCACTCCATCTTGCAAATCTTATTCCCAACTGGGGGAAAATCCTTTTTCTATGCCCTAAGACCGTGTACATAACATCACACCATCGAAAATGTCCTGAAAAATCCCAAAAACATTAGAAAACTTCAAAAATAAAAAAAAATCAAAAAATGTCAGAAAATACCAAAAATAGAGTCAAGTCAGTCATGTTCAGTTAGTCATAGTCGACTTACATTGCCTCTATGACTGGGATGTAGGCAAGGCCATCAATCGATGTGCCCCCGAGGCATTAGGTTTGTCAATCTAGGTTTGTCATGTATCACACACATTTAAAATCATGACTCTTTGTACATTCAAAGTCATTGGTCGTGTCGAACTATGAGATCTCTACGTGTACAACGTAGGCAAGGCTAATCAATTGATGAGCTCTTGAGACCACACTAGGTCAGTCCAATAGGGTTCATTCACAATCAATATCACATAAGTTGCATATCATATTTTAGGGTTTCATGTCATACTCTGTCTACATGCACACACTTTTATCAGTCAAGGAATTAAAACAAGTCATGCATTAACAAGGAAAAACATCTCAAAGTCATCAAGTCAATTTCAAACACATTGTCAAAGCGATCAACCTATGTCTTACACAAGATATGTCGTCCTTGTCAATAGACATCATCACATTTTCATGGTCTCATGTGGCTTGTCACTTCAACGTCATCAAGCTCCAACATCTTATACAGCACGTGTCTTTCTGAAACTAGGCTTTGTCATGCCTTATACAGAAGTCACCAAGTCGAAACCAGACTCAACGTTTTATGCAGTATGTGTCATTCTCTCACATTATGCTATGTCAAACATCAACATCAAAGAGTCCCACAAGATCAAGTTTTGGTGAATACATTTATTTGGCTTTATGACTTTATATCTTATTTTGTCTTATCTTATTATCGATTTGTGAATTGGTCTAGCTACTAGCTTTCTCAAGGATGTTCCTTGAAGGATTTAGAGAAGCAAGGATGTTTCGGGATTCTTTTTCTTTGGCTGTTGTCTGTCAACTGTCTTTTTAAACATTGTTTTTTGAGTCATGTTACTAGTTTCCTCAAGGATTTCCTATCAAGGATTTAGAGGAGCAATGATGTATCATGACCCAACTTTTGTTTGTCTATTGTTTGTGGTTTGTCTTGACAAAACGAATGGGGCAATTACTGTCCTTAGTATGAGTTAAGACACTCCTTGTCTGTGACTATCTATTTTTCGTAGATGGATGACTTTGTACACTATGGTCTATCTCATATCATAGTGTGTACTATCCATCTATGTCATGTCCCACCCAATGATGATAACAAGCAAGCATAGCGTATTTGGCAATATATCAAAGATAATATCATTTTCTCAATCAATCAACTCTCATTATTTCTTACTAACATTCTGAGTTCATTTTTCCTAACATTTCTCTTCTTCAAACATAAAGATAAAGTCCTGTGACACAATTAAAAACATTAGATCATTTGCATTAGCATACATTTGATAAGAATTTCATATAGTTGCATTGCATTTAAAAAGAAATATATAAATAGTAACATACATCTTCATTACATACATTCGAAATCATGACATAATAGGAATTGCATCATCTTAACATACATAATGTAAACATTGCATGTACATATCACCATCACATATAAATAAGCATCATATAGATCATTGCATTCATTATCATAAGTAATGTAAGACATCCATAACATCATTCTAAAATGCATAACACATAACATGTAGAAACATTCATTCATAACACATGTATATACATCATTTAGGAAACATAATCATGTAGAAATAATGCATCATCCATAACATAGAACTACATATCATATAGAAGCCGCAAAAATTATATATATATATATATATATATCACTCAAAATAGTGTGTCACAGTACAATGTCTGGATGTAACCATAAATAAAACATGAGCTCATAGGCTCTCTGATCAAAATAAAAATGTCTACATAAATATATCCCTATCATCGTGTCCCGCTACCATTGCTGTCACATGGTGAAGGTGGTGGAAATAGCCTCGAAGGTTCTCTCTGTGAGGTGGAAGGCCTCTCATATGGACCTGCCCTCGATGGTCCTAACACCCCCTCAGTACTTTGTGTCCTCTGACTCCTGCTCTGCGACCTCTGACTGTGCACCTCTAAAAAACAAGGAGCCCATCTCTCTGTCGGCACCACTGCCTCATATAAGTCCCTGTAATAGGTGGCTCTCTCAACTAATCTGACCAACTCTCATACCATGCCATCAGATGAGGACCCGCTGAAAAGGTGTCTAACCTCTGTGAACTACTACTCTATCTCATGTCTCTGAGCTATCACCTAATCTCTCTCCATAAGTGCATTGTCCCTCTCTATACGAGCATTGTCTCTCTCAGCATATGCACTGTCCCTCTCTGTGTAGGCACTATCTCTCTCTAATCTCATAGCATCAAACTCTGCTATCATAAGTCTGAGTCTCTCCTCCAAAGCCTCCCTGTCACCATCCCTAGGAGCATCCTCCTCCCATCCCCCCTCCATAATCTGATTTCTGAGATCTCTCTTTTGCTCCTCCATCGGTGCATCCTCCTCCACATCATCCTCTACATCATCCTCTCTGTATCCTGCCAAAACACCTAGAGGGTCTATAGCCATGTCCACATCTAAATCCTCTCCAACATCCTCTACTCCAACATCTACCTTTGCACACTCCTCAAGCACTACCTCCTCTATAGCATGCTCACTCCTAGCCTATACATCCAATCCCCCTCCGATGTCTAACATTGGTACATCCTCTGCAATTGCCTCATGGATAGGTGATAGTGCACCTTCCTGACCCCCTCTCTATCCTCTCTGACCTCGCCTGCCACCTCGATCATCACCATCTCTCCCTCCAACTCTCCCCACTCTAGCACCTACACCTCTTCGCCGTCCTCTGGGTCTTGTGCCTCATCTCTCTATAGGTGTCGGTTGATCCGGATCCGTGTAAGGAACAAGTCGATGCTCTACCCACCATGCGTCATACATAGCTGTAGTCCCTGGGTCAGCTGCTCCATCTCTCCAACCCCACTATACTAGTTGTAATGCCTATATCTCTACCTTAGCTATAGCTACTAGTATCATAGGTCCCCAATATGGAACCTCTCTAGATGAAAGAGAAAACTCTGCTCTACTTCGAGGCTCATCCTGAACCTCGCCGAACTGTCTCAAAACTCTATCTGGAAAGTGTCACTCAATGATATGTACACTAGAAACAGTCCTCCCAGTAAGGTACTATGTCTATCTATAGAATACCAAATGTACCTCCTCATCCACCCACTCCTCACAATCCATGTAAGGTCTCCATGTGAACTGATCAAGAATATCCAATGCATGTCGCCAATACCCTGTGTCTCCCACATGTGTTTGAGTAATGTGTCTTGTATATTAGAACACATAAGGGTATCTCTCTGGTCTCTCTATAGTAACTGGAGGATGAAAAATAGTTATCCTCTCCCAACCCCATACCATCAGCAGTGTAGTCCCACATCTCAATGATTGTGCATCTTTGTAGTCAATGTCATGTAGGTGAAAGTATAACATCCCAAGTAGACAAGGACCCCATGCATACCTAGTCTCACTCTCTAACATACCAACCAACATAGCCCCCCATCCCACTAGAAATCCATGACCCCATCTGTCAGGAAGAACTATCCCCCCAATCAATGTACATAAAATACAGTAAATCCTTTCTTATCTATCTGTGAACACTAGCCATCTGATCTCATAGTGCTCGATGTCGAGCCTACTGATGTTGTCAACCTGATAAAATGTCACCAACTTGGTCAATCCTCGCTGGGTATCATACATGACCCGCTCTCCCTTAATAGGCAGTCTCAAGATCCAGTACACATCCTCCAGTGTGACAGTGGCCTCCCCAGTCGATAAATGAAAGGACAATGTCTCAGAATGCCATCGCTCACATAATGTCGTCAGCATACCCTTGTTCGCTCGAATAGTGGGCATCGATAAACAATGACATAGACCCAGTCTCCATAATAGCCAAATCTTTGCAATCGTCAAATGATCTCTTAGATCAAATGTGTTTGGTCATGACTCTCATGTATATATAGAATCTAAAACCACTTGTACTGAAACCATGATGTCAAGAATTTTTAAGTTTTCCTTAGAAAAAAATTTCAAAAAATTTTACCAGTCAAATGCGGTTTTAAAAGATGCAGCGCATTTTTTCAAATGTGTTGCATAAAGCCTCACTTGTGTCACATATTTTCCACATCCACTTTCAACATACTGCACATGTAGTTCAATAAAAAACATGTGGTGCATTTTTAACAAATGTGGTGCAGTTACTCAACCCACCTAACTACTACATATGCATTTCACTTATGCATATGCGGTTCACTAACCCACATGCGTCTATTCCTAATGCATATGTGTTGCATAACCACGCATGCAGTGTGTTATAATGTAAATGCAATCATTCCTTAATATGACTAACCTAGCCTAGGCATGTTTTAGCACATGCATCATTTCATAGTCAAATGCGACGAATACGATGGCATATGCGTCATTTACAACTCACCACATTTGTTAATTAATTTTCAAACACCTAAAACTACATGAAAAAATAACTTTCAAGAGTTCGTTTTCGGGTACATACTGGTGGTCCTGCATCGGCCGGCCTCCTAAACATCTAGATCCGATATCCACAATGTGCAACGTATGGGATGGGTGCCATTTTCGTCAGCTAGTCAGAGCAAATCTCCTCTTTTTCTAACTCCTCTGGGTGCAAATGAATTAGGTTTAGACCTAATTCCTATTTATAGGTAGGGTTTGAAATGTCATTTCTTCTTACCTAATCTATTGGTTGCTTAACCTTTCAACTTCAAATGACCCATATTCATCCGTCTCAACTCCAAATTCATTTTTGTCAACTCCATAGCATTTCTGCCTATCAAATTGACTTATCGGGAATATTTCCTGATTTTTTTTTAAACTTTCAAAAAAAATTCAATTTTCCTGAGGGGGCATACCTTAACTTGTTCCATGTTGGGGCATGATCGAGGCATATTTTCTTCGATACAACATCGTACCAACATTGTATCAAAGAGGGGAAACTGTAGATACCGAAAATTGGTCTAGGCCTACGAGTACACATTCGGCATAATTTTCTATAGTCCGTGGTCTTGATTAAATAATGTTAATTATTTAATTAACCTTTCTAACACATATTTCCTCTATTAATTAAATATCCCTTTTTAATTAATTCATTAATTCATTAATTCCTTTATTCAACTTGATTAATTAAATAAATCATATTTATTTAATTATGTTGCAAACTAATTAATTCTTCCCCCTTTATCTATCAATTAAATAATTTATTATTTAACTACCCCTTTATCATACTTTTCCAACTATAATTAAATATCTTTATTTAATTATTCATTTAACCCTCTTTATCTATAATTAAATATTTATTATTTAATTATTTATATTATCCTTTTCAAACAGTCAAATTAAATAAATTACTTTATTTATTTAATTAAAGTCTCTTATTTTCGAATGTTGAATTAAATTAACATTTAATTATTTATGTCACATTCCTCTATCATTCAGTTATCTAGTCATTCACACACCTTCTAACTCGAGATCTATTTTTAGTTCTCCAGTTATCTCCAGATTCAACACCTGTTTATCTCTGTGAGAAGACTCTCCGTCACAACTATTTGATTAACTAGCTCTAACTCTTGTTTGCATTTGAATGCATTATTCTTCGAGTTCTAACTTTGTCTTTTACATACAAAGTCTACTTCTTCTATTTTTTAAGATTAGGATCCCGAACTCGTGTTCTAACTCACGTTCTAACTTAGTCTCTATCTATAGTCTTTCTTGAACTCGTGTTCTAACTCATGTTCTATCTGAGACAGAACTCATGTCGCATGGCATTCATCAATCTCATCTGTCAATCTCTCTTTCAATCTGAGCCAATCGTTCAAAAACCCAAAATCTATAAAATGGCCTGTCATTATCACTATTCCTCCTCCTGAAATCATACACTTTTGAGAAGAGACTTATCTTTGATATTTTTCTTAGACACTCGACGAAGTTATACTTGCATTCAAACACAAAAATCTAAGGGCAAGAATACTGAAAAGGAAAAATGGAGAAGAACAATCAAGATAATTCAAAGGGGTGAACGCATATTCGATGAGAGCTTTCCATTAATTGTTTTAGTTTGTTTAGTTTATTTCCTCGTTCTTTGTTGTTTGATTTTAGATTATTATTTAGATTAGTCTTAACTTTGTTATTCTAGTTGCAGATTATCCATCTCATTTATCTTTGAAGATCATCTATTTTAATCTACTGTTACACCTTCAAATGGTGAGATGTTGATTCTAAGCTTTTCCCTTTGAAATTTTGAAAACATTCCCTAACTTCATTAGGAACAGGGTTTGAGAAACCTTCAATACCACTGAAAATTAATGGTGCATATCTTCCCATAGAGAATCCTATTTGATGACATGACAAGGATTGTACACTCTTCATGTTTTCATCATGCACCCCATAGGGATGTACAACTAAATGATACATTTTCTTACAATCCCGTACAAACTTTAAACATCAACCTTATAGTTGATCACTACCCAGTTTCTTTCTTTTAAAATATTACAATGCACAATATCAAATACATCTTTATTTGAAATTATCTCTAATGGGAAGACTTCAACAACAAGCATACTTCTTCATTACAACACAGAAACTTCAAATTATAGCTCAAAAGTATCAAAATATTACCACTACCATTCCCTTTATTAGTGCTTAAATCACTTAATAGGGAATAAAAATTATTTCAAACTATCACATATTATTTTCATAACAAGTTTATTCTCTATGAAAATCCAAATAGGGGAAATACCTAGATATGTTGTAATTGACTTAAGGAATGCTTCTGAATGGAAATTTTTTGCAGATCTGAAGCCTTCATCACTATTTCATCAGGTTCTTTTGATAGATTCTCCAACTCTCTTCATAGAGGATTGAGCCTCAAGCAATATGAAGTTCATTCAAAGATGAATTTCATTCTAGGTCTCCTCTAACAGTATGTCGCGCAAATATTTCTTATCCTTTCTCAACAACTTTTTGTTATACCTTTTTTGGAGTCCTTCAAATAGTTCACACCAATGCAGAGATCTTGGAGTCACCACCCATAGTTAGTGAGATTATGAAAATTATTTTGGAGTTATAATTGATCTCCAAAGGATTTGCAGTTTCACAACAAATTAATGAAACATTTATGTGATTCACTTACAATCATCATAACTATAGAACTAGGGGGATAAAATACTTAGCAAAACATTTGACTCTTCATTATTTGCAATAGTCCAAGATTTTAATGACTCTTTGATAATATAATCTGCAACCAAATTTTTGAGTGCTTCCCCAATGGAGTTTCCATTTCTATTGGTGAATCAGATGGGCACATAAGATTTCAAAAAATTTAATCTCTGGTTGCAAACTATTTTGAAACTTCATGAATCTTAAGGCTAGATGGTCTTCTATCAGATATTTCTCAAATTCTCCCCTGTGGAGTTTTGATTTCTATTGGCGACTCGGATGGGCACATAAGATTTCAAAAAAATTAATCTTTAGTTACAAATTGTTTTGAAACTTCAATGACTCTTAAGGCTAGATGATCTTCTATCAGATATTTCTCAAATTCTCCTCAGTGGAGTCACCATTTAAGTTGGTTATTTTTTTAGGAACCTAACTTAATCTTACCACTCACCTATGAATATGCTAGAATTCAATAGTTAGTGATGGTAAGGATTGGCCAACACATAAGTAAGCATTTGAAGGCCCTCACTTCTTCACTTTGGGCTTTGTGAAACCTAGGAGGGTGATCCCTAGCAATATTTTTCAGAATAATACTCCTAAGCCATTTGTATCAGTAATATTTCAATATACACAAATTATTCTCATATAGAATCTCAATTAGTAACTATAACTAATAAGTTGGTTGCTTCTCAGACATAACTCACTCTTAGAGTATGAGAATGGTAAAACCTCATAACTTAGGTATAGAATTTGATTTAATGAATGGGTAAGGCCAAGTTAATCAACACAATACAACATAATACTTAACTTATTCTAGTGCATCATGCTTGGAATGGAGTCAATAGAAACACCTACATAATATGACAGTAATTTCCACACCTAAAAATATATGAAGCTTTGAAATATTACATTACATTGTTTTAGCATTGTGTTTTAACCTTTACTTCTTACTAGCATCCTAGCATTCAATTAAATACAAATTTAAAGCCATATTCAAGCATCTACATTTTTTATTTAAATTAATAAACAAGAATAGAGCCACACATCCATCTGAAATTGATAGAGAAAAATAAGATAACCTTGATTATATTATTCATAATTTGTAAAACCAATACATAGGAGAGCAAAATGGTGTTGAAATTTTTCTATTACTATTTTGTATTGCCAATATTACCATTAAGATTGCATATGCATATTGATAGACCCGAACCTAAGACATATCACTAGATTATTTAGTAGCCCTTTCAATCACCGTGTGACCAAATATTGAAATAAATCTCTACCCCCTCTCTCTATTTCAGGCACCAGAATCCCATTTATAAAGACATGGGAGCAACAAGCAATAGGCCAAAATACAATTACATTTGTATTTGAGGGAAAACTTCATCCTAATTTCAAAGATTCCCATAATGGTTACACTTAATCATTTTAGGTTAAGGGGAAGCAAAAGACAATAAACTTCATGTAGTCAGTTGAATAAGATAAACTAGCCTTCCAAAATTCATCATTCATTAATGTAGCATCACCAAAATCCCACATCCACATAGACCAAATAATATTCTCCACAAGTACCAGAGGAAAAAACCTACACACTTCGTAGAAAAAGCATATTTTTCATTGAGGATATGGAGTCCAACACTTCTCTGTCACACCAACCCAAAATATTTCCACGTCAGCACTAAAGACAAAAAATGAGACACATGCTAAAGAGGACGATCTTTATGCAGTGGAAATGGTGTCATCAAAAACAAAAACTGGGTCAAGATGCTACTCCGATTCGTCAGCATCAGAGTACATTTGTCCCCTTTGTGTTCACATTGAAACTAGAGAAGCAACTACTCCTCCCTCATAAAAGTCTTCAAATGGCACCATAGAAAGAAGGAAATAATTTTACTTTGGGTCAGTATCACCTCCACCATCTAAAGGGCTATCAGAAACCTCAATGGGAGAATTGTGCCTCCCCGAGAAGGCCTTACGATACTTGTTTCTTTTCTTTTCTTTCTTCACAGGCCCAACCAATTCCTTCACCTTAAACTTGACCAATTCTTCAGAAATGGTCTTGCTCCTTAGGTGATAACTACTCGTAACACCACCCTTCTTTGATTTATTGTGTTTTTTCTTCTCTTTTGGTGTTTCAAGAGCTCCTAATATTTTAGTTTTATTTTTAAGAGCATTGTCTGGGGACTCAAACAAATAATTCTCCTAGACCTTTAGACTGGCCTGATAGACTCATTTTCCTTACTCATTTTTACAATGAATAGAATGAGAACAAGGAGACTCCTATTTTGTAGAAAAAACCCTTATAGGCTTTCTCTTAAAAAGAATCTTGATGAACAGACAATTCAATCCTACATAGTTCCCATTAATTCATAAATAAAATGAAAACTATAAACCCTCACCACCCCAGGATTCAGAAACCCACAAACTAATATAGTCGTAATTGAAACTAGTAGGTATGAGTATCTACTTACCTCAAAAAAAAATTATCATGATACCTCTATAAACCTTTACCAAGGAAACTCTTCGCCAACCTTCTCATAGACTTAAGCTCATTTTTTAGCTTCTGATTGCAAACTATAAAGAAAAATATGGCTAGTGGTCCTCATTATATTGAGCAATGTAAGTGTGCCAATCATTAATACTAAAGGAAAGCTTGTGCGAGCAAGATGACGATCAACTGCCTAATTTTTTAACCTTGGCCATCGATCACACATTGATATAAATCAACAGATAATCAATCAGGGTAATTAATTATGATAAGGCTAATTTCATGCATTTTATGCATTTTCCTTAATCAAAAAATCCCAAGTGGATAAAAATCCACTTTGTCTACATACTTAATCATATACTTAGCATTAAAAGGCATGTCATGTCATGTTTACTCACTCACCTATGGGAATTAATCCACTTACAACTCATCACCACAAGACAATGAGGAACGATCATGATTTAATCTCAGGAAATCAGCTCGTACCCTGTCTTACTTCGATTTCACCTTCTCGCATGTACTAGCATCTGACCAAATTGATGGTCGCAATCAAATCTTGAACTATTTCCAAGAGAAATTAGTTCTCAAATGGTGTCATTTTAGTCCTCATGTCATCTCGGCCAAATTTTAGCAATGCTTTATCTCCACTAAAATCCATCTAAGCCCTTGGTATATTCCATGTGGTAGTTTCCTGCTTCTCCATTAAGAACTTGGCAGCAAGGGTGGGACCCACACGGGATAGCAGGGAGCGGTCTGGATTGACCCACATCACCCACTATCAACTGTTGATATCAGCTCTCTAGTAACAATCGCCCTCATCCAAGAAAAGCGGGCCCATCTGAAATAAAATAGGTGATAATCTGCTTGCTAGCCCATGACATTTTAAAAATACCAAATAAAATCGAACGGGGTGGCGGGGAATGATTAAGATGAAACCACCTCATCCAATGACCATCATAGATTTCACATTGATACTACTCATAATCCATTCAAAGGAACCTAGGCCCACCAACTATAGACAACACATGCCTTGTGCCCACTAGCCTGTGTGATTAAAATAATGGATAATGAAACAGAGAAGGCGCATGAGGAACGACCCAGATGAAGACACATATCAAGATATTGGGCATTGATTCTCCTGAAATCTTTGCATACTAACCCTTTGAAAGCACTAGACCCACCACTAGATATGACATGTGGCAATCACTCGCTAGCCTATGTGAGTTTTTAAATGAGAAATTAAAAAGGATAGGCGCATGGGGAGTGGTCGATATTTATTCACGATGATTGAACGATCATCATGCAACAAAAAATTTATACATGTCACAAATGTTAGCTTTTAAAAGAGGGCCATCACTAGGCAGATGATGGTCTGGGACATGAATATATGGATTAACTCCCAAGGTGAATATTATAACCCGATTATGGGCTTGGTAAAATTATCTTGAAGAACATTGACCCCACATAAATAATAACAACATTTAAAATGACGACGGTAACTATCTGGTATCACAAGGACATTGGGGTTGGTAAAAGAATGAACCCAATGGCACAAGTCACAACTTAGACAACCAAGAACCTTCACCAGAAGGTCAATAACAAAATATAATTCCAATCAAGACCCCCAGACTTAAGGATTAATTTGGAAGGGTTTTAACAACACAAACCCAAAGCATTGGTGAGGAACAAAACCCTAAGCCTAAAAACAAGGGTCTAAGCCAAATATTGCAAGACTGAAAATGGAACCAAAGAAAATTTTGGGGTTCCATCATTAGAGACGATAGTGTTTCTCTTCTTTGCAAAAGTCTTGTTCTTGACCTGTATTTCATTTTTCCATATTTTATGGTCTCTGGATTCATTGTGTTATTTTCCAAGGGTATTCCCTAGTTTTTTATTACTTTTTGTGAGCTTCTCTACTGCTCATGGGTCTTGGAGTTGTTCTTTCATTCTCCCATGGGTTCCATAGACTCTCTGGTGGTTTTGAGATCATCCTTTAGAATTTCTTTGGAGCTTTCTTCTTTTGAAGGAGTTTCTAAACGGCTTTCTATCTTGGCCTTGGTGGTTTGGGGATTTTTGTTCTATTGGAATACTTTTCCTGAGGTGAGGTTTGTTGGGGATCCTATCAAAATTGTTACTATTGATTCTTTGTGGAGATGTTTCCCTAGTTTTGTGAAGCTATAGGTTGTTGATCTCCTTTTGCTGAGGTGTTTAGTGGGAAATTTCCTAGAATCTCATTTGTTCCTTTCGTAGTTTTGGAAACCCTGCCCTATTTCGAGTTGGTGGGGTTTGTGCTTCAAGAAGGCTTCCTAGTTGGTGGAAGTGGTTGATTCAGTGTTTTTGTTTGGTTGGGGGAGGGGGCTCTACCCTATTGGGGTGTTGTTTTCCTCTCTCTCTATTACCTACTACCATGAAATGGCTTGGAGATTCCTTATTCCCTTTGTAGGATTTTTTTCCTTGGAAAGGTTCCTTTGTGACTTGTAGTGGGTTTTCTATTTATGGGGGTTCCCTTGTTTTGTTGGTTGCCCCTTGTGGTGGATGGTGCTTTCTCTGAGGAAAGAATTGATGGTTACACAGTGTTGTGGGCTGATTATGTTGTTGGTTGGGAGGTTGTTGTTGTCCTTCCTATTTTTCTTTCTATTTGGATGCCTTGGGAGGAGGTTTCCTTTTCTACCAGATTTTTTTTCTTGCTACCATGTTCTACAAATGTTGTATTCAATAGAGGTGAATATTGCTCCTATTAAGGTGGATCCCTCTCCTATTGAGGTGGATCTAGATTTTGTAGTGATGGTGGGAAGTGCTTCTCTCCTTGTTTGTTCCCTATTGAGGTGGTGTGTGCTTTCTCTAGAGGTAGGTTTCTTCGATAGTTCTAGTCCTCACTTCTTTCTCTCCTACAGAGGGGATGCCCATCCCTTTAAGATGGTTTTGGGGTTGGTTTCTAGCTAGTTGGTGCAATTTGAAGAATGTGTCTCTACAAAAATTTTGGATTCTTACCTCTCTTTTGGAGGAAGTTTGTTAGGCTCAATTTTCACTAATTTTATTGGAAAGTCTATTGCAAGTGGTTTGTGGCCTGGTTGTTTTAGGTAGTCTTTTAGAACTTGTTGTGTTATGGGTTGTTTCTTGGCTCAAGGCCTTTATTGTTCTTGACTTAGTACTATTGTTTATCCTAAGGGTTATGTTGCTCCCAGTTTTAGTGCCTAGAATGAGTTTTAAGTCTGTCTTTGACTTAGGAATATTGTTTATTTTGAGTGTCTTGTAACTCCTAGTTATCTGGTGACTAGGTTTTGTTTGTTTCTACTATGTTACTCTAGTGTTTCCATTGGTGTTGTTTCTCTATTTTCTTAGAAAATTTTAAGAATTTTCTCTTTGTAAGTAACCTTATTTAGCTCTATAAAAGGTTCTTGGTCCTTTCAAAACAATTCTTACCTTATCAAAAACATGTGGTGGATCATTCATTGAAGAAGGATCATCACGCTTTCCCCTAGCTAAGTTCGGTGATTGTGCAAATATAAAATAATTTTTATGATATTTTAGTTCTTTTATTTTATCATTTATCAATTTGTGTCAAAATATACCACAATGGTTGCTACACTAGTTCTACTAGTCTGATCACGAATACTATCAATCATGTGAGAATCTTTTAGACTAGATGGTAGGGAAGGAGGCAAGCTATTTATTATTTCGTTTGGTTGGGAAAGATAAGGTTTGGTTTCTTGTTTTTTTGATAAAGGTGAAGTGGATTTAGGTGATCAAGACTTCATGCCTCTATAATCAAAGTCAAATCTTTCTTTATACAACTTTATTGTCACCTATTACTTTTTTGATTCAACAACCTTGGCCTTATGTCAAGTCTAAATGGATTACCTTCTGATTGCTAATGGAAACTTGAATTCTAGCTTATGGGATTCCATATGTTTACTATGAACCACAATAATCTACTTGCATGACTCCATTAGAAAAAAATTATCACTAGGATAATGAGGAAATATATATGGATAGCTAGCAAATCATCCAGCTCTTAAATAAGTAAAAGTTGGAAATTACAAATTAAGGATGTCATATTTGTTGACAATCTTCCATGCATCATTAGATGCTCTTTTATTCTCCATCTCAAGATCAAAGGCACACATGAGTGGTGCAAATAATTCATCATTTACCCTTCTTAAATGTTTGATACTTCCCTTAAGGGTGATCTACAAGAAATAGTTTTAAACCCATATAACCTTCATGTCTCCCTCAGTAATCATACCTAGAAAATTCCTCATGGAAGTTGTAGCATAGACCAAACATGAAGTCATGTAAAAATTGTGTGTTGTAAGCACTCGGGTCAATTTCTCATGGAGGGCATTATTGATTTCCTCACCCCAAAAGATTTGTTTCTTCCCTTTTAGAATAATCTTGATGTACATGTGCATCCAGTCCTCAAAATAAAATGAAGTAGGTAAACCATGTACTCTACTAAGAAGAGTAATGAGTTTTTTTACCTCTTCAATGAAATCACTATGAGGAGGATCTTTAGTCCATCTTGTAACACTTGGTCTAGGTTCCTTCAACCATTTACTATTGATCATCGTCTTGGCAGAATCAGGATCCTTATCATATTTTGTCTATGTGGATTCCTTGGAAATATCCACATATGTGTTAGCACCTAGGCACATGAATACTTTATCAAAGAAATTTTCATCGAACTCCATCATCACATTCCCATTTGAATCACGAACCTTCCTATCATCCTTGTTGTAGTGAGAGGCAACTTATAATACAAACTCGGGATTCTGAGAAGCTACTGGAAAGGAAGCTACAAGATGTATGTTACTATGAATAATTGACTTCATCCCATTGTCTATAGGTTGTTTCTTAGTTCTCTCAACAAATTTGGACATGTCCACATGATCGATCTTTGTATCCTTAATTTCATCCACATTTGATGAAACTATTGTAGGAGGAAGCACACCTTGGTATTTTTACTTCATCACTTTCCCCTTAGAAGGAGACCAATCTGACATTCACAGAATAATCAACTTATAGAAATGCAGATGCAAGATCTTGAAAAGTGTGCATAAAGAAATTGCATGAAAAGATTAGCATATTGTAGATGTTAGGAAAAAATTCCATTCAGGAAACATCAATTATGGTTGAAACAAAATGATTACATGAAAACTAGGGTTTAAGCGCATTGAGTGTAGAAAATGGAGTGCAAAGGGTTAACTTGGAAAAGTAGGGGAATTTCCAATGTTAGGAAAACAAATGTGTATATGCATTGCAAAATGATGAAACTACAAGTGGAAATTTCCTTTTATTAAAAAATTTCAAAGTTGTTAAAAATTAATGACATTACAAGGAGGTAGATCTCTTTGTTGTAGAATAAAAAAAAATCACCGTTTTGCAAGATGGAAGTTTACTTGTTCTTGAGTCAGAAAAAATTACCGAGCCTACAAGTGGGTAGAATTTTTCTTGTTTACAAATTCGACAAAAAATGCTGACTTTGCAATTTTGGAAGATCAAATTTTGTTTTTTTCCAAGCCATGAAAATTCAACGATTATACAAGTTAATGTTTGTTTTTATTTGTTGGTTTAGGGAAAAACCCCAACCCTACAAATGGGGTAGAACTTCAAATAAATTTCTACTAGCAGGGAAAAACCCTGACCATACAAGAAGTTGTTTACTCACTTGCATATTCACTAAAAATAGTCAAGAGTACAAATGAGATAGAATGATTTGTAGAGTTGGGGAAAACCCTGACCATACAAATCAACCTTAGGGAAGTTCAATTTTCCATATTTACTTTTGTGCATGTGGGTTATTTCTACGCTCATATGACAATATGCATAAGTTTTGGTAAGGTTAGGTTGAAACCCTGCATGTACAAGATAAACATATAACCCTTTGTGGGGTCGGGGAAACTCCACGACCATGCAACAAGAGATCATTCATGTAATGTACCATCTGGAAAAAATTATCGATGGTACAAATGGAAATGCTTAGTTCATGTAGAGTTAGGTGAAAACCCCGATTCCACAATAGGGATAATGCAAATGGACAACTTTGGTTTGCACGTGGTTTTAACCCACGTAAGAAAGGAAAAGATAAACCCAATACGGGGTTAGGGAAAAACCCTGACCCTACATAAAGAGTAAGACTCATTTTCATGTTGGCTATTGGATGTGTAGAAACCTTATTATGTTGGTGAAGTCACGTGCAATTGCAAGGGGTGTCTAATTAATTCATATGTAGGGGCATGGAAATTTTCCACCTTTTCACGTGGAGGTTATTACTCATTTAAACTCTACCTAAAACAAGGTTCTAAACCCCCTTCAATCAAAGACACAAAATGAAGGGTTCACTTTCAAATAAAGGTTCCATTAAATGAAACAAAAACTAATCAAAGATGAAACAAAATCCAAAATGGAAGATAAAAATAAAGAAAACCTAGGGTTTGTAAGCATATACAAAGGGTGCATGGAAAACTGATTATAGAACAAGAATTTAAGATAAACAAAACAAACCATTTTAAAAACTATGACAAGTAATAAAAACAAAAAACCTAGATATTAACAAAAGAAATGACAACAAATAGAGGCAAAAAAGGGGCAACATACCCAAAGACAAAAATGGAAACCTAGCTCGAAACGTGGTTGAAATCCAACGCGAACCATGGTCGAATGAAGTTTGTAGGTTTCAAACAAGCTCACAGCAAAGGTAGGCGAAGGAATGAAAATAAAATGAGGAATAAAATCAGTAAAACCTATTTTAAACCAATTTAAAATAACATTAGAAAAAAGAAATAAATGCATGCATGCAAAGATTGACATTGTAGGAGCAGGTATTTTTGGCATGCTTACAAATTAGGTTTGACATAAGCTCTTGTAAAGTCATGAAAATTTGATGATTATGCAATCAAAACCAATGTAAATTGCAAGGTTGAGGAAAAACCGCAACCATACAAGTAACTTGTTCCTTTTAGCAATTTTGACTTGCAGGGTCGTGAAAAAACCCCGACCTTGCAAGTATAAAAAACTTTATAACTCCTGAAGATTGATTTTGCAACTTGAGAAAAAGGATGAATTTTGTTGAACGGGCAGAGGTTAATGCTCAAAATGTGTTCTTATACTTAAGACCATGCATGAGAGAAAATTGATATTTTCCTCATTTTGTGTGCTTAGAGTACACAGGACTATGAAACAAACAAGTTTTGTATGGGTTATCATGTGAATCAAGCGCAGCTAGATTCAAGGATAACATTTGGCTCTACATAGGTAGCTTCCTTCTGTCATTATTTGAGATGATTGAAGGGAGAATAATTCCAATCTCTAACTGCCTTCATCCATCCATTGGGCATAGAGTCGGGTGATAAAAACAAAATGACTCAAAAAATGAAAAAGATGTAAAGACTATACAATAATTTACGAAACACATCTATCACCTCATTGAGTGAAGTATTTTAGATGTTACCCACTGTGTGGAAGTGAGAATGGAGTGTCATCTTGATATGCAAGCAAGAATCTATTTTCACCATAGAGCTGGTGAATCTTGAATGTGCCTCTCCACAATGATTCAAATTTCCTATGCATTCCTTTTGGCTCTCTTCTCTTGTCCCACAAGAGAACTAGATCTCCAACTTGGAAATATCAAGACCTTACCTTCTTGTCAAAAATATTCTTTACTTGTTCTTGGTTTTTTGTGATATGGTTCACCACTTGCATACGCTTCTCCTCCAATTTGGAGAGATACATAATACGCTTATCAACTGAGTTGTCAAAATTCTCATCCTCAATGGCCTTAGCCAGTTTGAGGGTGGGAAATTCCAATGTGATCAAAATCTCTGCATTGAACCCATACAAGAGTTGGAATAGTGACATTCCTATCACGCACTTGGGGGAAATTATGTCAGCCCACAAAGCATCATACAATGCCTTGTTCCATGGTCATTGATTCTCATCCACTAACTTGTGGATGATAGTAACCAAGTTCTTATTGTTGCATTCAGCCTGACCATTACCTTGAGGGTAATAATCTGATCAATGCGACAATATGATTCCATGTTCAAAAAATAGCTCTATGATCTCACTTGATGAAAAAATGTAGTAGCATTGTCTGTTACAATTTTGTTTGGCACACCAAACTTGGAAATGATATTCTCCTTCAATAATCTACAAACTACCTTTGAAGTAGCATGTTTCATTGGTATAGCCTCCTCCCACTTGGTTAAGTAATCACTGGCTATGAGAACATAAACATGTCTTTCACTTGAAGGTGGATTTACAACACCAATGAATTCAATGCCCCATTGCTGAAAGGGATCTTCAATGAAAACTAGTTTGAGTGGAATAGAATCCAACTTAGGCTTTCCTATGAACTGTTGACATAGTTTGCATTTGTGCACCCAATTGTACACAACTTGAAATAAGGTAGGCCAATAGTACTTAGCTCGTAATTTTTTGTGAGTTGTAACTGATGTAGAAATATTTCCTCCACATGCCAAGTTGTGGAAAGATTCTAGTAACTTTCTTTGTTGAGATTTTTAAACATAACATAGAAAATTTTCATCAAAGATCCTTTTGTATAAACCATTATCCCATAAGAAAAAAAAAAATCCTTAAGCTTGACTGTCCTTTTCTCCTTATGTGTCAAATTCTTTGGACATTCACCATATGTTAGAAAGTAAGAGATATTGGAATACCACTCATCAATTGTACTAATGAATAAAATAGTCGGAATATCTTCAGAACTTACCTCCTTAGAATCGGAAACTTGATCAGGATTGTTGTCAACAATAATCTGGAATAAACCTTTCCCATTCACCAACTTGGTGGAATTTATTTCCATTTCATACTCTTGAATTTTGGCAATCCAATTTCCCCTTTTGGTACCAAACTCTTGCTATATCAAGATAGACTTGATAGTAGAATCTAGAACTAGTGCAGTGACATTACTATTAAGTATGTAGAACCAAAAATGTTTCACTTACTTAACCACATCGAATGCATGTTTTTCCATTTGAGAGTATTTCAATTCACAAGATTTCAATGGAAAACTCATGATTTCAATAGGGGACTCAAACCTCTCACTATTTTGTTGCACCAAAATGGTTGAAAGTGTATGCTTAGAAGCATAACTGTACATAATAAAATCCTTAGTGTAATTTGGGAAAACTAACACTGGTGCATGCACAATAGCTTCTTTAATATCATTGAATGTAGCTTTACCTTTTGTAGACCAATGAAAGGTAGTATTTCCCTTCATCGTATTCACAATATGACGTGTCTTCTCTACAAAGTCAGGGATGAACCTTCGTAGGAAATTCACCTTACTAAAGAAAGAGTGAATTGCTTTATTAATCATAGGCATAGTAAGAGATTGAATTTCTTTGACTCATTTAGGATCAATTTTGATACCCTCCTTGGACATGATGTGACTGAGTAGTTTACCTTTTTTAACCCCAAAAATTTACTTCTTGGGATTCAAAGAAATTCCATGTCAAAACCTCTCTAAGAATTGTCTCAAATGATTGAAATCCTCTTGACATTTTTTAGAAAATATTATTAGATCATCAAGATAAACAACAATGAACTTACCTATGGCATCACAGAAAGCTAATTCCATTGCTCGTTGAAATGTAGCACTAACATTAATGAGACCAAACAACATTCTACGGTAGGAAAAAATACCCCATGGTGTGGTGAAAGTGGTCTTATGTTGATCATTTGCACTAACCTCCACTTGGTTGTAACTTGAAAAAACATCCAACATGGATAGCATCTCAGATCCAGTTACCATTTGCAAGACCCGATCCATCACTAGAAGAGGATAATTGTCTTTCAATGATAACTGATTTAAATTCTTGAAATCCACACATATGTGAATTTCCCCATTCTTTTTATGAACTAGAATGATATTGGCTATCCACGTTGAATGGTGGATAGGAAATATGATATTGCCATTCAACATCTTTTGGATCTCTAAAAGAATGGTTCCAAAAATCTTAGGATTGTATTGTCTCTACTTTTGTTTATAAGGAAATGATCTCACCTTCAATGGAATCTCATGTTGATATTCCTTTGGACGAAAATGATTCAAATCCTCATATGAGTATGCAAGTATATCAATGTATTGTCATAACAATTCAGCAAATTGATCTTTCTCTTCAAGAGTATAACACTTTCCGATGTTCACCATTTTAGGATCCTCTTTAGTTCCCAAGTTGATTTGCTCAACCTCATTAGATGATTCAGAATTGGGCTATTGTTGCTTTTTGACATAACGGTCATGTTTGTACAAAAGTCTTTCTAGGGATGCCAACCCCTTGGGAATATTATTCCCTTTGAGCTACAAAAAATTCTCTCCAGTAATTGGATCAACTTCAGAAATAGATTCTCGAGGTGGAGAATCACCACCTTTAAAGTACAATTCATCAATATTTTCCACATTTTCTAAAAAGGCCATGATCTGATGGTCATCATTGAAAATTTTCTAGTTGTCTGAATTATCTGGAACACTCGGACAAAAATTGTAGACACATAAAAATAACCTAGGTCTGCAAGCTTTTATTTTCCATATTTCTTCTCAACACAATTAAAATATTTAATTATGTCCCATAGTCCAAATTTAACTATAAATTAAATCATTCTTAATTATTTAATTAATTCCCATCATTTATTCCTCCTGATTATTTGAATAAATAAATTTTATTTATTTATTTAAATATGTCACTAATTTCCTATGATTAAATAAATTTCTAAATTTATTTAATTATTATTTACTCTATCCTTTTCCCCCTCTGATTATTTAAATAAACAAATTATATTTATTTAAATGTGTCACTAATTTCCAATGTCTCTCTATAATTAAGTAAATCCATAAATTTATTTAATTATTATTTACTTTATCTCTTTCCTCTACAATTAAATAATTTTCATTAATTATTTAATTTTCCTTTGTCTTTTCCTCCAAATTTAAATAAAATCATTTACTTAAATTCCCATTCCCATTTTCCCACCAAGTAAATAATTAAAAATCATTATTTATTGTCCTAGCCCCACCTCTTTTGAATTAAATCAATTTTTAATTCAAAAGGTCAACACTTCCTCCAAAATCAAATAATTTTAAATTCTTATTTGATTCTCCATCAATATCTTTTTTTTTGCCAGATATCCTCTTGTCACATGCATTTATGTCCATTGATTTGATTTTCCTAAAATTAGATTATAGCCCTTCATTTCAAATTTTACCCTAACCCTAATTGCTAGTTGTCATATTCAATCTCAACCTTCCATCTTAGGGCATTTTCCAACTATCAATCTTGGACATTCATCCAAAATATTGACTTTTATAAAAGGCCAATGTCAACCTCATTTTGTCACTTCATGCTTGCAAATTTTTTGAGCACACTTACAATTTCTTAGTTCAATCCTTCAATATTTTGCATAGTGTTTGTCATGGGTCATAGTTGCTCACTAAAAATTTGAGGGCAAATACTATTTACATCAAAATGGAGAAGGGAAATGGAGATTAATCATGGAGTGCATGAAGGATTTTGTGAGATTGTTCTTTGTTTATGCTTTTTACTCCTGTGTGCTTCATTGTTAGCTAGGGTTTAGTTTGTTTATGTTGTGTAATGCGAACCTGAATTTTTCCTTAGTTGTACATTTGGTGAACCAGACGTGAAGGAATTTTTTTTTATAGATTTCATACGAATTTTTCATTTTTGCAAGTTATAGGTATGGTTCACCGCAATCACCTATTATAGAATGACGCAATCATCAAGTTGAATGACACAAGTATTTGCATAAGGGAATCTTTAGATTTTGTTTGAATTTTTGGGTGTTTTTGTTAGATCTGGGTTATTTAACCTTCGGGTTTGTTAGTATAACCCTAGTGTCATATCATAGGCATTATTAGATCATTTTCTTTTGGTAGATTTTAGGTTGTTTTATAGGTTCAGGTTCGTGTATCACAGCTAGCTATCATTCATCACATCCATATTTCTGGTTCATTGCAATCATCATAAACCTGAGCCGCATTTGTTCAGGTGAACCATAGTCGATATATCATAATCCATGGTCACAGTTCCTAAGATGCATTTGATTACTTTTGTGAGGCTCATTTACAATTGTAGCAACACAACTGCCTGTTTAGGGTTTTCTTTCAATTGTTGCCAATATTTTCAATTTTTTTCTTTTATATTTCGGTAGGCTAGGGTTTTTGGTTACTAACATTTTTTTGGAAGCATGTGGCAAGTTGGAGGAGGATAATAAATTTTTTTTGTTGTTCTTTTTATAGTCTTTCATTTTTAAACAAAAAACAAATAACAACTACAACTTGCATTTACATTCATGGGTTAAAATGAACTACATTTACACTCATTGGATTTAAAAATAACACAACTTGCATCTACACTCATTCAAGGTTAAAATATACTTGCATTCTCATAGCATTGGGATAAAACTAACCTTGTTTGTTTCATAATAAGTTGATTTAAAATTCAAAAACAACAACTACAACTTGCATTTCACATTCATGGGTAAAATTGAACTACATTTACACTCATTGGATTTAAAAGTAACTTGCATCTACACTCATTAAAGGTTAAAATATACTTGTAGTTTTCATAGCATTGGGCTAAAAAGAACATTCTTTGTCTCACAATAAGTTGGGTTTAAAATTTATAATTGTTTGGCGTGTTTGGTGGTATGGTAGTGATTTCTTAGTGCATATGCATTTCTCTTGTTCCTCACAATGATATGAAGAATCAAAAGCACTTAGGGATTATTGCTTTGCCACCCACACATTTTGAATTTGGGCATTAAAATGAACAATCTTGTGAGTTTGAATTGAAATATTTGTGTATGCACTCTCCTCGCGCCTTTGTGTGATCTTGGATTACCAAAAAAGAAGTTTGCAATTCACTTTTGTTTACCCATTAGTAGAGAGCCTGTCACCCTACTTTGAAAGGTGGGAATGACCCAAGCGGTAATGGGCTAAATCCAAGCTCTTTTGAACCACTATATAAATTTGTGATTGCAAGGAATTTTTGCAATTAATAGGAAGTGGTACATGATAGCTCTCCCCCAGTATATTTCTGATGTGAAAATCCCTTGTTCTAAGGGTTGAGAGACCTCTTAAGGGATTTTATCATAGTATCCCCTGAACCAGATGCCCTTACTAAAAATATTTGTGTAGAAAGCCAAAATCCTTCTATCTGTTGGCATAGGAGGTCAGACCTCTAAAGCCATCCTACACTTTCGTGGTTCATTGTAGAGATGGAAAATCTCTTGAGATCCTTGTGGTCTTAGGGAATTCAGAACTTGGTACACCCAAGAAGTGAGTGTCGTGGAGGGGAGCCAGTGCTACCTAGTTCCTAAGATATTTGCTCTAAATAGGCACAGCTAGAGAAATCCAAGTGGGAACCCAATGGATATTGTCCTTTCCAACCATAGGATTTATGCAAAAAAATTCAAAGTGATTGTGCAAAATAACCCAAGACAAAAAAAAATTGTTTTTTGAATTAATGAACAAATAAACACCTCTTCAATCTAGAAAATCATAATCAGACTGAAACAAATTTTGAACCTTGTCAAAATTGTAGAAAACCTGACTCTATTCACTGTGAAACACAATTGAGACTCTGTGACCTGCAACCAATTGTATTTCAATGCAACTGAGACTCTATGAATTATAACTGACTATGTTTTGATGCATTTGTTAAACCTGCAACATAATTGATGTCTGAAAAAACGTGCTATCCTTTGTAGTGCAAATATGACCTTAAACGCCGCAACTTCCTATCACTCAAAAAAACAACTTCCACTATCATAATCCAAAATCAAAAAATTTAATATCTGCCTCTAATTACCTTTTTACAGTGATCTTTATACAAAAACTAGAAGGATTTGCTCAAATTGTCCACCATTACACCTTTTAGTTTTTCATTTAGTCTTAACAATAGGCATACCATTGCAAACTTTAGTTGCATTTTAGGATTCCTAATCACCTTCAGCCTAGTCAAACTCTTAAGACATTATCTTTGAAGATTTTAGAATATACCAACTTTCCATACTCTATACAAACCATTGCTTCAAGAAAATATTTTCATTGGACCAAATCACTTGTCACACTTATAGTCTTTTTCATTTTGGTTGAGTCTTTTCCATCTCATAATTCTAGTTTGGAAAACTCACTTCGTCTCTATCATTTCACTTGGTCTCACAAAAAGTTCCTTTGACAATTCAAAATTGAAGCATTGGTTAAACTTTGGCTTCTTAAATCTCCCAAGGTTGATGACCTTTAGAGATTTCTCACACCTTTCATTTAGAAAACTTCCATAACATACTTAGACATTGACATAGCATCTCTCATTTTAGGACACCATCATTTATCACCTTGCATTAGACATACCTCTTAGACATCACCATCACCTTGCATTATACTTTCCTTTTAGACATTTTTATCACTTTGCATCCCTCATAAACATAATTTTCACCTCACATTGGACATCTTGCATCCTCTTTAGACATTATTATCATATTGCATTAGGGAACTCCTCATTCTCTTATTCTAAAAAATACCAAAAGCATAGTTACATTAGCATTGAATCTTTATATCCAAAAAATCCAAAAACATAGACTTAGTTCATATCATTTCCATCCATAGACTTAGTCCCATATCATTTTCATTTCCTCCTTTTGATAAAATCTTACATGGTTGAGACTAGATTACAAAAGAGAAGAGACATGGACCTTTTTGGAAAAGAAGAGGATATTTATAACCATACTAGTGGCATGAACCTAAATACCACTTCATATACAACTCACAACAATACCAACATGGGATCTACCTCCAACAACCCTTTCAATGACACAAATATTGGACATCTATCACACAACAATCCTTTTGAGGAATTCATTCATAGAGATGAAAATGGCGTGTGTTTATAGAAGACGTAGAGGGTACTTCCCAAAATCCAAAAGTAGCTTATTTCGTAGACGAATTACTCATGATAGATCAACAATGATATTTAGCCAAAATCTTGGATGAGGGATTTAAGTTACCACATGGATTTCATTTCAACACCTTGAGAGAAGCATCACCTAGTCATGACACACAAACTAGTCAACCTCCCTCAGCACCACAATATGGTGCTACCACTACTTCTATTGCCATGAAAACTCAAAGTGAAACCAACACAATCAATGCAACATCTAATTTTGGGGAACCAACTATATCACAAACCACATCACAACCAATGCCACAAGTTTCTAAAACTATGTCACAAAATTTTGGATTGACATTTTCTACATCCAATACTATGGGGACATCCTCATTTAATCCTTTTGAAAGAAAGAGAAGAATTTCCATTCAAGGACCTAAACCTAACACCAATACTACGTCACAAGGTCCTCAAATCAACACAAACACTAAGGGCCCTCATAGACAAAACATGAGCTTCCCACATGGTCACATCTATAAATTTGGACAAGGAAATCAAGTGTCATAACACATGAACATGTCACAAACAAGTCACAACCCACTTGGTCATCAAAAAATGCATGGTCAACACATTCCTCAAATGCAATTCAATGTTACAGGATCACATATCCCAACATACACTTCCCATGTTCATACACATGCTCAACTTCAACACGTTCCAACTCAAAACATGTCATCACAACAAATGGGAACGCATGGTATAATTATTGACAACATGAGTGATGCCACCAACTATAGACACAGAAAATATATAGATTCATCTTACACATCTGATCCTGATCTTACTAACATCACTTCTTCTTAAATCACCCCCTTTACTAATCAATTTAATTGAATAATCGATATTTGATTAATTTCATCATATTTCCTCTCTTAATTAAATAAATCAAATTTATCTTATTAAGTCACTCACTTCTATTAATTAAATAAATTATTTAATTAATCTGATAATCCCTCTTGTAATTAAATAATTCACTTTATTTAATTACTCTTTAAAGTCATCTCTTTTAAATTAAATAAATTAATCTTTATTTGATTTAATCTAACACCACCTTCTTTAATTAAACAAATAAAACTTTATTTAATTAAATCTAAAAACCATTATTCTTCTCAACTTTGATTTATTTAAATCCAAAATCTAAGTCAAAATTGTCAAATCAATAAATCTTCATCTAATCTAATCAAATCCTGATTAATGCTAATCTTAATCCATAAAATTATCTAGATTTTGCAACTTGCACAATAAATCAATTTAATTAATTTGTTAATTCCTCTATTTTCTCTCAACTTGGCATCAATAAAGGAATATTCCTCAAATTTGAAAATCCCTCCAAAAGGAATGAGTACATCCAAAAAGGCATTAAAGGCCTCTTACATGTCCTTTTCCTTGAGCCAAGTGGCATTAACTCCATTCTTCTCTCCCTCCAACTTGTTATTTCACAAATTTTAAATTCCACCTAGCCTCATATTTGCACAGTCATCAAAATGTGCTCATTCCTCCTCCAACCACATGTGGACAAGTGGCCTCCTCTCATTGGTTGGTATTTTGTGCCAAATTCATCCATTTTGCATCTTCTTCCATCATTCTCTCCTAGTTATAGGAGACTCTTATTTGAATTTTGGATCCACAACTTATGCAACATCATTGTCTTCAAAGTTTTCATAAGCATCTTCATCCATCCTTAGACATTTTCATCCACTTTCATGTTTTCATGGCTAGGTTATAAATAAATTTCATCAACGAGCATCAAGGCATCACCATTGATCATCAAGCTTGCAAGGAATTGGGAAAGGTCCATTTTCCACATCAAAATGGCACCAATTCCCCCATGGGATTGAGAGTTTGCTCATTAGAATATAATTTAATTAGTATTTATTGCTTTGTTCTTCATCTTATTTCCTATTTTCATTTTTTAGACTAATTTCATGGGGAATGTTGATCTAACTTGCATAATGATCTAATTATATGATTGCTCTCTTGTGTTTGTGCAAGCATAGGTTCACCATTCACATTTTGGCACTAGAATGAGGGCGAATCTAGAGAAATTCATCATATTTTTTCTAAAAATTCTGTGGTTTTTTTATTTTTTTGTGTCTATAGGAAACTCTATCATTATCAGTCCAGCAGGGCAATATAGCATCGCTACAAACTCCAAACAGTGACGTTGGAGTCTTCCTACCCAAAAAATTTGAATTTCAAACTGCATTGTTGGCCAGCCAAATCACAACCTGTGTCGCTTGACCAAATAGCACTGCACTCGCTCTCACTATTTTTGTGTAGAGCATCGTTGTCAGTCCCAAGTGGTGCTATATAGCACTATTGACCTTCTCAAACTACATCGCACCCACTGATTGTGCCACTCGAGTTGGGTAAAAGGTAGATTTCAATTTATTTTTAGCATGTGCTTTTTTTCATTTTTGTTGTTTTAACTTCTTACTGGCTTTTTTTAGCCTCTATTTTTTTAGTATTAACCAATTTTTATAAGTTGACTTGATCAAAGGTGAAGAAATGAAATGAACACCAATATTTCTCTATGTTATCATTATCTCATTGTATCAAGTGTTTTTAAACACTTTGGGGAAAAATTATAATTCTCTTTCTAAGAATTTGTCATTTTTCTTGCTTTTAGGACTCAATAAATTTTGTTTGGGCTTAAAAAGAACAAAACAAAGAGGATTAAAAAGAACCATAGGAAAACTCACTAGATTTTTTTTTGGGACTTAATAAATGAACAAACAGATCTCACACTTCAAAATTGGTGCTTAAAAAGAATTCATATAATTTCTTTGTGGTTAAAAAGAACATGTGTACTCTTTGTTTTGTAATCCCTTATCCAAATTAAATATCATTTAAAATATGTATGCACTTCTCTCATGCTTCACAGAGATCCTGAGAACCAAAAGTCTTTTTGTGATATTAGGTTGTATAAGTCATTACCTCCACACTTCAATTTGGATTCTTAAAATTGAACAAACCTTGTGAGTGTCAAGAAAAGGTATTGTGTGTGCTCCCACCTAAATGTGTTAGGTGGTCAAACTACAAATACACTCCTTCACTATTGTTCACCCTTAGAGAGCCTAACTTGGTGGGAAAAATTACTCACCCCAAGGTAACGACTCAAACCAGTAACGAGCTAAACACCAAGCTTCTCCCAACCGGTATATAAATTTGAATGTTGAGGAAATATCATCATTATAGGAACTCCTACGGAGAAGGTGATACTCTTTATATGAGTTGATCTTGACTCTCATGTGGCTTTCTAAACAGGTGCCTTGATTAAGATCCAAAATCATGTAAAATCCAAAAACCTTATATATTTTATGATGCAATCTAACGATTTTTCTAAAGTTGTCCCACATTTTTATGACTCTTAGTAGAGATGAGAAGTATGCCATGGGAGTTTCATGGGTATTTATGCTTGGATGACCTGAGAATAGAGTGCACTATAAGCAGGAGCCTATGTGCTCAAGCATCTAATCATCCGCTAAGAGTAGGAGTAGTTGGATTTATTCAAGTGGGAACTCAACAAATATTGCCTCATTTCATCCATAGGGTTGTGCATATTCTTTGAAATCAATATACTTTGGTTGGATCTAAAATTCTTGAAAAGAAAACATTCACAAGGTTTTCAAAATTTCAAACCCTTTAGGGGGAACAAATACCTTTGAAAAATATAAGTGCTCTTGCTTTCCCTAGGGATTTCATCCTTAGAGGCTTCTAAGTATTTGGATTTATATCATAATTTGTTCTCACTAAAGTCCAAATTAGGGAACTTTTTCCTTAATTTCCTTGATTCCAACATAATGGACCTTGTGGGATGAGAAGAAGTTAGGACATTAGACATTTAGTTTGAAAAGATAATCAAGAATTTTTTGTGGTAAAAGGAAGTCATTAAGAAAATCTAATAAAAAATTTAACCTCACACATGTGCTCTTCCAAATGATCTCTCAAAAGATAAAAATCCAAAAAACAAAGTCCAAAGGTCTTAGTCAAAAAGCTCACAAGAAACATTTGTCTATTCTTTATGAATTTAGAGAAAGATTGACTTTCAATTTTTACAAACGTCCATCAGAGAACAATCCAAATTTGTATGAATTCTATTGTCAACAAAATCCAAGTCTCTTTCAAAAAAATTATTTTCTCACATAGGGAGTACCAAGCATGTTCTTCAATACCGAGGTCTTGTAGATAGGAGTTCTATCTAGGTCTAATCTAGGATCAAAGTCATCATTTTCATCTAAAAACCAAAGTCCAAAGGTCTTAGTGAAAAATATCACAAGAAACATTTGTCTATTCTTTACAAATTTAAAAAAAGATTGACTTTCAACTTTTACAAACATGCATCAGAGAACAATCCAAATTTGTATGAATTATATTGTCAACAAAGTCCAAGTCTCTTTCAAAAGTTTATTTTTCTCACATAGGGAGTACCAAGCATGTTCTTGAATACCAAGGTCTTGTAGAAAGGAGTTCTATCTAGGTCTAATCTAGGATCAAAGTCATCATTTTCATCCATCCCTCAAACATTCAATCAAATCTCATCTCACCAAAAACTCTTGGAAATCTTGAAAAAATCTTTCATGCTAGACTTTTGGCTAATCCAAATCATCTTTTTTGGTTAGATGTGTGTATATGAATCCTTCTCCACATATTTATTCAAATTATCAATCCTTGTGAACAATTCTACCTCTTGATAACATCAAACATCTTGAGGTTTATAAGTTCATTATCCAAAAGAAAAATCAAATAAAAATCACCTTGTTTGGCTAGGGGTGTATAGATGAATCCTTCTTTACACACTTAGTCAAATTATCATCTTGTGTACAAATCTACTCTAAGACAACATCCAACCTCTTAGATTTTATGAATTCACTATCCAAATAAAAAATCCAATCAAGCCAAGGTCGAAATCAAATCAAATCAAATTAAGTCCTGAAGTCTAGTATCTCCTTCAAGATTTCTCAAGAGTTCAATCATTTGCATCATCCATCTTATGTTTGTCTCATCATCACCTTTGATCCTTAATCATCCTGTTTTTTCTCTTTTGTGCCTAGAGTTATATCTATCTAAAGAATTAGAGGTTTATCTCACATATTCTTGAGAATTGATCCCTATTTTATGGTACAAACTAGATTGCAACATAAGATGAACATGGAAACCAACAAAGAAACATCAACTTTGAGTGATTTAATCCAAACCGCTCTTGAAATGAATCCCATTGGATCAAGCAATCCCCTAAGCAATCTTCCTCTATCATCACAAAACCCTCAAGAGGAAGTTCAAGTGGAGGACATCACCAATAATGTCTTAGGGATGACACAAGATGAAATCCTTGAAATGGTGAAAAACATAAAAACTCGTAGAATTGGCAATTCCATGATGAGGCTCAATCCCTCCCAATACATGCTTGAGTTGGAAAAATAAGGGGTTAAACAACCTTTTTTATTTTGACGTAAGAACTATTATGGAGAAGCCTCTTGGGATCATGCCTCCAATCCCACCCACACCTCCATACCAAAGCATCACCCAAAGCATCTTGCAAATCACAATATCCATTGCTCCAACTCCACCGATTGTTGACAAGGGAAGCTCATTGCTTCATGCACTTCAAGCACATCCCCTTGTGAACAACCAAGATTTGGATGCAAACACCGTATTGGGCCAATCCATCCCATTAAATCCATTGAACCCATAAGTTTTGCTTGCATTTCATGATCCTACGCATCCATTCTCTTTTCACGTAACACCGGGGTATGTGCAAGATCATCATGGAAAAAATAGGCCCTTAAGTGGCGATGAAAATTCAAAAAATCAGAGTTAGGCAACTTGACGTAAAAATTTGAATAAGATATGTATATTATTTAAAAAATATGTAAGAATAGAATCTACATCATATTGAATGTATTTTCTAAACTACTAGGTTTATTTATTTATTTTAAATCTATTTGGTAAAAATTTGAAATTTCAATGCAATAGTACTTAAATTTCAGAGAAAAATAAGAAATAGGTCTCTGTCTGACCACCCTAACCACAATAAAATGATAATATTTTTTATAATATTTTAGATATAATTAGAGGACTCATGTCCCGATGTGATGAATATTTTTTTGTAATTTTTTTCCAAGTAAATAATTAATTATTAATTTTTTATTACAACTTTTAAAAAAATATAAAAACTCATATGTTTGACCACCTTAACTTGGTCAAAAATTCATGAAATTCAAATTTACTTTTTAATCCTATAGTATGTGAAGCATAGAATGTGATGCATGTTTTGGATTCAAAAAATGTGATACCATTTGAAAGCTATAGATGTTTTTCAATCAGCCTATCAATCAGGACTTTAGTCATAATTCAAATAGAAAATGAATAATAATTATTTATTAAATTCAAAGTAAAGCATAATTTATATTGGCGGAAAGCTGAGAATATCCTTTAAAAACCCTTTTTGTTTCATCAATTTTGGGTAAAAAAGAAGTCATCAGCCACATGGGCCATCATATCACTTACATATCATCACATTTTGGCCCATCATGATCTTGCACATACCTACCGATTTGTCCTATCAACACGCAAACCTCTCTCCCCATGAGCTCACAAGGAGAAGGTGAATTATTTGGAGCATGGGGAATATTTGATCCCTCATCATAATTGTCATCTCTCCAAGGGAATACACCACCCATTTTTCTGCCATTTCCACCTTCTCCATTAACATCTGCACCACCCTTTGGGTTAGTCCTTCCCCATTTACCCACCATCAATCAACAAAATCTAAGAAACCCCCCAATCATAAATCAAAACATCATACTGAATCCTACTATCTTGCCATCGATATCGCAACAATAGGTGGCAACCATCCAAGCAACCCCAATAATCAGCACATCATCTACCATCCCCCAAGCATCTCAAAAAATGGTCTCCCAAGGACAAAGCATCTCAATCACACCATCTTCCACCCAAACCTCAACTATCAATACCATGGTCCCTCTCATCACAATAACCAACACTATTCCTAATCCACCACCACCACCAAAACCCAACATGGAAAACTCATTTAGTATCGTGTTGTAAGTAGCTCAATGAACCACAAATCAAAAGGCACTTCAAAAAATTCAAAACCAACAAGTTGTATAGATAGCTACCCAATAATCACAAGCATAATTAGAGGAGAAAAAAAACAAGCCACCCAAGCTACACAAGCATCTTAGGCTACTCAAGACACACAGGCTACCCAAGCTGCACAAGCAACCCAACAAGCACAAGCGTAAGCTCAAGCCCAATATCACACTCAGCAAGCACAAGTGCAAGCTCAATACCAAGCACAATTGTAAACATCCCTGCAAAAGTACCAAGCATAACATCAAGTAGCTCAAAATCAAGCCTAACAACAACCTTTGTTGGCACAGCAATAGCAAGGCCAACAACAAGCTTTATTGGCACAACAGCAACAGGACCAACAACAAGCACTGTTAGCACTGCAACAAATTCAGGCATATTAGCAAGCCTTACTTGCATGGCAGAGCTTGCAACAAACTCCTACCAATGCTCCACCCATCAATCAAACACCTCAGCCACCTCCTTATCCACAAGATGATGTGACAACATAAATCAAATTGCTCTCATAGCAAGTGCTTGATCTCTAATCAAGGAAGACAATGAGGATGCCAAGAAATCTGTGCCCTTATCCTTTCGATGAGATCCTTGCAATGGTACCATTCCCAAAGGGTTTTGAAATCCCTAAATTTGACAAATATCACGGATTGGGAAACCTTGAGGATCACATCAAGGAATTCCAAGTAATTTGTATGGAAGTCACATATAAGGATACATATCTAATGCATCTATTTCCTTGAATCTTGGTTGGCCCTATCATGGAGTGGTTCTCTCACTTGCCTACTGTCATAAAAATGCTCCAAGAGATCGTAGATGCATTCATAAAGAATTATGCCTTCTACATTGGCATGGATGTTAGTCTAGAGGAACTATCGGTGCTCAAACAAGGTAAGGGGGAATCATTCACTTCCTTCCTACAAAGATGGTGATCCAAAGCCAATCGGAGCAAGTGGGCCATGTCGAAAGAGCAAAAAAATTGTACCATCATTTCCAATCTTGAGAAACCTTGGCATCACCACTTACGACTAGTTCATCCCCAAGGCGCTCAACATTGAATGATCCCTTATTGCACAAGGGGGAACACCCACATATCCAAAACATCAAGAAAACCACCCTTCCACCAGCTACAATGAAAAACTTCTCACATGGGTGAAAAACAAAAACATCACTAATGATATCTTGGTTGATGCCAAGGTCGTAATCAGTGCTCCAAAATAGAACACCCAAACATATCAGCAACCATAGAACAACAATCCTAACAACACACATACCAATGTGGTAGCTCACAACAACCACCCAATAATCAAATCAACAATTTGAATAATCAAGGGGGGATACCTCCATGAAACAAATATCCCCCCAAGATGAAGTTCACGGCCCCTATGGAATCATTCGAATCCATCATGAAGAAAACTGTAAATGAGAATCTCATCAAAATCCCCACTTATGACAATTATCAAGAGCCCCAAGTGAAGCCACCATGGTACAATAAAAATTACCTTTGTGACTATCATAAAATCAAGGGGCACACAACATCCAATTGCATGAAGCTCGAAAATGTAATCCAAGACCTCATCGATGACAAGATCATAAACGTAGAACAACCAACAAGAAATCAAGATCTTAATATTTACATGAATCTAATGCTGGATCATAACAAAGGAAATAACAAAGGGAAACAAAATTATGCCAATGTGAACCATGTGTATGACCAAGTTGTTGTATCCCTGGACGAATGGGTCACTATTGTTAGTATCAAGGGAGTCAAAGCTAAATGTGGAGTCACCACATGTGGTAGCAAAGTCACCATTTTTGGGTCATCACAGCCACCTAGGACATCCACCTCAAATCAAAAATCTGCTCCTAACGGCTACAATGTCAGACCATTTGAAAATAAATCCCACTCAAATCTCCATCATGGAGTTATTGAAGATTTCATCCACCCATAGAGAAATCCTTGAGGAAGCGTTGGCTTCATCTACCATCTCTACCAACCTTGATACTCAACAATTCCAAGCTATGGTCGAAAACATTACCACCCCAAATATCCTCACATTTTTTTATCAATACTTCCCCACCCAACCATCTCACAATCATGCACTCCACCTTGAGGTCCTAGTGCATTAAAAAAATTCAAAAGGGTCTTGGTGGATGGGGGTGTAGGTCTAAACATCTATTCTCTCAAGCTCATAAAGAATCTGGGATTCTCCAAGGATTATATTGAAAAAGGCAAGGGCATCACAATTAGAGCTTATGAAAATCAAGAAAGAGTGTCTCAGGGCACTATCCAACTCCCTATTCAAGTAGGGCCAGCCATTATGGAAACCACCTATCAGGTCCTTGACCTTGATCTGCCTTATATTATCCTCCTAGGGCATCCGTGGATTAATGGTATGCAGGCAGTTGCATCAACCTTCCATCAGTGTTTCAAGTTCTCATACCAAAATCAAGAGGTCACAATCTACGGTGATCCTGAGCCCTTTTCCTATTGCAAAAACCTAGAAGAAAAATACTATAAAATCCCCCAAGTCCCAAAGAATGATGAAGGCCCCTCAACTCCGTATATAGACCCAACCAACATATCCTCCATTTCTAGGACAAAGACACTCGTCATTCCTGATATATCTGAAATCAAGGTCATAATTCAAGACAACATGTGTGGGGATTACAAAATGAAGAAAGTAGCCTTTGTGCTAGGGGAGTTACCTCAATCCCCTAGATCCCATGGAAAGCCATAGCCCACCAAAACAATAGCTCAAATCTTCAAAGAAGATCCCTCTCAATTCAAAATTTGGGGGATCTAGGTCAAGAAGTAGTGGATGAGAGAGACATATCTAGTCTCCTCAATCAATATGAAAGGCTTGTACTAACCCTTCCTATGGATGAGGCTAACAAGGGACTTCAATTAATGTTGGGAATGGGATATAACAGGAATGAAAGTCTTGGAAAAAATAGAAATGGCCAATTGGAACCTATCATTGTGGAAAAGCGCATGAAAAATATTGGCCTAAGATGTACCCCTCCAAGTGTAACCATACGTGGCAAAATTCCGCCCGTTAAAGTAGTCAAAACTCCCCCATAGCTATCAATAGCCACCCTTCAGTTACCAATATCCATAGGTTGAGTCTTAGACACCTTTACCTTTGACATAACTGATGTATGTAGTAGTGATGACGATACCATAACTGCCTTTCCTATTCTTTTTAAATATTCCTCTCTATTAATGACTAGAACCCTATCTTTTGAGTCAGACCATCAAACCCATGAAATAAACCTACTTTATCCCCAACTAATTGATTACAACCAATGAGGACCACCGATTCTAGACAGGTTTGAAAATGATGAGGCACTCTCGAAATTCATGGGATTGTAGGATACGGTACCATATGGAGATCACAAAGCTAGGTTCGACATCATATTGGAGTCACAAAAGTGAAAAATTAAGAATAATCTCAAGGTCTTTGAGCAAAAACCACACTATGGCACTCTTTGACCCAAAAATAGTAAAAATAAAGGATACATCCAATGGTGAAAACCTCTCTGATCTCAAGAACCACTAATCTCCAATACGAATTCCTCTAAGGGGTCTTGTAACATAAAGACCTCTTCATCCTCTGAAGCTGATGCAGCCAACACACAATTTCCCATGCTAATTTTAGACACCAACACCTCATTCAAAATATTCTAGTATTCAGTGATTACATACTTCATTCGGGGTTCTCTTTAAATTCTAATCTGATTTGGAACTCCTTTCCATGGTAACCACATTTGAGAATGGTCTATATATGTATATCCATTCAGTGCCTTGGTGAAATCCTAGCCTAAAATCAAACCATAAGTATTAAGAATGTCAGCAACTTGAATGTTGATCACCTATTGCACCCTAGGATCTGATGCAAGTTGCATGGGAATCATGTTCAATTCTCCTACTACACTTACCTCTATTTTTTCCAATTGATTGGCCTTATTTTAGGAGGCTATAGGGGTAATACCTAATGCTTTGCAAATAGAAAAAGGCATAATGCTTGTAGATGCCCCTGAATCTAGAAGACAATTATGCAGATTCTTTCCAAAGATACAAACAGAAATTAGGAAAGGAGGGGTTTCCATCTTGCCTTGAAACAAACTCAACTGAGTGTCAACTTGTGCAACTTGACCCTTATATTTATCTCTCCCTTTGTCTATAGGTGGGACCTGACCTCTAGATTCCTGTGAATTGGAAGAACCGATAATAGCCTCATTGGTAGTTACCCCCTGTGCTACTATATTCGAACTGAATGACCCCAAAACTGCATTCCTAATAGCAGGAACTCTTAATAATTCAAAAGCAGAAAGACTTACCTTTACTTTCTTGAATTCTTCAGTCACATACTCGCCCAATTTCTCCACATTCAGATCAGCATGGTTTTCCTTGTAGCCACTAGCCTGTCTGTCCTTTGAAACTTCAGCATTGTTTCCTTTTGACAAGTACTGTGTTGGCACATGAGGATAAGTTGGATTATTACTAGCTTGTGGATCTAGTGGAGTAGTAGAATTGTTAGGAGGGATAGAAGTATTGAAAGGACCTCCAGCCTATGGACTCATGTTAGGTCTATTCCTCAAATCATATTTCTTTGTTGGTTACTGGAACATCTGAACTTCTTCAACACTAACTTCCTCCTCATCCAAGGGGCCATTATCATTCTCATTTTCTTCATTAAACAATTGGGAGATCTCATCTTCATTTAACACCTGCTTTGCCTCATTCTCTTGGTCACTAGACTCTTCTTCTGGTTCATTTTCCTCACCTTTTGGGAATGGTGCATGATTCAGTACTAGCACTGGAGAATCATAGGGATTTGAGGGCACAATTTCTTGACCACTAGAGTTACTCTCAACTTCATATTGAAAAATAGAAGTAGTAGTTTAAAACTCGGTGCAATCCAACTCAAAATGTTGGCTTGTCTTATGGAGTTTGCACCAACCAGACAAAGTTGCCTCTACCAAATATACACCATTTGGAGGCTTCTCTTGAGTAGAAGGTTGATCCAATGGAGTAGGAATCCCTCCATTGTTAGGTCCAGTATTCCATGATCTATTCTACCTAGGTGGTTGCCCTCTATCAAATCCTTGTCCACCTTATTTATTTCTATCAAAATTTTGGCCAGAGCCTTGCCTCCTATCAAAATTCTGACCAGAGTGTTGTCCTCTGTCATAATTTTGATTTCTATCAAAATATTTCCCTCTTTCAAAGTTTTGTCCTCTTTCAAAGTTCCATTTCTCCCTACCATAGTTAGATTGCACGTTCTTCTGAGTAGCCTGAAGTTGGCTATTTTGATTTCTCAAATAATTCACCTCCATATTCAATTGTTTTACCTATTCAGACAACTCATCTAGTCGCTCCTTATCTAGACCATTAAGCGGTGCCGAATTCACATTACCAGGAAGGTATCCAGGTATTCCTCCAGAACCAATAGCCTAATTCAAAACTTTTGAATTCGGCAAATATGTAGGAAAACCATCTTGTTGCTGATGAAGGGCCTGATTAGCCCTTTGCTAAGGATAAGAGGCCATAGGCTGAGCTTGATTTAATAGAGGACCTAGATGAGGGACCAAAGGCAATGAGGGTATTGGATTCATTATGGGAGCATGATTGGTCAAAGCCTAATCGAGAGCTTGAACTTGTCCAGGGTGAGCAGCAGGTCCTAAGGATGGCAAAGGTCCTGATAAGTGTTGCCTCAAATCTATGCTAACTTTCACAGCCTCTACATACATAGTAAGAAAAGTAGTTTGGGGATTAGTCCTTTGCTTAAGGAAGGTGGTTGTAAGGCTATCTAGAGCTTCAAAGTAGAATTTTAGGGCAGTGTCTTCATTTCCAGCATAAGGTGCCTGGATTTTGGTGTAAGCTCGATGGAACCTGTTATTGAATGATCCTATTGGCTCATTAATCTCTTTTTTCACCCCATTAAATTGCAGGTATAGCTCATTAGCACTTATGGGAATCTTAAACTTCTATACAAATGCAGTTTCTAGTTCAGTCCAATTATGAATGGAAGTAGTAGGTAAGTGATTATACCAATAAAAGGCCTCTTCCCCAAAGGAATAAGGGAAAATCCTACATGCAAAATCTTCATGATTTATTCCTCTATCTCTTAGACAGGTCTGGAAAATCTTAATATGCTCTTATGTTGTCCTATTAGGATCATGAGTATGGAACTTAGATAAAAAATGCTTAGGTTTCTTGGGCATAACATTGTAATTATTGAAAATCAATGGAGATGGGTTGTTGGCAAGGAAAGCCATTGGTGGAGGTGGGGGTGGTGATGGCTGATTTACGACTAGTTGTGGTTGTGGAATATGAATTCCTTCATAATCAAATCAGGATGAGGATAATGGAGATGATGGAAGTGGCTGAGCGGATAATGATTCTTCCCCCCTCTTGGTCCTTCTTGACCTAGTAGGGTCTAAAATTCTTGAAATTCCTCTTCTCCTGGAGTAGATCTAGTTCTTCTTCTAAGCCTTTCAGGAGAAATGGCGTTTAGAAAATGCTCCATCTTTCTTATCCAAGGCCCTCCTTCTAGCGCTGATCTGTTGATGGTGTTTTATGCACAGCAACAACTCAGAAAGAATATTATATCCTATCTCTCTTGAAAGGTAAATCTCTATGGAAAAGAGATAACCCCAAGGTCTCTAATGTCAGTTCTTGACAATGCAAATAAAACAACTCAAAGATAATGTGAAAATTTTGGTAATCACAAATGGACCTTACTACAAGCAAACACTGGACTTTGAATTTATTAGATCTAACAATGAGTTGATACTTCAAACCATAAATTTAACTCAGATAATTAAAGAAATAACAAAACATAAAGGTTTCAGAGATAATTCTAAGACTACTTCTAACCCTAAGATTGACAATGCCAAAAGATAAGATGCTCAAAATGAACCGATCTCTCATAAACTACTTTCTATTTGACCCAAATAAATCTGCAATCTCATAGAAATAGTGCAATCTTCTAAGGTATTTAAAGATTTTCAAATCATAAACATTCATTCAAAACAATCCTATTGCAACTGAAATGAACAAACACTCATAATTGAACTAAGCACAATTTTAAGTCCAGGCTAACTTTGCAAAGCAGCTAACAATCAACTAACTGCAAAAAGTATGGACTAGAGATCGCTGCAAACATTCTAAGCATGAAACCCTAAGCATCACCAAACTATCTAACAATAAACTTAAGCAGTTTTAAAGATAGAACAACAAGAACCATGCTAGATAAAACTCAACACAAGAGAGATACCAAATCACAATATCCTTCCTTATATTAAGTCATCCAAAATGGAAACAATTTTCATCTTTTGTTACAACACTTGCTTGAAAATAAACCCTAATTCGCTCAAATATGAGATTTCTATTCTATGTGACACACTATTCCTCTATATTCTATTCTATATCATCTATATTTTACAAATGAGGCATCATGCCCAATATATAGAGAACCCCAAAGATAGGTCGGCCTAAATAAGGTTTTACAATAATAAAAATGCCATACAATAGGTTGGCCTCAAAAGATATTTGAACACAACATGAAATGTGCAATTTGCACCAATTTCATCCAAGTCGGCATGGGGTCTCAAAACTTGATCCAATGCATGTGGATAATGGGAAGCACAAACTTTGATGTAGCCCTATATAACTACTTCCCATCCTTGTCTTTAGCATGCTCCACTTCACCATGCACTACCAGCAATACTTTGTCCAATTGTTTCCTACAAACAAGTAAAGACAACCAAAATGAGATCCAATATAAACAAAAAGTGTCAAAATCCATATTAGATCAACTATTTCAAAGTTCGAGATTTAGCCTCCTTCGCGAAATCCAAACTAGAGAGGAATTTCGAGGAAATCCAGACCAGGCGAAATCCAACGAAATAGACATACAACCCCACATAATCATTTCAATCAATCAGTATAACCAAGGAATAACCTAAAACTACTTAGAATAAGTTCATTTGATCATCTAAATTCATCATCAATAAGCAAATTCTTCATTCCCACAAAACTTCAGAAAAATCTGCCTTAGATGGAAATCCCTGAAAACAGTAATAGTTTCAACAACCTGGGAAAATGAAGGGAGCATAAAACATTCGAGAAAATCCCGAAGGCACGGATTTCAACGGAATCAAGACAAATTTATCATGCAATCCTGAATTCGGTAGAATGACCAGGCAACGGACACTAGGAAAATCTGGAGGAAGTAGAATTTTGTGAGGCAAGCAAAAGTCTAGATTTAAAGAAAATTATGTAGAACAGAGAAGAAACAAGAAGACTCAAGGAAATCCAGCAAAGGCACAATCCAGGGAAACATTGAAAACCTGAACACCTATGTTCCTCTCGTCCTCACCTAAATAGATCGAATGGGCATAGAGCAAGAGCCTGCAATTCGACAACGACCTGACCTAAACCTCCAAGGGATCAACCATGAATTTAAAACTCACCTCTCAATAATTTGAGAGGGATTGGCTATGCCCTAGGTCAAGAACCCTAAAACCTCCGCAATGAAAGCATGGAATAGCTCAGGCACAACTTGCTTTAAAAACAAGGATAGGAAATTTATGGAAAATGCAAGCAAGCCCCAAACTCAACAATGAAAGACCAACCCAAAGAAAATACTCAAGAAAAGCACCCGAACAGACCAGCAAGACATGGAACCCTAAAACACCTAGGAATCACACAAATTCAAGCAAGAACGTAGTAATGAACAGCATGAATGTACACAAAGCAAAGAAAATTGAACCAATAGAAAGAGAGGATATATACATACCATGAGAATAGAAGGAAACGAGACCCAAGAAGCTAGCAATAAACTTCAAGCACGAGCAGAACATGAATAATACTCAAGAAATTTGAATGCAATACTCAAAATCACTTCCAAACGCACAATCCAGCAACACACCTCAAGCTCCAGCACTCCAAACTCAAATGGCAAGTAAAAAATCAAACTCAAATAGAAAATTACTTCCCATAACTCAATATAACTTTGCCTGAAAATTCACGTAATCACCATTAATGCGATCGACAATACGGCCAAGACCAAAATCTAGGAATCCGACAAAGTAACGAACTTTCAAAAAAAATTGAACATGATGGATTTCCCCTGACTCAAACAAAAAATAGTTGTAATTGAGCACCGAAAGGAAACCGGGAAAGTCTGGCCAGGGCGGATTTTCCCGAACACAGTGAAAAGCCTGAAATGCACTCAGACCTTAAGTTTGTCAATATAAAGCATAAATGGGTCACTCCAACCAGCAGGATGAACATCAAAGCACATGCCCAAGCAAACAAAACTCCAAAATAGAAAGGCCAAGACACCAAAAAAAATGAAAAATGAGTGTCCCTACTTTCAATGGGGCATGTGTGCAAAAACTGCACAACAGAGTCCTTCCCATTGACATAACCCTAAACCTCAAGAAACCTTTTGTCAAAAATTCATCTTGTTTCGTCATCCTAGGAGATACCATGTACCATAGGAGCATCGAAGGGACCCTTTTACATTGCCTAAACATTGAGGAAGCCTTCAATTCTTTAACTGAGGTACATAATGGCATTTGTGGTTCACACTCGAGCGGTATGACATTGGCCAAGAAATTGTTGAGGACGGGATACTATTGTCCTACCATGGAAAGAGAAAAACATGACTATGTTAAAAGATGTTTGCAATGTCAGGAACATGGGGACCTCATCCATGCACCAGCTCAAGAGCTCCATCCAATAATCACACCTTGGCCCTTTTCATAGTGGGGGCTCGATCTCATTGGTAAAGTCACTCCCACCTCATCCAACAGCCATAAGTTTATCATCACCGCCACAGAGTATTTCATGAAGTGGGTAGAAGCTATTCCCATGAACTACATTATAGGAAAGTAGATATCCAAGTTCATCTTGAATTATCTTATTTGTCAATAAGTGTCCCTCAAGCCATTATCTTAGATAATGGGACACGTTTCAAAAATTGGGATGATGTGACTTATACCAAAAATTCAATATCCAACATCACTTTTCTACTTGGTATTATCCCCAAGGCAATGGCCAAGCAGAAGCTACCAATAAGACCATCCTAAAAATCCTCAAGAAAACATTTAATGACGCTGGTCGTGACTAGCATCTGCAATTGAATCCTACCTTATGGGCCTACCACATAAACATCCATACACCAATAGGTACCACCCCCTTCTCTCTGGTCTACGGATCAAAGGCCATCCTCCCCATTGAGATTGAGCTTCCATCTCTGAGGATATCAGTGCAGAATCTCATTACAGATGAAGAATATTGGATCTCATGATTGAATGAGCTAGAGCTACTAGATGAGTGACATCTGGATGCCTTAAACAACTTACAAGTATATTAGAACTAGCTCAAGTGAAGCTACAACAATAAAATCAGGATTTGGTCCTTCCAAGTCAGCGAGCTAGTACTCAAGGAAAATAAGAAGAATGTGCCAAATCTAGAGAGCAAGGGAAAATTTTAGCCCAATTGGTTGGGACCATTCATCATTATGACAAGCTATAAATTAGGAGCATACCAACTATCAACACCCGAAGGGGAACCTCTACAGGAGCCCATGAACAATGCCCATCTCAAAAAGTTTTATGCCTGATCTTTTAAGGGTAAAACCAAAAATACAAAAAAATATAAAAATATAAAAATCAGAAAAAATATTGAAAACGCTAAAGAGAAAAATCATCCTCTAGTGAAAACCACTTTGGTGGCTCTTTGGAAAGTACCTTGGTGAAAACTTGGCAAACAGGCACCTTGTGTAAATAAAGCACTCTCCATCCACCAAAGTCTCTACGATTGACCCCACATCACTCATTTATCCATCACCTTTCATCCATCTCATCCTTCCATCATCTATCTACATTTGTACCATAGCTTGATCTTGTGTTCGTATCATGTTCCATCCTAGTACTACTTGGCACATTCCTAAGGTTAGTTTTTCCTACCTATATCGGATTAGTCTATCGCATCATGCTAGGGGCATTTTCTTTTACTTGCATCAGATCAGATTCGTGTATATTCTTGTGATCTTCCTTAAAAACACAAAATCCAAAAACATTCAAAAAATCCAAAAGCATCCAAAATGGTTCAAAATCAAAAAAAATAGAATCGAATCATCTTGTCAAAATATGTCATCTTTGAGCTTGAACGTAGGAAAGGTTGATCTTGGATCATCCCCTAAGACACCCTAGGTTAGTCCTTTAGAAATCCAATCCATTTTCTCGTATCTCATCAATAAATAAATCTTGTATCAGTCGAACTACGTGTATAATGTAGGCAAGCCTAATCTGTTGATCAGCTCTCAAGACCCCTATGATAGGTCTTTAGATTAGTATCTTGGTCAAAATCTCTTTAAAAACCCCCAAAAAAAAAACAATGGGAAAATCCAAAAAATCAAAACATTTGTAAAACATCGTGAAAATCCCAAAAACAACCTCAAAACATCAAAAACATCCAAATATTTGAAAAAAAAAATGCATCCATCTCATCTCGGTTTCACTCATAATAAGTATCATTCATAATAAATCATCATCTTCATCCTTTGGTAAGGCCAATTAGAAGAAAGTCTAGCAAATTCAAAAGTGAAAATTCAATCATCAAAGTCTCAAGTATAGGTCAGTAAGTAAGCAAGTTAATCAACTCTGAGTATCAATAGCTTATCATCCAGTCAATCTCATCATCATCTGATAACAACATGTCCTAGGATGCATCCTTCCTACAATGGGCATCAACATCAGGCATCATCGTAGTTTAGTCTTGGCTAGCGGTATGCAGAACATTGGCTTATTTATTTATTTTACCTTTATCTTTTGATTTATCTTATTGCACTCATTCCAATGACCTCTCGGTGATGTCTAAACAAAAATATTTAGAGAGAAAGGAATGGGGCAATGATCATTATCTTTTTATCTATTGTGCTTGTTGGATATTCTTGTAATATAACCTGGTCATGCATACTTTGTTTAGGTGTAGGGAAGATGTTTTAGATGTCTTGTTGACCACATAGGAAGGCTTTCCTTTCTATGTTTTGGTTCGAGATGTTTGGAATATCTGAACTTCATTTTAGATAAAGTTTCATATACTAGGTGTGAATAGGATTACTCCTATTTGTTTGTCAGTTCAAAGTCCATCACACTAGGTACAATGCCATCCTGGTTCTTTGTACCTTGATGCATTGTACCTATGTGTATTATCAAACATAAGGTAAATCCCCCTTTTAAAATCCCATTTCTTGATAAAGTGAATCATCATCATCATCATCATTCACAGTGTAGCTGTTGTATCTTCTTTTCATTTTCTTTTATCTTCTCTTCACGCTAATAGGTTACCATGACAATTAATCAAAAATATCATTAGATGCATCCACCATGCATCCACAAATCATCAACATAATTCATATCATATCATATAGGAAACGTAAATGCACTGCATTTCATCATTAATATAGATTGATAAACATCATAAAGTAGCATTCATTATAGGAATTATTAAATCATTCATCGCATAATCACATATCATATCATTTGCATCATTATCACACATCGTAAATCATTACGTATTCATGTCATAAGCATATCACATCATCTTAAATAAATTATATTCACATCATCACATTTTTCATAATCATAAGTCATTATCATAAAATGATTACATAGGTCATCTCATATCATAACATCAACATAATTAGTTTGCATCATTGCATTTACATATCATAATTACATCAGTATCCATCACATAATCACATAAACATCATAAATATTTTGCATCCATACATCACCATCATAAAGTACATAGAAAATATACAAAAAAGGAAATGCATCAATAAACATTTGCATCACATCATAGCATCATACATCGCATTACATTGTATAAACTAAACACATGCATCACATGAGATAAATTCATAACATATGTATAACGTTGCATATAGGAAATTAAATACATCCATCCATCATCCATAAGTAAAATAAGGCACATCTCATAAATAAATTGAAGCATCTCATATATATATCATCAAAAATGTAACTGTCATGATACAAAAAAAATCAAGATCAAATGTGTCTATATCAATCGAACTATACAAAGGCCCATAGGGCTATCAAAAATGGAGCTTGTGGACCTCAAAAATAATGTTTTTTCTAAATAAAAAATGGTAGCTAGCCCTATTGGATGAACCCCTCACCCTCCTATCTCTCAGCATGATCCTCAAGCTACCTCATACATGTCTATTGTGAGAACTCTGGTACCTGGGCCCCTGTTGGTATAGCCTACTAGTAATGCAACTTGTAGTAATCTACCTCTCTGACTTCCTTGTGGTATACCCATGTCAAAATTGTCTTTCCTTGAGAAGTGGAGGCCATACTCTCAAGCTATCATCTTCGGCCTATCTCCTAGTCCCACTCTGATCGGGCCTGATCTCTCTCTGTGGTAAGGGCCTGGACATGCTGTCTAGCTTGATCCTTCTCATCCATGAGCACCTGCACCTATGCCTAAAGTTATTGTATCAACACATCTCTCTGATCTAGCTAAGGTGGTGGTGGTGGCGGGGGCTACTGTTGGTGGTCCCCCTAGCCCTCTCCTTGTTTCCTATCTCCATCTCTCTGCTAATCTACTAAAGGAATTTGTTGATCCCTCTACTTCTCTAGATGATGTAGAGGTGGTCCTCCTCCTCCCCATAGCCCTCTCCCTCCATCCCCATCCCCATCTCTATCTCCTTTGCCTTCATGTCCTCGCCCTCAGCCTGCTGACCTTTCTTTGGGCCTCCACTGTATGGGTGTTGCACCTGGATCTATCAAGCACAAGGGTGGTCTAAACCAAGATGTATATGTTTGTGTGACCCCGGAATCCCCATGAACCTGATCATAAGGCCACGGTTTGGCTGCCAGCTATCTTAAATAAGTAACTACCTCATCATTGAGGATCCGCCTGCCCCATGCTATCTCCCTCATAGTGCAGGCGAAGATGGCCATGTACTAGTCATCAGGATGATCCTGCCTCTCTCTAAACTACCTCGAAACTCTATCTGGGTGATACCTCTCCACCATGGTATGCTTCCTACCTTGCATGAGTCTATCCTACCTCATGAAAAATAGTTTTTGTACATCATCATACCATGTGGGCATACTGAGCTAGGGCCTCCATGTAAACACGATCATCTCATCTATGACCCTCCTCCAATGTGAAATGCCACCTACCCTTATATGTGTGAAAGTGGTCACTTCCCCTCTGTATAACCAAACAATGGGATCATTTGGCTCTAAGGAAATAGTTGTAACCTAAGGGTGGAGTACTGCAATATGCTCCTAGGCCCAGACATGTAGAAATGTAACTCTGGCCCTAATGGCCCTACTATCCAGATATGCAGACTCATGTAAGTCATGGTAAAGGGAGGCCAACAACACTAGCCCCCATGTCAAGCACTCTCACCCTCGGAGCATCCATTTCTAGGTGAGACTCTATCCTAAATCAAAATATCATTCTTGTTGATTTGGTGCCACGAGGCCTGAGATAATGATGGCCACAATCAATCTGAAAGTGGGCACTATGCCCCTATATCACTCTAGCCCTATCTTCCCCTTGGAAAAGATGATCTCATCGAGCTCCATGACCTCAAAGAATGCATCTCTCCCAACCTCCACATCATAGATGACTCTCTCTTCATGGATGGGAAATCGAAGGATGCGTCATACATCCTCCAAGGCAATTGTAGCCTCTCATGTGGGAAAGTGAAATGAGGATGTCTCATTGTGCCATCGCTCTACTAGGGAAGTCATCATGCCCACGTGTGTCCAGACAGGATGTGCGTAGGTGATATACCAAAACCAAATCGCCCCAAGGTTCTCCTGGAGCAAGTCATGCATACCAACTAACCAACTCAGAACTAGGGACCTGTGCTCCCATGAATGTAGTATCCCGAGGTCCTCCTACACAAGAAAAGCCACAACGTCAAGTTACATAAAAAATCAGGATCTCACCCTAAGTTTTTGCAATTGAAACAACAAATGCATCATTGTTTGCAATTGCGACGATGTTTGTAAATTACAAACTGCACTATCGCAACTCAGTTTGACCCCCTAAAATCCAAACTGCATCATCGCGTCGCAGTTTCACAACGCCCCTAAAACCTAAAATTCAAAATGAACCACAACAGTGCAGTTTGTAGGTGCACACACATTTGACCCCTAACCCTAAATTCTAAACTGAGCCATGGCGGTATAGTTTACAAATGTGGCATCAATTTTGCATTTCCAATAGTGCCAACATGCGTCACTTGACCTAAGTTGACCTTTTGATCCTATTTAATGCACTCAAAAATTGAAAAAATGAGATGGGTAAGAGTCACATATCGGTGGTCCTACACCAACTAGCCACTAGTAGACTTGCACTCAATCTGACACATCTCGTGGAAGCACCCATTGTGCCATCTCGAACAATGCTCAGAGCTCAAATTTCAAGAATCTCTCAAAGGCTAGGTGTACAAGTGAATTGAAGGTGACCCCTTGGGGTCTATTTAAGCATGAAAGTTAGGGTTTTTGACCCTGTTTAGCCGTCCAACTAGGGTTTTGGACCCCTGATCCTATTTTTTTGACTGAGGGTAGTTTTGCATCATTTTTTGCGTTTTGGCACATTTTTTGGCATTCTGGACCCTTCAGATAGCTTGTCCTCTTTTTTTCATGAAATCGCCCAAAAAACCAAATTTGTGTCCGATCTCTCGAGGGGGCAGTATACCAACATAATCCTTCTCACCGAGGTAGTAGTGGGGCATCTGAAGAAATCAAAAAAAAAAAATTGATCTTGGCAATTTATTCTTTGAACCAACATAATAGGTGCATTGCTTCAAAGAGGGGAAAAATGTACACACACAAAATATATAGATTGATCTTACACATCTGATCTTGATCTTACTAACATCACTTCTTCCTGAATCACCCCCTTTACTATTCAATTTAATTGAATAATCTCTATTTGATTACGTTCATCATATTTCCTCTCTTAATTAAATAAATCAAATTTATCTGATTAAGTCACCCGCTTCTATTAATTAAATAAATTATTTAATCAATCTGATAATCCCTCTTGTAATTAAATAATTCACTTTATTTAATTACTATTTAAAGTCGTCTCTTTTAAATTAAATTAATTAATCTTTATTTGATTTAATCTAACACCACCTTCTTTAATTAAATAAATAAAACTTTATTTAATTAAATTTAAAATCCATTATTCCTCTCAACTTTGATTTATTTAAATCCAAAATGTAAGTCAAAATTGTCAAATTAGCTAATCTTCATCTAATTTAATCAAATCTTGATTAATGCTAATCTTAATCCACTAAATCCTCTAGATTTTTCAACTTGCACAATAAATCAATTTAATTAATTTATTAATTCTTCTATTTTCTCTCAACTTGGCATCAATAAAGGAATATTCCTCAAATATGAAAATCCCTCCAAAAGGGATGAGTACATCCAACAAGGCATTAAATGCCTCGTACATGTCTTTTTCCTTGAGCCAAGTGGCATTAACTCCATTCTTCTCTCCCTCCAACTTGTCATTTCACAAATTTCAAATTCCACCTAACTTCATTTAGTTGCACATTCATTAAAATGTGCTCATTCCTCCTCCAATCACATGTGTACAAGTGGCCTCCTCTCATTGGTTGGTCTTTTGTCCCACATTCATCCATTTTGCATCTTCTTCAATCATTCTCTCCTATTTATAAGAGACTCTTATTTGAATTTTGGATCCACAAATTATGCAACATCATTATCTTCAAAGTTTTCATAAGCATCTTCATCCATCCTTAGAAATTTTCATCCACTTTCATATTTTCATAGCTAGGTTATGAATAAATTTCATCAAGGAGCATCAAGGCATCACCACTAATCATCAAGCTTGCAAGGAATTGGGAAAGGGCCATTTTCCACATCAAAATGACACCAATTCCCCATGGGATTGATAGTTTGCTCATTAAAATAGTATTTAATTATTTTTTATTCCTTTTTTCTTCATCTTATTTCCTATTTTCATGTTTCAAACTAATTTCATGGGAATTTGATCTAATTATATGATTGTTCTCTTGTGTTTGTGCAGGCATAGTTTCACCATTCACACCAACAATCCAATAGTGGATGCATTAACTACCCAACTAGCTACCTTACAAAATAAAGTAGAGAACATGTAATGTTCAAACAAGAAGACTTATACATCCTTTGACTTGCATCCCTATCCATTTGACACAAGCTTATATATTCCACCATTCCCTCCAAGATATGTGGTCCCAAATTTCTCTAAATGCAAATGAAAGACAAAAACTATTGAGCACATAATAGAATTCACAACTGCTTGTGTATACATGGCATATGAACACACTTATTTGATGAGACTTTTTCCTAGGATCCTCACAGTTCTTTGCCTTGGTTGGTTCACACTTTTTCCTAAAGGGATAAGATCATGGGATGAAATTTCCAACAAATTTGTAGAGAACTATGCCTATAACATTGACACTAGCATTACAATCGCCACATTATGTAAGACAACACAAGAAGAATATGATGAAACATTCATTTCTTTCTTTCAAAAATGGTGAGGCTTGGAAAGCTAATGTCTAGTTGAAATCCCCAAAAAAGAGAAGGTACACATGTTTGTTCAAAACCTCATTAGACCTTTGAAATATAATTTTCAAGTCCATTGTTGTACAACCTTCATAGACCTTGTTGAAAAATGTGTCCAACTTGAAAAGGCCCTCATTGCAGAAGGTGAACTTTAAGTACCCTAGTAAGAACACAAACATGAACACGACCAATGATAGGAACAAGTATTGGGTCAAAAAAAAACATGTTACCAATGATGGTGTTGTCAATGCTAAAGCAGTGAAATAAAACCAATCCTGAAATCACACTTAGGGGATCTCAACCACAAAGAAATCCCCCATCTATCCCAAAACCTACCATAAATTCCATCCAAAGCAACCAAAACCAAGGTCAAGAAAGACAAACTAGACAATTCCCAAAACGAAGCACATACACCCCCTTGGGAGAACTTATTGAATCTTTCCTCAAGAATCTTGTTTAGTCTAATGTCCTAAAATTGCAAGAACCTAAAGCATATGACCCAAGACAGACCATCATGGTGGGATGACAATGCCTTTCGTGATTAACATAGAGAAAAAGGACATAAAAAATCATCCTAAAGATAATTGAGGGACATCATACAAGATCTAACAGAGAACGGTGACATCAAATTTGACAATAAACAATACTCTTCCAATACTAACCATACCATTCATAAGAATCCACTACAAGATCATGGTTAGGGAAACCCCTCCTTGTCAGGTCAAAAGACTGATAATCAGGCTAACTACACTCATGCTACCTTCGATTACTCGGGAGGGCCTATATTCAATCACCTTTGAGCTACAAATGAATATGTCAATACCATCACCATCAAAAAGACTCTTGAATGCAATGTCACCACTCACCAAGCCAAAATCATGATACCTAGCCCTTCTAGTAAGCTACCTCAACCTAAAGGACAATTTAACCTTGTCGACCAATTGGGTAAAACTCCTGCATAGATTTCCATACTCAAAATTTTGCACATTTCTCCCACACATAAAACTATCCTTGACAAGGCCTTAAAAGAGACTTCAGTCCCCAATGACATTGATGTCAACCTCTTTGAAGCTATGGTCAGATATTTGGCCAATTCCCACCAGGTCACTTTCTCAGAACAAGATTACTCCATGCCTAAGCCATACCACAATGATGCATTACACATTAAATTTTTCATTTACAAACACAAGGCTAGACGAGTCTTAGTAGATGGCGAAGCAGGATTGAACATATGCTCCTTAAAATTGGTCAAGGAATTAGGCTTATCTGATGCATGTGTAGATGCCACTACAAGTATTGTAATCAAAGCTTATGATGATGAGTAGTGTTCTTCCAAGGGAATCATCACACTTCCTATTTATTTTGGGCCAGCAATCATAGAAACATCAAGCCAGGTCCTAGATCTTGATTTTCCCTACAATGTCCTCCTTGGTTGACCTTGGATTCATGTATTGAAGGTTGTACCATCCTCATATCATCAATTCCTCAAATTTCCACACAATGGCATTGAAATCACCATTCTAGGTGGCCCTGATCCTTTTCAATATTTTTCAAACCTCAGAGGAATTGTTGACCGCCAAGTTCCCATCAATCAAGAGGCCTCATCTTCCACTTCATCCACCACTTCATCCCACTACATTGATCCTTCTAACCTCATCAAATCATCCACTCCATTCTACACACCATCAAACCCTAAGGTCCAAGTTCATGATATGGGGTGTGGAGAATACCACATGAATAATTTACTGGTAAATGAAAATTCTATTGCTATCGAGAAGGTCCATACTTCTAACAATTTCATCAAGAAAACTATAGAAGGAACACAAAAAGATGGTTGTAACGGGATTGAAACCTTCTAGGATCCTAATACTACATCCACCTTTGCCCTATCAGCTTCCACTCAATCCTCCCATGTCCATAATAACCCACTCCTTGATAATGATCCCATTGGGGATATCCAATCATCATCCTTCCTACTGCTTGTCTTGGGTTGAGGTATATCCCCCCTATTGTCGCATCTACTAAGTCATCTTCGATGTGCAAGTCTCCATTGATGTGATCAGTACCAAAAAAGGCTAGTCCCAAAGACAACATTAATGACATAATCACTCCATCCACTCCGTTCATTTCGCTCACATCCATCTGCATCATAGAAATGGATCAATAAGACATATCTAAAGAAAAGGACAAAGGAAAATCCCAAGAATCAAGGAGTAAAATTCCTTTAAAAGGAGATCACGAATCAAAAGAGAACCTGAAAAGAAAAGAAAATCAAGAAAAGTCCTCTAGCCAAATTAAAAATATATTGGACCAATTAAGAGTACAAGTTGATAACGAGAAAGAATGTCAAGGCACATCCTCTAGCCAGCATAAAAAGCTATTGGATGAATCAAAAATAAAAATCAAAAGTGAAAATCAGAAAGTATTGGTCTCCAAGAAAGCTCCTCCACCAAAAATCACTGGGGGAATCTATCAATGCAAAAATTCAAATAAATATCTTGTTTGTCTAGCATCGCAATCATCACTTTCACTCATTCCATATGCCCTATTCCATCCATCCACTTCCATTGCAAAAAAATTCACTATACCTTTGACGACAACCCCTTCATGTAATCTATATCATTGGTTGCCCAAACTCCTTTCAATCTGAAGCCTGATGGCCCACATAGTCTCCACATTAGGGATCATATCATGGCCTCTTTCATTCATCATTTCTATCATCCGTCATATTTTCCACTCTCATTCCACATCCAAATCAGGTCCTTTCATCGAACACGGTCATCCGAACAGGATTCAAGCATCATCATGACATATTAGTTCTACACATAGCTTTAGAGAGCTTGGTCAAAAAATAAAAATAAGAAAAAAATGAAAAAATGAAAAAAAACGTTAACTTGATGAAAACCTAGAAAATAGGGGTCTTGGTGACACTAAAAAAATCACAAAATATCAAAAATAGTAAAGAGAAATAATTTTTCCAATAGTGAAAACCACTTCGGTGGCCCTTTGGATAAGTACCATGGTGAAAACTTGGAAAACAGGCACCATGCATAGGTAGTCTTTGCTTCGCCATCTACTATCACTCCATCTACCTTTGTCCATAATAAATACCTCATCTTTCGACACCCTCACAACATCCATCATAAAGTCCTATTTCTTTCCATGGTTGACAACGATTGACATCATGATCTACCTTTTATCCTAAGCCAGTCCCACTCCATCTTGTTCATCCTGGTTAGTCATAGACCTGACTGGGGGAAGCACCCTTAACACCTGATTACAGTGGGTTCTGCACATGGTCTCATACATCAAAAAAGGGCAAAAAAATCAAATATTCAACAAAAGCCAAAAAACCAAATATTCAACAAAAAGCCAAAAAAATCAGATATTCGACAAAAGCCAAAAAAAAATATTCCCAAAAAGCCAAAAAAAATTAAATATGTCAAAAATCCAAAACAAAATCAAAACATGTCGAAAAACACAAAAACATCTAAATAATTCTCAAAAACCCTAAAAACAAAGTCGAATTGAGTCATAGTTAGAATGGTCAAACTACACGGTCTCTGCACATTTGCTACGTAGGCAAGGTCATCATTTGATGTACCCTCGAGACCACCCGAGTCAATCTTTTAGGTTTTTACTTTTAGTTGGTCATTTGAGTCTAGTAGGTAATTTGCTTTGTCTTTTACAAATCAATCATGTCAGTTAGTCCATGTCATTGTCGAATTGTGCTGCCTTTGTGGCTAAACATAGGCAAGGCCATCTATCGATGTGCCCTCGAGGCATTAGGTCAATTCTTTTAGGTTTGTCAAAATAAAATCATGACTAAGTCCCTTGTAACTACAAAAAATTCATTTCATGTCGAACTACGAGGTATCTATGTATTTTCTATGTAGGCAAGGCCATCATCGATGAGCCCCTAAGGCCCCCTAGTGTCCTTCTTGAATTCGGTTCCTCGACATTTATCACACATTAGCCTACCTGACACACACCTAGGCTTCGTAAAAATTGGAATTTTGGTATTAATAATCTTGACATCCAAACGCACATCCAAACGCTCTTGGCAAACACTTTGACAAACACGGTCTCTAAATATTGTCACATTTGTCATTTGTTTTTTTGTCATGATACTAGCCACCTCGAGGATTTCATGTATAGGATTTAGAGGAGAAAAAACTTTTCATGACTTGTATTTCTTTTAGATGATTGTTTGTGGTTGATTGTGACAAAAATATTGGGGCAATTGGGCTCCTTGTATGATTCATGATCATCCTTGTCCATGACTGTTTGTTTTACATGATGGCATGACCTTGCACACCATCAATTTATGTCATATCATGGTGTTTGTTATCCATTGCAATAATCCACCCAATGACGATTAATGCAACACCTATTTGTACTTTGGAAAAATATTGAAGGTTTCTTTCTCCATACTAACATCCATGTTTTCTGCACTAACACTTCTTCTTTCTTGCATCATGACAGCATCCTGTGACATACAAAAACATAGTTGTATACATGACCATGTCGGGGTTTGCATTAGTACATTAGTGCATTTCACATAGGCTATACATCCCATAATTGTATACATCCATTTATACATCATTTTCATAATTCCATTTGCATTAACATAAGATATAGGCACATTTACATTTCATAACTCATACATGTCATTTCTTCTCATAAATACATGATCGCTACAATCATAAACATAAAGCATAATCCATACCATACTCGGACCTTCATCAACAATCAGAAACATTGCATTCATAATCATAATCATGACATCTTACACATCCATTAGTATTTAGGAACCATGCATATATAAAGCATTATCACAACATCCTCAATAACAACATCTCATCATAAAATACCATCATGCATACATACATCACATAACACACAATGCATCATCATCAAAATCATAATATAGGCAACATCACATAACCACCATAAAATTAAATGCATACATCATCATATAGAATTAAGACATCATCATAGGCTGCATGAACATCATAAGCATACATCATCATCCATAACACATTCATAATAAAAGACTACATATCACATAAAGCACTACATATCATATAATCACCGCCAAAAATGACATACATATTATTCAAAAACTAGTGTCACAATACAATTTCATAATGTATCTCCCAAATAAGGGCTCGTAGGCTCGATGGACAAAAATACAAGTGTCAAAATACATGAAGTCAAGATGGGTCTATCCAGTGCTTCCATGATCCCCAGAACCCATGTTGTTTCTCTCACCTTGGCTCAATCTACTATGAGAATGCCTACTACAAGACCGACTGTTGATAACCTCTAAAGCGCTAGGTGCTTATTGCTCTGGTGGAACTGGCTCCTCATAGAGATACCTGTAATACTGATCTATGTGCCCAATCCTAGCAACCTCCTTGACCATGTCAACTGTAGATCCACTACAGGTGGAAATGAAATCTATGGTCCTCTTTTCTACCTGTTGTGCCTTGATAACAGTTGTGTATCTCTCAGAATGTAGTGTATCTCTCTTAGACTATAGGGTGTCTCTCTCTACCTGTAGGCCATCCCTCTCCACCTATCGAGTCTAAAGCTCAACCTATAATGCTTGTACTTTAGCCTGTAGACTCGCCAACTCCTGATCTATGTCCCCTACATCACCTCTGATACAGACATCCTCAAACCCCTCATCTCCATGTAGAATCCTCTCATGTAGGATCCACTCCACCTCACCCATCTCCTCCTCAAGCTACTCCTCATGCCCTACCACCTCCACATCCATTACAACCTCACCTTCTATCACATCAAGTTGCTCTACCTCAGTCCACTCTCCCTCTGCCTCCACATCCTACATGGAATCCTCCTATCTACCCTCCTCCTCTCTAGCCTCCTCCTCTCTCTCCTCCTCCTCTCCCTCCTCCAAAATAGGAGAAAGTGACCTGGTCCTCCTCCTCCTCCATTGTCTCTATCACTTCCTTCTCCCACCATCCCCTCCTCTCTTATCCCTACCATCATCTCCTCCATCTCCTTCATCTCCTCCATCTCCTCCATCATCACCCTGACCACCACCTCCTCTCCCTCTCTCTCTGCCTCTCCTACCCCGAGGACCCTATCCTCATCAAACCACTAGAGCTGGATAATATGGATCAATCAAAGGGATAGGCATATGCACTAAACACCATGCATCATACTCTATTGAGGTACCTGCATTCCCTGAACCCCCTCTCCATGCCCACAAAAATTCTTGTAATCCATATATGGCCTGCTCGACTATAGCTATTGCAATCATTGGGCCCCATGGTGTCACCTCTCTGGATGATCGAGCGAACATTGCTAGACCTCATAGCTCTCTCTTCTACTCACCGAACTATCTCAACACCCAATCTAGTAGATACATATCAATAATATGTTGTGTTTGAATAGTCTGCTCAATAAGATACATCTCCTATCGGTACCACCATAGATGTTTATCCTCATCCGGCCACTAAGCACAATCCATCCAAGGCCTCCATATGAAGCTAACCAAAGTATCCAACCCATGTTGCTAGTAACCAATATCTCTGACATGTTTCTGGATGATTTGAGTGAACATTGCTAGACCTTGTAGCTCTCTCTAATGCTCACCGAACTATCTCAACACCCAATCTAGTAGATACATATCAATAATATGTTGTGCCTAAATAGTCTACTCAATAAGATGCATCTCCTGTCGGTACCACCATAGATGTTGATCCTCATCTGGCCACTGAGCACAATCCATCCAAGGCCTCCATATGAAGCTAACCAAAGTATCCAACCCATGTTTCTAGTAACCAATATCTCTAACATGTTTTTGTGTGATATCTCCTCTGTATATATATACATATGGTATGTTGGTCCCCAACTGGTGACCAACTGGTGGATAGAACACCGCAATGTGCTCCCAAGCCCAGACCATCAAAAGAGTGACCTTTTAGCTCATAGATTGTCATCACCAATAAGCTATGGGATGCAGCTAAAATTAAACCATTGCTAACAAGCATGGACCCCATGCATACAAAGTGTCACTAGCCATCATCCCTACTAGCATCTCTCTCCATCCGATCAAAAATCCATATCCTCGATAGTCTAGAATGACTGCCCCAGCATCAAAGTACATAGTATGCAGTCAAACTACTCATATCATGCAACTAATGTCTCGTATCTGATCGCATAGCGTTCAATCCCCAAATCCATGAAATCCTCATATACATAGTAGGTGGTCAAAGCCAGATATCCCCAGCTTGGATCATATCTGACCCGCTCACCTTGAATCGATAGTCACAGGATCTTGTAGATGTCCTCCAATGTGATCATAGCCTCCCTCATAGGAAAACTAAATAAGCATGTCTTAGAATGCCATCTCTCATCAAGTGTATTCAGCATCCCCCTATTTTCCCTAATGATGGGTGTGAATGTCACGTGATATAGGACGAGATGCCATAACCTACACTTTTCAGCACTAGTCAACTGGTCTCACTACCGTTAGGTCTCTAGTGGTCATGACTCTCGTGTGTGAATCGGATCCAAATGAACCTGTGACCAAGATAATAGACACTACATCATTTAAACCACTTACCTCAACCAATTTTGCACATTTCATAAAAGAAAATCCAGACTACTCTAGGGCAACATTGTCACCATTCAATTGTGTTGGACAATTCTTAATTGCATTATGTAAAAGTGAATGTGTCACATGCTTTCATAGATGCATCGTAGGAGCTCGATTGCATTGAACCCCTATATCAGTTGTGTCTTATGCCTAAACTTACATCATTCATATGGCAGTTGCAGCTAAACCCTAAGAGTTGTGCATCATTACAGTCGGTTGTGTCACACATTCATAGATACGATTGACAAACCTATGGGTACGTCGAACCCTAGAAAATGTGTCAGAAAAATTCAAAACCCTATCCTACCCTAGGTGTTTTCATAGCACTTGTGTTGAATCGTAGGCAATTTCGGTGAATGCAATAGCACTTGCGGTTATCCCCGAACGATGCAATTGACTGCTAAAATTTTACCCTACCTAAACATGCGTGAAATCAAAATTTGACAAAGTGGGTCTGTAGGTACTCACTAGATTTCTTGCGCCCTCTAGTTGTCTAAATTTCCACACTCAGTGTGCTTTGTGCTCACTACGAGGAACACACTCCATATTCACTTAGAGCTCCTAATCTCCAACCTTGAAAAGTGCAAAATGGGCCCTTGACTTGCCAATTTCTTATTTATACCTCCTAAAAATTAGGGTTTTACTAGGGTTTGTGTTGGTTGCACTTCACTTAAGCCTTGAAACTACATTTTGTGTACCTCGAAGGGTCCTGAAGGTCATTTCTTTCATCACCATACCATTTTTTGCCTTTTAATTTGACTTTTCGGAATAATTTTCAAAAAAATGACAATTTTTGAAAAATTTGTAAAATTCTTCTAACGGGGCATGGGTCTACCCTTCTTACATTGGGGCATGTTTTGACTGAATTTTTCCTTTCCCTTAATGAAGGATATCATCATACTCAACACCCTAATATGGTTATTTATGAATTTGGTGATAGACCTCCCCATCTCTACTATATATTTAATCCAATAAAATTTTATAATATCCTTAATGGTTAAACCAAGACAATGTGCTACACATGAACTCCAAAATATGTGGTGTATTTCTCCACAATAATTTTACCTACTATCACATAATTTGTTATACTTTTAGTGGTAAATTGGACTACATATTATGTCTCAACCTCTATAAAATTTCATCAAATAGTAAAAACTAAAAAATGGTTTGATTTCACTCTATCTGATGCATCTATTGATTTTAAGAAGTTTATACAAAAATAAAGTTGATCAATGTATGATTTCTTCTCTTAATCCATCCACCATACATAATGTTGTAACATGTTATCTCCTATTACTTATGATGCTCAATAACTACCTCACTAAGATCCTACACTACTCTCTTAGCATTTCAAATTTGAGTCTCTCATATGATGGGGCCTTGAAACCAAGACCCACAGTAGCAATGGAATCAACTATGGCTTACCAATAAGAAAATTAAGAAACATTGAATGAGATGTTCAAGTAATACCAAAAAAAAATCTATTTCCTTATTTTATTTTGTGTTAACATTTTTCTTTCATCTTGACCTCTATAATGAAAATTAGGATCTAGGTGTAGTATATAACGCAAAAAAAAAAAAAATCATTACTATTTCCACAACCTTTTTTTTTTTAAACTGTTAGTGTGGAAGGAGGTGTCACACTAGAATAATTGTGTCATGATAGTATATATTCCTTATCATACATACCAATGGTTGCATCACATTGACTAGAAGATCATGTTAATTAACTATAGTAGTTTTGGATTTTTTCCTCATACTTTTTACGTAGGCATCAAGAGACGGCATTGCTTGCTTTGTATCTTTCTTGGTATCTTTGTAATATGTTTTTAAAATAGTTGATTCCCTAATCATTTTCATTCCCACAAAAGTTCATTCTCAACATAATTAAAATATTTAATTATGTCCCATAGTCCAAATTCAACTATTAAATAAATAATTCTTAATTATTTAATTAATTCTCATCATTTATTTCTCTCGATTATTTACATAAATAAATTTTATTTATTTATTTAAATATGTCACTAAGTTTCTATGATTAAATAAATTCCTAAATTTATTTAATTATTATTTAGTCTATCATTTTCCCCCTGATTATTTAAATAAATAAATTATATTTATTTAAATACGTCACTAATTTCCTATCTCTCTATAATTAAATGTATCCCTAAATTTATTTAATTATTATTTACTTTAGCCCTTTCCTTTACAATTAAATAATTTTCATTAATTATTTAATTGTCCTTTGTCTTTTCCTCCAAGTTTAAATAAAATAATTTATTTAAATTCCCATTCCCATTTTCCCACCAAGTAAATAATTAAAAATCATTATTTACTATCCTAGCCCCACCTCTTTTGAATTAAATCAATTTTAAATTCAAAAGGTCAACACTTCCTCCAAAATCAAATAATTTTAAATTCTTATTTGATTCTCCATCAATCTCCTTTTTTGTGCCCAATATCCTCTTGTCACATGCATTTATGTCCATTTATTTGATTTTCCTAAAATTAAATCATAGCCCTCCATTTCAAATTTTACCCTAATTTTTCTCTAACCCTAATTTCTAGTTGTTATATTCAATCTCATCCTTCCATCTTAGGGCATTTTTCAACTATCAATCTTGGCCATTCATCCAAAACATTGAATTTTATAAAAGGGTAATGTCAACCTCATTCTGTCACTTCATGCTTGCAAATTTTTTGAGCACACTTGCAATTTCTTAGTTCAATCTTTCAATATTTTGCTAAGTCTTTGTCATAGGTCATAGTTTCTCACTAAAAATATGAGGGAAAATACTGTTTACAGAAAATTGGAGAAGGGAAATGGATATGAATCATGGAGTGCATGAAGTCTTTTGTGAGATTGTTCCTTTGTTTATGCTTTTACTCCTTCCTACTTCATTATTAGCTAGGGTTTAGTTTGTTTATGTTGTGTAATGCTAACCTAAATTTTTCCTTAGTTACAAAAACCATATCAATGGTGTAGGTAGAACCATGGAAATATTTGTGTGGAATTAGGAGCATAGCTGAAATTTCCAATGAACCTGCTCTATCATTGTACTCTCTTGGGACAAAAAAATTATTAAAAGATTCAAACTCCTCTATATTATCCTAAACCAAGTTAAAGTAATGCCTTATTCATTCATTCTTAGTTTGATACAAGTTTCTCACTTGGAAAATGACTAATTTAGCATCACCTTGAACATGTAAATTTCTTATTCCTTTCCTTTTTGCAACTTCTATTCCCAACAACAATTCTTCATACTCTATATTATTGTTAGTGTTGTCAAACTAAAGTTTAAAAGAAAAAGGAAAGAATTTTTCTTGTGGAGAAATAAAAACTATTCCTGCTTTAGAACCTGTAGAAGAACAACTACCATCAAACTCAATTTTCCAAATGTCATTTGGATCACCAAGATCGAAAGCTTCAAAATTAGTAATTTCATCATTAGATGAAGTTTCACCATTTGAAAGAGACAAATCATATGAAGATGATTCATTTTCTGGTGAAGATGAGTTGTTATTTTCATACTCTTGCTTTGAATTTTATATGAAGACTCGGCATCTTCATCATTCTTCAAATAATAATTCCCCATACTTGAAGATTCAAACAAAATTTGAGCTCTCGGATCATCTGACTTAGTCACTGTAAACTCAGGTTCCTTTTCAAGAAGAATCTTTTGCATTACACCCTTTACAAGTATCCTAGCCTCAGACATAACCATGTTAAGCTCTCTTCCAATATCCTTACAGATATTTTGTCCAAGAAAAATACAATAGGATGTAGGAACATCAGTAACCAATACCATCATCTTGATCTTTCTATTTGAGAATGCAGCAAACACAAATTGTGCATCCTTGATATGCCTAATCAAAGGTACTTGTTTATTCTCCACAGAGAAGCAACAACCAAAATTCTTCATAAGATTCAATCCAAAGTAGTAGCTACTTTGGTGGGCATGACATTATTAGATGCATCAGAATCTATTACACAGTTTCTCAACTTAAAACCGTTAACAAGAAAAGAAATGTAGAACGGGTCTATTCTTCAAGGAATGGAAACTAAGTTACTATGAGGAAACTTAAATTTTGAAACAACAGGATTTTCTGAAGATGAATCTCTATTGGGGTGAGTTTTCTTATCTTTAACAAATTAAACTAGTATATCAAACTAAATGTGATTGGCCTTTAGATATTTAGCTTCAGACATTTGTATCTTTATCCTCTTTGTGTGATCAATTATTTCAAAGGCTTGAAATGAGTTGATCAAGGAGGATGGGGTAACTTCATTGGTAAGTTTTGAGAATGGAACACTGGCCTTTGGAACCTAAATATTGGCCTTTGGTGATGAGGAAAACATAGGAGGACGAGTGGTACATACTTGCTTACTAGTTGTATCTTTGGGTTGTACTAGCAAAGGAGTTCCCCTTTTAGCAATAGTCACTACTGGTCATGAACTATCCTTTTCTTTCATCGTATCAACTTGAGGTTGATCAAGTTCATTTTGTTGTGACCATGTGAACATAGCATAAAGATCAGCCACCAGATCCTCTTCATCTGACTCATTCTCAATATGTAGATAGCCAATGTTTGAGTCGTCAGCCGGATTAGCTTCCTCCTCCTGGAATTGATCAATGTTTTCCTCAGTAGGATATTTCAGTTGTACATAATCATCTTGCTCAGCTTTGTAATAACCCATGGCTGCATTGGTTGGATGATCCTCAAGAGAAAGTCTTCCTTGTGGTGCAGGAACTCTTTTCTATTTTCTATTACCAGAATAGTTGGAATAATTTAGAAAGGTTATCCTTGGAACATCTTTGTATGGAGGATTAGATAAACCTTGATAAACCAGTTTCTTCAAAGCTATCAATTCATTTGCTAGTTTATGTATCATAGTATCAATTCTTGTGTTGGTAGATGAAGATGAAGATGCTTGACCTTTATTCCTATTTGTTTATTTTCTTATTTTACCAGCAAGTATCAAGTCGTCTTCAAAGATAGTAGCCAACTTTTGTGCTACATCAAGATCAGCTAGAACCGCCCTCTGCAACAAGAAACTTACTTCTAGTAGTTACATGTTACTGAAGAAAATTTTGAGATTATGAGTTGTTGGCTTAGCCTCAAAAAGAATCCATGTTACCAACTTATTGAATTTAGCTACAAACTCACACATGGGTTCATGTTTTTCTTTTCTCATAGTTGTAAGTTGTGCTAACAAGGCATGTGCATCTTCTATAGGCTTGAAGTGTTCTTCAAATTTGGTATGAAGAGTAGCCCAATTGGTAACAGTACTAGTAACTAAAGTGTAAAACAATTTCATAGCTACTCCTTGTAAGGTCTCAATGAACAACCTTACAGAAACATCCTCGTGTTCAATGCCAAGAACACCACATATAACATACAAAGCAGCAATATGTTCATCAGGATGCTACTTACCATCACCATATAACTTGGGGATATTCTTGTGTGAAACACAAGGAATTTCATGCAAAGGGGCTACAAAATTTAAAGGGCCAAAAGAATTACCCTAAGGACCAATAGGTGGTTGAGCTACCATAGCTCCTTTAACAACAATTTCTTGAGTTGGTGTGATAAATAAAGCCCTCAAACAATTAGAATATTTTCTTGGAAGCGGTGATCTAATTCTTCAAGGTGGATAACTTCTTGTACATTGTAATGGTGACCTTGCTTGTGGAGGAGAATGAATAATATTATGGCATTGAAACAACTAAAAAAATGGATCAACTTGACCTTGTGCCCTTTGATTGCAAGTGTATCTTCTATTTTCCAAAATGTATTCCTTGAAACAAAATGAAAATCAGCAATATAAATATATTCACAAACTTGCAAAATACACTAGAATACTTATCTACTTCAACCGAAAGTGTGAGCCTTTGGTTGCATGCTCATATCCCTAGTAGAGTCACCAAAAAATTATTGGGTGAATATTTTTCAATCCCTTTATAGATTACGAAATAGTGATTTCAGCCACAATTATGATGAGATAAATCTCTCCTCTCAAAAAGGGGAGGCTCCCTTCTTACTATTTATTGAGACAAATGTAAACTATCCTGCGCTAAATTTATTTACATTAACTTTAACCATGTGGGGGTGTGTTACATTCATCAATTTCTCTTCTTTCAAAAAAGATTTTTACAATGCTTCACTGTAATATTCAATAATGCTTCTACACTTCTAATATTAACCTAAAGAGTAATTGCCAATATTCTTGATTAAATGTGTGAATAATCAAAGAGTACCAATTTGAAATATCTGACCAAAAGGCATGCAAAAGCACAAATTATTTTTTCTTCCTTCAATGAGAGTCTTGTAGTAACCAATAATGTAAGTTGAAGCACAAAGTCTTTCAACTCACTTCACAAAAATATTCACGTACCAAGTGAATAATCCCAAGCACAAAGTCTTCAAATTATCCTCCAAAAATATTTTAAAATAACTGTATCACTAGTTGGAGCAAAAATTATATCAACTAATAATACCACCAATCCATGAAATGAATAATTACAAGCACAAAGTCTTTATAACTCTCCACCAACAAATGCTTTCAACACACACAATTTCAAGTAAATGATATAACACAAATTTCATATAAATTATCTTGAAATTCCTCCAATATTAATAAATAAACACCACTTATCCAATCAACAAAAAATAAATCAATAAGAGTGACATAACAACATCCTTATTCATACAAATTTGATTCAACACAAAGTTTGATACCAAAATTGCCTTCTTTATTAATTGGAATTGATTTTCAGTGATTCTCAATTTGGGAAGCACTTTGTTACAATAGATAAAAGGTAAAAATTAGAAATCAGCTCTCTCATATTTATAGATGAGAGCCAAGAGCTAATCTAGGAAAAATTCTAACTACTTTGACTTATTAAATATTGGAATCCAAAATTATTGGAGGACTTCATTATTTTTACATGTATTTACAATTTGACAAATGACATGTAAATTTTCTTTAACTAATTACAAAAACTTGTAAACGAAAAAAACTTGAAATCTAAACTAAGGCATGATCAGCCTTCTTCAACATTCTTCATTAGGAAATCATCATGTTTCTTCAAGATTATATGTACTTCATTATCTAGCACTAAAGTATGTTTGATGATGTCACTAGCTCTTGATATTGAATCTCTAATAGTGTTGTAGGATTTTTCATGTCACCCAAGCTACTATTTCAGGTTCTCCAAAGTTAATTGAAGATCAAACATTCAATCCATTAGAGGCACTAAAAAATGCTCAGTCTTCAAATTCCTTCTAAATCATGTTGAAAAAACTACAAAATAACATTATTTGGGGAAAGTAATTTTTTAATATCATCTTGCAGCTTGCATAAAATTTCTTCAATTTCGTTAATAAGTTGCAAGTCATTTTCTTCACCAAGTTCATGTGAAAATTGTAGATCATTGAGTAATTTGGTGAGAACGGTGTCTTTGTGGATTAAAGACTCTTCAATTTCCACATACATGTCTCGGTTGGGAATGATCCCAAATTCCTCTAGTTTATCTATTTTGAGTTTCCTCATTTTGATCCAAGACTGTACTTTATTTTCCATATGGACTCATTCTCTTGAGAGAAATAATTTACAATGCCATCCAATTTTTCTTTTATGCCTTCCATCTTTTCCAGCTTTCCCATGGCGAACCCTAGCATTTGCATTCCCAATACAATTAAGAGGTCAAGATACTCAACGACCAATTTTCCCCTAGTATGTACCTTTTCCACATTTTGGATGATAGATTCTCAGTACCAACTACAATTTCCTTGAGCTCAATGGATTCAGAAGATTGAGTGATCTTTTGTAGCATGGTCATAATTTGTTCTATCTTAGACTTATAGTGATCTTTCATCTTCTTCTCGTTGTCAAATTTCTCTATGAGAGAATCCAATGCAGATTGAACATCTACATTTGCACTATCATGAGTCACCTTGCCCAATTCTACACTTTTGATCGAGTAGTCTGCAATATTCACTTCTTCATAAGTTTTTTTAAAGGGAGGTTGATCTATCTGTGAATACTTATTACCCTCTTTATCAAAATAAATCCTAGAAAGAGTCTTTTCTTTCTTCTTGGTTCTTGTCTCGGTAGATGTAAGCTATGCAAAGTCAAACTCATTCGGGGAAATTGCTTCTTTCCTCCTCTTTGGTGCTTGTGACGACAACCATGGACATGGTAATGGTGATCTCTCCTCAGGTTGTGTAACCATCATATGGGATGTAGTAGCTACATTCACCAAGGTGGTAGACATGGTGGAAGAAGTGTCAATTAAAATAACCTTGGGAATTTCATCCCTAGACACTTGCACAAAATCATTCAAGAACTTCTCTAAATAAAAATGTGGCATAAGGTCAAAATATGGTGAGGAAAAACTTGGTAAAGACATAGGAGAACTAGTCACATTATCTAACCCTTATTTCAGGCTTTCAAATGGAAACCCTGAGATAGGGGATGAATGTACCGAATGAATCAACACACCAGGTGCAACAACAATTTTTAATGATGGAGGAGCATTAACAAGAACATTAGATGTAGATGAGGTCATAGGAGGAGGAACAAGAATAGACACAACATTGGCAATGGGGGATGAGGTGATAGGTGGTTCCTCAGGAATATTCTCATGAGGGGATATCTTTGTTTCCTCATGATCCTCTTCATCAATCTACCCCTCTTCTAGCATAGGCTCCTCTTAGGCCTTTTTGGCTGGTCCCTTTGCATATTTTCCAGTCTTCTTCTTGCCACCCTTGACCACAAACTTGATCTTAGGCTTTAAATATATACTAGAGCTTGGAGCATCATTTATATTTTTGGTCCTTAGCTCTAATTTCTTACCTGATTGACCTTGAGACTTATCTTTTGATATAGTGAAGAAAGGTTTCAATTGTATATCCCTTTAATCCAACCAAAAAATCGTATTAGCCAAGATTGGTTGAAACCTTTCTCGGATTGATATCACTTCTTTCTAAGACCAATTGATTGAAGGAAGATAAGTTGCAAATTTTTTTCTCTCATATTCAGGATCCATAATAGGGTCTTCATCCTCCATATCCTTTAGGATATCAGCAAGATCCAATTCCCTTATCTAATTCAAAGTTAGCCTGTTAAAATCCATTCTATTGATCTCTCACTTTGTCCTAATGTCAGCCCAAATGTCTTCGACTTGATGTACATGAGAGAAATAAATTTTGATTCAAGACTTCATGCCTCTATAATCAAAGTTAGATCTTACTTTGTACAAATTTATTATCACCTTCTGCATTTTTGATTCAACAACCTTGGTCTTGTGTGAAGTCTAAATGGAGAACCTTCTAATTGCTAATGAAAATTTGAATCTTCGCTTATGGGGTTGGATTTGTTAACTATGAACCATAGTAATCTTCCTGTATAACTCCATTAGAATAATTTTATCACTAAGATAATGATGAATCATATATGGATATCTAGAAAATCATCCAACTCTTAAATAATTAAAAGTTAGAAATTACAGATAAAGGCAGCCATATTTTTTTACAATCTTCCATGCTTCACAAGATACTCTTTTATTCTCTAGATCAAGATCAAAGGCACACATGAGTTGTGCAAAGAAGGCATAATTTAACCTTCTAAAAATTTTGATACTTCCCTTGAGGGTGATCTGTGGGAAATAGTTGTAGACTTGTGTAACCTTCTTGTCTCCCTCAGTAGTCAGACTTGGAAAATTCCTCATGGATGTTGCAGCATAGACGAAATATGAAGTCATGTAAAAAGTTTGTTTTGTAAGCACTTGGGTCAATTGCTCATGAAGGGAATTATTGATTTCCTCACCCAAAAATATTTTTTTCTTCTCTTTAAAAATAATCTTGATGTACACGTATATCCAGTCCTCAAAATAAAATGAAGTAGGTAAACCATGTACTCTGCTAAGAAGAGTTATGAGGTCGTTTACCTCTTCAATGAAATCATCACGATGAGGATTTTTAGGCCATCTTGTAATACTTCATCTAGGAGCCTTCAACCATTTATTGTTGATCATCCTCTTGGAAGAATCGAGATCCTTATCATATTTTTCCTATGCAGATTCCCTGGAAATCTCCACATATGTGTCAACACCTGGGCACATGAATACTTTATCAAATAAATATGCATCTAAACTCCATCATCACATTCCCATTTGAATCATGAACCTTCATGTCATCCTTTTTGTAGTGAGAGGAAACTTGTAATATAAACTTAGGATTAAGATCAACTACTAGAAAGGAAGCCACAAGATGTATGCTATTGTGAATAATTGACTCCAACCCATTGTCTACAAGTTGTTTCTTAGTTCTCTCAAAAAATTTGGACATGTCCACATGACCAATCTTTGTATCCTTAATTTCATCTGCATTTGACAAAACTATTGTAGGAGGAAGCACACCTTGGTATTTTTGCTTCATCGCTTTCCCCTTGGAAGGAGATGGATCTGATATTGGTAGAAGAATGGACTTGTCAAAATGCAGATGCAAGATCTCAAAAAGCATGCACAAAGAAATTGTATGACAAGATTAACATATTGCATATGTTAGGAAAAAATTGCATTTAGAAAATAGAAACGAGGGTTGAAATAGAATGATTGTGTGAAAACTATGGTTTAAGTGCAATGAGTGTGGAAAATAGAGCGCAAAGGGTTAACTTGACAAAGCAAGGAAATTTCTAGTATTAGGAAAAAAATGTGTATATGCGTTTCAAAATGATGAAACTGCAAGTGGAATTTTCCTTTGATTTAAAAATTATGAAGTCATTAAAAATTAACGACATTACAAGGGGGTAGATCTCTTTGTTGTAGAATCGACAAAAATCACTGATTTTGCAAGATGGAAGTTTACTTGTTGAGTCGACAAAAATTATCGAGCCTATCAGTGGGTAGAATTTTACTTGTTTGCGAATTTGGCAAAAAATGTCGACTTTGAAATTTTTGAATATTAATTCTTTTTTTTTCCAAGTAATGAAAATTCAACGATTATACAAGTTAATGTGTGTTTTTTATTTTTCAGATCAGGGAAAAACCCCGACCCTACAAATGGAGTAGAACTTGAAAAAATATTGTATTGGCGAGGAAAAACCCCGACCATACAAGAAGTTGTTTACTCACTTGCATATTTGGAAAAATAATCGATAATACAAATGAGACATAGAATGATTTGTAGAGTCAGGGAAAAACCCCGACCATACAAATCAACCTTAGGGAAGTTCATTTGGTTAGATTTACTTTTGCACACGTGGGTTATTTTTATGCTCATACAACAAAGAGAATGTACCATGGAATGTACCATTGACGAAAATTGTCGATAGTACAAATGGAAATGCTTGGTTCATGTAGAGTTGAGTGAAAAACCCAATTCCACAATAGGGATAATACAAATGAACAACTTTGGTTTGCATGTGTTTTTAATCTACGTAAGAAAGGAAAAGGTAAACTCAATGTGAGGTCGGGGAAAAACCCTGACCCTACATGAAGAATAAGACTCATTTTTTCGATGGCTATTGGATGCGTAGAAACCTTGTTATGTCGTCGAAGTCACGCACATTGCAAGGGATGTCTTGTTAATTCATATATAGGGGCATGGAAATTTTTTGTCTTTGCACGTGGAGGTTATTGCTCATTGAAACTCTACATAAAATGGGGCTCTAAAATTTCTTCAATCAAAGGCACAAAATAAAGGGTTCACTTTCAAATAAAGGCTCCATTAAAAGAAACGAAAGTTGAGAAAAGATGAAACAAACTCCAAAATGGAAGATAGAAATAGGGAAAACCTAGGTTTTGTAGGCATATACGAAAGGTGCATGGAAAATTGATTGTACAAAAATAATTTAAGATAAACACAACAAACCATATTAAAAACTATGACATGTAATCAAAATGGAAAACCTGGATATTAAAAAATGAAATGAAAAAAATAGAGGTGAAAAAGGGGCAACCTACCTAGAGACAGAAATGAAAACCTAGCACAAAACTTGGTTGAAATCCAACACGAACCGCAGTCGAATGAAGTTTGTTGGTTTTAAACAAGCTCACAGAAAAGATAGGTAGAGGAATGAAGAACGAAACGAGGAAGAAAACAAGTAAAACTAATTTTAAACCAATTTTTAAAAAAACCATTAAAAATAGCAATAAATACACGCATGCGAAGACCGAGATTGCAAGAGCGGGTATTTTTGGCGTGCTTACAAATTGGGTTTGACATAACTTGTAAAGTCATGAAAATTTGACAATTATGCAAGAAAACCCTATGTAACTTGAAAGGTCAGGGAAAAACCCCGACCATACAAGTAACTTGTTCCCTTCGCAATTTTGACTTGTAGGATTGAGGAAAAACCCAGACCTTGTAACTATAAAAAAATTTAACTCATGAAGACTAATTTTCGCAACTTGAGCAAAAAGATGAATTTTGATGAGCTGATGGAGGTTAATGCTTGAAAGGAATTTTGAGACTTAGGACCATGCATGAGAGAAAATTGATATTTGCCTCATTTTTCATTCTTAGAGTACACAAGACTATGAAATAGACAAGTTTCGTAGGGGTTATCCCATGAATCAAGCACAGCTAGATTCAAAGATAACAAATGCATTGACTTCAAAAAATATTCAAAATATTATTTAAAATATAGACATATTATAGTACACTCTTAGTTATATTTCTACAAACCAATTTTTAAAATACTTAACACATTGTCCAAGGGGTTGAGCTTAATTGGTTAAAGAATTGAGTTCTTAATGTGGAGACCCAAATTCAAATCCTAGTGGGACATCTAATATGGATTATAATTTGTGACTCTTGGTCTTCTATATTTGGTTTCTAATGTGGAGGTAGTTTCTAAATAATTAGATTCTAAGTTGAAACTCTTGGTCTTTTGTAGGTGCTTTCTAGTGTGGTTTCCCAAAATAAGCTAATATTATTCTCATGGTTGGGCTCTGAAGATCTTGTATTGGTTTCATATTAATTCTCATGTGAAACAAAAAAATAGGGGGTGCACACCATAAACAATGTTGTATTTTAGTGATGGAAAAAAAATTGTGTGCACTTAGCATTTCACCCTATTAACCTTAACCTTAAAAAATAGTAGTTTAAAAACTAGATTTGGTGTACTATATCTTTTATTTTTATCATATCTTAAAATTTTGACAATATACATCTCAAATTATTTGTTCAAGTTCAATTTTAGATAATTTCAAGAAAAAAGTGTTCATTTTTTACTCCATTTTTGTCCCCCATTTTCATGCATTACTTAGTGTTATTGTCCTCATTAATTCCATGATGCACATGTTTAACAAGAACGCCTTTACTTTCTTATAAAATGGAAACTCGATGTTAGCTACTTGTGTTTCCTCTACATTGGGAAATAATATGGAAATTAACTTGAATAACTCTTTTATCTCTTCCTTATCCTCCTTGTAAGGCATACAATAATAGATAGAGGGGTTCAAGAAATATCTTGTAACATAGAGGTGACAATTTATTTGGTGATCTCATCTAGCATTAATGATTTCCTAAATTGTAATGAATTTTCTCTCATCATTGTAAATTTTGGATCATATTCCCTCATTTTCCCTATCCATGGCCTCATAAAAATAACCCAAGGATTTCTCCCCCTATCAACCAATCTCAACACTATAACTAAGGGATCTAAATTTTGAAAAATATCATGTGCATCTTGTATGCTTTCCTTTATTATCTAATAATATGGGTTAGCTAAGTCATGCACTTCTACTTGATGGATTGGTTTATCCTTTATCAAGAAAATATTAGTCATAAGAGGTACACTTAATTTTCAACTAGGGACATGTTTTTAAGATGATGTCAATATTGTATATATGGTTGAGGAATTGGATAGGGGTTCCTATGAAGCTAAGTATAGTAATTGAATCTGAATTAAGGGGAAATATTTTATAAGAAAATATACAAAATTCACATTCACTGAATAATACAATATTGCTATATGGGTTGACTATACAATTAAATATTATAGCTACATATTAAAATATACTTATCAATAATAGCTATGAGTAACAACAATAATAAAATAACAATCTAACGTAGAATGAAAGGACTAATTACTAATTTTAACAATAGAGTGGCAACATACCTCAAGTGGTCCCTTGCTTAGGTATCAACAATCTCTTAAATTATCAGATAATTATATAATCAACTCTCCATGCACAACTAAATCAAAACTTCTAGATAAAATTCTTGTTCTGAATTTTTATTCAAAATAAAGATACAATTGTTGAAATAAAATTATTTCTACTTCATTATGTAGATATTTACAATATATAATATACTTTAACTCTAGATGTTATAAACAACTAGGACTCCTAGATACAAATTCCAATTTATTCCTTTAGACTAGGAAGATGATTATTGTGCAATGAGGACATGAAATGAAATTTGAAAATAAAATCCTAATATAATTCTTCTAACAAAGATAGAAAAACCGATTTCATAGGCATGTGCAGACAAGTGATAGAGATGTTGGTATATCATGATCAAAGAGTTCATTTTCTTATGGTAAAGTCTCATTAGTGGAAAAATTATTAAATGACCCAATGGTTTGCAACTAACTTAGCTATAGGTGTCAATCAATTTTGTTGCAAGTTTGTGGTCCTTCAACTACATGACATCCACTCTTATGGATTTATGCTAGCAATAGTCTATTGGCTATGGATTCCTACTCCCTTCTTTCTACATTGCAAATTAGTTTTATATAAGACACTTATTCATTATAATTAACATAACTCATCATAAAATCACATAAAATTTCAGCAACAATCATACATATGCAAGTATCTCTCAAATTATAAGAAATTAGTTCTAATGTCTTATAATTAAACATAAATCTTGGGAATGTTTAGAAATGATATGGAAATATTATCAAAACATGGGAGATAACCCTAATTCAAATATAAATTATATATCCCATCACATCTATCCATAATGCCTCATTAAAAAGGTATGAAATGGTGACCACATCTATTTGAGTAGAATAGGAGCACTCCACCCAATTTGATAAAATAAGCATCCATTTGAGGTTAATCTTTTGGTGAAACAATGTCTATAATGCCAAGAAATTAGTGATGAACCCTATCACACCTATTCTCATGAGCTCCTTTCCCTTAATGAAGGATATCATCATACTCAACACCCTAATATGGTTATTTATGAATTTGGTGATAGACCTCCCCATCTCTACTATATATTTAATCCAATAAAATTTTATAATCTCCTTAATGGTTAAACCAAGACAATGTGCTACACATGAACTCCAAAATATGTGGTGTATTTCTCCACAATAATTTTACCTACTATCACATAATTTGTTATACTTTTAGTGGTAAATTGGACTACATATTATGTCTCAACCTCTATAAAATTTCATCAAATAGTAAAAAATAAAAAATGGTTTGATTTCACTCTATCTGATGCATCTATTGATTTTAAGAAGTTTATACAAAAATAAAGTTGATCAATGTATGATTTCTTCTCTTAATCCATCCACCATACATAATGTTGTAACATGTTATCTCCTATTACTTATGATGCTCAATAACTACCTCACTAAGATCCTACACTACTCTCTTAGCATTTCAAATTTGAGTCTCTCATATGATGGGGCCTTGAAACCAAGACCCACAGTAGCAATGGAATCAACTATGGCTTACCAATAAGAAAATTAAGAAACATTGAATGAGATGTTCAAGTAATACCAAAAAAAAATCTATTTCCTTATTTTATTTTGTGTTAACATTTTTCTTTCATCTTGACCTCTATAATGAAAATTAGGATCTAGGTGTAGTATATAACGCAAAAAAAAAAAAAATCATTACTATTTCCACAACCTTTATTTTTTTTAACTGTTAGTGTGGAAGGAGGTGTCACACTAGAATAATTGTTTCATGATAGTATATATTCCTTATCATACATACCAATGGTTGCATCACATTGACTAGAAGATCATGTTAATTAACTATAGTAGTTTTGGATTTTTTCCTCATACTTTTTACGTAGGCATCAAGAGACGGCATTGCTTGCTTTGTATCTTTCTTGGTATCTTTGTAATAAGTTTTTAAAATAGTTGATTCCCTAATCACTTTCATTCCCACAAAAGTTTATTTTAGCTAACTTGAATTAGGAACCTATGCATAATAAGCCTATGTAAAATATTTCTCTCATGACATTATGAAATATAAAACAAAATAAAAAATGAAATAATGCTTATTATTATTAGGGTCAATAAAAATATTTGAAATATTAGATAATAAACTTAACAGGCTTAAATAAACTATCTAAATCCTAGTAATCTATAGTGAACTAAAAATTTTGAAAAAGCCTAACCATATATCTAGTAAATTGTAAAAAAAAAAAAAATTAACCCTAGCCCTAAACTTTAAAACTTAGCTTATGGGTTAGGGTTAATGTGTACAACAAATATAATATTTCCTTTCAAAAATATTAAAAACCATATTCTTAAACCTAAAACTTAGGGTTATGGTTAGGGTTTATGACATTATCCATTAGAGTTAGGGTTTAAGAAATTTAGAAGGAAAAAATGTAGAAAAACCCTACTTTTGTTATGTTACAAATAAAAATATGTAATACACGAGCTTGAAGAAGCAATTTCGAATGTATCCCACCATGCCCTAGTTTAATAATTATAAAATGTTTAGTTTGGTGTTTGCACTTTCCTAGGGAAGTTTAAAATTTGTTTAATTATTATTTAAAGGTGAAAAAATGACAAATATTTAAATTTTGAGGGGTTTATAACTAAAAACTACCTCTTTTTAAAAAAACTACGAAAACCCCACAAAATTTTCACTTATGACCACTTTTTTAAAAATTTAATGTGGTTTTGACTAGAATCATCCAAATTTTAATTGAACTAATTATGCTAGTTTTAACATGGGAAACCTATTAAGTGTTGGTTACTCATAGTTAACCATAAATTCAACTAGTTTCTACTACTCTGGTTGAAATGACATCCTAGATCAACCATGATTTCATAATTGGGATTGTATAGTATTACCTCTAATATAACGTGTCCCATGATATCCATTGTTAGCCCTGGATCTTATCATTTGCGAACATAATAGATGGAGAGGAAGATGCATTAGATTGTTCATTAATAAAGCAAATAAATTATTCACAAGTTTCTCATATAGTATAAAATTATTCATTCTTTTGCATTTTCTTCTATAATGATCTTAATGTGATTTTTTTGATCATATTGTGGAAAGGTTAACTATCTAGATTGAATATTCTAATTAGGAATGGAAACTAATTTGTTTCCCCATTTTTTATCCCTTCACATGAATCAAATTATTATCAATCCTGTTATGTAATTCTATCCTTTAAGTTAAATATCATTGTGTATTATGGCCATTGACTACATGATACTCACAAAAATAATTTGAATCAAATCATGTATCTACATAGTTTAAACTATCAAGTAGTCTCACTTATTAATATAAAAATATTTTCCTCCAAACTATTTTTTAGTACAATATCTAGAAGAGTCTAGTAATTCTTTGTTGCATTTGACATTTGATAGCAGTAATGGGTGAAGTCTCTTTTCTATTATTGATGTGATTTACATTTGTATTATAATCTTATTTTTAGAAAGAAAAATCACTACCCTTCCCAAAGTTTCAATTGACAAATTTAGAAGGATAGGAAGATGTAAGTTTAGGGGACCTCGATGAACTATACTTCACTTTCGCACAATTTTGAAAATGTAGCATATAGCCTTGTCATTAATTGTCAAAATTAAACCATAAATGGATAAAAAATTTCATTCATCACCTAGTGGTTAATAGTTCATTATATAGATAAATTTTTGGAATTTTAATACATAATTATTAACTCTTTCTTTACGTCCTTGCTTACATTTCACTATTTTTTAAATGCTGATTTTAGACTAATGTTGGCTTAAGAGTGTTGAAGCATAGAATTTGCTAGATTGATATATGAATGGATAAAACCATGAGACAATGAATATAACCATTTAAGAGAATCTTATTTTAATGTGTAAGAAAAATTTCTTATAAATAAATGATCATTATATAGTGAACCACCAAAAAGATGATATGGCTAACAAGGGAAAGAGGATTCCCCCAAATAGGCCCCTAGGGTTTTTCACCTAGGAGCTTGGTTTAGGAAGAATGACACTCTTCCACCTACTGATATGCCTTTTTGGTGATTGCATTCAAAGGGTATGGGCTAAATAGGGTTGTGTTGTGTGTGTTGAAGTGTGGCTAAACGTTGAAATGAAATAAAACTAAAATAACTATGAAATGTAAACAAAAGAAAATGTAAACTATGTGCAAGCTAAACTAAATTCCCTAAATGTATGCAATCTGGAAGGAAATTGGAAAATATAGAGATTATGCACTTAGGAATTGAAACTTACAGCAGAGGAGTCCTAGAGTGTTCTAGAATTTGCTGGAAATATGTGCAGGGATACTTACGCTAGAATGGGTGACCTAGTCCTTCTGTCAAGAAACTTTTCCAGATTGGGTTTTGGGAAAAAGGGTATCCAAAAATGTCAAAACCCTTTTTCAGGCGTGGTACAGGGATAAGGTTGCCAATGATGGCAACCTAGTCCTCCTGGTACTTTCAAGAGTTTCAAAGTTTGAATCTATGGGTCCCCACTTGCACTTTCCTTTTCTATAGAAGCATGTGTCTGAATCTTTATAAAATGACCTGCAAGTTGTGTTTTTTCTCCACCTACGGTTTGATGTCTTGAAATGACTTGAATGGAATGATGGTACCCTTTTCAACACTTTACTCCTTTCCAAATCTGCATAAACCCTACAAAATACACATGCAAAGACAAAGAAAATGTTAGGGTTAGAGAATAGGATTTTTCCTTAGTCAAACCCCATTGACGGTAATCAAACCCAAATGAAATAGAAATGAAAATAAAAAATGATTGAATGATAAACCAATGTAAACACCCACCAAATCCTTTGTTGTTGAATTATGCAAAATGCAAGAACCAACTCCAATGGAGGTTTCTTAAAGTGCCTTGTGCTTGAATTCTTGCTTGAGAATATTGGAGTGCAATAGTGCTTGTGAAGATGAAAATTATGTTAGGAGGGGGAAATGAGGATGAAAACCCTTATTTATACAAGATATGCCCTAATTTCTCAAAAATTTCACTTGATAGGCCAAAACTAGGGTTTTGGAGGAAAATTCCAATTAGGTTTTTTGTTTTAATTTTAAATTTTATGCCTAAAGGGACTAGGTCGCCCTAGGTCGCCCAAGGTGGCGACCTAGTCCACTTGGAAAAATTCAAGTGGTGGTCGGGAATAAAAAGGTGTTAAATGATGTTTATCAGACTTGCCTCCCAAAACACACTTAAGTCAAGCCTAAAAGTACATTAAGGGACCAATTTATCATTAAAAGGGGGTTGAATTAGTTGATGACATATCTAGGACAGTGTGAAAATGCATTGCAACACCTTACAACACTTTGGAACAAGGCTTGGAAAGGGGTAAAAAGGGTTGTTTAGGTGAATTGTGTTAAAAAGGTCTTAGAAAAGTGGGAAGATGTGTTACAAAATTTCACAACACCTTTGTAAAAAATCATTATTTTATTGTTGATTTGTAAGAATTTTGGTCTAATGTGAATGTGTTGACCACATTACAACATCATATCAAAGCAAAACAAGGCCAAAATCCAAGGGAAAAGGCCCAAATGAGTGAAAAAGTGTCAAAGGCTACACTTTTTGGTGACACATATAGAATGTCCAACTATGTGAAATTTAAGTCCTAATGTGGATCACTAGGTCACCCTCACCATTATACAATTCAAATCTAGGCACCATAGATCCCATAAGGAATGAATATGCCAAAATATAATAAGATAAAGGGTTTTGTATTTCATGAGTGAAGTTGTTTTTAGAACTAGAAGGGAGATTATTGAGCTGATTTTAATGTCACTAAGCTCCTTCATGATGTTTTGGATAGAAGGTTGAGCAATGGTGGAGTGAACATGAATATGAGTGGTGATGGATTGAGTATTGGTAGTATAGAAAGTAATGGTTGAGAAAAGAATAATAAATTGAGGATAGTAAAGGGGTTTTGAAAGAGTTATTGGAGCTTGGTGGACATAATTGTGGAACACAAAAATCTATAGAGATGGGGGATGAATCAGTGGATATTAAAATTTATCTCTTAAATTTTTTTTGCAGACTAACTTCTTAAGACCTTAATCAATACTTTTGATTAATTAATTATAGTATTTTATGCACATTTACTAAACTAGTAGAGAAATAAACATGCACACACATAAATCATCACATAACACCAGATATACGTGGAAAGCCCAAGATGGGAAAAACCATGGTGAGAAATGTTGTTAGGATCTATTGTCCTTATCTAGCCTCACAATCAAATCCTTTGTTACAATATTTAAGGTCACCAACCTTAAGGAAGCACCAACTCCAAGGAGATACCAATCCCCTACTCTGATCACCAACTCAGTTATCTGATGGCACCAACCAATTAGATTTACAATGGTTGTATTACAAATGATTCATATGAATCCAATTCTCTGTTACAAGTCTAATCTTTAATTGCTTATACCTTGCTTGGAAACTTTGAAAGCATCCTTTCTTCTACTATTCCTGCAATCTTAGTAACACATCCCCTCTACTTTTCACTCACTCTCTTTCTCTTCTACACTTAGAACAATTACTATTCTACCTTGTTTCAATTGTACCTCTACACTTAAACATTAACCTAGATAAGATCTTTTTGTTTGGGTTCTACTCATTCAGAATGTGCATACTCTATTTGTTGCATATTTAGTAATACATGACTTTGTTCAGCACATTTTCCCTTGCATATTATCCTCACACATACATACAGTAGATGCAACTACTACATAGACAATATTTTGATTTTCCTTTTTGCTTGACTCCACCAATCTACAATCTTATTACCTCAAGATGTGTACCACCATCCAGATCATATTGAATCCTTTGTTAGGGTTTACTCCACCTACTAACTTTACCAGCGAGTTTCCAATGCATCGAGCCACACATACACTCTAGATAGATTCGATAAATCTGCTAAACCAAAGAACCTACAAAACCCTAAACCTAGAATACATTAAATTCATTCTCTTGACTATGTGATCTAGTTTTGATCTCAATCTCGTGTTAAGGATTTTTAAATACCTTCATTACACAACCTCTACATTGAGCCTCACAACATTTAATTCGTATACAGAGAATTTGCTAAGAATAGCAACCCATGAAACCCTAGAATTAGATATGTATTAAATGCTTTCTTCTATCCATTTGATATGATTTTGATCTTTATCTCCTTTTTAAATTGTCACTACCCTACATATCAAATATCTAATCAATCTGGTTGTTGGAGCAAGTAGACCAATTAAATTCATTCACTGTGTTAGCTACCAATTGAAACCCCTCTTTACACAAACCTATCCATTGAAATCTTCATCTTTGAATTTGGGTCATTGATCTTGTCTCTTCACACCATGATCCTACAATCTTCATTCATCTTGGCATCTTTAAAACACAGTCATTGGATTGATTTCCTTCAAACTATCGTCATTGATCATTTTCCCTTTGGAACCATAGCCATCGCATATCACTACTTCACTTAGGGAATCATCATTCATTTTTGCAATGTGAAGCACCTTAGCGACCACCATCTAATTGCCTTCATTGAATATCTATCGTCCATCCCATCTATCACACATTACCATTACACATATGCCTTCATTTCTTCTTCAGTGATCTAAATGGACATGGTGATTACCATTGCATCAACCCCCATTCAATCTATACCATCCCCTGCTATGTCACTAGCTCTCACAATGGGCCCACTAAATCTCAGTGGGTAGGAGGGCTACTACCATCTTCCCACCTTTAATGTCACCTACATCCATCATCGTCACCTTATCGCCATGTCAAAGAGACTAATGAAACTATCTCACCGATATTTATATGTCTCCTTGAGATATCATGTTGCCTCACATGGATGGTCCCCATTGGCCACATGTTATCCTTGTCAGCACCATGTAGTAACCATCACCTATGTGACTTGACATATTGTTCAATCTCATGCTTTCACTAGTCTTTACACGTCATCCTTCACCATCATCAACCTATCGGGTCCCACCAACAGCTTTGTCCTTTGTCCAATCAAAACACTATTTGATCTCCACCGTTCCCCACTCCTTCGCGAGGTATAGATGGGGTCCCATCACAGGTGCCATGGGCTAGCAGGCACCGTTGGATCTTTTAGATCATACACCATTGTTGATGGCCTTGACGCAATTATTTTTTTCCACCTTTCATCCTGACATCACCTTCCACTAACTTCATCTATCTCCTTTGTAGGACCCACCATTCATATTGTTAACACCATCGATCTTCAACATCCAATCACCATTGTTCCTCGCTATCCCTTGGGGCTTAGCTGGGATCCACTAAAAACTCAAAGGGCTGGCGGAGAGGTCATTAGATATTGCCACCTCAACCAACACCCTTGATATCTCCGAAGAGAAATTTTTGTATGGTACTTAGGAAATATTAAATGCAGAAAATATTTTCTTGGCCGATAATGCTAGGAAAGGGGTTGGTAACCTCATATGACACCTGTAACGATGAAAAAGGGGTCCTTATCCATTTTTGTGCTTCTTTAGCTCCTTTTGGATTTTGGCTTAGTTTTTCCTTGATTTAGTGTTGTAATATGGATAACACATTCACATTAGGTCTTGGGACCTTGTGAACTAATGTATTTTAATGATGCCTTGTAAAGGTGTTGTAAAGTGTTGTAACACACTTTCACACTTTTCTAGAATTTCTAAGCATAATTAACACATTTTCAATCCTAATTTCTCTTAACCTTGCCTTATTTGGTGTGTTGTAAAGTTTTTTAACACACTTTCACATTCCTCTAGGATTTTCATTAATAATTGGGCTTTCTTATACTTTAAGTAGCCCCTTTTTTGCATCCACAAAACTTATTTATATGTATTTTTTAGGATAATCCCAACAAAATGCATTTAAAACATCAAATCCGTGAAAACCCACCTCAAATTCCTAAGGTGGGACTCATTCACCATTCTAGGTGAATGAGTACCCTTAGGTGGGACCCATTCACCCAAGGTGGTGAATGAGTCCCCTTTAACTCAAAAATCAAATTTAATTTAAATATTTGGTGGGATTTTATTTTCCAAGATCCAATGTTGGCTTGTAGTGTTGTAATTTTAGGAATTCTTGCATAATTGAGTATAAATAGAAGGTTATTTCACTCATTTTCACCTAAGACTTTTGTGATAAAATTATTAATAGCAAGTTGAGTTCACAAGAGCATTCAAGGGTAGAATTTTTTTTTTTTGATATGCATGTTGTGGGGATAGGGGCCCACTCCCCTTATTAAAAGAAAAAATTACATAGAACTGCCAAAACATAGAGGAGTAGAAAGCTACAAGAGTCTCCAGAAGAAAAAAGAAGCACGGGGAGAATAAGAGAGACCCATAGAAGAAAAAAAGACTGAAACTAAATTTTATAATTGATACAATGGTACCAAAAATAAAAAGCAGAGCACAACGACACAAATAGAAAGCCCTAAACTATTTTCGAAAGAGAAGTGCCTCCAAAGTCTATTGTGAACCAACTTCTATCACTTCTAAAACTTCAGTGTGAAGCTTCTCTGTAGTAGACTTCCTCCCAGCCTTTCACTTTAAACCACAATCAGGTTTAGATTTTCCACTTAAAACCTAAGAAATCCCTAATTTCTTCGTGGGGGGATCCAAAGAAAAATCATCATAATAGTCCTAATATTGCCCATGCAAGTCCTCCATGAAATGGAAAGTGCCATTAGATTCAGATCCATCGTCCTCTAACCTAGAGAGTGGATCGGAAGGGCACTCATGAGCAGGGACGATAGGAAGAGATAAGGGCCCGCCTATTGTTCCAAAATCGAAGATGAGTGATCCACCTGCTGATCCAAAACCAGCTCCGACAACTAGGGAGGATCGAAGAACTTACCATGATTCCTCCAAATGAACTCCGTGTTAGGAGCACTACCCTTTTTTATCCACTTTTTCAAGCGAAAATTCCTCGCCCTTGTAGAACGCTTGAGGGAACAAGCTTCAATCTGATGTCCAAGCTTGTTGCAATGGAAACAATAGAAGGGTAAGCCCTCGTAATTTAAAATTTGATTCTAGACACCATGCAAAGAGTGGATCAGGATAGAATAAGATAAAGGTTTAGAAATATCCACCATAGCACACACCCTGTAGAATATGTGATCTGAAGCCACCTCGTATGAATCAAGCTTGACAAAAGACCCCACCTGATTGATCATATTGCTAAGAAAATCCATATTTTGAAGAACTAGTGGGAGGTTATAAAGCCTGATCCAAATAGGAATAAGATTATTTATCATAGAAGTCAGGTCAAAGAAAGGTGACAAAGGAAAAATAAAGAGGCCAAAGCACCCCAGAAACCAAGGCCCTTTTTGTAAGATGAAATTACAATCCTCCACAAAACAAAAGGTAACTTGAAAAAAACCAAAATCCAAATATTCAACAGAAGGGAGAGACAAATTACTACAAGTTTCCTTGATCCATTCAATAATAGAGGACACTGAAGGACACTTGCGCATACATCTCAGAACAATCGAGCGAACACCCAAATCCTCTGCAATAGCATCAATACGGCCATTAGAAATGCTAAAATCCATTGGCTCCTCAGAAAAGGAGACAATTGAATCTCCTAGGGAGAAATAATCATTGCTAGTATGAGGGTCAATATCCTTATTTAGTAGAGGAGAGGGAACAAATGGAACCAGAGAGCTAGGAAAATTAGGGTTTCTTGAGGAGAAAATTTTTGACAAAACTTAGAGAACTCATGATAAGGGGTCACCCTATTTTGGCACCCAACAACAAAAACAAAAGGCGTGGAACTTGAATCAGCCTCAGCCACAATAGCATCCAAAGACTTAGGGTTATCCTTCAAGACAAAAGTCTGACAAAACTCTAAGTATTCATGATAAGGGTTTGCCCTGTTCTGGCACCCATTCATGACATTAGGCACGGCACTAGAAGTATCCCCTTCATAATTCACAATAGGCTCAAAGGTCTAAGAAGGAACAGACGGCATAGATTCTTAAGAAGCCCCAGAACAGAGATTATACATCTTTTGTTCCTCACCCACCACAGCAGACCATCCACCACACCAAACACTTGGGAGATGTGAAGAAGAGCCAGTCTTCCATTTTTTATATACCGCATCATGGAGCTCCACTGTCAAGTGCAGCCAATGCAGAAGTATTGCCATCGCCATTGCGAGCAGCACCAAGAGAGCCCTCACACATTGTAACTGCATTCAAGGGCAGAATTATTCATCAAGTGTTGTAGAAATTCAAGATCCATCATCATGGAAAGGTTCTAATTGTTTTACTTCATGTTTATGCTTCATTATCTTATTTCATCATTTGTTTTAATTACCTAAAAGGGGTTTGACTAAGGAAAACCCCCATTCCCTAACAATCAACACTTTTATTCTTTCTCTGTGTGATTGTAGATATAGGTGATTTGAAGGCTTGAAAGATCATTTAAAATAAGGTTACAAGCTTGTTGGAGTTGTCTCCTCATTTGCAAGGTCAAAAGCTTCACAAAAAGGTCATCTATAGCCCCGAAATCAGGGCTTCAGATCTGAGAACTTGGAGGAATGGATTAAGTAGACTGAGAAGAGTAGATCCAAACTTTGAATTTCTAGAAAATACAAACTAGACTCATTCACCAAGAGTGGCGAATGATTCCCACTATAGTTTTTTTTAGAGATATTTATAGATTTGAATACCCATTTGGCTAAAACTTTCTTCGGTACAATTTTCCAGAACCGGGACTAATTCACCTAGAATGGCGAATCAGTCCCACCATGCCTAAAAAGTAGCAATTTCAAGATTTCAAAGCTCCATTTCATCTCTCTCTAGATTCCAATTGCACACTTTTAGTTTTGTATCTTTCTATTTTGTTTCATGGTCATTTCTAGGTCATTCATTGAAGCATTGCATCAAACTAGGGTTTTTCATTTCATCCTTCATTGCATTATCTATCCAAGTCTGAACTTGGTGGTGAACCCCTCATTTTACATCATTCAATCCCCTAGAACATTCCCTTTTCCATATTTCAATCTCCTTTATATTGAAATCTCAAGTATTTATTCTTGAATGTGGACTATAGAAAGCCTTGTTGCCCTAGGTCCTAAAACCTTTAGTGGAGAAAATTTTCTTTTCTACAACACCATAGGCTTAAGTAATAACTTAAGAAACCAACAACCTGTAATAACAAGTCAATGATGAAATAGAAATCTTGTTTGAACTCCATGACTATTATCCTAGGTTTTAAGTGATAAACCCTAAACCCTATCTAAGAGCACAAATAATCCCATTTTGAGCTCACTCTACATCCTCTGGATGTGCACTTCATATTTTTGAGAAGCTCTCAGAAAACCCATATTAAATCTAGTCATAGATAATCCTTCAAACACCTGGAAGAACCTCCTACAACTATATGTCAATATTGTATAACAATATTGCAACCATCTGAGCAACTTTCTAATATTTTCAAATGCAAGCTCTTGTCTTCATCACACTGCACCATCTCTTCTAGAACCAGTTTCACTGCGTACCTTATCTCTCCTTGACATCAATGACACTTTTGAAATCAATTCCAACAACCCCCTTTACCAGATCAGGTCCACTACTCTCACAAACATCCTTTATCAGCATGCTAATAATATCCCTTGCATGATTAACTCCATCTTGCCTTTGATCTCTTATTGACATCAATGATACTTTTACATTAATTCCAATATCCTCACTTGCAAGATCAGCTCCATCTCTCCTCTAATCCCATTTTGACATCAATGACAACAATATGCCAACAATCTCCCCTTTTTTCATTGATGGAAAAACTAAATGCTCAACCTATTGTCACTAGTCTGATACCAATGGTGGATAACATCTGAGTTCACATCTCCTTTTGCATACCTACTCCTTTTCTCACACTTATGATCAATTTCATACTTTTTTCATGCTCCTCCTTTGAGAATTTTCTTGACTTTCTCTCCCTTTGACATCAATGGCAAAGGGTCACACTCTTGAATGTCTTGTCTCAGGTCACCATGTTGTTTTATCCTTTACTTCTCCTTAGCAATGGAAAAGGTACATGTTCTCCCCCTTTGACTAATACCAATTGAAGACAATTTATGCTCTCATACCAATTTGTTGCTCTCAAACTTTGACCATAATAGAAAAACCATATGCTCCAACTATTCTGTACCAATTAATATTATCTAATACCAGTTGAAGTTCCATTCATTCTTTGAACCAATCAGGTCTGATACCAATTGTAAATGTTTTGATTCATGCTTTGTACTAATTGATATCCTAGAGTACACTTATATCAAGTAAAACTTTGATTTGATACCAATAGCAGCTCCCCCTTAGACCTTTCTCCATTCTCTCTTCCTATATACCTGATCATTTTCTTCTCTTCATGCTCTACATCAACTAAACTGCTTTATACCAATTCACAATAGTCTGAAACCCACTGGAACCACTCTATACTAATTGTAACAAAATAAATTGATTGTGTATACAAAATAACACCTCCTCTGAAATAACTCCTCTACTTGTAGGAAAATACCATCTATACATTTTATTTTCTTAGCAGAGCACTCACACAACTTCTCTCCCAACTACAGATATTTTTTCCTTTTAACAAGTCATACAAGGATAAAAAGTGTAACTATAAATCTGAAACCATCAAGTCGTTAGAAATTTGTAGAACTCATTTTACCTGACTTGATCTCCTTTTCATTTCTAGGGATGAATAAGATACTAATTAAGCTTCCCCCTGGACTAATGCCCTATCACTATAGATTAGTGATGTAAGGTAGGAGCAGCCACATTGGGTGTTTCCTACTGACATTTCACTTTCCAGACCTTCTTTGGCTTCTTCTTGCCATGTCATCCTTCTTCTCAAGAATGTGTGAACTATTGTTCACTCTAGGGGACCTATTTATTTTCCTTTCATAATGTGCTATTGTTCTTACACAATTTTTTCTATAATTCTTAGCTATATGACCAAAATTACTATAGTTAAATCACATTACATTCTTATTCACTATAGGAGAAAATGAATCCTTATTCACATATTTTGTGCTTCTTCTAGGTGTAGTTCTACATTCACAAGCCCTATGACCAAATTGATTACAGGTATAACAGTAACCATAAAAAAATGAGGATTACCTAGTCATATATTTTATTTGTGTATGATGAGGTGGCCTTCTTGTCCTTTGCTTCTTCATGTATCTCATCCTTGTGAATCCATCTCCATTAGCTCCCTTTGTATGTTGCTTTCTCTTTAACTTTTTAGGGACTAATTTCTCCACCTTCTTATTTGTTGTGGGATTCTTCTTCTGATGATCAGAAACTAAATGGTTATTGTTCTTCTTGTTTGCAGCAGGTCTCTTTTCATCAACTCTCTTCTTATCAACAGTGGGCTCCATTTCTTCTTTAGCTTTCTTCACCTCAGCAGTGCTTTTTTCTGATTTTTCATTTCTAGAGGCATTTTCCTTGCAACATCTTGTGCAGGCTTTCTCTTCCTTGGTGCAACATCTTCCTTCTCTAAATCTATCATATAAATTTTTAGAAGCACTGGTAGAGGTACTCTTTCCTTTTTCAAACCCAAGGCCAACCTTTTCTTGAGGATTTTATGGCTTTTTTTATTTTACCAATTCATCTAATATCTCAAAGCCACCTTTTTAGCTTTAGACCCTTGTCAATCTACTCCTTAGAATTTTCTAAATCTCTTCTTAGGTCCATTATTTCTCCCTCTAACTTCATGCACTCATTTGATTTACAATGTAGTTCATATTTAACTACATCTTCTGTCCTTTTGGCTTCCTCAACTTTCTTTTTCAGAATAACTATCATTTGATCAAAATATTCTAAGTTTTTAGTTAGTCTCTCTATCTCCTTTTGAGCATTAATTTTTTGATCTTCATTTTCCTTCTTCAACCTTTTAATCTCATCTTGAGAATAGATGAGTTTACCTTCTAAGTCAACCTCACCTTCTTCTTCATCGAACGATTCACCTTCTCCTTCTTTATCAAACCTCCCAACATCTTCATCAAATTTTATTTCAAAATTCATAAACAGATCAGTTTCACAGACACTTTCATGTTCATCATTTGATCTACCATTTACATCAATTCACCCAATTTCTTTTCTTGTGTGCGAGATCTTCTTATTCTTCTTCTTACTACAATTTTCTTGCTTAGAGTTATGCTTTTCATCATAAATGTTTTCAAAATATAGATAAGCAATTTTACCTCTACATTTTTTGGAGCCTCTTCTTAGTCTTCTGATGAAATCAGCTTGCTCCTCCTAAGTCTCCTCACATCTAGAAGTAGATGTTTATATCTTCTCCCTTCTAGTTGCAACATCTCTTATCAATGTGTCTATAGTCTTCTCATCTTCACTTGTCTTCAGACTATCACACTTGCCTCCATGTGTCTGAATCTTGGCCTACACCTTGTTGTCATCACCTTCATACATTCTCTTTAACTCATTCCAAACTTCTTGTGCTATTTCAGAGTGTATAACCTTGGAATTAATAGATCTTGACATCCTTATCAGAATAGAAAAAATTTCCTTAGAATTGTCTTCATAAACCTTCCTTCCAGTAGTATCAGTGGGAAAAGTGGAAGGAGCCTTGTATCCCTTCTCAACTGACATCCACACACCAAACCTTAAATATTTCATATATACTTTCATTTTACTGTTCCAAAGCTTATAGTCTAATCCATCAAAGAGAGGTACTTCTTCTACAAATGCACCTTTTTTATTAGTCATTTTTGTGTTCACTTATCCAAGATCTACCTGAGCTAATTAAGCTTCTCCTAGGGAAGATGGGGCTCTGATACCAATTGTTGGAACACAACAATCTACTAAGAGGGGGGGTGAATCAGTAGATATTAAAATTTAGCTTGTTACAAGAATGAAGGTGTTGCCATTGATGTCAATTGGTCAACTGGTTATCAACTGGTTGCTACTATCATTGATTTCATGGATGTAGGATATTGGTTGTAAATGTCAAGGATATTGAGAAAATTATAATGAAGGAAGGTTGCAGGTGTTCAATGGTTGCTCTAGGTTTTACTCCGATATTTGCTCATATGTTTGTGTGGTTCAGATATGTTGATCATGGTTGTTGGAAGCTATTATATCTAGATTCTTGGCTTTTGATTCATTGTATAGTGTGAGTTATATTCACCAGTTGTGAGTTGTAGTTTTTTGTGTATCTAGCTGAGGTCCAAGAGAAATGTTGTTGGTCTAGATTTCTTTTTGGTTAAGTCTTATGACTTGTGGTTCTAGAGTTAAGTTTTATTGATTGTGTTGAAGATAATTTTTGTCTCTGGAAGGATTTGATCGTGCTAAGGGTTGTGTGTTCTTAATTTTTCTGTGTTTTACACTGGTTTGGTCGACCTTGTGTTGAACACTACTTTCGAAGTTGTTGTTCAAGGTTAAAAGCACAAAGTTGTGTCACACTTTCAACCAACTTATCAGCATAACTAAATTTAAGTATTTCTAACTAAAAATCAATTTTGGTCAAACATATGATCTAGTAAGACTCATTCTAGCTAAGTTAGATACTTCCACAACTTATTCAACTCAAATTGTTGGCTAAAAAATATGGAGCACCACTTTGAGTCCAATTTACCAAAAAAAAAAATATATTTGAAAAAATTGAAGTTTCGATAACTCCTACTAATGTAAACAACATTTTTTTTAAATATAAAAAATACCCTTTTGTAGATCCATAAGTTTAGTTTTCAAAAATATATTTATTTTAATAATTTAATTATTATTTATATTTTATTTTTTTATTTTTACTAAAAGTATATTCTTAGCACAAAATATTAGGTTGATTACCATGCCAAGGAAAAATACTAAAACTTATTAAAAAAATTGAAAATAATATGATGCACTAGATAAAAGAATCTATTTCAAGATGGTATAAAAAAAAATCCATTTTAGATAAATATTTAATATGAAAAATGACGCCTAATGGAAACAACTATTTTTTGATTCACACACATTTTAATATTTTTTAAAATATATATATTTATCAAAATTGGAAAAATATATATACATGCACTAAAATTTCAAGTTATCAATACACACAAAAAATTTGAAAGAAAAAAAAAATACTCTAAAAATTTTTACGTCTCATTCAACTTCATTTTTTAGCATTTTATCAGTAACTAAATTATAGTGTTAATTTATTAAAAACTAGTTTAAAATAATTTTTAACTTATTTAAAAAAATACAAACATAAAATATACTAAAAAATACATATTTGACTAGTTTACATCATTTCAAAATTCAAAACATATATGCCACTTTTCAGTGATTCAAGTTTAAAAGTTGGATCAGTGTTGGTCGTTTCCTTTATAAAGTGTGGCATGGCTTTGTTCTTTCACCATGTCAAAGCGTGTTGGGACATATATGGGTTCTCATCAAGAATGTGTTTGGGTCACCCTCATTATAATTCCACCCTAGGATGTTTTGGCGCTGACCTAATTTGAATTTATTGATGGCTGGTCGACTTTAGATATGTTTCAAAGTTGAAGATGGTATAAATATAGGATGAGTTAGTGGTGAAAAAGAGTAAGAGATAAGTGCAAATAAATAGAGTAGATAGGTGTGAAATAGATGTGAATCAGTGTGTATGTGTGATGCGAGTGTGGAAGATTAGTGTGAATTCTAAATGCTAAGTTTTCGTATGTAGTGAGAAGAAGGTGTACTCTATCATTCATGCATGTCTACAAGTGGTTGAGGAAATTGTGGTGGAATCTCTGTTGCATTGAGATTGTCTTCTCTTTGTAACATATCTCTTCTATCTTTTTTGTATCTCTGTGGAAGTGAGCCCTCCAGGTGGTTAACCCTGTTGGACGGTGAGTCTTGATCCGAACAGTGAGTCCTTGTTTTGGTAGTGAGCCTTTCTCTGGTAGTGAGCATTTGTAATCAGTTTTGATATTCCATAGTGTGAGTTAATCCTCACCATGATTTTCCCTCATTGGGTTTTCCACATAAATCTGGTGTTACTATGTTTGTGTGAAGGTTTTCATTTTTTACACTTGCACTTAATGTTTAATCATTTTGGCAGAGTTGAGGATTTTTGATTGATCTAAAGCTCTGGTGAATGAATTAAAAGTTTAAATTTTCTACAACTAATTCACCCTCCTCTCAGTTGTCTTTTTCAAAAATTTGTATTAGATCTTGGTTCCTTGGAGAAGAGCTTAACCACTTAAGGAAGGTTCGAGATGGCTGGAGAATTTACTCATGATTACCCGAGGTTTGATGGAACTAATTATGCTATCTAGAAAATACTGATGGAATAATATAAGGATTATTGTCGATATGATGTGGAGAAAGCTTACAAGATTACTTACACTCCTCCTCCTAATGGTCTGAGTACGGCTGATGAGATCAAGGCACATGAAGCGAACAAAAGTACGTTTTGAAGAATAGTCCTGTACATTTTGAGTTGATTAAAGTTCATAATCTAAAGAATACTAAGGAAATTTGTGATGCCTTAGAAAAGGCACATGAAGTAGATGAAAGGGTCAAAAAGGAAAAGTTGTAGAAGTTGGAGATGCAGCTTGAGCTCCTACATATGTCTGAAGATGAGAATGTTAAAGCCTATGTATAGAGATTGGATGAGGTAGTAGTTGGAATGCGAGGACGTGGTGCTACAAAAGATGAATCCAATATTGTAAAAAACATTCTTAGAACTATCCCTGATTCTTACATCGAAAAGGTATGTGCTATTGAATAATATATAGACTACAAGACTTACACTAAAGATCAGTTTTTGGGAATTTTGACATCCTATGAGATGAGAAAGCCAAATTTTAGAAATGGATCCAAGTCAGAAACTGTTTTTAAGGCTACCAAAGTTGAAGATCCGGATGAAGAAAATCTTGATGAAGTAGAAGTATGAAGAAAGGCTACAAAGGATACAAAAACTTTACTATAAGGATGAAGAAAGTCTCTAGCAAGTATGAAGGTAAGTTACCCTTTAAATGCTTTAGTTGTGGAGCAATAGGTCATTATGCTTTGAGGTGTTTGGAAAGAGCTAAGAGGAATAAACAAATATATGAGAAAGAAAAGAAAGGTAAGAAGATCAATAGAGAATATTATGTGAATGAGGATGCTAGTATATGTGATGAGGAATCTGATTTTGGAGATCCTGATGACAATGAATTTTTTTTCTTGGCTATAAAAGATGAACCTACTTCTGCTAATTCTGAAAAACAAGTGAAAGAATGCCCTCCGAAGGAGAAAAATGAAGGTACTATAATATCTACCCTACACACTAAACAAGAAAAGAACTATTGGTTTTTTGATAGTGGTTGTTCACATCACATCACTCGTGATAAGAGTAAGTTTTTTAAACCTGAAAAATATGATGGAGGCTTAGTTATGTTTGGAGATGATACTAGTGCTAAGATTTGTGGGATAGGTTCAGTAAGTTTTGATGGCAAGAATAATACTGATGATGTCTACTATGTTAATGGTTTAAGGCATAATCTCTTGAGTGTTGGACAGCTGTGTAGTAAAGGATATAATCTTGTATTTAAGGATGAAAAATGTGAAATCGGGAAAGATTCTGGAATAGTGATTGTTGGAGGAAAGAAATTTGAAGGAAATATCTATCAACTTAAGGGTGTTGATGGATGATACTTTATGACTCATATTAATGATAGTTGATTATGGCATCAAAGAATGTGTCATATGAATTTTGATAACTTGGCGAGGATCAGTACAGTGGAGGCCATGAGAAATTTACCAAGGATTACAAAGCATATTAATGTTATTTGTAGGAATTTTCAGTTTGGGAAGCAAGCAAGAAGCAATTTCAAATCAAAGGAACAATCTACTATTGGACTATTGGATTTAATTCATACAAATATTTGTGGTCCTACAAGAGTGAGAAGTTTGCAAGGTGAAAGGTACTTTATTCTTTTGATTGGTGATTATTCTAGATATACATGGGTTATATTTCTTAGAAAGAAGTCTGATGCATTCGATAGATTCAAGACATTTTAATCTATGATTGAGAATGAAGTAAATTTGAGGATAAATGCTTAAGGTCTGACATAGGTGGTGAATTCACCTCCCATGATTTCAATATCTTTTGTGAAGTGCATGGAATAAAAATATAGTTATCTACTCCAAGAACACCTCGGCAGAATGGAGTTGTTAAAAGAAAGAACAGAAAAATTCAAGAGGTTGCTAGATTAATGATTACTGAGGATGGTCTACTAGAATTTTACTGGAGAGAATCTATTCACACTATTGTTTATTATTCAATTGATTTCAAGCAAGAGAAAACTATACAAATACCCCCTATGAGCTATGGTGTGGAAGAATTCCTACTATTAAGTATTTCAAGGTATTTGGAAGCAAATGTTATATCAGATGGAATGAAGAAAATTTAGGGAATTTTGATGCAAGAAGTGATGAAGGTGTTTTTCTTGGATACTCTACTAAAAGAAAAGATTACATATGTTTCAATAAAAGACTGAGGAAGATTGTAGAAAGTACAAATGTCAAGGTTGATGAAGCAATGAAGAATTAAATTGATGTTGATAGAAATGTATCTAATGAAACTAATTGTGTAAGGATTGAAGAAGTTATGGAAGAATAGGAAAAGGATGAGCAAGAGAAGAAAAATGAATAAAAAGAAGAATAAGCTCTGATGGTATCCCCTAAGACACCTAGATATGTGAATAAAAATCATTCAGAAAGTTAGATCATTGGAGACAAGACAAAAGGAGTATTAACAAGAAGCAGAGCTGTTGGTGGTGAGGTAAATCCGTGTTTAATTTTTGAGATTGAACTGAAGACTATAAGTGAAGCATGTAAACATGAGCATTGGATGGAAGCTATGAAAGAAGAACTTATACATATTAAGAAGAATCAAACTTGGGAACTGGTCCCAAGACCGGCAAATAAAAACATTATTAGATCAAAGTGGGTATTCAAAAATAAGTTGAATGGGAATGAAGAAGTGGTCAGAAACAAAGCGAGGCCTGTATGTAAGGGTCACTCACAAGTAAAAGGCATAAATTTTTAGGATATTTTTTATCTGGTGGAAAGAATGGAAGCTATCAGGATATTTTTAGCATTTTCTGCTCATAAATATTTCAAGGTCTATCAGATGGATGTTAAGTCTACACTTTTGAATGGTGAAATAAAGGAAAAGGTCTACATGGAACAACCAGAAGGATTTCAGATTTCAGATCAACCGGATATGGTTTACATATTGAAGAAAGTTTTATATGGATTGAAGCAAGTTGCTAGATCTTGGTATGCAAGGTTAGATAGGTACTTGATTCAGCAAGGTTTCAACAAAGGTACAGTAGATATTAATTTGTATTTCAAAATTGAAAATGATAAAATTTTGATTATGGTTGTATATGTTGATGAAATTATTTTTGGAGGAAATGAAATTATGTGTAAGATGTTTATGGAAGAAATGAAAAAATAATTTGAGATGTCTATGTTTGGAGAGATTAATTTCTTTCTTGGACTATAAATTAATCAAACAGAGAAATGGATTTTTATTTCACATTCAAATTATGTGAAAGAGATTTTGAAGAAGTTTGGGATGGATGGTTCCAAACCGGTGCACTCCTATGGTGACTAGTTGCAAATTAGGTAAAGATGATGATTCACCTAAAGATGATCAAAGCAAGTATAGATCTATGATTAGTGGACAGTTGTATTTGACTGCTATTAGATCGGATATCATGCATGTTGCTTGTCTTGTGGCTATATTTCAATAAGATCCTAAGGAAACATGTGTTGTTGCTGCTAAAAGAATATTCAGATATTTGAATGGAACTTTGGATTATGGCTTATGGTGTCCTAGTGATACTAGCTTTATACTAAGTGCTTATACAGATGTAGATTGGGTTGGATGTGTAGATGATAGAAAAAATACAAGTGGTGGTGCATTCTTTCTTGGTTGCAGATTGGTGGCATGGTTGAGTAAAAACCAATATTCAGTTTCCTTATCTACTGCTGAAGTTGAGTATATTGTTGTTGCATCTTATTGTACACAAGTTTTATGGATGAAACGGACATTGAAATATATCACAGTTGTGTATGATGGTCCTATTTCTATCTTCTATGATAACACAAGTGCAATTAACATTTTAAATAATCCAATGATGCACTCAAGGACAAAGCATATATCTATCAAGTATCACTTCTTGAGAGAGAAGGTTGTGGAGAATGAAGTAAAGCTTTAGTATGTACCTATGAAGGATCAAATTGTTGATATATTTACGAAGGCTCTTTCAAAAGATACTTTTGATTATCTTCGGGAAAAGTTAGGGGTCATTGCCCCTCCTTTCTTGAACTAGATGCATATGGAGATGCATCAGTCTAGTGGGTCTATGGATCTTTCTTTTGGATTGGTGTTTTGGTGGTTACCTCTCAGGGGGAGTAGGTAGTGTCATGTGTTGTCATTGTATGAGTATTTTTTTTAATGTCAAAGGGGAAATCAATGTAAAATATCTTTTGTCTTTTCCATTGATTTCAAAGGGTGAGAGGAAGAAAATGAGATGGAGAAAAGTATCATGTGAAAAATATTATCTATTAAGGGGGAGAAATGGAAAGAAAAATCATGAAAAATGTGTTAAGAGCTAGTATGTTGTCTTTGATGGTTTTTCACATCATGTGTTGCCATCAATGACAAAGGGGGACATTTTTGCAAGAATGAAGGTGTTTCCTTTGATGTCAACTAGTCAACTAGTTATCAACTAGTTTTTCTTGTCATTGATGTCATGGATGTAGGATATTGGATGTATATGTCGAGGATATTAAGAAAATTGTAATAAAGGAAGGTTCTAGGTGTTCAATGGTTGCTTTGGGTTTTACTTTGATATTTTCTCGTATGTTTGTGTGGTTCAGATATCTTTATCATGGTTGTTAGAAGTTGCTATATACATTTTCTTGGATTTTGATTCATTGTACAGCGCGAGTTATGTTCACCAATTGTGAACTATGGTTTTCTATGTATCTAACTAGGGTCCAAGAGAAATGTTGTTGGTCCAGATTTTTTTTTGGTTGATTATTATGACTTGAAGTTCTAGAGTTAAGTTTTCTTGATCATGTTGAAGATAATTTTGATGTCTGGAAGGATTTGATTGTGCTAAGGGTTGTGTGTGCTTAATTGTTATGTGTTTTATACATTGGTTTGGTTGACCTTGTGTTGAAAACTACTTTCAAAGTTGATGAAGAGTGTTGGTACCTATTTGGGTCCTCATCAAGCATGTGTTTAGGTCACCTTCATTCTAATTCCACCCTAGGATTTTTTGGCATTGACCTAATTTGAAATTATTGATGGATGGCTGACTTTGGATATGTTTCAAAGTTGAAGATGGTATAAATACAGGATGAGTTACTAGTGAAAAAGAGTAAGAGATAAGTGCAAAGAAATATAGAAAACAGATGTGAAATAGATGTGAATCAGTGTGTGTGTGTGTGTGTGTGATGTGAGTGTTGCAGATCAGTGTGAATTCTAACTGTTGAGTTTTTGGATGCAGTGAGCAGAAGGTGTACTCTATAATTCATGCATGTTTGTAATTTGTTGAGTAAATTGTGGTGGAAATCTTTGCTGCATTGATATTGTCTTCTCTTTGTAACATATATCTTCTACCTTCTTTGTATCTCTATGGTAGTGAGCCCTCTGGATGGTTAACCCTGTTGGATAGTGAGTCCTGATCTGAACATTGAGTCCTTGTTTTGGTAGTGATCCTTTCTCTAACAGTGAGCCTTTTTTCATTGGTTTTTATATTCTCTATAGTGTGATTTAATCCTCACTATTTTTTCCCCTCATTGGGTTTCCCACTTAAATCTGGTGTTACTGTGTTTGTGTGAAGGTTTTAATTTTTTTCACTTGCACTTAATGTTTAATCATTTTAGAAGAGTTGAGGATTTTTGATTGATCTAAAGTTCCGGTGAATGAATTAAAAAATTCAATTTACTAAACTAATTCATCCCCCCTCTCAATTGTCTTGTTCAACATATCTCTTAAAAAATTTGTGCAGACTAACTTCTTAATCCCTTAATCGATATTATTGATTAATTCCTTTTAGTAATTTATGCATATTTACTAAACTAGAAGAGAAATAAACATGCACACACATAAAACATCACATAACAATAGACATACTTGGAAAACCCAAGATGGGAAAAACCACGGTGAGAAATGTTGCTAGGATCCACTATCCTAATCTAGCCTCACAATCAAATCCTCTATTATAATGTTTAAGGGCACCAACCTTAAGGAAGCACCAAACCCAAGGAGATACCAATCCCCTAATCTAAGCACCAACTTAGTTATCTGATGGCACCAACGAATCAGATTTACAATGAATGTACTAAAAATGATTCATATGAATCCAATTCTTTGTTACAATTCTAATATGTAACTGCTCATACCTTGCTTGGTAACTTTGCAGCCATCATTTCTTCTACTATTGCTGCAATCTCAGCAATACATCCCCTCTACTCTATAATCACTCTCTTTCTCTTTTTCACTTCACTCTCTTTTTCACTTAGAACAATTACTATTCTACCTTGTTGCAACTATACCTTTGCACTTGATCATTAATCCAAAAAAGATTATTTTGTTTGGGTTCTACTCATTCAAAGTGTGCATAGTCTTCCTACTACATATTCATCAATACATGACTCTATTCAAATATTTCTACCCTTGCATACTATCCTCACACACACATATAGAAAATATAACTACTACATAGATAATATTTTGATTGTCTTCCTTTTTGATTGACCCCACTGATCTAAAATCTCATTACCTTGAGATGTGTACCATCGTCCAGATCATCTTGAATCCTCTATTAGAGTTTACTCCACCTACTAACTTTACCAGCAAGCTTCTAGTGCATCGAGCCACACACACACACTATACAGATTCGTTGAATATGTTAAACCAAACAACCTACAAAACCCTAAACCTATAATACATTAAATGAATTCTCTTGACTATGTGATTCGATTTTGATCTCGATATCCTATTAGGGTTTTCTAGAAACCTTCATTACACAACCTTTGCATTGATCCTCACAACATTCAATTTAGATACAAATAATTTGCTAAGAATAGCAACCCATGAAAACCTAGAATTGGATATGTATTAAATGTGTTCTTCTATCCATTCGATTTGATTCTGATCTTCATCTCCTTTGCAAACTATGTCACTGCCCTACATATTAAATCTCCAATCAATCTAGTCATTGGAGCAGGTAGACCAATTAAATTCATTCACTGTGTCGGCTACTAGTCGAAATGCTTGTTTACATAGACCTAGCTGTTGAAATCTTCATATTTGAATCTGGGTCATCAATCTTGTCTCTTCGCACCATGATCCTACAATATTTTTTCATCTCAACATCTTTAAAACACAGTTATTGGATTGATCTCCTTTAAACTATCGCCATTGATTATTTTCCATTTGGAACCATAGCTATCGTGTATCAATACTTCACTTAGGGCATCATCATTCATTTCCAAGATGTGAAGCAACTTAACGACCATCGTTTGATCGCCTTCATTGAATCTTTGGCATCCATCTCATCTATCACACATCGATATTACACATATTCCTTCATTTCTTCTTCAACGATGTGAATGGACATAGTGATCACCGTTAGATCAACCGTCATTCAATCTACATTGTCCCTTGCTATATCGCTAGCTCTAACAATGGGCCCACTAAATATCAGCAAGTAGGAGGGCTACTACCATCTATCCACCTTTGACGTCACCTTCCACATCCATCATTACCACCTTATCGTCATGTCGAAGAGACGAATGAAATTTTCTCACTGATAGTTATATGTCTCCTCAAGATATCGTGTTTCCTAGCATGGATGGTCCCCACTGGCCATGTGTTATCCTTGTTAGCACCATGCAGCAGCCATCACCTATGTGACTTGAAATATTAGTCAATCACATGTCACCACTTGTGTTTACACATCATCCTTCATCATCATCAGCCTATTGGGTCCCACCAAAATCTTTTTCCTTCATCTAATGTCAAAACTTTGTTTGATCTCCATCATTCCCCACTCCTGTGCAAAGTATAGATGAGGTCACATCATAGGTTTCGTGGGCTACTGGGCACCGTCAAATCTTCTAGATCATACACCATCATTGATGGTCTTGATGCAATCATTTATTTCCACCTTTCATCATGACATCACCCTCCACTAACTTCATCTACCGCCTCCATAGGTCCCACTATGCATATTGTGAGCACCGTCGATCTCCAACATTCAATCACCACCATTCACCGCTATCCCTCGAGGCTTAACCGGGAACCACCAAACACTCAGAGGGCTGGAAGGGAGGCCATTAGATCTTTTTGCCTCAACCAACACCATCGATCTTTCGGAAGATAAATATTTGCATGGGACTTAGGAAATATTAAATGCAACAAATATTTTCTCAACCGATAATTGCTAGGAAAGGGATTGGTAACCTCAAATGACATCATAGGCTTAAGCAATAACTTAAGAAACTGAAAACTTGCAATAACAAGTCAATGACAAAATAGAAATCCTATTTGAACACCATGAATTTTATCCTATGGTTTAAGTGATAAACCCTAAACCTTGTCTGAGAGCACAAATAATCCCATTATGAGCTCACTCTGCATCCTCTAGACCTGCACTTCATGTTTCTAAGAAGCTCTCAGAAAACCCATATCGAATCTAGCCATAGATAATCCTTCAAACACCTAGAAGAACTTCCTACAACTATATTTCAAAATTGTATGACAATATTGCAACCATTTGAGCGACTTTGTAATATTTTCAAATACAGGCTCTTATCTTCATCACACTACACCATATCTTCCAGAACCAGGTTCATTGCATACCTTATCTCTCCTTGACATCAGTGACACTTTTGACATCAATTCCAACAACCTCCTTTATCATATCAGGTCCACTACTCTCACAAACATCCTCTGTCATCATGCCAACAATCTCTCTTGCATGATTAACTCCATCTTTCCTTTGATCTCTTCTTAACATTAATGACACTTTTACATTAATTCCAACATCCTCACTTGTAGGATCAGCTCCATCTCTCCTCTAATCCCCTTTTGATATCAATGGAAACAATATTCCAACACACAAGAATTAGGGTTAATAATAGAGGTATGGATGAGAAGAGTATGTGAAAAATGGGGTGGTGGAAGGTGGGTAATTTCATGGGAATGGAAAAATTAAGAGGATGAATGGAGAAAATTGGGGATTCATGTTGAGGAGGAAGGTAAATGATACATGAGAATGGTTGGGAAGGGGAGAATCATGGAAAATATTAACTTTACTAACTCTTTGGCTAATATCATTAAGAAAATCCATCACATATTATTTGGTCATGAGTAAACTATGAAGTGCATCAACTAGTGTAGAAGGATTAGAATTATCATCAACCTTAATAATTTCAAGTATAGAAAAATATATAATGCATGGGTTGTATCATTCTTCTTTTATGTTTTTACATTTTGCAAGATGGGCATCATGATCAAAATCCCCTTCTTCATTAAAATGCATATAAGTAGTTAGATTTTCAAGAACATGAGCCTTAAAGTGATCTATGGTAAGAGAAGGATTGAGTCTAGGGTTATGCCTAAGAAGAAGATGAGACATTAGAAGATTCTTTGAAATATAATCCTAAAATATGATTTGACCAAATGAGAAATTATTGGACAAAAAAGCACATAAATTTCATATTTGAAATAAAAGTGAATAGATTCAAAAGTTATGTTTAAAATTTCAAAAAATACAAAGAAGTTAAAACCCTATGGAAAAGCACTAGGAGGGTTCTAATGTTGGGTTTTCCAAATTGTATGGAAATAAAACACACCCTACACTCAATTTAGGAGATCTATATCTAGATACAACAAATCCAAAACCACTGAAAAGTTGAGACTAATAAATGTAAAAGATAAATTGAGAGGATTAGACATGCTTATCTCTTTTGTCAAAAAAATTTGTAATCAATGATAAATATTTTGATGTATATGTTGGTGATTTTTTCCAACTAAACCTTGAAATCCTCTAAAGGGTAGCCAACCCTTATGCACAATAATTGTAAAAGTTAGTGGAAAACTTAATGAGCGAGGATTTTTATGCCCTCACTCCTACACTTCAGGCTCTGTGAAACCCAAGAGGGTACTCCTTATTACACTTCAGAGGTATTTAATCCCTAAGAGTAATTTTATACACACATAAATTCCTATTGAATACAACTAAGCATCCTTTACCAAATATTTGGCTAGTCTTTGAACAAATTACTACTTAGCGCTAGGAATTCAGAGGAACTTCAAAGTTACACACCATAATTGAAAGTATTTTAAATGATTTTTTGTTCTCATTCCAAATCTCTAGCCAGGTTCATTTCTAGTTGGTTTATCTAAAGTACACTAATGAACAAACCAATGCTTTATCTATTGGGAAACGAAGTCAAATTATGTAATAACCAGTAATACATAAGCCAATCATACAGAGATTATTAGACTATTGTCACACCACATTGTAGTCTTCAACTCACTGTGTTCAATACAGAACTTCTTACCAAATCTTATGCTCCTCCATACAGATTTATGAGCTTATCTTAGCATTTAATCAACTCAATTAATTGAAGCCAAAACAAATCCATGCAATCAACCTAAACCACCAAAAATTAAATAGGGAAAGAGGATTCCCCAATAGGCTCCTAGGGATTTTCACATAGAAGCTAGTTGGTACAATGCCTCTCTTTCGCGCTAAGTATTCATGGTTTTTCATTCAAGATTAGGGGTTTATGTGTGTGAATGATGTAAAATATATCTAAATGGAAGGATCTAGATACTGAGAATGAAAATAAGTGATTGAATACTAATACTAAACCTAGAAAATGAGCTATGCTTGAAAACACGTTGTGATATGCAAATAACCTGAGAAACATAAACAAGCTGTTACATAAATGAATAAAACTAAAGGGGTACACCTAGGAGTGAGTTATAGAATGGAATGGAGACTGGAAATGCTACTGATGCTAAACTTCTGGCCTACTAGGGCACTTACGCCATTCTGGGCGACTTAGTCCCAAATCTAGAAAACTACACCGGAGCCTATTTCGGCAAAATCGGTGTCCAAATCTACAAAAACTTCCAAAAAATAGGTTCATTGGGACTAATTTGCAACTATTTGAGACTTATTCCACTTCTGAATCTCTAGAAATCTAAAAGTGGAAAGGAAAGCCCTCGGTCTGCACTTTGGTCCTTGATAGGTGTCTATTTCAGATTTTGCTGAAAACTGGTTGTAAAAGGTCTCCATGCTTCAATTAGGGCTTTGTTGACTTGAGTGACTTTCATGAGTTGACAACACATTTTTAACACCTTTCTCTTTGACAAACCTGAATACAAAAACCTAAAAAGCATACATGCAAAGAGGATAAAAAGGGTTAGGGTTAGAGAATAGGGGTTTTCCTTAGTCAAACCCCATTTTGGTAATCAAACCCTAAATGATGAAATGAAATAGGAAAGTAAAGATGATTGAATAACATGTAAATTTAAACACTCACCAAGCCCTTGTTGAAGAAGTCTTAAGATATGCAAGAACCAGCTCCAATGGATGATGTCTAATATGCTAAGTGCTTGAATGCTTGCTTGAGAAGATGGATTGCTTGAGTGCTTGTGAATATAGAATGAGAGTGATGTAGAAGGAGAAGAGATAAAATGAGGATAAAAACCCTTATTTATACATTTTATGCCCTAAATCCCCAAAAATAACACATCACTGGCCGACCTTAGGGTTTAGGAGGCAAAATCTCATTAGAATTTTGATTTATTTTTTATTTTTATGTCAAAAGGGACTAAGTCACCCAAGGTGGTGACTTAGTCCACTTGGAAAAATTCAAGTGGTTGTCAAGATTTAAAAGGTGGTTAATAATGTTTAGCGGGCTTGTCTCCCAAAACACACTTAAGTAAGGCCTAAAAGTATATTAAGGGGACAACTTAACATAAGAAAGGGTGAATTTATTGATGATAAGCCTAGGAAAGTGTGAAAGTATATTACAACACCTTAAAAAAAATTGGTACAAAGCTTGGAAAGAGGTAAAAATGGGTTGTTTAGATGAATTATGTTGAAAGGGTCTTAGAAAAGTGGGAAGATGTGTTACAACACTTCACAACACCTTTGTAAAACACCATTAGGTTATTATTGATTTGCAAGTGTTCAAGGCCTAATGTGAATATGTTGGCCACATTACAACATTAGATCAAAGGAAAACTAGGCCAAAATCCAAGGTAAAAGGCCTAAATGAGTGAAAAGTGTCAAGGCTACACTTTTTGGTGACACATTTAGCCCCCCCTTTAGTGAGAGGATGAACTTGCTTCAAACTCGCACTAAAGCATCCAAGACATGCATATCGAGAGGGATGCAATGTATTCATGCTACAAAGATTAGACAACTATAATCAAGAAGGATGATCAAGCCCCCAGGATCAAGATCCCATGGCAAACAAAACATTAGTACAAGAGATCACACAAGGATTTATGTGAAAGAGTGAAGAGAGAGGGAAAATCAGATCAAGCTTCGACTGTTTTTCCAGCTAGTTGTGGATCAAATCTAGGTTGTTTGTTCGAAAGGAAGTGTACTCACTCTAGGGCAACGAGACTTTCGATTGTTCATTGAGTGAGAAGGCCCAAAAGGTGAGAAACATATGGCTGGTATGTACCCACACACACATAGGTCGCTATGGGGAACGTTGTGTCACTGGTTGGGCTTCCCGCTTAACCATACCAAAGTTATACCTCCTAATAACTTTCATAAGGTGCCAAAAAATACAGGGTTTGTGGTTCATGAGGCAAGAAAAGCTTTGTATGCTTGGAACTCATTAAAAATTGCAAGATGGCACCACAAGAATGCAAGTTGTGTTATGCAAGGTGGCCATACATGCAAAATGAAAAAAATGTAACATGTAAAATGCAAAAGGGATGTTCAAAATAGTCTTATTTAGTCCATGCAAATTCTTTAACTTAGGGAAAATTGTGTATAATCTCTCCAAGAGAGGACCAATCAAAGAAAAGAAAATTTTTAACTTAGGGGATGCAGTGTGTGGCATCAGGCCACTAAGAGAAATGTAATATGCTAAGATAGGTCACACTTATGAAGGAAATTACACCCAATTTTATCCACAAAGCGAGAAACACATTGTATGAAGTAATAAAGTTGCACTATGAACCAAGAAAAAGGAAAAATTTAAAAGAAGTAATTCCAATGTATTCCCCCACGTTAAAGGAATTGTGAAATGCCATACTATGAGAAATTTCTTTAAAGTAGCCAAAAGGAAAAATGCAAAGAAGAAAGGACATGAGAGCCAACTTGGAAAGCCCTATGCCAAGTGATATGTTTCCAAGCATGGTTGCGTCATGGAAAGGATAGTATGTCACATGTGAATCAACTTAAGACATGTCATCCACATACCAAGCTTGCTCTTATTTGTTCATGAAAGGTTAATGACTAGCCAAAAGAGGAAATGAAAAGTGGCATACGAGGACAAGCCTAACAAACCCCTTGCCCCCACTTAGTGTAGGGAAAAGGTGAGCCAAATAGGATGAAGGTACGTATCAGTGAGAGGAGGTAGGTGCTTCAAGACAAGGAAGAGCACCACATTTCATGAGATGCTAGAAGTTTATTGTTTGAAGAAAATGGAGAGAAGGGAGGTAACCCTAAATTTTTCTTGAAAGAGTATGACATGTCAGTTTACGTCATGTGTACATTGCATCCATGTGTAGGAGGGATATTGTATCTGATACCATAACAATCTTCCAAGTTAAATGAAGGGGTTGTGTGCTTTGGAGAAGGATTGGTGGTTGTACAAGAACACAAATCCTTTTTAGTGTTATGTTTTGTTCCTACATGAGGGATGGGAGTTATATAGTAACCATCACCACCATGGGGTAATTTTGTTGATTTAGAACCAAGTTGAGCATATAAAACATAGGGTTTCTTTGTTTTAGGTTTTGATATTTCACACTCTCCATTAAAGGGAGGCATAAGACCCCAATCATTACTAGAACTTGTATTTGAAAATTAATTGTTTGTATAAGACTCTTTGGACCAAGAGGGTGAGATTTTGAAAATTTTATTGAAAGGAGGTGTAGAATCTAACGACCCCCAATTATCACAAAATATTTTTGTTGTGGGTGAAGTATTGGCATCAACTTGTATAAGTTGTGATCTAGAAATGACAGGATTAGGGGAGTTGGAAATGTTGTGATTAGTTGATTCATAGCTTCGTTCATCTGCATCAACCATTTATATCCTGTTATTGTACTCAAATTTCATTGTACAGTGAAGGGTAGATGGGACTCCTTTCATAGCATGAATCCATGGTCTCCCTAGGAGAAGATTGTATGGAAGGGGTCCTTGCATAATATGGATAGAGGTAGGCAACACTACAGGTCCAATCTTGATAGGTAAGGTGATCATCCCTAGTGGTTTCCTATTAACATTATCAAAGCCATGAATATGAACATCATTAAGATGAATGAGCTTTTTGTCCATGCCAATTTTGTTGAGGAGGTCCATGCTACAAACATTAATTTTTGCTCCATTGTCAATGAGAGTGTGTCAAATTAAGGTTTCATTAATGATCACCTTTATCGTCAAGGGATCATTCTTGTTTTGAATCTCAAGTTAGGGTAATTCTTGTTTAGGGAATGTGATTTCAGATTGAGTGACTTACATGGGATGAGAGGATGATGTTACATTATGTGATTGTATGTAGGATTGGATCTCCTCCATCTGTATTAGTAACAGTTCTTGAAATAGAAATTTGAATGTAGGTGAAAGTTGAATAAGTTTCCATATTGATATATTAGCAGGAGTATTTTTAAGGTCCTCAACACTAGGGACTCTAATTTGAGAAAAGGGTAATGGCATAGGAGTGGTGTGTGATCCCCTATATGTTTGAGTCACTAAGTTAAAACTTAGCGGCTGCAAAACATTGTTATGATTAGATTGCATCATGGATTTGAAGAACTCTCTTAGTTTTTTGTGTGATTCACTAGTGGGAAGTGACATAGGAGGCTCACTAATTAAAGGAGATCCCACTTCTAATGTCACTGTATTATCTTCACCTAGGGAAGGTTTAGTTTTTGAAGGGTGTTTCAATGTTCACATTTGTTTGCACCATGATATTCTCCCTAGGAGGAGAGTTTTCAGGAGAACTACAAACCAAATTTTCTTCATATTCAAAGTTTGGTTCTTCTAAACGTACTTCATCGCAAGTAGGGTAATGATCAATGGGGGAATTGTCTTGTTTAATAAGGGGTTCCTTAGGAGAAGGGGGACAACTAAGATAATCATGACTTTCATCGATTGTATTTTCTACCAGTAAAGTATCTTCTTCACAACTATGAGAGATACTAGGAGAAGGACAAATATGATTGTCATGATCCCCTATGGTTTTTTTGTCTTGTTCATGAAGAGACGTAAGAGGAGAGAGACAAATAGGATTCTCATAACTCTCATTGATTGGTTATTCTACCAGAATATCTTCTTTTCGCATAGGAGAGATATTAGGGGAAGAACTAATATAATCATTAGGAATTTCCAAGGTTGTATTCTCTATCACTAAAACTCTCTCATAGGGGGAGTGTAAGGAAGGCTGTTAGCATATCTAGATATGTACGATACTAGCATTATTTGAAAAAAATTGAAAAGTACATGTAACCATTTCATGCAATGTTTCAGCAATATAGACAATGTATATGCAAAGATACAAAAATAGTTTTATCCATTTTATGCTATGTTTTAAGAATGTAAGTTGGGACTAAGTCACCCAAAATGGCGAATTAGTCCCAATAGCAAATTTTTTTCAAATTTTTTGATTTTTTTCATTTGTATTGATGTGTTTTAGGCTGTATGATGCAATCCTAAGATTAAAATATAAAATTTTACAAATTTTCAATGAAAATATATGCAAAAAATCAAGTTGAATGAGCTTTTTACTAATGCAATTATAAAAACCCTAGAAATGCAAAACAATGCAAAACCCTATTGCAAGCTTTTCGTAGGATGCAAAAATAGAAGTTGAGAAGTGTTCTAAGGATGGGTTCACCAAAATGAACCACCAAAAATGAAATAGGGAAAGAGTATTCCCTAATAGGATCCTAGGGTTTTTCATCTAGAACTTGGTTGGTATAATGCCTCTCTTCTGCGCTAAGTATTCTTGGTGTTTCATTCAAGATTAGGGGTTTATCTATGTAATGTGTGTGAATAATGTAAAATGTATCTAAATGGAAGGATCTAGATGCTAAGAAAGAAAATAAGTGATTGAATACTAATACTAAACCTACAAAATGAGTTATGCTTGAAAACACATTGTGATATGCAAATAACCTAATAAATATAAACAAACTATTACAGAAATGAATAAAACTAAAGAGGTGCACTTGGGAGTGAGTTGTAGATTGGAATGGAGACTATAAATGTTGTTGATGCTAAAATTTCTGCCTACTGGGACACTTACGCCATTTTGGGTGACTTAGTCCCAGATTTGGAAAACTGTATCGAAGCCCGTTTCAGCCAAACAGGTGTCCAAATCTACAAAAACTTCTGAAAAAAAAATTTAGTGGTACTAAGTAGCCACTATTGGTGACTTTGTCCACTTTTGAATCTCTAGAAATCCGAAAATGAAAAGGGAAGCCCTCGGTCTGCACTTTGGTTCCTGACAGGTGTCTAGTTCAGATTCTGCAGAAAGGGGGCTAAAAGAGGTCTGCAAGATTCAATTAGGGATTTTTTGACTTGAGTGACTTTGATGAGTTGATAACACCTTTCTCTTTGAAAAACCTGCATACAAAACCCTACAAAGCACACATGCAAAGAGGAGAAAAGGGGTTAGAGTTAAAGACAATAGGGTTTTTCCTTAGTTAAACCCCATTTTGGTAATCAAACCCTAAATGATGAAATGAAATAAGAAAGGAAAGATGATTGAATAACATGTAAATGTAAACACTCACCAAGCCCTTGTTGAAGAAGTCTGAAGATATGCAAGAACTAGCTCCAATTGATTATGTCTAAAATGCTAAGTTCTTGAATGCTTGCTTGAGAAGATGGATTGCTTGAGTGCTTGTGAATATAGAAATGAGAGTGATGTAGAAGGAGAAGAGATAAAATGTGGAGAAAAACCCTTACTTATAATGTTATGCCCTAATTCCCCAAAAATAACACATTACAGGCCGACCTTAGGGTTTAGGAGGCAAAATCCCATTAGAATTTTGATTTAATTTTGATTTTTATGTCAAAAGGGACTAAGTCACCCAAGGTGGTGACTTAGTCCACTTGGACAAATTCAAGTGGTTGTCGAGATTTAAAAGGTGGTTAATGATGTTTAGCGGGCTTGTCTCCCGAAACACACTTAAGTCGGGCCTAAAAGTACATTAAGGAACCAATTTAACATAAGAAAAGGTGAATTTGTTGATGACAAGCCGAGGAAAGTGTGAAAATGTATTACAACACCTTAAAAAACTTTAGCACAAGGCTTGGAAAGAGGTTAAAATGGGTTGTTTAGATGAATTATGTTGAAAGGGTCTTAAAAAAGTGGGAAGATGTGTTACAACACCTTTTTAAAACACCATTAGGTTGTTATTTATTTCCAAGCATTCAAGGCCTAATGTGAATCTGTTGGCCACATTACAACATTATATCAAAGCAAAACTAGGCCAAAATCCAAGGGAAAAGGCCTAAATGAGTGAAAAGTGTCAAGGCTACACTTTTTGGCAATACACAACCAAAACAATTGATGAACTAGAAGATCATTAACCCTTTCATTAATAACTTGTAGGAGAAATCACATAAGAGATTTTATGTATAAGAACTTAATATTTTCCTTGATTTTTGTGGCTTGCATAAAATTGTTTTAAGATTACTACATACTTTATTTATACCCTAGACATCCTACTATTCTAAATATCAGCAGTTATACTATATACTTCTTCTTGAACATATCTCTTCACCTAGAGCATTATAAGACTCCAAAATCGACCTCTGTAATCAGCCTTGAAATCCCTTTTATAGAATAAGGAAGCAACAAGCACCAAGCTGAATTATAGTCACATTTAACTTCATTTCATTTTTAATTTCACCAAACTTCAAAATATTACCTAGACAATTATTACTAATCATTTGCAACACAAGGGAGAGAAAAATATCAAAACCATTCACTGGAGAAGTCCCACCAACCTTCCAAAAGGTGTCACATCACAACATCAAAATTTACACATTCATGTAGACCTGTAGAAGTCACCATCAACACAAAAGCAGGAAAACAAGAACCCATCTCACAACACGCCAACCCAAAGAAAACAAGTCATCAAAAAGGGAAAAAACCTAAGCATCAACTTGGAGAGGGAGCGGGGTGCTATTCTACCTAGTTAATAGAAGAACAAGAATGCCCACTTGGTGTCCTTATTGAAAGTGGATTAGCCATCTCCACCTCATCTTACTAATCAGAAAAATTACACACAGACATGAGATATTGGTGGTAGCCAAAGTCACTTTCATCTCCACTATCTGAGGGATCATCTGAGACTTCAATGGGAGACTGATGACATCCCATGAAAACTCTGTGATATTTTTTCTTCCTTGCAACTTCCCTCTTAGGCCTATCAACTTTATTCTCCTTGCCTTTGACCAACTCCTTCGAGAAAATTTGGTTCCTTAGATGATATACACACTTCAGAACACCCCGTGCATATTTCCTATCAGCTCTCACCTTCTTCTTTGGTGTTAGAGGAACCTTAGGCACATCTTTCTCCTCCCTGGGTATAGCACTCTGAGACTCAAGGAGTCTCATGGACCTACGAGATGGGTTGACAGATACGCTCACCTTACCCATTTTTGATGGAGCAATTCATCAAATTTCTTTAGGACAGAGACACCACCCTCTACGTAAAATAACTAGCTCACACTCTGCAATTACTTAGAACACTTCATACACCTATCCCCAAACTCTTAATCAACAAATGGTGAGAATAACAAGCAGGAAATCCTCAATAAATAGACTAGTTGCAGCATGTATTCATTAATATTCCAAGGGAGTTCGCACAAGAGATCCATCAACCAGCTACTTGGATTTTGAATCCCAATCATTGATCACACACTGAAATGAATCAATGGGTAATCAACCAAAATGGTTAATTATGAAAAAATTAATGTGCATGCGCTAGATACCTTTTCCCAATCAGAAAACTCAAGTGGATAAACACACACTCCATCTGCATAATTAATCACATACTTAGCACCTGATAAAATATTTCAAGTCACATTTACCCGCTCGCCCGTGGGAATTAATTTACTCATAATTCACCACCACAAGATAGCGAGGAGCGATCATGATTAATCCTTAGAATATCAGCCCATACTTCATCTTGCTTCAAATTCTTCATCCCATGTGTACTAGCACCTGACAAAATTGATGGCCACAAACACAAGCATCTCCCAAATCTTGAATCTGTGCCAAAGACTTAGTTAAAATTTGGTGATGTTCTAAACCTTGATGCAATCTTGGCCAAAATTTAGCAGTATTTTATCTCTGCTAAAGTGTATTGGACCCTTTGAATTAGTCCACGTGGTAGTCGCCCGCTTGCTCCCTGAGAAATGGGAGACACAAATGAGGCCCTCACGGGATGGTTGGGATTGGTCAGTATAGTCCACGACACCCACCATCAATCGTTGATCTGAATCCTTATCGGGGTACACATCGTTATTAAAACCCAATGGGTCCCTCCATGGAGCAACAGATGTCAGCGTGCCTGTCAGCCTGTGTCCCTTTATAAGCATTAAAATAAAAAATAGTGGGGTGGCGAGGAACGGTGGATATTGGACCACGTTTCTCCACAATCACCTTAGATTTTCTTTTGGTATTGTTTGTTGATTACTAAAGATATATGGTGCACCATAAAGAGTTTACACGTATCCAATGCCCGCTAGCCTGTGTGACCTTTTCACCTTAATAAACAGAATGAACGTGTTGAAATGCACAAGACAAATGAGAGGGGGGTGAATCAGTTGTACCAAATTACTTTATTTCTAATCTTAATCAATTCCACTTTAACTTAATTTGTTATTAAGTGTAAACTTGAAAAGCAAATAACAAAAAGCAAACACCAAAGACACCAGATTTATGTGGAAAACCCAATGAGGGAAAAACCACAGTGAGGATTAACTCACAATATAATAATAATGCAATAGCAAATACAAAGGCTCATTTCCCATATACAAAGGCTCACTGCCTACAATAGGACTCACTATCTAGAAGGAGGCTCACTACCTACAAATAAAGAAAAAGACAAATAAAGATCCACCACAATAGGTTCCACACAGTTGCAACTTGATCAAAGGATTGCAGACACCATCAGCTCATTGCTTTCAGGAATCTAGCACATCAAAGTATTGTTGCCTTGATTCGCTCTTACACACTCTACTTTTCGCACTTGTTCACACACTTTACTTCATGTCTTTTTAATTCACAACATCTTGACTTGCTTTTATACCATCTTCAACCCTAGAAACTTTCTCCAAGGTCGGCTATGCATTCTTCATTTTAAAAATTCGAATCAGGTCAGCTAGTCAGCTTTCCCACAGTGGATAATAATGAGAGAGGACCAATTACACATTTAATTAGGACCCAAACAACATCTTGGATCAATCACACACTTCCTTAATTAAATACAAATCTTTATGTAACATGTAAACACCAAGTCGACCAAACCTAATGAAAATTCCACTAATATTTGAAGTACGTGCATCTCCAACAAGATGATCACATGTGGATCACCCAACACACTTCACTAGACACTGGAACACCTCTTAAAAACCTTCAATTACATGATCTGTAACAACTGCAACAATCTTCAATCACATAAAACTCTTCAATAGTCCATCCGGACTGAGTAGAAACACACTGTATCTCTAGACCAAGCTTTTCAGAGCACCAAACCACAACAACATTTGCTAGAACACAGAGAACAACAGGATTAACCTTCTTCCAGATCTGCAAGATCTAAACCAAAACACCAGAAGACTGTGGAGCAAAAACATTTCTCCCAATCCACAAATAAATAGTTCTACCAAACCGGTTCACACACTAGTGAACACATCTTTCACTCTCCATCGACTTAAAAGCTAAAACTTAGGATATATCATCCATTGAAGCACATAAATAATACCATAGATTTGTACAAGCATAGGATCAACATAGAATAATGTAGAGCACAATACCGGAGCACACTCATAAAACATACTCAACACTACCTTCATTATTTCTTAATTTTCTTAAAATCACTTGGCATCAACACAACTGCAACATCATAAATATAGCTCCATGTACTCTAAACACTTCTGCATCATCTCAACTATACAAGTACCATCTGCAATCACTCTGAATTGTGTTGACATCAATGACAACACCACCAAACTTATCCATACTTGCAATAGGATGGGTGTGCGGGGAACGGCTCAAATGAAGACACGTGTAGTGATACCCATTTTCAATCCCATTTGAAGCTTTGTTTTCTAGTCGCATAGAAACACTAAGCACATCACTTGTCATGACACATGGCAATCACTCGCTAGCTCGTTCATTTATTTTAATGAAAAATAAACAAGAATGGGCATGCAGGAATGGTTGTGATGTTTCCACGTGTTTCATCGATCATCATTGATTCCTTCTGATACTTTCTGGAGTCTTCAATAAAGGTGTCGCGCCCACCTAAGCACAAGACACGTGGCTTAAGCTCGCTAGCTTATGTGAATAAAATAATAAGCAAAAAAATGGGAACAGGCGTGTGGGGAATGGTGGAGATTTACTCGCAACAATCGAACGGCCATCATGGATTTCCATTTCTACACATGCCAAAAAAATTAGTTCTAAAGATGGATTCATGACTAGTTCGAGGACACTTAACCCTCAAGGAGGAAGACTTAAAACCTAAGTCCTTAAGCATGAAATTACTAAGCTCGACCATGGAAAAATTAAAATGATTAACTTATAGTTGGTGACCGACAAACCTAACCCAAGTGGTCGGTGAGGATAACGATTTCAATGGCTCAAGACACAACTTAAGTGACTGGTAACTGAGTATACAGGTTAATGAAGGATTATATTGTTCAACGTTCATGACCATACAAATTTTGAAAAAAGGGTTTTCAACCTAAAATCCTAAGCCCTACCCTTAAGCTCAAAAGCATAGAAATATGACAAGGAAAGACACACCACAGATTCTCAAAAAAAAATAAAAGCTCTACCAGTGGCTCATGCTCGGGGACCCATACCCCCTGGTGGGTATGACGAGAAACTAGATCTCATGGTGAAGCAGACCAAAATAGAAAGACAAAAATTGAGGAGCCTACCCGGACAAGGAAAACAGACACAACAAAAAGAAAACACACCAAACCTATATACACTAATTGCAGGCCTATACAATGCACACCTCGTGGAGTTTAAGCAACCTTCTTTTTCAATTTCACAAGCTTCACTCCTCAAATTGGTGGCCCCCAGGCCCCCAAAACTTAAGGCCAACTTTTACCTCTGTCAAAAAAATTATCCTTTGTTGTTTGTGATGGATCACCAGTTGTCCCAATAATTTCCCAAGAATCAACTCCATTGTGATTAACACAATCAACAATGTCTAATTGAATTATAAAAGTGAAACATTCATAATCAACCTAGTTAATAACATCACAGACTTCGATCTTATATTCAGTTTGCATCTCAAACTGAAAACCTTCATAAATACTTTGGTGTGTACCTTGTAAACAACCCTTAGATGTATCAAAAAGGAAAAAATAATACTTAGGAACATCCTTGAATTGTTTTGTACCAGAGAATTCCTCAGTATCATGGGAATAGAGGTCATATGCATCATTGACATCCCATGATTGGGTAAATGTACTCACCTCAAGTTCAGTAACATACTCTGACTCATTCTCCAAATAATCATTTAGCTCAAAGAAAAATACCTCAAGAATAGGCCCAAACAAATCAGCACTCGTAGGATCATCAAAGAGACACTCATGCACAAAGGTATATCCATGTGCAATATCAGGTAGACCAACAAATTCTTCAACATTATCAGCTAGAAATGATGTTGATTCAAGTTCCATACACTTGTCATGATGTACTTCTGATCATTTAAAAACCTTCGTTCATCAATGAGTACATCATCATCCTTTTCATTTATAGCAGACATTTCCATTTCTGCTTCACACAAACAACCATGATCAATAGGGAGATAAGCACATTCATCTGCCCCTTTATCATTTCTTGCTCTATGCTCAGGATCAACCCACTGAACACATACATTTTTACCTTTAGATTGTTCATTATTCACACAATTAACATGCTCCATTGGTGGCATGTCCTCATTACATTCCATGTTTACATCCCATATCATTTGTTCATTCACTTTTGCATGAGTGACCTTATCAATATTCATATCACTGCATTTGTCATGTGAATAAAGTACATCTTGATCATCTTCATAGGGGTAGTTACAATCCACAAAGGAAAAAGCAAAAACTTCAGTCTCATGTTGATCTTCAAATTTACTAACCATATCTATGTCAGATGTAAGATAACCAGAAGCAATACCTTCGAGGAGCTCATCAATGCATTGCCTTGTTTTCTCATTGACATACTCCAACGCCATATTGGATGCATCATCAGAGTCATCAGCAAAGAGTGGATTATTTTTGCACCAATAATGATCACCATCTCTTATTTCTAGTGAAGATGGAAGCTCATCAAATAAGGGGTTATGTCATACATTCATTGTTGTCATAAAAGCTTCTCCTCCCTCAGCATGATGGTCCAAGTCTTCCATATCATCATTGTATTCAAAATCATTACAATCACTAGAAGAGCATAGAAATATATTTTCAACTTCATTCACATCATCAATGATCAACATGTTTGATCCACATTCTGAAATCTCTCCATAGGAGGAGGATTGTTCCTCCTCAAGTAGATATACATGTCCATTATCATTTTCACACACCCTATTCAAAGCAGAAGATTCCACCTCCATTTTATCAGGGTAGAGAGAGTCAATAGAGGAGTGACCACATCCATTGTCCTCATAGTTACTACAATAGGTAGATCCATCAATACTAAAACTATGTTTAGACTGAATGCTCAAATCTCCATTTCTAACATCTTTCCCACTAATTTGCAATAAGGTTTCAACAACACGTGCATCACTGCTAGTGACCGAATCTTGGTAGGGAAATATTTCTCTCCTCTCTTCTACGTCTTCCTTATTCAAGATATCCCAATGATGAAATTCATTCCTCTCTATGTTTCCTTCAAACCCTATGTCTTCATTTTCATCGCCATTGTATTGATCAGCATACGTGTAACTTGTGAAGTGATTACAATCATTACTTTTACCCATATAACAAAATGAATTTTCATGCTCCGCTATACATTCTCCATTTTTTTGCATTGTTTTTTGGTTTTCCTACACTATCAATATTTTGAAACATCACCTCTTGTACATGATCACATTTGACTCCTACAATCTTTATCCACTCAAACACTTGATCAAACTTCTGAGGCTTCAATTCCTTTGGCAATTTACTCAATTCAAAATCATAAATTTCACAGAACAAATCAATGCATATTGAATCCTCAGGTCTAAGATTCTTAGGAACCTTCAGCAAAGCATCCAAGAATCTTGAGAATAAATCATAGGGTGACTCTTCTTTGTGCCTTTTCATTTCATACAAATTCTTAATAAAATACATCTGATAAACTTTACTCAAAATTTGTTGATGTTCATCTTGAAGCTTACTATGACTTGCATATTGTGGTGATGGGGAAATCAGAACATCAAACGCACTAATATCTTGACAAGCATTCCTATTGTCTGATTCGTGAATTCTATTTGTAAGAATTGTGCTAGGATAATCAATGCTTTCCTTATATCTTTTCATCATTGAATATTTCAAGTTATTTTCAATATCCATGGCAATTTGATATTCCTGATATAATGTTGTGGGTTCCTTGTTTCTTAGCCAATAACTCATCTTACTATCAAATGCACCAAGATACACAACCAAACACTCAACATCATTTGGTCTTATACTTTCTGGAATATCTCTTATTTCCTTTGAGAATCTAAGGTTGAAAGTAGTTACCAACTCATCCTCATTTCTATGGATTTCCATAAAAAAAATTCTTACCACATTTGGGTTTACCCTTTCACCAAATTGTTCTACAAAGGCCACCATAAACTGATTCCATGAAGCTATAGAATAGGTTGGTACATATGAGAACCGATTTCTAGCATCATCCTTCAAATACTAAACAAAAATCTTCATGAAAACATCCTCATGATTCACCTCATAATCCCCCATCATATCCACGAATGTTTGTAAATACTTAGAGGTTGATTCTGAGCTTTTCCCTGTGAATTTGGGCAAATGTTTCCTAACATTTTTAGGAATCAAGTTTGGGAAACCTTTAATACAACTAAAATCCAATGGCATATACCTTTCAATAACAAAATCCCTTTGAGGGTATGGTAAAAATTGTTTTCCCTGCATACTTTTACTTGCTATGTCACAAGGAAACCTTCTTATGTTCATATAGGTTAAATATTCGTGTCTTAAAGCTTTCTCAAAGGCATAATTCAAAAATAAACATACTTCTCAAATCATTACAGATATTACACATTACACATTAGAAGTATGAAAAGGACCACTAATATTCCCTTTCTTAATGCAATTTTATTTAATAGGGAACCATTTATTATCTCCAAGTCTTGCATACTTCTCATAAAATTTTCTTTTACACATGATAATACTTTATCTAGATTATGAGAATACCTGGAAACTTGTGGCAGCTAGTAACCTTTCTTCTTGACTGAAAATATTTTCAGATCTGAAACTTTTCTTCACATCTTCAGCAGGTTCTTTAGACAGACGCCACCTCTCTTCTCAGAGGACTGAACTTCAAGCAATATGAAGCTCTTTTGATGATAGATTTCCTTATGGGTCTCCTCTAACAGAAAAGTCACACAAATTCTTTGAAATTTTCTACAACACAACCACTTCCAGGTCTGAAAACTTCACAATATCTGAACCAAATGTTCAGATTCATCAACTTATTGACTCTATGATATAACAGCTTCCAAATAGGATCCTTCTATCAAAAATTTATCAAAGTTCTCCCCAGTAAAGTCGCCATTTCTGTTGGTGACTCGTATGGGCAAACAAGATACTAGAATTTCCAATCAGTGGTTACAAATTTGAATGAATCTTTTGATAAGACTATCTACAACCAAAACTTTTGAGTTCATCCCTGGTAGAGTCGCCATTTTTGTTGGTGATTTTTTCCAACTAAACCTTGAAATCCTCTAAAGGGTAGCCAACCCTTATGCACAAGAATTGTCAAAGTTAGTGGCCAACTTAACGAGTGGGGATTTTTATGCCCTCACTCCTACTGTTTGGGCTCTGTGAAACCCAGGAGGGTACTCCTTATTACACTTAAGAGGTATTTAGTCCCTAAGAGTAATTTTATACACAGATAAATTCCTATTGAATACAACTAAGCATCCTTCACTAAAGATTTGGCTAGTCTTTGAACAAATTACTACTTAGTGCTAGGAATTGAGATGAACTTCAAAGCTACACACCATAATTGAAAGTATTTTAAATGATTTTTTGCTCTCATTCCAAATCTCTAGTCAGGTTCATTGCTAGCTGGTTTATCTAAAGTATGCTAATGAATAGACTAGTGCTTTATCTATTGGGCAATAGAGTAAAACTATGTAATAACCAGTAATACATAATCCATTTATACATAGATTATTAGACTATTGTCACACCACATTGTATTGTTCAACTCACTGTGTTCAATACATAACTTCTTACCAAATCTTATGCTCCTCCATACAAATTTATGAGCTTATCTTAGCATTTAATCAACTCATTGAATTGAATCTAAAACGAATCCATACAATCAACCAAAACAATTGAAGATGAACTAGAAGATCATTAACACTTTCATTCATAACTTGCAAGAGAAATTACATAAGAGAGTATATGTATAAGAACTTAATATTTTCCTTCATTTTTGTGGCTTGCATAAAACTGTTTTAAGATTACTACATACTTTACTTATTGTTGATCACCAAAGCTTGCACCTCTCCGATAGTCTTATAGGAAATTCAGTGAGTGGGGGGACAATATGTGTCTCACTGAATACCTTCGGGATTTTTATAGAAAGCCAGCTCTTCTTTGAGTTTTGGAAAAGGGGTAGAATGAAATGAATATAAAAAATGAAAGTGGTGATGCGCTAACGCTTTTACAACATTTCAAAGCCTCAAGTTATTTTCTATGAATGATATGATAGACATAGAATACCACAACCCTTCATTGTTGGGAAGAGAATGAACAGCAGAGGCTAGATACAAGCACAGTGCAATCATTCAATCTACCCGTAGGAAGTGTTCGTTAAGATCCGACCAAGCATAGAAGTTTCAAGAGTTAATAGAAAACATTCAAAAGCCACATAAACTCTCCCTCTTAATATAGCATGACATGAATAAATAATAACCTTTAAAGAAGTAGAGAAGTCCAATGACATAATCTGGTTTCTACAGGTTACGACTTTATCATGCAAACATATAGCATGGAAATCGAATAATCAAACTATTCAGATTAAGCAAGACATAGTGTTTTATTTTGAACGAAGATATAAAGAAAGAAACATTAACAGAGGCCATATCATGCACAATTTCAAATTTTTATCCCAAATAACTTGTACTTCAAATATCAAATGAACTTTAAAATAGAGGTCGAATTCCAATCTGACAATAGTTTGAGTAAAAAAGATATAACATGTCAGAGTGAAGCAGTGTTCTGTAAACTTTTATGAAAATAATCCTATAACTATGAAAACTTAAAGAGATTTTTCCAAAAGGAAAACTTCAGGAACCCTTTCTTCATGTTGTCGCTTCCAATTTATAGTCATCAAGGAGAGAGAAACGTCGACTCTATTGAGAAGTAATGATAGCCAGATGTCTACACCTGATAGCTCTGAATCGATCTCAGATCTTTAATTGTGTTGCGGGAACCTTGTTTGTCAACTCTTAACTGCCGCATTAATATCATTTAGATATTTAATAGGATTTCCCTCCATAAACGCTCAGATCCTAGAAAACAGCATGGAAAAAGTCTTATCGACCAATCAAGTGGCTTTGGTGGCACCAACTCACATCCTTACTCCTGAAAGAATAAAGAAAAGTATGCTCCGACAAACTCTGAAGAAAAACTCTTGTACACAACTTCCTTGCAGTGAAGAGATGACGTGTCGAGCGAACAAACATTCTCAAATTTGCGAAAAAAATGCTTTTGAGAAATCTTTCGTCGAGCTAACACGTGGCCCGACTTCCTTTCCAAAAGGAAAGTGATAAACAAAAAACGCGCAGCCACTACGTAGCGCATTGCATGCCCATCGGAAACACAACTCACGCAAGGGTCCTCCTGAAGCCAAAAGTAAAAGCCAAAAATAAAAAAGACACGCAAAATTTTGCTTCACACCTATACCCTAGACATCCTATTATTCTAAATAACAGCAATTATATTGTATACTTCTTCTTCAACATAGCTCTTCGCCTAAACTATTATAAGACTCAAAAATCGACCTCTGTAATCAACCTTGAAATCTCTTTTATAGAAAAAAGGAGCAACAAGCACCAGGTTGAATTACATCACATTTAACTTCATTTCATTTTCAATTTCACCAAACTTCAAAATATTCCCCATGCAATTATTAGTAATCATTTGCAACACAGGGGAGAGAAAAATATCAAAAACCGTTAACTGGAGAAGTCCCACCAGCCTTCCAAAAGACGTCGCATCATGGTATCAAAATTTGCATGTTCACGTAGACCCATAGAAGTCACCATCAACACAAAAGCAGGAAAACAAGAGCCCATATCACAACACACCAACCCAAAGAAAACAAGTCATCACAAAGGACAAAAACCTGAGCATCAGCTCAGAGAGGGAGCGGGGTGCTATTCTACCTAGTCAACGGCAGAATAAGAATGCTCGTTCGGTGTCCTTATTGAAAGTGGAGTAGCCATCAACTACGGCCATGAGATACTGGTGGTAGCTAGAGTTAGTTTCATCTCCACTATCTGAGGGATCATCTGAGACTTCAATGGGAGACTGATGACGTCCCATGAAAGCTCTGTGATATTTGTTCTTCCTTGTAGCTTCCCTCTCAGGCCTATCAACTTTCTTCTCCTTGCCCTTGACCAACTCCTCCGAGACAATTCGGTTCCTCGGATGATATACACACTTGAGAACACCCCGTGCAAATTTCCTATCAGCTCGCCTTCTTCTTTAGTGTTATAGGAACCTCGGGCACATCTTGCTCCTCCTTGGGCATAGCACTCTGAGACTCAAGGATTCCCCTGGACCTATGAGCTGGGCTGACAGATACGCTCACCTTACCCATTGTTGATGGAGCAAATCACCAAATTTCTTTAGGACAGAGACACCATCCTCTACGTAAAATAACTAGCTCACACTCTGCAATTACTTAGAACACTTCATAGGCCTATCCACGGACTCTTAATCAACAAATGGTGAGAATAACAAGCAGGAAATCCTCAATAAATAAACCAGTTGCAACATGTATTCATTAATGTTCCAAGGGAATTTGCACAAGAGAGCCATCAACCAGGTACTTGGATTTTGAATCTTAGTCACTGATCACACACTGAAATGAATCAATAGGTAATCAACCAGAATGGTTAATTATGAAAAAATTAATTTGCATGCGCTAAATACCTTTTCCCAATCAGAAAACTCAAGTGGATAAACACCCACTCCATCTGCATAATTAATCACATACTTAGCACCTGATAAAACATGTCAAGTCACATTTACCCGCTCGCTTGTGGGAATTAATTTACTCACAATTCACCACCACAAGATAGCGGGGAGTGATCATGATTTATCCTTAGAATATCAGCCCGTACTTCGTCTTGCTTCAAATTCTTCATCCCACATGTACCAACTCCTGACAGAATTGACGGCTGCAACCACAAGCATCTCCCAAATCTTGAATGTGTGTCAAAGACTCAGTTAAAATTTGGTGGCGTTCTAAACCTTGATGCAGTCTCAGCCAAAATTTAGCAGTATTTTATCTTTGCTAAAGTGTATCAAACCCTTTGAAGTAGTCCACATGGCAGTCGCCTGCTTGCCCGTTGAGAAATGGGAGACACAAATGGGGCCCTCACAGGATGGCAAGGATTGGTCAGGATAGTCCACGTCACTCGCCATCAACCATCGATTTGAATCCTCATCGAAGCACACATTATTATTAAAACCTAGCAGGTCCCTCCATGGAGCAACAGATGTCACCGTGTCTGCCAGCCCATGTCCCTTTATAAGCATCAAAATAAAAACTAACAGGGTGGCGGGGAACAGTGGAGATTGGACCACGTTGCTCGACAATCACCGTAGATTTTCCTTTGGTATTGTTCGTTGATTACACAAGATATATGGCCCACCATAGAGAGGTTACACATGTCCAATGCCCGCTAGCCCATGTGACCTTTTCACCTTAATAAACAAAATGGGCAAGCACGCGGGGAACGACTCAAATCAAGACACGTGTAGCGATACCCGTTGTCGATCCCCTTTGAAGATTTGCTTGTTGGCCGCATAGAAACACTAGGCCCACCGCCTGTCATGACACATGGCAATCGCCTGCCAACCCGTTTGTTTATTTTGATGAAAAATAAACTAGAACAAGCATGTGGGGAATGGTCGTGATGTTGCCACATGTTTCATCAATCATCGTTGATTCCTTCTGATACCGCCTGTAGTCTTCAATAAAGGCGTTGGGCCCGCCTAGGCACAAGACACGTGGCTTAAGCTTGCCAGTCCGTGTGAATAAAATAATAAGCAAAAAAATGGAACGGGTGCGCGAGGAACAGTGGAGATTTACTTGCAACAATCGAACGGCCATCGTGGATTTCCATTTCTGCACATGCGAAAATTGTTAGTTCTAAGGCAGGGCTATGACTAGGTCAACAAGACTTAACCCTTGAGGAGGGAGACTTAAAACCTAAGTCCTTAAGCATGAAATTACTAAGCTTGACCATGGAAAAATTAAAACGATTAACTTGTAGCTAGTGACCAACAAACCTAACCCAAGGGGTCGGTGAGGATAACGATTTCAATGGCTCAAGACACAACTTAAGTGACTGGTAACCAAGTATACAGGTCAATGAAGGATTATAACATTCAACATCCATGACCATACAAAATTTGAAAAGAGGGTTTTCAACCTAAAACCCTAAGCCCTACCCTTAAGCTCAAAAGCATAGAACTATGACAAGGAAAGACACACCACAGATTCTCAAAAAAAATCAGGTGCTCTACCAGTTTATTGTGCTCGATGATCAAGGTTAGGATCCTCATATAGGATTTTCACTACTCAAACCATAACAAACCTACACTGTGATTACGGCTTGCTCTAGGACAAGATTACATACACAATTTGGGTATTGGCACTTTGTCTTTGCACATAACTATCATTGATAGATTTGAGTTTTGTTCTCTACTTATCTTCAACTGTACCAACGTCTAAAAACAAGATTATGTTGAAAAGCAACTTGGGAATATTTTATGTTCAGAGAAATTGTGACCTCCATAATAATGATTCAAGCCCCTTTTTTATGTGTAATGATTGAATACATGCAAGTCAAATGATGTCGACTATGATGTTCATGTGATGATGTAATGTTGATGCAAATATGTAGAAAGTACTTTATAATGATGTGATCCAATAATGTACAATAATATGGTTTGATGAGTACTAATGACCTAGGCTTGTCCTCAAATACAAGATCCTAGATGCTCAACTTGAGGTGTTTCAATATACAAGCTAATAAATAATGGTCAAATTTTGAAAGTGTACCTTGAGAAAAGAAAAACACATTCGAAAAAGGGACAAAAAAACATGGATCAACCAAGGGGATGGATTCACACCTATGATCTAGACTAAGAGGGTAGAAACCCTAAAGGATTCAAATTGTCCTTGTCTATGGTAAGGATAGGGCTATTCAAAGTGATAGTTGAAGAGTTGGGGTCAAAGTATGCACAAAACAAAATAAATTGAGAAATTACAACACTATTTATGGAAGTAGAAAAGGTAGGTGTAAAACAAAGGAGTTAAAGGATAAGGTATGCACTTTATTCCTAATATAAGGGTCTTTCATAAATTATATTAATTAGTGAAAATTTGTTTAAAATATAGCTATATTGATTATAAGTAATATTTCATAGTGTATCAAATTTGTGATATTTTATCACGATTAGACAACATAATTTGAAGTCAATTTTTATTCATGTATAATTAGACACTAAATAGAATTTGAATGTGAAAAAACTCTACAGTTCAGAATCCTTAAACTAAAATATTATTCCAATTAATGACTTCCAATAAATTCTAACATTTTATCCTAATCATTACCTAAATATAATAAATACTAAACAAAATCATTCCTAATTTAAAAAATAAATTCCTATAAAACACTACTCATAAATTATGATACAACTAAAAACTCAAAATCTGTATAATTAAATCCTCGTAAATCATTACATCATGACTATCTTTCATAAAGAGCCAATGTTTTATTTTCTTAATCTGGTGCGTAGACCCCTGCTTTCAACTTGAAATATTCTTCCAAAAGATAAAAGAGAGAGATGTGAAGCATAAGGCCTTTATATTCCAGTAGCAGGGGTGGGTCCGACCACCTATACTTCAAAGGAAAGATAAATCTTTCCCTGTACGTGAGGGAATGTGGAAGTTGATAGAAGTGTCCACTGTCACCTGTTTTAAATGTACGTGGCGCCCTATGGCTAACCTCTTTATAAGATAATTACTGTCATAGTAAAGATTTGAGACAACATGGTGTTCTAAATCAAGACTCTAGTTTAAAAGCAATATTCAAAAAAATTGTGGACCCTGCGTGTACCCACCATTCTCAGACTACACATTTATTTGGCAATAAGTAATTTTGGCATTTCTCTTCTCTTCCCAGCCTTTTCTTTTGAAAAGACTTTGATTCTATATGAAAAGAAAATTGATTAACCTTTATTTGAAATTGATAAATTGGGAGAACCTTGCCTCCCACCATCAGAATCCATTGAAATTTGAGAATACAAATTTGCTGAGTGATCCTCACACTTTAATGACACCCCTTAATGAATCAGTATTGAGGGTATAAAACTACTATTTGGAACAACAATAACAGTATATATATAATTGGAATATATTTGTAGATATTTTTTTATTTTTTTTTGCTTTGGTTGCTTATTTGCTCTCCTCTTTCTTAAAAAGAACTTGCTTTATTGGTCTGACAAAATTGAGTATCGATTCTTTTTGTTGGGTTTATGCTCAAATATCTAGCTGAGTATGAGGTTTTGTATTTTGTAACCACTATTTAAGGAGAGAGGATCATAGACATATAGAACCTGAGCTAAATTTCATCTACTACAGTTTAAAATATGGAAATGATCTAAGGAAAACATCCAATCAATGACAGCTTATAAGACTAGCCAGATATTTTTCCGGGCAATAGGGTTAAAAAAATGGAAGGCCTGAGAACCACCTTGTTGAACTGGAAGTATGACAAACCTATACAAGTACAATAAAAATATCAATCTATTTGTTATGACATTGCTACTCATAAATATAGTAGTTATCTTCGCTAGCATAGTGTTACCCGATATTAAATAGCTTGTAGAAGGTTGGCCATTAAATAAATGTACGTAAGATGAGAGAGGGACCGCACGGCATGACACTACCAGGGAAAAGTTGGATGCTAATACATTAGTCTGAGTACTTCCCCAACCAAACCTGTTTCTACCCAGAGAGACGGCATTAAGCAGAGGAATCTCAAAAAACAATTACAGGACGCGATCTTAACTTCTATGTTGAGATTTACCAATTGCAAGCAGTAAATGTTCCTGACTGGACATTCAAAACTCACCCTTTTCTTTCAATTGCAAGATATAATTATAGAAGTACTTACACTGAGGGAGAGGCAAGAAAAACCTTGAGGGTTAGGTCTAAAAACTGAATCCTAACTAAAATCAAACACAGAATTATGAGATGCATAGTAATCATCGAGCAAAACGTTTCCCTTTTGCAGTCAGTTCTTTGTTGGAAAAAAGAAAAAAATTCAACCTGCCCTCCTAAGTACCTCTCCATTGGAAATGTTGCTTGGCCAACAATTTATTGAGCTCCCCATTTCTGAATGTTCTGTACACCGATTGGCAAAAATGAAATGAAACTTTGATACAGGACATTTTAAATCTTCTTCATGGAGCAACTTATCCACTGAATATACATCCCCAGTCTTAATTTGCTTACAGAATGAATTGGGTTTAGGTAAAGTACCAAGTTACCCAAAGCATGGGCCTCTGCTGCTTGAGGTTTTTCAAGACCGTAACCATGCATATACTAAACTAAGTTCTTTTGTAACTTCCCGTTGTGAGGAAACCAGAATCCAATTCCTGACTCTTTGAGGCCGTATTCAAGATTTAGTTTCTAAAATAGCTTTACCAAGAGAAAATATTCAGTAAATCTCCTTGTATGCTTACAAATTCACTTCATTTTGTTTCAGCCTGAGTTGCTGGTCCTTCTACGGGGGCTGATACAGGTTCGCGGCTTGAGTATGTGGTACAGGTTTATATAAAATTAAGATATCTACATACATACATACATACACACACACACGTGTGTGTGCACGTGCGCGTGCGCGTATGTATGTATGCATGTATACATATGTACATACATACATATATTAAAATGATAAAAACTATGATACTCATAATTGTCAATGAACAAAATATTTAAATACCTCATAATTTGCAAAAAAGAAAATACTCATAAATTCATAATTCAATGATTGATCAAATGTCAATACACAATGAAAATTACAATCAAGATTCAATAATCTTCATATCGGTCACCATCAAGAGCATCAAAATCAACATTTGGTTCAATTTCATTTGAACCACAATCAACTACAATGTCCATTCCATTAGCCATGTCATATGTAGAGGTTGCCTCATAAAAAGATTTCTGCAAGCTATACAACAATAACATCTAAGTCAGCACTATTAGGATTTAGATCCCAATTCTTTATCACCCCCTCATTGTAATCAGGTTTCTTATGTGACAAGAGATGCAAGTTGGAGTGCACAAAGACCAAATCCTTAACTTCTTTTGCACTTAACTGCATGGATAAAAGAGTGTGTATTCAAATTCTTCTCAATTGAAGAACTCACAACCTGTAGAAATGTTTAACTTTGGACAAAATAAGCTAATATTACATACAATTTCAAGATGAGGGGATGAAGGGATGTGGAGACGAGACTTAAGGATGAGGGGACTCAGGGCCTAGGTTTAGGGATGGCAACTAGCAGCGGGGTCTAGGAGTGAAGACCCTAATGGGGTTGAAAGGCTGTACCCCTTACAAGGATCTGGGAGTGGGAGCAACGCCCCTTACAAGGGTCAAGGGGCAACACCCCTAGTGGGGTCATGGGGCAGCACCTCTTGCAGGGTTCAAGGGCAGTGTCTGTAGTGCACTCCCTATCACAATACAAGCCAGGGTTGAGGAGCAGAGCCCCCACCACCAAACCCAAATTAAGACCTTTGAAACCACACAAACCTTCATGGTGCATGCTATTTTCACGATTTTATCACTTAAGTGTGAAATGAGGTATTTTGGCACTTTTTGTTTATAAAAATGGTTTCTACAAAAAGAAAAAAAATTGTGTTTTCTTTTGGCTGCCTTTGGGTGAACTTTTGGCCATTCCAGCCCTGAACTGGACCCATACAGGTCTGGGCCAGGGGGGTGGGGAAGGGAAGAGGGCATAAAGGGGGCCTGAGACATAGGTTTCACCAATGCACCCAGTCAAGTTCCCTGTTGATAAACTCAAATTCCAAATACTTCAGCTTTATGGTTGATACTGTTGTTGAGTAAGCTATCAAACTTCTGAGATTTTTCTCAGAAAATAATGAAAAGTGCCATGAAAGAACTGTCAGTACCATGAGCCGGACCCATAACACTAAACACCCATTAGCACTGTAATGCATAGAGCAAGGCATTATCATCTACAATAGAAAGTTTTATCTGCCAAGCTTCACACAGAGCAAACAATTATGATCCATGTTAAGTTCCAACAGATGATCAGGATTTAAGTTATACCACCAAAACTTTTTGCTTAGGATCATTCAGAGCACCTACAAAGTTTTTTCGATTGGCTAAGAATCTTTTAAATCCCTGAAATTGACAGAAAGAAAAAAAAGGTAAAAGGAAATTCAAACAGACAATGTTGCAAGTACTTCTCTGTTAATAGGTAATCCTCCATATGTAGATCGTAAACCACTGGCATGATGAAGGATTTTTGTATAACTCCTTTGAGAAAGCTTCATCTGAAATCTGAAAAGATGTAGCCAAACTCTCTTGCTTTTCCAGTGATGGGTTAATAATCAGATTATCCACCACAAATTCAAAACTATCAGCCAAATATAATCCTCTGTGAGAAAACAATATTTTCCTAGAAAGCATCAAACTAAAACTAGAAGTATAAGAAACAGTAGCATGAGGCCCTTGTAATATAAACCATAGTAATTTCTCATTTTAGAATTTTTCCCAAGACTTTTAAATCTTTATGATACTCCCAGTTGAGTTAACAATAACTTCTTCAAGTTTAATGCTAAGACTTGTGCATTTTGAAATGAGGAAATTTGGCCATGAAGATTGTCTTCATAAGTATCTTGTTACATGTAAGCACCGAGTAAAAACAATTAAGGACAAATTGATAGCAGCTAATGTTCTCTACCAGTACTCACCAAAATTAAACCTCTGAAAGACAAGAAAAGAACAATAGATAAGAGAGTGCAGTTAGATGAATTTGGAATTTTTGTATTCAATACAGGATTTTTGGATTGCTGAGTTCAGAGCCTTACCCTGCTTTGAACACTCACATACTATGTGAGTAGCTACAATAGACACAATTAGGTGTCCTGAAAATATTGTGATATTAGTTGAATTTCATTTCCATGCAATGCCACATTAAAGACATTGATTCAATGTCCAGGAAAGTGTTCATATGAAGCATCACTTATTGCTGAAACAAAACTCCCAAGCAAAGGTACTCGATGAAGATCGCGAAAATCATTCTCAATGGAGTCTTCGTGTACACGTGGCCTCAAGGGTGTTTGAGATGGATAGCTTAAAGTAAAGTCCTCCAAAAGAAATCTCTCTAGCAAAGCCAGTTGTGATTGCTCATTATCTGTGTAATGGTCAATTGGACCGCTAAATAAGGTCCAACTTGATACTTCATTTGTTACTGGACGATTAATTATATTTTGCTCATCCCAATATGCACAATGGCATGTTTGTTGCTTATTTCTATATTCAGCTCCACATGCATAGCAAAATTCATGTCCACACCTGTAGTTAAAATGCAGGGACCTTGAGTTAGTTGCTGGAGTTAAAGAGACAGAATCAACTAAATCTAGTTTGTGTGATATCAAACTATCCATTGAAACTTTCTACTACTTGAGTCATTTTATTAACCATAGATTCTAGTTAACACATTCCAGTGATTTAAGAGTAGGACATGTTTACAAAAACTGAGCATCCCAAAAAAACTGTTCTGAAGGGTTTCAATGAAAAACTACAAATTTATGCACAACAACAAAAAGTTATAACCAATAGAGAATGGCTGCTATAGTGACAAGGGTGGTATATGGGGATATCAAAGTCAACAAATTTGAATTCTACAGAAATTACATCTACGTTTTTAATAGATTTGAAAAAATCATCAGAAATTCTACTTACATATAACACTGTGATCATTATGGCCATAATGATTATTAAAAAGAATATCTTTACATATATAATCTTATGATACTACTAATATTAACTTTCGTAAATCCTTCTTTTACAATCCTATAAATATGTGTTTTATTTTAACTTAACTATAACTTCATCCAAACTTAAAAGGAATACAAGCTGAAGCATCAGGAATTCAAACTCAAACATGGGAATATCCCAAAGCATTTATCGCTAGTTGCATATATCTTATATTAACCAAAAACTAGATTTTCCTACAGTTTTAGGTGCAGAATGAAGACTAATCTATTCTTTTAGTTTTAGTCAAACATTTTAACTAACCTAATCTTTACCAGCTTAATTGTTGGTTGAAGATGAATATGCTTTAGAGTCTCCCACAAAAAGTTTCTCTCACAAACTTGGATATGAAAAGTTCAATGTTTTCCAATGCACTTCTCTACTTAAAATGTGATGGTGAAGGGAACAAGATGTGGAAGTATGCAAGCATATTTCATTTACATCAGCAAAAACTGAATATTACTTTTGAAAATCATTGCAAACCAGGTCAAGAAAAACTGATTATTTCTTTCAAACAATTGCTCACCAAGTGTGTCCAGCCTTCGATGTCCCTAACAGTGAGTGGTTCACATTAACAGTGAAGTGATTTTCACTACTTGCAAGACACTTTCTGTTAATTTTCAAGGATTGACAAACAATGGAAACCCTACTTTTATTTAAAAAGCTATATAGCCCATGACTGTACACGGCCCTATTTGGAACAGACCTAGGAGAAATAAGCATGACCATGCAGAGAAGACTGCAGTGAGAAGGAACTTGCAATTGAACTTAATAATCTATTTTAAAGAATGGATTCTGACATGAGTAAGCTCAACTGGAACTCTTGAAAAATTAAAAGCCACCAAAAGTTTGGGTTTCAGCTAACCTGATCCAATTTATGCTAGGCTTGTTAGTTATGCATCAACCATGCAACTTAGATATATTTAATTACAAATCTCACTCTTCTAGCACGCCAGACAAACATGAGCTAATGCGAGCAGAGGGGATATATAAATTAAACTTAGCAATATGAAAATGTTTGCTAAAGACTTGAGAAATATTCTTAGCTATAGAGAGACTTCTATATGTCTGCATTCTAGATATTTTATCAAATAGATATTTTATCACATCAACCTTGTTGGATTTCAGAGGCAGTATTAATACATTCGTGAATCATCTGATAGAAGCAAAGGATCATCGTTTAAAATCCATGAATGGCTGCCAAATACCATGTTCCTTTACACCAATGACAACCTCTTCTTGCCGAGGCATTAATGGAGTATATACAGCCATGCAACTGCAGTTATCCTTAAAATACAGAGTCAAACAGACTGTATTGGCACATTTTCAATATCCCAGTAGAGGATCATTGTTTAGAAACCATGCATATGTGCCAAATAGCCTGTTCCTTTAGACCAATGACAACTCTTCTTGCTGGAGCATCAATAGAGTATATGCAGCCATGCAACTGCAATTATCCTTACAGTGTCAAACAGACTGTGGAGCATGAGCAAGTTAACCATATTGGCAGATTTTCAACATCATAGCTATATTGACATCCAAAAAGTTTACTTGGTACAAAAGTGCAACAACAAATTTTGAAGTAAACTGACGGACAAAAGAGACAAGATTTAAGACAGTAAATTACAAGCTGAAACTGCTTTCAAAGTGGGATAGAGCTCTGCTTTGAAGCAAGAGCTTGGAAACAGAAAGAGATCTATCAATCTGGCATTGGATGCTTTTTGCAAATAGACAAAGTAAACAAAATTTGGACTTTCATTGCTACACTTTCGTATACATATGCCATGGAAATGCCTCCAATCTGCCAAGTATTTTAAATGCCTCCAATCTGCCAAGTATTTTTAAAAACTTGTCTATGAAAGGAAGAATTTGATGAAATAATCATATAAAAAAAGAATTTGAGAAGTTGAACTTTGGACTAAATTATTTGAATGACAAGGAAAAGGGAATAGTTAAAGCTTCAGAAACACTGAAAAGGTTTCATAAGCCTCAATGAATGACAGAATACGAATAAATTTCAAATAAACAAACAAAACACAACTTGGGATTTACAAAATAACAAACCAGAATAGATAATTCTCTTGGCAAAAAATGATTTGTAGTTTATAAAAGGAAATTCAAGTAGCATGATTTGTCAAAAAATGTATAGAATTTATATGACCTGGGGACAATATTCTTTATTCACGTCTTCTAAGTGCATTAACTAGCTGAATAATTTATCCAATCTTAGAAAAAAGCTTGCCAACTTTTGTATTCTCAAACAATACAAATTTTCCAAATATAAATTGAACATGATCTAAAATGGATTGAATTCATACCAACATGTCATGTGGAAGCAACCCTGTGTGAGCTCAATCATCCGCCTGCATTCCTGACAGCGCCTCCACTGTCTATTTTGTGCAAGCCGATGCAATGTTATGTCCTCAGAGTTTTTCTCATCAGCTGGCAGGCCTTGGTATTCTTCACAGCTCATTGATGAATGCCATGGCACACAACAATCAGCACAGAAAAGCCTGTGGCATTCTGGACATTCAACACATCCAATTGCAGCATCCTCTCGATTACCAGATGAGCTTGCTCTTGTAGATGCATCTTGTCCCTTGTAAAACAACGCAGAGCAATTTGGGAAAGGACAATAAACCCTTTTTGAATCAGGAATATTTGCCTCTGCAAGAGCTTTTAGCAAATTTTCATAACAAGCAGCTGGAAGAAAAGCCTTGCATTCATCCACACTCATGTAGTGTTCACAACCCGTTTGAGGGCAGCGTATTGGAACTTGGGAAGCTTGCAACTTACTATCTACATACCTTACCATGCAATGAGAACAGAATTTGTGAAAACATCTCACTGTGAGCATCTCCCATGGAGCCTTCTCTTCACAACAAATCAAGCAATCTTCTTTCTGAGGTGTATCCTGACGATCAACTCTCTTTGATGAAGCACTGGGTATGTCAATTGCTTCTTTTGCTAGAAAGGAAGCTTTTCTAATTTCAATCCCGGTAATTAGTGTTAAAACAAAATTATCCAATTTTCTAGCATGCTCCAGAATGCGATGTCTTACAGCTATCAAAAGCTGATTCTCAAGCTTTTGCCCTCGGGCTATCTGACAAACAAATGACAACCAGGCAGTGAGTTAGTCCTTTCCAAGAAGATCTTCAATATGAATCATTCACCTAGTACATGCCAATCACAACAAATCCATTTATGGAGCTAAAAAAATAGCCTATATATGAATTGGCCAGTTCATCTTTATCAAATATTACAAGTAAGAGTATACCATTAAGTTATTAACCCACATCATGAATCCAGCTTTTAGCCTAAGGTTCTGAGACGAAACCAACAATGGTTATTTCACAAATGCATCATTTTGCAATAAGGCATTCTAATGTAGCCTCATACAGGCAGGTCTTCTCAACATAGGTTTTCTTCAGAAAGGTTTTCCACAACTGAGCTTTTTTTGGTTCGCTGCAGAGTTCCCACAAGCCAAACTACTGATTAAATAATCCACGCTGAGTTTTTTCTTAATTTCTGCCAGAAAGAGTTCAAAATTACAGATGATATATATGCTACATCAGATGGAATTCCCACAGATGGGTAGTGGGCTTCCCACACTGGATGGAGTTCCTGATGATGAGTAATGGGCTTGCAACATCATATTCTGCATCTGGATGAGGAATATGCCACATTACATGTGACTTATACAGTCAGATGTCCAGCAACATTAGATGAAGTTGCAGATATATGATGGGATTGTCATATCTGATCAAGTCCCTGCAGATAAGTGATAGGCTTGCTACATCAGACGGAGTCCCAGTAGATGATCAGTGGGTCTACCACATCACATGGGCTCCCTGCAGATGGGTGAAGGATTTATCACATCCCAGGGAGCCTCTATAGATGGGTAATGGGCTTGTTACGTCGGATGCAGTCCCTGCAAATGGATGTTGAGTTTGCCACATCAGATGTGCGATCGCTCTACTACATCTGATGGCGTCCCTGCAGATGGACGTTGGGCGGTTTTTTGGCGTCATATAGAGTCGTTACACATGGGTGATTAACATATTACATCAGATTGAGCTCCGAACGGGCTTGCCACAAAGGATAGATTTGCGTGAGATAGCCAGAAATTACACACTGAATGGTATTCAAGTTCCTCCAAATAGTATAAAGTAATGTTAGATATTTTTGCATAACGAGGAGGGGTCTTTCTGTTAAAAAGTCATAATGATGCTTGATGGTTTCCTGTTGTATATGTAGATAGTTCCTACATGTGGGTTCACATTTTACAGAATTTTTACATTTGAGTGCCTCAAAATGTTACCTGATCATACACAAGCTGTGAATCCGTAAAAGCCTGAACGCGCGGGACCCTGAGCTCTAATGCAGCCAAGAGGCCATCCATGAGAGCCAGGTGTTCAGCCACAGTACCATCCACATAGAAGTCCAACCTCTTCTGCACTTGCCTCATGTTCTCTCCGCTGGGATTCTGTATCACAACTCCTATGCCAGAACAACTCTGCCTCGACCTAATTTCCGACATGCCCTTGAAGAACAATCTGCAATATCTCTCCAAACGAGAACCCCGATAATCAGTTGCAGAAGCTGAACTGGGGCAACAAAACTCTTCAGATCCCTCTGCGTCTCTCCATTCTTCTTCTTCCTCCTCTTCATCGTCGTCACAACAGCTGCCAAATTCATCAATATCTGACCACTCTTCTTCTGCAGGCTGGTCAAAATCTTGATGGGCATCCTGCCATTCATCATTTTTGGGGGTTTTGAATTCATTTTCCAGCATTTCCTGAAAGCGCAGCGCCAATACAAACTCAGAGTCCATTGGGTCCCAAACAGAGGACGAAGAAACGGCGGAGGATGCAGCCAAAGCCTCATTGATCTGCTCTTTGAAAGCATAGTCTTCATCGTAATTCTCCATCTCCATATTGTTTTTTCTGCTCCTCCTTCCTGCTATAACGATCAATAATTCCCACGCCTCCTAAATATATCTTCCCCGCCCCTTCGCTCAAAAAAAAGGAAGCGTGCCTACTACACTGTATCCATACAGAAACGTAGCTAGACGTCCAAAGTATTTCTACTTTCCTTTTCGACAGTGCAGCATAAATCTGGACCTAACTTCTAAACCTTGGAAGTATCATGTTTCTACAAGCTACATCTATCTAGAGGTTTGTCCATGATGAAGCTTCGTCCTTGACCAGGGTCCTTCCGAAGTAACCGCAGTTGTTTCATCTCAGATTCATAATGAAGTTTTCTTCATAACTCTATAAAAGGACGACTAACGTCATCATGGGTGGGTTGTTAGACCTCTTGCAAAGGTACGCGTAGCAATTTTTCAATTATTGGTATTTACTAGGAGAAAATTGTGTATAGTTTTTAGATGACATTTCAAATTTTCAATATTCCATAATCTTTTTAAGGGAATAAAGTCCTTTGCATAAATCTATTAAATTTAGGCTAATTAAATATTTGTAAAATAATGAAAATATAATTAATTTAGATTGATTAAAGATGTGTCTTTTAAATAATGTATAATAGATAAGCTTATTAAATTTTGGGAATGAAGAATCAATATTGATATTGCATAGAATTTAATCATAAAGTATAGAAAATTAATGTTCATATTTTTGATAAATGTTTTAAGTTTGCATAATTTTTTAAAAATATTGGTTAAATTTTAATCTCACAAGATTTAGCTTGAGTGTTGCATGAATGATCTAATGCGTGGAAATATAACATATAAAAATGATTGAGAGAGACAAATATCTCTTTGTCTTTACCTTCCATGTGACTAAATTTGTCAAGATGGTGTTTATAGATTTTTGAATTAGTAGGGTCAAGTTCTCCTAAGTCAAGCTCTTATATATTTATTTTAGGGTTATAAATGAATGATGGAAGATATAAGGATGTGTAAAATGGTTGTTTCTTGTTTGACCATCTAAATTAGTTGTACAAATGAAAGTCTTAGATATCAAAACATGTACCTAACAATTCACAAAAATATGTCAAATTAGCTCACAATAGTTGGTAAAATGAGGTGAAAAAATAGAATTTAAATTTAAATGTTTAAATTAAAGGTTCAATTTCTTGCTTCTTAAAATTGAACAAATTAATCCTACACCCACAAAAATAAATTAAATGAAGAAAATGATCAATTTAAAATAAGAATTGAATGTATAAAAGTAAATCCAAATACTAACATAAATAAATAGTAAATATATAATAATATATAAAAAAGATGAAACATAATAGATAAAACTTTAAAAAAATGATAACTTTAACATACTTTTATCATATAAAATTGTCTTAATATTTTTATAAATCATTTAACTTTACAACTAACCTAATAACAACTTAATAATAATAATTTAATCAAATTGTTCACGTTTTTATTATTGTCATAATATATTTTTTAAAAGACAAGCATCATTGCTTTAGGTTTGGATATAAATCTTACAATTTAATTTATAAATGAGAAAATACAATTATTTGAAATATCCAAATGTTTATTAAATACTATTTATAATATATGTTTTAATTAAAGTGTAATCTTTTTAATATAGAATATACCATTTATTATATTAAAGGGTAGAATTTAATGGTTAAGGAATCTAATGTTTTAAAACGTAAAAATGTTTATTTTGTATTTTTTCTTTTATTTAAAAAATATATTTTAATAAATAGTAAAATGATTGGTTTTAATTATTGCTATGTAATTTATTTTTAATTTTGTAATCTATTTTGTATTATTTTTTATATTTAAATAGTTGGCTTTCACTTCAATCTTTCAAAAATTGATTATTGTGGATGTTAATGTGTTCATATTAGTGTTATTTAGATGTAATTATGTACAATTGTGTCCACATCAGAAGTTATTTTTCTAATATCAATGCCTAATTTTTCACATACTTATCCATTTTTACACTCAAATAGTCAAAAATAATCATTGTATTATTATATTAAAATAAATATAAAGAAAAAGAAAAGAATAGAACACAAGTAGCAACACAACCATATTTTAACAACATATAGGTAGCATAGTAGATACTTATTGTTCAAACTTCATTACCATATCTAGTTGCACACATCCACCAAGTACTCACACTCTACACCTTTCTCAAAGCATCCAATAGCTATATTATTTAAATATGTGTGGTATTAATGCCTTTCAAATCCCTCGAGGAAAGTCCCCCAAAGGTACCTATAGCACAACTCTATCGAAATATCCAACTTTGATCACAAGTGTAGGTTGTTGGATTATAGAGGACATGATTACATCCATATTGAATGCTAATGTAGTAAGCGATGGGACCACAATTATGCAAACACCATTACACTAAACTACATGATAATGTGTATGGATAAATCCCCCTAACATAAATTATAAGGTCAAAAAACATAAATAAACTTTAAAACTCAGTTCTTTCTCTTGACCCAAAATAAACATTAAAAAAATCATCAAGCACCCAACAAACTATGCTTTCTAATCCCTTATCTCTCATTTTCTTTCTAGACATAATATTTACTACTTTCCTTAGTTTAAATTGGGTGGAAATTAAAGTTTAAATGTTGAAATATGTTTTACATGCTCATTAGATTGAATTAAGAAATATTCAAATAAAAGGTAGAACAAACATTAGCAAAGTACGTTTTTACCTTTTCATTTCGTGAACTAAACTACCTACACAACTCTTAGAATCCTCCTTCTCTACACACTTCCCTTTAATTTCTTTTTCCAATAAACTTTTCTTTAAAGGTTTTAAATAAATTAATGGTTTTTGGTGTGTCCCTCACTTTCCTTCATGAAAACCCCAATGAAAATCATGGTCTATTTTTACACCTCTATAATCAGCCACTAATTCCAAAATTCATGATCTCCTTCTTTGACTTAGATCAAAAAAAATAAAATCTTAAATGGTTTGATTGATAATTTAACAAATTTTATCAATTTCATAGCATTTATCTACACATCTTAGAAATTCACGTTGCCTTTTTTAAAACGTAATATATTTTCCATTCTTCTCCTTTACATAATTTTACCCTCTTAGATGATACACTTCCTTTTTCTAGGCTTTCTACTTCTAATTTTAAAATTTATAGAAATTTTTATTTGATAATGAAATCATGCATGCTTCTTTCTCAATTTTTTATTCCAAGAAAATAGATATAAATAATTTTATCGTACTAAAAACCTTTCAAATTTTTATTTCATCTTTATATGAACATACATTTACAATGATATATTTATTTTACATGCATTTGAAACTACCTTAAATGGTGAAGCACTTAACTTTAAAGTTTATTGTATGTATTTTTATGAGTTGATTTAGGGGTTTGTAGATTATTTTTCAACTTCATGTCCTAAATCCATGTTGTAAAACTACTCATACAAACTACAAATAATTCTCCACCTCTTCTTTCTTCTCATGTGGCACATCATAACACGAGTAGAACAAGGTGCTAACAACACCTACATAGACCTTGCAACAATGTTGTGAGGCCCACTTTTGATGGACCTAGCATTAGCACTATTTTGATTTCACTTGACTTGATACCTTATGATACTTCGTATGATTATGATGATTCATATATTTGACGTAGTGTTAGACCTTGTTTATTAATATATTACATGTGTAGAATAGTTAAATATGATTTTATAATTCTATATGCTTAAGGTGAAAATTTGAGAATACAATGCTAATATAATTATAATGAAATGATAACTTAGAATAATTGTCTATCTAATTGGAGTAAGTGATGTTTTTGAAAAGTTAAACATCATTTATAGGGCGTTGTACCCCTCACAATGAGCCACAAGGGCCAAAAAAGGACAAGACTAAACCGCTAACATATAAAGGAAAAAAACACAGAAACATCCCAAAGGCAGCACAACAACAGCCGAGAAACAGCCGACAGATAGGCACCGAGAGCGGCTAACTGGCATCATCCCAGTTTTTAATTAGAAGTTCCACCGCCTCATCTCCCACCCATTCTTTGTTTTCCTGGCTATTGTTCCCCTCCAGTTCCTCTTTTATAGCATTAGATAGAGTGCTTGTAACAAAGTGGCCCAATTTCATGGTGAAGCGGGTTAACCCCCGAAATCTTTTATCAAGAGTGTCCAATCTCTTCGCCACCTCACACGAATCAACCCCAACATTCATAGCTCCCTGATCCTCACCAGGCTCATCCATCAGCGGCTACGGAGAGTGCGAGCCAGAGCCATCAAAAGGAAGCTTGTTGTCCACCAGAGTAAGCTGGGGCCTCTCCTCAATATCTTCCTCCACATCTTCAGACTCTTCTTCCTTGCAACCCTTGTTTTCTGACTGCTCCTCCTCAGAATCCTCAATGATTAACCTCTTCTTGTTGTTCTTGGCTAGCCTCCCAGATCTCCTCCTAGAACTTTCCCCTCCAGTCATCTTCATGTTCCCCACAACCGTATCCCCTCTAAAATATTTCCTAACAGCATTCTTATCCTTGCCATCCTTAGCAGTCGTAGCCTGCATGCATTTCTCCTTGCCTTTGTTTGTTGCAATGACATTAACAGTTGTGTCAGCCTGAGTGGCTTTTAGCTCACAGAGCCCTTCCGCCGCACTGGCATCGGCCTTGCCCAACCCACCCTTAAGTTTTTTGGTGGCGAATTTGGTTTTAGCATTCCCCACTTTGTCTACATTAGACTTCCGAGGAGGACTCTTGGATTCGACCGGGGAGATATGCACAGTAGAAAGGGGTTCAATGTTCTCGATGTAGAGAACGGTGATGGCTTTAGGCAGACAAAGGGCAAGATGAAAGTGATACAGATGAAGGATAAGCCCCTAATGGAGTGGGAGCGGCAGGAGATCACAGGGATTATGGCTAGCCGAATCTTTACACTTGTCAATAGAAATTTCCAAGTCCATTAAAAGGAAAAACGAGAAATTGAGCAGCATTTTATGCCTAAGGTGGTTTAAAAGAGGGAAATGATAAAAGAAATAGGTTTTATATCTACCTTCTAGAGTAACATACTTCATTAGTGCCATGCACACCAGGTCCCACGACTTAGGAAGCGCTTCCCTTTCAAACCCCGCCTAGTTCTGAACCGAGGTCTCCTCACCTCTGAAAAATGCTTTAAAGCTCTCGTGGTCCGGCTTTTTTGTGTGTTTAGGATATTTTTTCCCCACACACTGGCAAACTGACCTGATAAAATAGGATCATGGCTGACTAAGCACTCCATGAGCGGAGCAATTCCTCCCTCCACACAAATATGCTAGACCAGAGGGTTATTTCGAAACTCCTCGCAATTGTTTGGTTCAGTTCGAACACGCTCACCACCCATACTGCCAATCTGCACAGAAAACTCACAGAAATGCAAAAAATATTGATTATAGCAGTCGTGAATAATAATCTCCAAAAGATAGTTAAGGCAGGGATTGCAGCGAAGCAAAATAAACCCCGCATACCGTTCACACGCAGAGAGGAATTATACCACAATGTGAAAAGACCCAAAAATTAATGAATTTATGATTACAGTAGAGAAGGCAAGAGTTGGCGAAGATGTAGGGAATGCACAAAAACCCATGCGGACAGGCCAAAAAACTAAAATTAGCAATCCTCCAAAAGAAGCCAAAGGAATCCCTAGCTAAACTAGCTATCTCAAAGCCTCTAGAAGGAGGCCAAATCTCATCATAGATAGTCAAATCATTATAAATACAATCACCCCTCCAAATGCAATGAGGAGATAAAACAAGAAATCCAATTCCCAAAAGAGTAGATCGCACAGTACAGTCCCACAACTGAAATAAAGTCACGTCCTTCCATTTAACCCACATCAAGCCGCCAAAACAAATCTTGAACTCCTCTTTTAAATCCCCTCCCTGCCATCTCATCATAACCTTAGAAACCAAACCCATCCACCATGTCCAAAGGATAGACACATGGATGCTCCTTTCCCTACCCCACATACGCGCATCTTTACCAGGAAAACTCCACCTATAATCCATACCAATATTGACGTTCATCCACCAGCACACCCAAAATAACCAGTGGGCCCCCCAAACAGCTCTCGTCATCCAAAGGTAGAAAATCATTACAAACCATGGTAGCCTTGTTCCTGCTCTATCAAAGCTTGAATATTTGGCGGAAATCTTTCCTTATTCCTCCAACATCTAGCTGAATCCTAACCCGAGCCAAGATTAGCCAAAACATTTGCCACACGGTTGCCTTCTCTGAAAATATGAGTCACCTTTTTGTCCCTAAATTTGGACAAAAGGAAGCTAACATCCATCAATATGTCCTTGGTATTCCAACCTATTAATCTATCTTTTTCCATAGTATCCGTCATCGACTTGGAATCTCCTTCAATGTGGAGATAAAAAATCCCCAGAGAAACAACAATTTTGAGGCCCATGAACAGCACACGAGCCTCAACCACTAAAGTCGACTAAACCCTAATGCCTCCAGCAAAACCTGCCACCATATTCTCCATAGAATCTCTGATAATCCCACCTATACTTGCCCTTCCTAGGTTTCCTTTAGTAGCCCCATCAAAATTAAATTTGAACCATCCACAATCCGGAGGCTCCCATTTGGTATTTTTCATAGCTAATAGTTTCAAATTATCAAAGGCGTTAGCCTTTAGATCCTGATGCCATTCCTTAGCCATTTTTATTTCGTAATCCAGTGGCCCCATCTCCGATAGTTTCCCATTAAAGAGAGAGATATTCTCCTCAATGATCCTAACACCAATGCCAAACACTTCCTTGGGGCTCCGCTCAATATTCTTGGAAACCCTATTATTCCTCTCCTTCCATAAACACCAACCTAAGACTGGGGGGACCTGCTTCCATATTTCACCAGTCAGAGGGTGGAAAAAAGGGCCATTCCAATCCAGGATAAACAATAAAAGGTCTTCGCTTGTAATCCAAAGGACATCAAGTTTCTCAAAAGCCATCCCCCAAACTTTAGTAGCATACGGATAGTGTAATAAAAGGTGGTTGACAGTTTCCTCCCCCTCCTTGCATAGAAAACATCTATTGGGAAAACACAACCCCTGAATTCTCAAATTGTCCTAAGTTAGGATCCTATTATGACAGGTCGTCCACCAGAAAAAATTAATTTTAGAGATCATGTGACAATTCCAAACCCTCCTCCAAGGTTCCACAACAGAAATTTCATTAGTCAATAGTTTGTAAGCAGATCGCACCGAAAGATCCCCCTATTTATCTAAAGCCCAAAAGAACTCATCCTCCTTGTCATAGGAAGGAAATCAGATACTAGAGAGCAACACTTAAAGGGATCGAGCTAGGCGACAAAGGTTAAGAGAATGGAGGCAACAAAGGGAGAGATCCCTCCAAATCCTAGCTCCAGGAGGGCCAACCACATAGTCATTGATATGTATGTCAAAGAATCTCTGAGTCTCACCCATCACCACCCCAAAGTCGGAACAAGCCAAGGAGGAGTCCAAAAGCCAAGAATTTTCCCAGAACCTGATTTTGACCCCATTTCCCATTTTCCATTTAATCCCTTTCTTTAGTAGGCCTTGTATGCTGCAAATGCTCCTCCAGACAATAGAGCCTTGGGGATGAGGTTCTGAAAGACAATCAATCAAAGGCCTATTCTGGAGGTATTTAGCATTCAAAATTTTGCACCAGCCCTTAAAGTAAGTGATGTTGTTTGTAATTGTTTTGTAAGAATTAAATGAATTTACATTGTGATAATGAGATGGTTATAAATCTTGAGAATTGGGATCTTTGGAAAAGAGATAAATTATATAATTGGGATGTTGTATCTAATTAATTTTGGGAATTGAATTGTGAGTGAATGTGTGTGTAGACATCCAAATTTGTCCAAATTTATCCCTTTTCATCTTATTCGTGTTAATTAGGTAATATTTCTATTATCTAATTAATACCCTTAATCCCTCTTTAATCCATAAGGTATTTAGTTAATGATTAAATACCTTACCCCCTTTACTCTCTTTTTCATCAAATGAATTAAATAAATATTATTTGACATTTATTTAATTCTTCACATGTCACATCCCAATCCATCTCCTAATCCCATCATTAGGGATGTGCACATGACTAATCCATGATTAAGATGTGTCACATCCTCCAACTTTTGCAAGTTGGCTCTTAATCTTCGTTAGTCACTAATTGTCTTCTAATCAATGATTAGTCAGTCTAATCAAACCCCCTTTCGTCAACTCTCTCATTCCCTAAGGAATTTTTAATTCTTTTTTGTCTTCCCCATGTGAATTTAAAATTCACTTTTATTCCTCCAAAGAATCTCCCTCTTCCCCATGAATTTAAAACTTTTGATTCCTCCAAGGAATCTCCTCTTCCCCATGTGATCATTGAAAGGTCACATCAAGTCACATGAAGTCCAAGAACCTTCCATTATAAGGGCCTTGTTTTATCCACAAGGCACTTTTCAGCCTCCTCCATAAGAACCTTGTCTTATCCACAAGATACTTATCATATGAAATTAAAATTCATATTTATTCTCCAAACCACCCTATCCACTTCAATCATGTGAATTAAATATTAACATTTATTTCTCCAACCAATTCTCTCTTCTCCATGGGGACTTTTTGAGGAATACTAAAATTCCTCATATGTCCCTTTCACCTTCATTTGGGGGCAAGAGGTTCCTTTTTGAGGAAATCCTCTCATCCCCCAAGGTACTTGTAAAGTACTTGCCCTTCCTCCAAATCATTTGTTCCTTGTCCATCTCACCTTGCCCCTTGGACAACTCACCTGCCACATGTCAATATGTGAGGGCTTATGAGTCCTCAACTCACCACAACCCTCTATCTTGGCCATGGTGGCTCAATCCAGACCTTTGAATTCTCTAGAGAATTCAAATTCCTCTATAAATACCCCCCTCTTACATGATTTATAGGACCTCATGCATTTAGTATCAAACTTATGATCTTAAGCCATTCAAGCCTCCATTAAGCACATTTTCCATTCAAGATCTTGCATCCATTTTGTTCACTTATCACCTATCCACTCTCATCTTGTATTTGAATCATTTTCCATCCATTTTTCCTTCACATTGCCATCAAGGAGCACATATTTTCATTTACATCAAGGGCCAACCAAGAAGATCAACACAAAGGTACAATCACTTTCATTCATTTTCATCTTTCTTTTGTGCTTTACTTAGGTTAATCATTGAGGTGGTCTTGTAACATCCCGCTACGCAACCTCGAAGGTTAAGAGCCAAAAGAGGACAAGATTTTTTTTTTTTTTGGACATAAAGAATAACATACACATAAAGTAACTACCGAATTCCATAAAATGACACCAAACATGGCCAACTATACCTAAAGTACAACTTCAAGGAGAGGACTAATCCACCCTCTAGAGAAAATTCAAATAGGAGCAAACAAGACAACTCCAAAAATTTGCTCTGGAACTTGCAATTTTGGAGCCCGATACTACAGAACCTACAGTTCTGGAGCCCGATACTACGAAACCTGCAGTTCTGGAGCCCGATACTACGAAACCTTATTGCTACACACATACAACCAACAAAAGGCGCCAGTGCTCCGGAACTTGTGATGCAACTCACAAGACAACATCGGAAGCGTTGTTGCTCTGGAACTTGTTTTTGTCCACATGACAACAACAAAGGGCGCCGATGCTCCGGAACTTGTAGTTCTAGAGCTCCTAGCTTTGGAACCTATTGCTGCCACACTCAAATAGCAACAGAAGGCACCGGTGCTCCGGAACCTAGACAAATTGCCAAAATGGAGAAACACACAACTATGGAACCAACTTAAATATGAAAATTAATGACATAAAAGAACTTAAGGATGATTAAAGAACATTTGAGCCCGATACCAACACCAGAGCCTGTAAACCAAGAAAAACATCACATATCTTCTCATTAAACTTATGATAAATTTTCTCTCAAGAGAGTACAACGTGCATAAAGGATCAAGTATGAATACAATTACATTTTCATGGAAAATATACAACATCTATCAAGAGATATATACACAAGGCATGTACATGAATGTGTGATACACAAAAATGAGAGAGAGAGAGAGAGTGAGTGATCAAATTCCAACTGGTACTCAAACCTGTATGCCAGTCCCCAATGGCGATGGCAACGCCTCCCTACCATGTGGACTCCAAAGAGACCACCCCACCGTGCTCGGAGGTAGTCACAAGGCCCAAGCAAAAGCAACAAGACAGGGGTAATGTAAAGCCAACACTCACATCAGACATGGAAGGAACACAACATACAATGCATAAAGCAATTATCACAACATGGAGAGGTTCATACCATACATGTCAGGTACTACTCAAAATGACTAAGGTGCAAGATACCAGATTACAAAACAGATAAGGAGACTCAACCAGACCCATATCGACACCTCGTAGACAGATTAATCAACACCCTACAGGTGGATAGGCCTTCTCGAGTGCATCCTTAGCATTTTCAAGTGCTCAAGGCTCTGCACGAGGAGTCATAAGATTATAAGCAATTTACACCATTTTTGATTCAATCATCACATGCATACAATAAACCAACTACTAATTTCCTTTGGCAACCACTTAAGAGCCACTCTATAAGGCCACGCAAATGACCTCAACTCAATCCCATCTCGTTTAACCAAATGAGAGATTCATACAAACATGAAAATAAGGAAATCCACAATTCCATCACAAAAACCATTTAAACACCCAAGCCAATATTGCTGAAAAAGAAGTCATTGAACGGCTGAAAACTACAAAGAAATGAGGGCAAAGAATTTTCATCAAAATAGAAAGTGCCTGGATTAAAATTCTAACCTTGACCCATATCAGATTTTGGTGTTCCAAGTTGAAATCCACCCTTTAAATTTTGAGTTTAGCCTAGGACAGAGGTGTTGTTCAGAAAACGCCATTTTGGCCAGGTTAGGCAAAATTGACATGAAAATTGAAAGTGCCCAGAATTCGAATCGGACAAAGACCCAATTGAGATATGGGCATTTCAAAATGGACCACAATATTATTTTAAAAATTTATTGAGCAAGAATAGGATGTTGTTCAAAAACGTCATTCAGCGAAGATGGACAAAAAATCATTAAAAATGAAAGTGTCCGGATTAAAAATCGGACAACAACCCATTTGAGATATGGGTAATTCTACATGAAATCCATTTGCATTTTGAATTTTTAGCAAGTATATTTTGAGCAACAAATAAATTTGTCTTTCAACAAATTGGGAAAAACATAAAAAAAAGGAAAGTGCCCGAAACTCAAATTTAACACAGACCCATTTTAGATTTGGCAAATTCAAAAAGAATTTTATCTTTGTTTACAAGAGAATGACTCTATTTTAAAGTAGAACAATCATTGACCAAGAATAGAGCTGGAAATGCACAAATTCAGCCATATAGAAAAACTACAAGCAGCAAAATTGAATCCAACCCCAACAACTGAAACTACCAAAATCATTTAAACACATTCTAACATACATTTCTAAAACAAGGATTCAAGGAAAGCATGGAAGAATACCTCATATCTGCCCAAATGTGAAATGAGGAAATGCTTTGTTAGCAAGGCATGACAAGATTCCAAAATGGAGCAGCAAAAAGAAGATGGTCCATTGAATTCAATAATCCAATACCCACCAATTTCTTCACATAAACCCTTCATGTTTCTTCTTCTACTTAGCTGCCCAAATTGTGGGGGTTTTCTCCTCCATGCAAAATCAACAAAATTGATTCTCTCCCAAAAGATCATCCTCCCCCAAAAAAGTTCAAAATAAAGTATATATATGTATCAAAGACCAAACTGCCCTATTTTATTGATTTCTTTTCTTTTAGGTAACTCCTCAACACAATAAAATGAAATAAATCATTTTATTAAACAAACTATTAATGCTCTCCAAAGAAATTAATCAAAATCTCTATTATACAACATTCTCAATTTCCACATAATAATAATAATAATTTAAATCCAACATCAAAATACATAAGGCTCCCCAAAAGATTAAATAAAATTATGAGGGCTCACAAAATGGATTAATAAAATCGCTTAAAATTTCCAATGAAATGTATCATTATCTTGAATGATCAATAAAATCAATTAAAATGACATATTCAAAACCTCAAGGATATAGCACTCTAAATCAATAAAACATCATAAAATTCCATATTTTAAAACTATGAAAAGATGCCTTGAAACCACATCATAACACTGACAACCAAAATATGGCCACACAACATATTCACAAAAACCATAACAAAATACCTCAACAAGGCATACCGGTAGACCACATATAACTGAAGGGTGCTCCAAACGTTACCATTAGGTAACCAGATGGTGAGACAACACATGAACACTGCACTAATGAGGTATAGTGGGCTAGGGTAGGGGACATTTTGCTTGTATGACTACCTCCAGTTACCACCATCGAGGAATAGGAATACGCTTAGGCCTATGAATCCAGGCGGAGTTGATACTCAGTACCTGCATCACTCCAATTACACATCAAAGTACTTGTGCATATAACATATATCATATAGCTGAAACTACACCAATTATTGGGAAGGTGGTCATAATATCGTAAGCCTCTCGAATACAAGTGTTACAACATCAACACTTCCAGTCCATAATCATAGAAGAGCAATTATAACTAGCATGCAATCTAGCATAATACTAATCATGATAACCTATCGCATAATCATCAATGTTTAATCTCATTATGATAACATTTATAATTCTAAATCAAAATTAAAATACCTTCTTACCCATGCTAGAGTTGGAGAGATGTTACAAGTCTTGTGTTCTTTACCTTGCATTCTTGGTTAGTTTTGCATATTTAGGAGTAAGAAACACTTGCACACAATGTGAATGTGTTTTTTTTAGTTAAGTTGTTTTGGCTATGATATTCTTGGATGTATTGATGTGTGATTTCAAGTGTGTGGGTTTAAATTTCCATGGATCGTGGAAATTAGAGATCTCCCAGGAACCCAATGTGATTAATTGTGAGACCAATACCATAGTCCATTTGGAGGGTTTATAGTTTCATTCATGAAGTCTTTTATTTGTAATATGGTTTTGAATGTTTTTTTATGATTTGTATTATGTCATGTTACCACTAGGAGGTTGTTGGCAATATATGTGGCAAATTTCGGATGCACTCTTTAAAGGATTTTAAAGGGTCTTAAAAAGCTTTATTTTAAGTGTTTTTTATGATTTTTGGTGTCATAGATTGTATACCTAGGGGTTAGGTGCCTTTTATGGCATATTTTTAAACTTGGGTCAAGATGTGACCTTCTAAAATGGCCATTGAAGGGAATGACGAATTTGAAGATTTGGGAATTGAAAAAGTGACTTGTCACTCTCCAACGCCACTCCTGAAAGTTCATTAATAGACTTGGGTAAAGCAACAAGGGGGCTCACATGTTTGAAGTAACTTTTGTAAGATTTGTGGGGATGGGTGGCCAAGTACACTCCCTGTAGGGCTTCCTCAAATGCCTAATTAACTACTGACCTGCTATTACTAGATCAAGTAGTTTATCACTCAACAGAGGACTCATTAAATCATCAACTAGGGAATCATGAAATTTTAGATAGTGCTAGAAAAATATATGCATTCATGGATTCTACACATTCTATATCAACTGAGAATAGGTGAATGAAACACATGAAAATATAGTAAAAGTTTTTAATTGAAATAAACTTTATTTCTCAAAACAAAGTAAATGAATATAAATGACTACCTTCTACTACGAGTATCTAATGCTTAAGATTGTAACCAATTAACCATTAAACTATAGTATGTCCTAACTTCATTAACCTTTGGAGTACTAAAATAGAGTATTGAAATCTATAGATTCTAATTTAAAACTATATTACATCATTCATAATCACATGAACTCAAAATATCAACTAATCAATTAATTCACAACACATAATCTAATCTACCAACCTAAATTAAAGTGGTTCAATAGTACCTCAAGTGGCCTGCTTGAGTTTCTACATCCACAAAAATTATTTGATCACTTACTCAGGAAAACATGTTATCAAATTATTCATTCTTTGTTAAATATTAATCACACACATAATTGTTAAATAAAATCTATCCAACAATATTATACAATATATCACATCTATCATCTAGATCTCATCCTTGACAAAGTACCTCACTATATAGGGTTTGCAAAGGAGTCCAACTATCTATGAACTGAAATTAAACTAAAAAAATAGATGTCAACTCTTCCTCAAGAAAAGGAAGAGAAATGAGTTTCAAAACAAAAAAAATAATAACTATAACACAGGAGTATAGAAATCAAACAAGGACTCTTTACTCAATAGATTTAACCACTATAACTAAAAATGTGTTCAATAGAACAACTTCATGTTATAATTCATAGTCTTATTGAGAATAGACTTCTTCTTCAGGTTGTCTTATTGAAGGATAAATGTAATGCTTGGTGATTCACAATCTAATCATTAAATGATCACCTTCATCTTCTCTGAAAGTGGTTGCTCTGCAATAGACTTGACTCCTTTGCACCAAACTGTAGTCCTTATGTTATGGGTTGAGAAGCTTGTTGTTGTGGGTTGATAGATATCTCACTACAAATGCTAGTTTTATTTTCTAAGGGATTATTGATGTTAACAACCATAATTTAAACATAAAGTCCTACTAAACTTCATGGAAATGTATGACTCATACATACACATATTAATATAACATGTTCAATCCCAAATTCTTTAAACTACTTAAATATATATATGAAAGGTCTTGGTAATGTCTCAAATTTTAGAAAAAATAAAGATAAAAGTATGAAATAGCAACAAGAAATTGGGAAATTCTATGGCGCATCATTCCCCCAACTTAAGTTATTATTTTTCCTCAAGCAAGTTTAAGGCTAATGGTTGTATTACAATGCAGTTTCTCTATAATCCATAGCTTTTGTCACTCATTTCCCCTATTTCAAATGAAAACAATATTGGTCTGATATCTTTTCCCACCTTCTTCTGCATCTTCCTCTTGTTTCCTTCTTATCCAATGTGGCATAGGGAACAAGAGGAGAGGAGGATGAAAAGTGAGAGGAAGCCAAGCAATTCCATTTTTCAAGGTAGTTGTAATATACTTATGTGATCTTTTAACTACTGCCACATAGCTAAAAATAGAGTGTGGTTCCTTCTTTTTTAAGCTTAGGGGTAAGTTCTCTCCATTTGTTTTGGGATAAATTGAGCGTCTACTTGATTGTCACTACTACTAGTTCCTTAAATCTCTTATAATCTCTTTCTTTGTATGCCATTATTTTTTATACCACCCCCTCCTTTTCTATGAGATCAATCCATTGGTCCACCATTGCATCTGGATCTATTGATTCTTACCTCAATTGAAGAGGGGATAATTTTCCCTTTCCTGGTATTCTTGAAGAAATTATCCCCTAAAATATTCATTTTTGGTATAGGAGGATAAGGCTCTAATTTGAATATCCCCTAGAAAATATAAGTGGATTCCATTTAGTTTCATAAGTGAGAATCAAGTTGTGCAAATAAAATTCACACGATTGATCCTACATTTCTAGTGCGGATTGATGAAATACTTCTAAAAATAATGTGGGTGAATTTACCATGAGAGGGAGGTCACTAATTATTTGGCTAAATTGAAAACATAGAAATTTTTCTTGAAGAAACTATTGTGTGGTATCATAACACGCCCCATTTCGCCCTTGGCAAAATGTGGACCCCTTTTTTTCCCTCTCTTTGCTTCTTGCTTGCATTGGTTTGCTTCTTTTGGGGGGGAGTGGTAAAATGAAGGTCTTGTTCTGAAACGCTCAGCTCCCAATTGCATTGGTGGTCTCCTTAACTTAGAATTATGAAAATCCTAAGTTCCCTTGAAGCTTTATTATTTATTTGGATTCCTAGTTTTTCGAGTGTCGAGTTTTGGTAGTCTAAGTGTAGTGCAAATTGTGCAAGGTTCATGTTATGCACGGTAGGTTGTTTTACTCAGTGAGCTTTCACCCGCTATCTTTTTACTCGGGGAAGTTTTTTCTGAGTTTGCATGTCTCAACATTCTTTGGCTAAACCCATTGTCAGTTTCTCTTTCCTTCAAAATCGAAGACTAGAAAATTTGTAGACTAATTTTGTTGAATTGTATTGGTTCTGTTTTTACCCACACCCAAGTACCCTTTGCACCTGGTCCCTATGAACCTGGTAAGTAAAATCTTGATCTCAGCTTTCTCCTAGAGTTGAGTGTTGGAAGTTTCATTCTTAATTGCTAGCTAGTTTCTCAACATATGAGCTAGGTGCTTACTCAATTGCCTTTGTCTAGCATGGAAAAACATGACACGCAAGTGTGCCACGTCAACTTCTCTCACCACTTTCTTTTCGAAGGTGGACAATGGCACAAAAATCAAAGAATCCATGATGTGAACCATAACTTTCTAGGATTGTACCTCTTTTTAGGGTAATTAATGCATACATTTTAAGGGATTAAAAGAAGGTGGTGAAACGCACGTACTTCGCACCACCTTGAGAATGCATTTTCTTTTGTAATACATTACCGAATGTAAGATAACATATTCATAAGGTCATTAATGAATTAAAACAACAGTCGAGGTGCATGAAGAAAAGTAAGTATCAAGATACAAGAAAGACATGATTACTAGAGTCTAATTTTGTGTCTGTTTGACCTTGCTATTAACGAAATCAAGTATTTCCCTTGAGCTTTATAAATTCTTTCATGTATGGTTAGTTCTAGTGAAATAATGTTTCCTCTAGGTAATTTTGAAAGAAAATATTATTCAATTTGACTAGATTTAACCTAATTTTAATAAATAAAAGGTTGTGGGTAAGGAATTTTGATGAACTATTAGGAATGTATGGTTAAAACTAGCCCTAATTTATACATAGAGAATATACGCTAATCATGTAGGAAATTGATGGAGAAATGAGTACTTCACGGAAGAAGAAACCTAAGGAGGAGTTTGAATTTACCGTCTTGCAAGCGGTACCCACTTATGGGATGATAACAGATACCCATCTGGGAGGTTTTAATGAACATGAATTTGTGTGAAGAACCTAGGAGCCAGATGCTAGCCATTGCACTAAGAACATGGTTACCAGTGGAATCCACTTTGTGGAAAAATTCCCATTAGCAATAGAAGCCCTTGAATTAGTCCTGGAATGTATGAAGTGGTATGACAAAGATAGAAGGGCAGTCATAAAAGGGGAGAGTTTATGTAAACCTCTCGACAGACAACATTGTATACACATTTGGGCTCCATGTGTTTACTAGGATGAATGTATTGAAAATGGGGTATTCAATGGAAGCCTATATGAGCATGGAAGAACATAGTAAAAAGGTCATGATATCAACATGGTTCCAAGAGAAAATGACAAGGATGTCAAAGCACATCATGAGATCATTATTCATTTAGGAAATTCAAGACATGCTAATCCTACTAAGTAGAATGGTTGGTTGCAGAGATGCTAGCAAATTTGAGCCATGGATGTTTGAGATTATCAGGAAAATGAGGGAATACCTTGTCTGAATTCATTGGGCAAGGTTTATTAGTGACAGATTGTATGAGCAGATACAAACATTCCCTACTTCCCAATGGTTCACTATGTCCTTATAAATTGTTTATTCTTGTGTCCTAAGAGCTAATATTTAGGGATTGAATAGAGTGGGAACTTTGGGAAGGGAACCAAGAAATAAATTAATTTACCAAAATTTTCCATAGATTATTGTTGGGGGTATAGAGAATATTACCATAGGGTAAATGATGTATTTTCCATAAATTTGGTCATATCAATGGAGGGAGATAAAGCAAAGAGATTGTCCCTTGAAGCATAGGATATTATGCATACTACCGAATGCCAGTTCATTCAATTCCCTACATTCACTTATATTAGATTGGAAGGATTCATTGGTTACCCATATATGTTGCCAGGTATCCTACAGATAAAATAATGTTGCTCGAGTTTTTGAGGGAGGTGATACCATCTCATGATGTATTTTTGTAACTACATAAAAAGGGACCTATGAAATTTCTTATCACTATTGGGAATTACAAGAACATTTTTGTTAAAAGTGTCAAGTTGTGTGAAGATGAATTGAAAGCCTATGGATCAGAGTTCTTCATGTTTAAGAGGGACAATTATGATCTAGTGGACCAGTTAACCAAACATATAAATAGAAAATATGCTCATGATCCCCACTTGGAGGATTTTTGGCATGGCTATGAAGACGATCATGACGTGAGGAAGTGGTCCTATCAAAGGTTTTCATTGAACTAGGTGAAGGCTTTTGGAATACATGATGTTCCTGAGAAAATGGATGTTGATAATCGGGAAGTAAATAATCCTACTTATGAATTTGATAAGTTATATGATGAACCTATCCCAGACCCAGATTGGGGACAACATGAGGTAGTAACCCTTGAACATGTTTCTAGGAAAGTGTTGGATTATAATCAACCATGGATAAATGGTTACCTCCAAGTGATAAGAGAAGTTGGAATAACACCCACATACCCATAGGGTAGAAAGAGAAAAAAATATGGTAAGTGAATTAGGATATGACGAGGGTGTGGAGAAGAAAAGAAAAATTGTTGAAGCTAGAGCAGTTGAAGAGGGTAGAGAAGAAATCCCTGATGTTTTGAGCCAGGGAGTTTTAGTGGCTTCACAACCAAATGATCCAAATAGAGAAAAATTAGGTGTTCCCACTAATATGCTTAAAACTCCAATGATGGCATCTTCTTCTACAACATTACCAAGAGCACAACCCTTGACATCAGAAAAATCAATTATGAAAGCATGAGTGTACACAAGGACAAGGAAAACATGATAACAAGTGGTCATTATGTTTACCTCCTCACCTTTTATTAGCACATAAACAATGAGGTAGACTTTGGGGGAACACCCTTGATTACAGAGGAAGGGTTGATAGTAACTATAAAATAAGTCATGATGGAGGTAGAAAAATGGTCTGCTATAATACAATTGTTTAAGGAGAACCACTTTGGAGGAAACTCAATGATACCTTGTAATAGAAGAGTTATTAGATACAGGATTATGTCTAAATGATAAGGAAGAAACAACATTCATAGTGGTACAACTCACTCAAGAGGTGGGAAATCCTGAACAAGTTAATCTGGGAAGGGTGGTATCTCCACAAAGAGAAACAGGGGATACTAAAGTTCAAAGCCCCATTTCCATAATAGATGAGGATGAAGAGCATGTGTATGCACTTGATGATCATGCAGCTAAATATTAGCATTTTTCCAGGAGAGACTGAAACTATTGTTCAACGACCCTAAAAATAGGGGATAAATCCAAATATATAATCATCTCAAACCGTAGATGAGAAATAGGGGAGCAGTGAAAATCCTAATGCCTTAGGATGACATGGACAAATTGCTCTAGAGGAGGGAATTAAAAAGGAAAATATAGGACAAGAGAATATAAACCCTAAAGAGAGAGAGGAAGGAGAGCCAAAATGTTTTAATTTTGGCCATGGCAATCTAGAGTCCTTATCTCAAAGATCGAAGAATGTGAAAGATTCAAGGGTTATAATATGTAATAACGAGGAATAAGAATTGCACTCCTATAGGAGAAAAAGATAAACATGAAGTAATAGCTACGAATTATCAAGTTACTACAATAAACTTAGGACATTCATCATAAGAGCAAGAATTGGAAGGAATGAGAATGAATTTGGAAGTGACAACTACCCGCATGAGGAAGAATAAACAAAATAAGAGAGAAATAAAAGAATGAGGTGCTCACTTAACAAATTTTATCAGAGTTATAGCTCAACCTAGTTAGTCCCTGACTGAGTTGCCACCTAATCTAGTGTTGACGTCAAAATATCAAGTGGATGCCATTGAAGGGTTGAAGCATAAAAGGAGTGTGTTTGAAGATTGGATAGATCATTTGGTGTAATATGGTGAAGAATAAATAAGGGAGGCAATTGGTCAGTGTAAAGAAGCATACCACTAGTTTGACAAGTCCAAAAGGCTCACAAATGAGTCCAAAGACCATAAGGAACACAATGATATAGAAATGCAATGGTTAGAGGCAGTTCTCAAGGTAGAAGTCTAAGAGTTGATAACAAAAATGTGGTTAAAGAACAAGAAGTTCTAATATTAGAAAAGTGGAAATTGCAATTGAGTTGGGAAAGTGACACTCTGCTACAATGTGTAAATGGATTGGAAAAGGTCATTGAGAAGAGTGAAAATCTCGTAGATAAGGATTTGAATCTCATCGAGATATTGGTATAATAGATTTTTGATCTCGGAAAGATGAGACAGGATGATGCAAAAGTAAAGAATTTTAGAGGATGGATAGAGAAGATAAATAAAGACCATATTCAATCCTTAAGCCAGAAAGCCATTAATGAGGTGATAAAATGCAAAAATCACATGAATAGGTATGCGATAGAAATGTTGCAGAGGAATGAAGCCATGAATAAAGTACCAGAACAATATGCAAGGCACAAGTATAGTTTGAAAATGACATAAAGTGTTCCAAGGGAATATATAAATCGAGTGTTAATTGATTTTTATGAGTATCAGCAAAAGAAAGGAGAATATGAGTCCATGGATGGGATATCCAATGAAGAAGTGCTCATGATCAAGTAGTGGAAGCTTGGGGTTTTTGTGTGTTGATGTGATGATGAGTTTCTTGAAATGAATTTTGCAAGATTATTCTCATATCTGATGTAAGATGATTTTCCCCAGAGATTTTTAAGAGAAAGGCTAGTAGTTTTACATTTTTTGTGAGTGTACCCATGTCCCAGAGACTTGAGTTTAAAAGTTTCAATTGCTGAAGAAAGTCAAAAAATCTATTGACTTATTCCAGAAGATTCTTGTGCTAACTATCATGTGCCACATGCTACTCTATGATTCATTCCCTTGATTCTCTTTAGTGTGTTCTATTGAAACTCCTTGGTAGTCTTATTCTTATAAAAGGCAAGGAGTTGTTCTCTTTTAGTGAGGTTTAGAATTTGTGGAATTACAAAGATTTAAAGTTGGAACTCTTGCCAGTTTTTTTAATTTTTTTTAATTTTTTGTACCATTCTAGCATAAAAACTTGTATGATCCATTTGAAGTTAATTAATATCAAAGCCAACTTAAATTTATGTCATGATACAAAATCTTACGTAGCTGATTGTTTGTTCCTATTGGAAAAGCTTGTATGTTGCACCAAATTTGTGTGCACATTGACACTATCTGGTGGCAAATGATCTTGTCTCTTTAAAATTCTTGCATCATTAAATGCCTAGTTGTGAAGCAATCTAGTGAAGTATAGAGTGGTTTGTTTTGATTTAGTTTGTTTTATGGTGCATGTATGGATAATAACTAGGAGAACCTTAAATATTAGGATTTTTAATGATTTATTTTAGAGTAGATGTCAAATATTTCCAAGCAATGTTTTAAAAAATGATAAATTTATGGAGTATTCTTGAAAATCTTTAGTTTCCATGAAGTTATAGAGAAAATTATGTTAAATCTATTGATTCTTTGCAAATAATTTAAATTCATGAAATATTTTGGGTAAATCTTTAGTTTTCATGGAGTTATAAAGTGATACATGTTTGATCAGACTGAACTTTGTTATGATTGTTTGGATACTAGTAGCCTAAGAAGCCGTAGAACCCTTGTGATTAACAACAATTTACATAACAAACCCTGAGTGAACCTAGTGCATCAACACATGACATTCCTGAGCCTTGGGATCAACTGAGATTGCCTTTAGGTTTAGGTGTTCCTAGTGGATCTTTCAAGAAAGGTAGGTTCCCACATTCTTTGGGTGAGAATTTATCTACCTATTAGCATGTGTGTGCAACACTCGTGTCAACAGAATTGGTGCTAGAAGGAAGGCCCCATTTTCCTTGTTGAAGGTAAAGAAAACTGGAGTTTCGTAGGGTTACTAGGTTTCATTCTAGTGATCCTCATGTGGAATTTGTAGAAATTTGTGATTGTACGTCAGCTAGGGCTTGAAGATTGAGTTATGTTGGCGTAGTTCTAAGAAATAAAGCAATTGTAGCACCTTCCCCGCCCATAGTGATGGCTTTCTTTAATGTGGAGTCTCCTATCCAATTTATTGTATATAATGTTCTTCCAAAAAATCTGGATAAACTATGTCCGAAGTATTATCTCCATAAGGATACAAAAGAACATATAAGTATATTCAAGGATACATGCTTTAGAGCTAGAATACATGAAGATGTTAGGTGTAGGTTTTTTCCCTATACATTGAGTGATGAGGTTTACCAATGGTATATCAATTTTCCTTGCAATTCTCTCAAGATGTGGTAAGATATGGAAGAATAGTTCTTAGCAAGGTTTAGAACACCATTAGATCCTGCTTTATTATACCATCAATTTGCTCAAATGAAGCGATTTGATGGAAAAACTATAACAAATTTTAACGACGGATTCCAAAAAGCATTCTCTAGATTACAAGCACCTTATGTTCTAGATAATTTGTCTACTCCTATTATTTATTACACTATAGTTGATATGTTAACAACGATGTTTGTGTTGTATGGTCCTGAATTTTTTCATGCTTCCCTCTCCTCTGCCTGCGTTTGAACTTCCTACGTGCATGGTGGACTCTGTTTTGGGGGTACCCAATGGTCCCCCTTTGTCCCCCCTTGACCTGAGCACCTCGCTTTCGGGCCTGTGTCCCTCGAGTACCACCCTTGCAGGGACAATGCTTTCACCTACGGGCCTTTTGAAGACCTTTGCGGTCCCGGGCAAATATTTTGTGCCGACGGTGGAGATCTTTCTAGTTGTTGGCTCGAAGGATGTGTTATCCGATGGCAAGTAAGTCTCTTCCACGACCCCTCTTTTACCTGAGGTTTTCATGGCTTTTGGGATGGATTTTGACATTCCTGATTCGGTCTATGATAGGATTCTCTCCTCCATGGAGAATGTTGTGGTGGGTAGATTTCTTTCTTTCCATCCAACGATGGATATGGTTTGGAAATGGGCAACGACAAAATGGCATCTCAAGGGTAGTGTGGAGATCTACGCGATGGCTGGTGGTCTTTTTCTATTCAGATTCACAGTTGTGGAAGACATGGTGGTGACTCTTTCAACGGGTTCATGGGTGTATGGGAAACATAGCTTGGCTATGTGTCTTTGGAAGCCGGGTTTTGACCCTGCTATAAATCTAAATAAGTTGGCTCCAATTTGGGTGCGGTTGCTAGACTTACCTCTTGAGTATTGGGATGAAGTCATTTTCAAATGTATTGGGGATTCGTCGGGTCAGTTTGTCACCACTGAATCTATACCAAGTTGAAATCTAGGTTAGTATTTGCGAGATTATGTGTTAATATTTGTGTTGATAAAGTCCTTCCAAACACAATTAACCTATGCTCTAAGTTTTGTAACTGGACACAACCAGTGTGTTATGAAAATTTTGTGGTCTAATTTCAAAAGTGTGCAAAAGCTAGTCATCTTATCTCTGATTGCAAATCCTCTTTCAGTCGGGAGGTTAAGGTTGACTATACCTTGGAGAATCTTACAAATCCTACGGGAACTAATCCCCTTCCATCGGAGGACTCTGGGCTTCTTTCTCCAAATGTTGCACCTTCCCCTAATGACCCTCTGCCTTCACCCACCTTTGTTGAACCACCATCTGTCCTAGTCGACCCCAATGCCTTATTGGAGTCTGTTGTTAAACCCTTGACTATCTAGATGACCCAGGACCCTGGCTCTTCAGTGGTTGTTCCTCCGTTTGTGGTTATCTCTATGGGGACTTGCGAGACAATGATTGAGGATGGAAAAATTTGGGAAGAAGGGAGCATTAGAATGGTTGATGAATCTATATAAAGTATGGGGGCTTTGAATCTTGAGAAAATTGCAAAAGAAGGGATCTGGACAACACTAAAGAAAAAATGAAGGAAGAAGAAGGCAGATGTAGGAGGTGACTTAAAGCCAAGAAGGCCCTCCCAGAGACACACTAGGATGAGAGAGACGACAAATGAGATTGCCTTGGGTAAACAAAGGACATTGGATGTGTCCTCAAAAAAAGGTCAGAAATGAGAGTTATGTCATGGAATGTTCGTGGGCTCAATAGCACCCACAAAAAACTTGCTCTGAAGAACTATGTTTTGGAACATAAGATTGATGTGTGCCTACTACAAGAAATAAAAATGATGAAGGAAATTCTAATAAAGTTGCTAAATTTATTTGGCCAAATGCATCCTATGTCTACAGTGATGTTGAGGGTGCTGCGGGGGGTCTGGATGTGCTTTAGAATCCATCAAAAATTTTGGGCTTTGAACTATTCCATTGTAAAAATAGTGTGGGGGCCTTGTTTACTTACCTTGGTGAATCCTGGTCTATAATTAATATTTACGCTCCTAATCAAAGGAATGCGAGGAGTGCGTTGTGCATGACCTTGCGGTTAAAATTAATTTGAATAGGGGAGGTCATTGGCTAGTTACTAGAGATTTTAACTCTCCTCTCTTTTTGTCGAAAAAAAGTGGTGGCCTATTGGATTACTCTGACAACATGTCTGACCTAGCTAATTTTCTAAATTATTCAGGTTTAATTGATATTGAGCTCATGGGTTAGAAATTTACTTGGTCTAATAGACACTCTAGTGAACACCTGATTCGGGTCTGTTTAGACGTTTCCTCTGCTCTCCCCATTGGACTAATATTATAGATGTTAATCTAATAACCCTACCCAGGATGGTCTCTAACCATAACCCCCTTTTGCTAACCTCTAATATTCATCCTGTTGTGGGTCCCATCCCCTTCCGTTTTGAGATAATGTGGAATTCTCACCCTAACTTCAAAAGATAAATTGTTGAATGGTGGAATATTCTTGTCCATGGCTCTCCCATGTTTAGGATTTTTTTCAAACTTAAACATATTAAAAACATGGTTAAAGGATGGAACAAGAGTGTGTTTGGTGACGTGTTTCACAAAAAAAAGTTGTTAGAAGAAGAGTTGAGGACCTTACAAAAGAAAATGGAGGAAGGAGATGGCAGACAACAAATTCACAACCAGGAAAGGGGAACTAGGATGGAATGGGAACGGGTTCTCAAATATGAGGAAGTCTTTTGGAAGCAAAAATTCAGAGTCCAATGGTTGAAGGAAGGTGATAGGAACACCTCTTTCTTTCATGTGTCAACCATCAAGCATAGGAAAAGGAATCAAATTTCTAAACTGACTAATAATTCTAGTGTGGTGATTTCGAATCCTGCCCAGATTGGCCTTTGTGTTGCTAACTAATTTTAGGAGGCTTATTTAGCGCCAACTGAGGCGCCAAACCCGACTTTGGACAATGTGATACTCAACCATCTACCTACCATCATTTCCCAGGAAAATAATAAGGGGATTCTCAGTACTATTTCTCTGGAAGAAGTTCGGTTGGCTACCTTTAGCATGGGGGGTTTCAAAGCCCCGGGCCTTGATGGTTTTCCTCTTGCCTTTTTTCATATTTTCTGGGATACTGTGGGTGGGGATCTCGTGCTAGCAGCCAGGGACTTCTTCAAATCTGGTAAAATCCTTAAACAATTGAATCAAACCTTCATTGCCCTTATTCCTAAGATTGGTGAGCCTCAATCCATTACTGATTTTTGACCCATTAGCCTATGCAAAACCTTTTATAAAATCATTTCTAAGATTTTAGTGAACCGTATCAAGCCCCTTTTGGATAAAATCATCAGTCCTACCCAAAAAGGTTTTGTCCCTGGGCGCCATATTCTTGATGCCACTTTGACCACCCAAAAGTTGCTCCATTCTATGGATAGATGTAACTATGTGGGGATGGCCCTTAAACTGGACATCTCTAAAGCTTATGATAAAGTTTTATGAGATTTCAACCCAAAGGTTTTAGCTAAGTTTGGATTCAACAATTTGGTTATCAAACTCATTATGGAGTGTATTAATACTGTTAAGTACTTTGTTCTTGTTAATGGGCCCCCCTTTGGGTTCTTCTCTATTGGAAGAGGAATCAAACAAGGCGACCCCCTATCTCCCTATCTCTTCATCATGATTGTTGATGTGCTTAGCAGGAACTTTATTGGTCTATTGTCAGATGGCTCCATTATGGGCATCAGAGCGACTTCTTCCCTAGAACCGGTTGTTGTGCAACAATATGTGGATGACACTTTTATTTTTGGGAAAGCCTCTGTGGTGGAAGCCAGGAAATGGAAAGCATGCCTTTAACAATTATGCTTCATGTTCTGGTCAATGCATCAATTACAATAAAAGCATGAGCTATTTCTTTAACAACGCACCTAATTTGCAAACCAGAGTGACTACGATTCTAGGATGTGTTAGTGGGGCCCTCCCCTTGATCTACCTTGGGCTCCCTCTCAAGATTAAGGAGGTTACCCCTGAATTCTAGAATTCGATACTAGAAAGAATCCAAAGAAAGTTGGCTCGGTGGAAATGCTCCATCCTAAGCCATGCTGGCAAATTCCAACTGCTCACAGCGGCCCTTCAAGGTATACCAACTTATTTCCTTTCCATATTTAAGATGCCTAAGTACATTACTGATAAGTTTGAAAAAATTCAAAGGAATTTCCTTTGGTCTGGGATTGAGGATAAGAAGAAACTCGCTCTAGTTAAATGGGAAAATGTCTCTCAGGCCAAAAATTATGGTGGCCTAGGAGTCAGGACTACTGTCAACACTAACAAGGCTTTGATGACCAAGGTTGGTTGGGATCAATTAAGGAACATTAAGTATTGGTGCAAAATTTTGAATTCCAAATATCTTCAGGACAAACCTTTGATCAATTGTCTCTCAGAGTCTCACCCCAAGGGATCCTTGGCCTGGAGGAGCATCTGCAACACATAAGGCCTGCTAAGGAATGGGATTAAGTGGAAAATGGGCAATGGAAAGTAGATCAGATTTTGGGATGATATGTGGCTAATTGAGACCCCTCAGGTATGTTCTGATTTTAGGACTCTTATGGGATCGGCTCAGAGGTATTTTGGTATCCATATAAGTGATTATGTTTCTAGACCCCCTAGGACTAGGGCTTGGAAGGACCTAATCCTCTATTGTCCCCAATCTCATGACCTTTGTTGTCTGGCCCGATCCCTCCAGGAGATCCTCTCTACCACCGGGTTTCCCTCTTATGATAGAGAAGATGAGTTTTTTTGGACCTTTGACAAACAGGGGGATCTTTCTGTTAAGTCAGAGTACAAACTACTGACAAACCATGGTACTATAGAGGAACCTTGGAGGAAGATATGGAACTACGACATGATCCCTAAAATAAATTTATTCTGGTGGATGGTTTGCCATAACAGGATTCTTACCTAGGAAAATTTGAGGAAACAAGTATTTTTTATTCCCAATAGATGTTTACTTTGTAAGTGCAGGGAGGAAACTGTCAATCACATGTCGTTACACTGCTCGTTTGCTGCTGAAGTTTGGGGGCTATAATTTGAAAAATGGGAGTCTCTTGGGTGATGAGTAAGGATCTCTTATCCTTCATCCTGGGTTGGAGTGGTCCCTATTCCCATTCCCTGCCTGGTGAAATTTGGAATCAGGTTCCTCCTATTTTGGGCTGGTGTCTATGGAAGGAGAGGAACAACAGGGTTTTGAAGAATATTGAGAAGAATCATAGGGATGTTTTTGGCATTGGCATCTGACTCATTGAGGAAAACATATCTCTCTTTAATGGGAAACTCCCGAAGAAGGGACCTCTTGATTAAAAAGCTAGAATGGCCAAGGCTTGGCACCAGGGGTTAGAGGCTAATTCATTCGACAATTCGAAATCCTTAGCCAAGAAAAATACCAAATGGGAGCCTCCAGATAGAGGCCGGTTTAAACTCAATTTTGATGGGGTTGCTAATGACAACCCAGGCAGGGCTAGTATCAGTGGTGTGATTAGAGACCACAGAGGGGGTTATGGTTGTGGGATTTGCTGGAAGTATTGGTTTTCAATCTTCTATTGTGGTGGAAGCTAGGGCATTGCTCATGGGCCTCCAAATTGTTGTCTCTTTGGGGATCGCTAATCTCCACATTGAAGGAGACTTTAAGTCCATTACTGATGTTGTGAATATGGACATACTAATTGGCTGGAATACTAAGGATATCTTGTTGGACACTAGGTTCCTTTTATCCAAACTTAGGGGTAAAAAAGTGACACATATATTTAGGTAGGGAAACCAAGTGGTGGATGCCTTGTCTAATCTCGACACTTGTTGGGGCTACTCTAAATGTTGGAGGAAAATGGAGAAGATACCACCACAAATTTAAGATATCATCTTGAGAGAAAAAAACAACCAATTATCATGATGAATTTAAATCTTTGGGTGTTGGGTGTTGGATGTGGGGTCCACTTGATTATCTTTTGGGTCTGGTGGATGAGCACTAATGCTAAGATGGCTGACACGTGGAGAGATTCTTACTGTTCAAATCATTATGTGTTTGGAGATCTTCGGGTGTTGGGTGTTGGTTGGGGGACCCACTTGTTTATCCTTTGGGCCTGGTGGATGAGCTCTATTATTGAGGTGGGTGATAGGTGGCGAGGTTTAAATTTTGAGGTTTGTAATATGAATAAAAAAGGTGGCTTTATGAAGGGAATAAGAAAGTACGCGACTTTGATGAATTTGAGAGGCCGTATCGTGCATTCTCTCCTCTTTGGGATTGTGCGATATCTTGTTTTAACTCATCATAGCCTCTGTAAGACTGTGAGTTTATTAATTGATTTGACCCCTCATTATGAAGGAATGCTTCCTTCTAGCACCTTTGTGCTCGCTAGTTTAGCATGGGTCTCATATTACACCCATAAGAATGTTTCTATTTTTAGCCATATGACCAACTTGTCTTGTTTTTCACGCGCTTACTCCAAGGCTAAGGAACCCTACATGCCCATCAATTCCTGTTTCGCTGGCCGCAATCTTCTCAAGATCCACTTTTACTCCATTGTCAAGTCACCTTGTGGTGAAATTTTCCCTTTCGCATGTGTGACGTGAACGTCGACATCATTACCCATTGCTGCATTTCTCTCCTTAATGACCTTGTGATGAATATTCATTGCCCTACTGGCTTTTACAATTTGTGTCTTCTGCAAACTCTTTGGCTTTCTGTGTAGGTGGATACAATGGGTGGCGATCGCGTTCGAACTGAGCCGAACAACTATGATGAAGTCCAGAAGAATCCGTTAGTTTGGCACATCTGTGTTAAAGGTGGAATTTCTCCTCTAATGGAGATTTTGGTTGGCCATGACCCTAATTTTTCTAACCAGTTTGCTAATTCGTGGAAGGACCGAAGGGTCACAATAGGCGGTATTTCTTTTGAAGTTAGTGAAGAATTCATTGCGCAAGCCACCAGAATGTTGTGTACCAGGAAAAAATACCCTAAGCGCACTAAGAAGTAGGAAAATGAAATCTTGAAAGATTTCTTCATGGGGAATGAGGAACTAGTGCAGAACCAGTTAGGTTTTGAGCGAGAAGCTCTTCCGGAGCCTTGGGACCAGGTGTGCTTAGCGTTGATGAAATATGTCACCTGGAAGGTATGTTCAAAACCTATTTCTTCTATCATTTTCCCTTGTTAAATCATTTAAGACATAAGATTTTGCTTAGCTTTCCCTTCTTTTTTCTTATGGACCTAGAAAATTCGGTCGAGAAATGTAAAGAGCTAGCCAGCCTTAACCCCAATGACCTCCCGCCTCTTCCACTCCATCAAGGGCTTATCCTGGGACTTTACCACTTCCACCTGGCCCTTTTTCCTCCCAAATCCATCTCGATTGTGCACATTGATGAAATCAAACCCTTGACTATTGTGAACATTTCCTCGGCTAAGTAAAAAAGCCCTCCCCAGAGATCCAATCTAGGTACTTTGGGAAACCCCAAAGACAAATCGACTACCAAAGAACTAAAGGGAGGATTGGGTAATGCACATGCTAGTGTAGTAGCCAAACTCTTTGATTTGAAGTCCACCCCAGCAAAGTCTTCCTATAGGGCCAACATTGCCAAAAAAGGAAAGGATGGTAAGAAAGGTATGTTGGAGCTGAGTGTCAGAGAGGGGAAGGGAAAAAACATAATAGGAAAAGACTTAAAAGGAGATACTATTGTGGAAACCATGGAAATGAATGGTGGGGAGAACACCATAAGGAGATCTGGGAGGCTAGAAAAAAATAGTAAAAAGAGACAGGTAATTGAGGATTCAAAGGAGGAGTGGTCTGACAGCAAAGAGTATAAGGATGAGAAAACTGAGGAAGAGGAGGACGAGAATGTGGAGGGGCCCTAGTTTACCCTGGAAGACAACAAGTTACCGAAAGAATCCTTAGCCTCTCATTCTTCGCATCCCATGACTGATGAGCTTGAAAAGATCCTAGGGACTATGGACGTTGGGGAGGAGCCTTGTGCCTTGGAGAAGAAAATGGACAAGCTCAACAATAGGCTTCGTGGATTGACCTGATTTACAATGAAGTTGGGCCACTTCATCACTAGCACCCTATCCACTATTATCAAGGAGGATTTGGAGGGTAATAATGGCTAGGAGAACAAAGTGTGGGTTGGTATTGATGTCATGGACCTCCTATTTAAAAACTAGGATAATTCCAGTTAGTTGCTACCTATGCCGGTGTTCTATTTTTTGGTTGCCTTTTTGTGGTTTATGTGCTGTTAAAGTGATGTCTCTGTTACTTTTTGCTTCAATGTTAGCTTTTTAGACTTGTTCCTTTTTGGCCCTTGTGGATCCTTGTGAAGGGTACAATGCCATGTAAATACTGCTTAACTTTTCAAAAACAACGATGTTTGTGAAAAGGAAGGTAAATCCTTCTACAACCTTAACTAAATGCAAAAGCGATAAGTGTGAATCAAGAAATAAAACATGTTGGAAGCGGATCAACTATGAATGGCGAGAAAAATTTGAATATTTATTCGGTGTCAGGAATGAATGGAGTTTTACAAATCAATACTGTGATCTCTAACCATTTTCCTTTAATGGTCCGGAATGAGACCTTTCCATATAATAGTTTCTTTCAACCCAAAAATAGTCAAGCATTTGTCCCACATCTTGGCCCTGCTATCATTGAGATACATCCTAATGGTATTTATTTCTTTATCTAGGCTCAAGAGAGAAAAAGAGTGAAGTCTCAATAGGATAAAAGAAATCACAACTCAATGTAAAAGGCTAACAATCAAGGTTACACAACTAAGAAATCAACAAATTTATTCACAAAACAATAATAAAAATTCACAAGGTCAAACATATAATGCTCCTAGACCGCCTAGACCTTGGAATACACGACCTAATAATGGAGGGATATCTACACCATTGGATAATGCCAATTATTTTGAAGATCGTTCAACATCCAAAGTAAACTTGGCAGAGCTTTCCATGAATAATTGGTTGAGGATTCATAATTCCAGTGCTCAAACGAGTGTTGATTGTCTATAATTTAAAACTATGTAAGATATTTTTTTAGTTGTGACGTATCATAATGATCAATGTGATTGTCAACTACCCCAAGGCAATGGAATAGTCCCAGTTGGATACGATTCAACATTGGTACTAGACAGTTATGTGTGCTCTGAGTCACATGTTTCTGAGAGTAACACTTATGTTGGGAGATAATTCGGCCATGAATTTGGAAACCTATACCTTCCCTTATCAAGATGAAAATGAGCCTCAGGATGAAATTGATGAGATTCGAGCTTTCCAACAATATGACAAGGGACATAGTTACAACTTGAGAAGTAATACCACTGGTGGGAGTAGGTTCAAAGGACCTTTGACTACTTTGATCCCACCTGAAAAATTTAGTACGCCACCAGACGATAAATCTAGTAATAATCCGGGGTTGCCAAAAGTCACCTTGCAATATAATAGTGCTCTGAATCCTCCTAGGAGTGGCAAGACATAATCCGTCGAATAGAGTAATTTGATTGCTTATCTGGTGTAAGAAATAAAAAAGGTAAAGATTAACTTATCTTTATCAAAAATACTCAAAACACCTATGATCAGAAAGGCTTTTTTAAACACATTTGAAGAACTTCCCAAAGAAAGATTGACTAGAAAAGAGGCATAGAGGTGACTCTACTAAATTGAGGGACAAAAAACCTATTCCTATGGAAGATGCTCATGTGGCTCTATATAAACGAAAGACAAAGTCACTGTCATTCTTGTTAATGCTAAGGATTTTTGGAAAGAATCTCCATAATTGTTTGGTAGGTTCAAGGGCTGTGAAAAATGTGATGCCTTTGTCCATATTCTAGATGTTAGGCTTAACCTCAACAAGCTCCTTGAAGGTCACTCAGTTGGATAAGATTGAGGTAAACCTAGTTGGAGAGTTAACTAATATTAAAATGCAACTGGCATTTGATCCTAGGATCTAGTATTATTGAAATTCAAGTAATTGAGATACCAGATACATATGGGATGTTGTCAAGTAGAGATTGGTTGAAAGTTTTGAATAGATATATGGCTATAGACTTTTCACATATGTTGTTAATCTAGAAGGGAATTATGAACTAGATCAGGATAGAAAGGGAGTCATGTATGAAGCATATGATCACAAATTAGAATATGAAAAATGAAGTGCTATACATCAATGTGGAACCTAATGTATATGGTATTAAAGCCTTTAGAGTTAAGATAGAAGAATTTTTTATGCACAATACAAAAAATCATGATCAACTGACTCCGGGAATATATATTCTAGTAGAGTCTGATTAGTATTCTTCTGAAAGGGAAGATAGTCACCTAGATAAATTTTAGAACCTATCGTTGTCAAAGAAGTGAATGCAACTATCGAAGGACTAAAGATTCACTAAAATATTTGTTGCTACAAGGTTGGTGCAAGTTGCAAAATTCGACACACTTATAATATAGTTGTGTGATGTGCCTAGAGGTTATTTGCAAAGTTGGAAACTAGTGTTGCTTGGAAAATACAATTCTCATTGAGTGTGAATCTAGAATTCTTGGTGATAAAAAACATATAATGTTGACTGAAGGAATCAATCTATCAACTTTTAAGAACACTAGGTTCAAAATCACTAAAGAGAAAACTTGGATCCTCAGATTCAATGAATCAAAGCCCAAGCAAGGGATTAATGTAGGGGTTGAATTGATTGGTCCCCAAGGTAATTCATTCCTTTCCATTTACAAATTACAATTTGAATGCACTAACAATGCAACAAAATATGAAGCTCTTATCCATGGTTTACTACTTGCTATTAAGAAAAAGGTTAAGATACTCAAAGTATTTGGCAATTCAAAATTAGTTGTCAAACAAGTTAGGAAATAGTATGTTTGTCACTACAAACACTTTTCAAGTTATAGACATTGACTGTGGGATTTGATTGAGATATTCTATGCTTTTAATATCATGCAAATTCGATGGAGGTTTAGTCATAAAGTGGATGTACTAACTATGGTTGCTAGTACCTTGGAACCGTTAAAAATTTCAGACTTGAGAAGGTTTACTGTTGAATTGGTGCACTTGCCTTCAACATTAGATAACGTTACCAATTTGCAAGTATTTGAAGATGATATGCACATTTTGGAGTTCATTACTAATTTAGGTATCTTTGAAGCTCAAATAATTGAATAAGTCGATCACCTTGATTGTGAGCCCCATGATGATGACCTAACCCAGTTAAAATATAATAATGTTCCAAAAGGAATCATTGAAGTAGAAAGGTTGTTTGATTTAGATTAGATAATCTAGTAGAAAGATCTACCTAAGACTGATGGAAGACAGTCTAAGTTGTATAACTTGAGCACTGAGGAGGATCCTAAAAATGTTCTCATACATAAAGTGTGCACTAAAGAAGAATGAAGGAACATTTATTAGGTGCTCAGGGATTACTGGAAAGTCATAGTGTGGACCTATGAGAACTTGAAGATGTATGATACCTCCATCATAACAAATACCATCCCACTAAAATGCAATGTAAAACCTTTTTAGAAAAAGAAATTCCTAGTAAACATACTCCTAAAGCCCTTGATTTAGAAAGAAGTACGAAATCTCCTATCAACCATAATTATTTCTCCCATAAGACACTCCACTAGGGTGGCTAACCTAGTGCATGTTAGAAAGAAGAATGGGGATATTCAATTATGTGTAGATTTTTGAAATCTCAATAAGGCATTTAAAAATGATAATTATCGTCTGCCTTCATTGGATGAGGTTTTCAAAGTGTTAACATGACACATATGATGTCCTTCTTGGATGGGTTTTCAAGGTATAACTAGGTGGTGGTTACTAAAGAAGATAAGATGAAAACTGATTTCACTACAAAGTGGGGGACTTTCGCCTATAGGAAAATACCATTTGGGTTAATAAATGATGGAGCCATATTTCAGAGAGCAATGGATTACACTTTTAGAGACTTGGTTGGAAAATCCATTATAATATACATACATGATCTCACTGTGTTCTCCAAAAATAGAGGAGATCATGTTCGTGATCTTAGAGCTATACTACAGAAGTGTGAGACATATGGAGTGTCATTGAATCCACATAAATATATTTTTGGGGTGAATGAAGGTAAATTACTTGGGCATGCTATTTTTGAGAGAGTCAATTTGATAGATCTTGATCGAACGAGTTCCCTGATGAAGTTGTAACCTCCAGGGAGCAAGAAAGAATTGAATTCTTATTTAAGAAAGATTAACTTTATTAGCCAGAAGTTCATTTAAAATTTTTCTGAAATAGTAAGATGACTTAATGATATGTTGAAAAAATATGCTAAGATTGAATGGAAAAATGAAACCAAGCTCACTTTTGAAAATATAAAAGCTACAATCTCGAAAGCACTAGTGTTGGTAAGTCCTGACTACACTAAACCTTTCTACATTTATTCTTTTTCCTCAAGTCACACATGTGCAACTGTGTTAACACAAAGGGGTGAAAGTAAGGAAGAAATACCCATTGCATTCATGAGAAATCCTTTTAAAGAGGCTGAATTAAGATATATGGACATCTAAAAGAAAGCTTTTACACTGGTTAAGGCAAAAAGGAAGTTTCAAAATTACATCCTTAGAAGCATAGTTAAGGTGATTGTGCTCGATGCAACGATTAAGATGTTGCTTATGCAAAGTGAACTTGGGGAGAAGAGAGCTAAATGGCTTACCATTCTAAAAGAATTCGATTTGGAAATCATACCCATGAAGTTGGTTCATGGATAGGAAATGGTTAGATCTATTACTGAGATTGATCCTCAAATATCTAGCCAACAATATACCTTGGATACAAAAAATCAAGATGATTGGTACTCAAACATTTGGTACTATTTGGTCAGTAACAACTATCTAGAAAATATGCAAAGGCATCAAAGGAGAGCCCTGTAAATTGAAGCCTAGAGTTATATGATCAAAGAGGGGATCTCTTTAAGAAGAACCATGAGGGAATTTACTTAAGATTCTTGAATAAGAAAGGATCAGGTGAGGTTCTATAGGAATTGCATGACAGGTTTGGCTCAGGTCATGGATCCCCATTAGCCACTGCTCACCTTATTCTAAGAGTCAACTATTATTGGTCGAACATTTTTGAAGATAAATATGAGCACATGGAACATTATTATACATGCCAAACTACTGCAAAAAAAGGAATATTCAATGCACGACCATTGCAACCCATGAAGGAAATGTGTCCCTTTACATAGTGGGGATTAGTTTTCATAGGCATGATTAATCCGCCATCGTCCATCGGTCATAGGTATGCGCTAACAACTACTGATTATTGCACCAGGTTGATGGAAGTTTTCCGCAATAAGTAATGCACCACAGAGGTGGTAATCAATTTTTTAGAAGAAAGCATCATTAATAGGTTTGGAGTACCATACAATTTGGTATGTGATAATGGCCCTTCTTTTTCTTCTTTGAAGTTTTCCAATTGGGCATTTGGATATGGTATAACATTAAAATTTTCATCTAATTATTAGCCGTAGGGAAATGGATTAGCAAAATATTCAAATTTGAACTTGCTAGATATAACTGGAAAACTGAATGAGAAGAATCTCAGGGAATGGCATTCCCTACTAAAATTCACCCATTGGGTCGATAGGACTAGGATAAAGTCTGCATTGGGGAATTCCCCTTATCATTTGGTTAATGGAATTGGCCCTATATTTCCTATAAACTTGAGGATCCCTACCTCACAGTTTGCCCAGGAATACATTGAATTGGATGACCCACCCAAGGCCTGATTGCTACAATTGATGCATTTGGATGAAAAATGCACTAGGGCAATAAATGTTTTTATTAAACATCAGTCCTAGTTAAGTGTTGGTTTGACAAGAGGGCTAGAGTAAAGTCTTTTAGAATATCTGACTTGGTCCTATCTTGGGACAAAGCCCATGAGTGAAAGGGTGAGCATGGTAACTTCAACAAGTTATGGACTGGTCCTTATAAAGTATCTAAAATTCTTGGTGACAACACCTACAAGCTTAAAACCCTCATTGGAGAGGATGTCCCATTTCTCGTCAATGGGCAATTCTTAAAGGATTATTTACAAGCCTAGTGCAGGTTGCTTGTCATTGTAAATATGTAAGTAGTTTTCCTTTTATTTTATGGATTTGTGTTTCCTTTTTGGGTATTTCTTTGTTGACATATGCTAGAGAATTAACAACCCCCAGAAGTGATCAAAATTATAGAACATCAATTCTAGAAATGCGGATCATATTTTGGATGGAAGTAATTTTCTAATTATGGACGACTAGGAAATTGTTTTGGATTTTCTTACTTTAGTTCACATAAATCATTAGGCTAGTATTGGATTACAATGCCTATATTTAAATAATTTTACTTAAATTTGGGAAATGGAAGTTGCTTGTATTGAGTGAAAAATAAAAATCTAACCTTTGATACCACTATAATTCCCAACCTAATAGCATGCTTCTTTTTCTGCAAGTTGAAACAAAAGTGCTTTCAAAGAAATATCAAAAGAGAAAATTAAACTCTTTAGGCTATCCAAATATCTCTACTAATGCTATAGATGCCTAACTGGAAATAGAGCTATGTTTAGGGGAATTACAAAGATAACCTTGTCAGGGCTATAGACACTTGACTAGTAACAAGGTAATCTCCAAGGTTTGGTCAAAGGGAATTACCAAACTATGTAGGTCAATGCAAGTATTTTCTAAGACTTTGAATTTTTTGTAACTGAATGAATCACCAACACACACATGAGCCCAATGAAATCTGATCTTGTTATGCTGATTAAAGTGAAATAAATGCTAAAATGAGGTTTTGGTTGTTTATAATCAAAATATTACATAGGTTTAGAGTATGCCTCTCATTTCCATAATTGATTTTGTGTTTTTTTGATCAATTTTGTTGGCTGCTAGTTGTTGTGTGGTTTCACAACACGCCCCATTTCACCCTTGGCGAAATGCAGACCCCTTTGTTTTCCCTCTCTTTGCTTCCTGCTTGTGTTGGTTTGCTTATTTTAGGGGGAACAGGTAAAATGAAGGCCTTGTTTTGAAATGCTCAACTCCTGATTGCATTGGTGGTCTCCTTAACTTGGAATTATGTGAATCCTAAGTTCCCCCAAAGCCTTATTGTTTATCCAGATTCTTGGGTTTTTGAGTGTTGGGTGTTGGTAGTCTAAGCATAGTGCAAATTATGCAAAGTTCATGTTATGCCCAATAGGTTGTTTTACCTAGTGAGCTTTCACCTGTTCACTTTTTACTTGTGGAATTTTTTCTCGAGTTCACATGCGTCTACATTCTTTGGCTAAACATGTTGTTGGTTTCTCTTTTCTTTGAAACTAGAGATCGAAAGTTTGGTGGACTGAGTTCATTGAACTATATCGGTCTTGTTTTTACTCACACTCGAGTGCCCTTTGCACTCAGTCCCCATGAACCCAGTAAGTAAAAGCCTAATCCTAACTTTTTCCTAGAGTCAGGTGTTAGATGTTTCATCCTTAATTGCTAGCTAGTTTCTCAACGTATGAGCTAAGCAATTTCTCAATTGCCTTTGTCTAGCATAGATAAATGTGACACACAAGAATGCCATGCCAGCTTCACTTGATGCCTTCTTTTCGAAGGTGGGCCATGGCACATAAATCAAAGGCTCCATGATGTGAACCCTAACCTACCAAGAATGTACCTCCTTTTAGGGTAATTAGTGCACAATTTTTAAGGAATTAAAAGAAGGTGGCCAAACACATGTACTTGGTACCACCTCTAGCATGTAGCTGCTTCTTTAATACAATACTATGTGCAAGCTAACATATTCATAAGGCCATTACTGAAATGACAGTTGAGGCATATGAAGAAAAGTAAGTATCAGGATATAAGAAAGACGTGATTACCAAAGTCTGATTCTATGTCTGTTTGACCTTGTTATCAGCAAAATCAGGTATTTCTCTTGAGCTCTATAAATTCTAGCATGTATGCTTGATTCTAATGAAATAATGTTTTCCTTTGGGTAATTCTGAAAGAAAATATTGTTCAATTTGACTATATTTAACCTAATTTTAATCAATAAAAGGTTGTGGGTAAGAAATTTTGATGAACTATTAGGAATGTATAGTTAGAACTAGCCCTAATTTGTATGCAGAGCATATATATGCTAATCATGCAAGAAATTGATGCAAACATGAGTACTTCATAGAAGAAGCAACCTAAGGAGGAGTTTGAATTTCCTATCTCGCAAGTGGTACCCACTTATGGGATGATAATGGATACCCATCTAAGAGGTTGTAATGAACACAATTTTTTGCAAAGAATCCAAAATCCAAATTCTAGCCAGTGTACTAAGAACATGGTTACCTATGGAATACACTTGGTGGTAGGGTTCCCATTAGAAATGGAAGCCCTTGAATTAGTATTGGAATGCATGAAGTTGTATGACAAAGATAAAATAGCATTCATAAAAGAGGAGAGAGTTTATGTAGACCTCTTGGTAGATGACATTGTATACACATTTGGGCTCCATGTGTTTACCAAGATGAATGTATTAAAAATGGGGGATTTGATGGAAGTCTATATGAGCATGAGATAAATAATAAAAAGGTCATGATATCAAAATGGTTCCAGGAGAAAGCAAAAATGATTTTGAAGCACATCGTGAGGTTGTTATTCATTCAAGAAATCCAAGACATGATAACCCTACTAAGCAGAATGGTTGGTTGCAAAGATGCAAACAAATTTGAACCATAGATACTCGAGATTATCAAGAAAATGAGGGAAGACTATGTCCAAATTCATTGGCCAAGGTTTATTGGTGAAAAATTGCATGAGAAGATATAGACATTCCCTACTTCCTAGTGGATCACTATGTCCTCATACATTGTTTATTGTTGTGCCCTAAGAGCTAATATTCAAGGATTGAATAGAGTGGGAACTTTGAGAAGGGAACCAGGAAATGAATTAATTTACTAAAATCTGCACCAAATTATTGATGGGGGGTATATAGAATATTATCGTAGGGTAAATGATGTCTTTTCCATGAAGTAGGTTTGATTAATGGAGGGAGATAAAGCAAAGAGATTGTCCCTCGAAGCATAGGATGCTATACATACTATCAGATGCTAGTTCATTCAATTCCCTACATTCACTTATATTAGAGTGGAAGGATTCACATTTCACTAGTTACCCCTATATGCTGCCTAGGTATGCTATACATAAAATAGTGAATAATCCTGCTTATGAATCAGATAAGGTATATGATGAACCTATTCCGAACCCAGATTAGGGATGACGAGAGGTAGTAACCATTGAAGATGTTTCCAAGAAAGTGTTGGATTATACTCAATCATGGATAAATGGTTACCTCTAGGTGATAAGAGAAGTTGGAATGACACCCACATACCCACAAGGTAGAAAGAGAAAACAAAAGATGGTAAGTGAATTAGGGTATGATGAGGGTGTGGAGAAGAAAATAAGAATTGTTGAAGTTAGAGTAATTGAAGAGGGTAGAGAAGAAATCATTGATGTTCCGAGCTAAGGAGTTTATGTGAATTCACAACTAGATGATCCAAATAGAAACCTTGGCCATTCCCACTAATATGCTAAAAACTCCAATGATGGTATCTTCTTTTACAACATTGAAAAGGGCATAGCCCTTGACCTCAAAAGAAGAAATTGTTAAAGCATAGGTGTATGAAAGGACAAGGTCGAAATCACAACAAGTGGCCGCTATGTTTACCTCCCCACATTCTATTAGCATGAAAAAAAAGAGGTAGACTCTAGGGGGAGCACCCTTGATTATAGAGGAAGGGTTGGTAGTAACTATCAAACAAGTCGTGATGGAGGTAGAAAATGGTCTACTATAATACAAGAGTTTAAGGAGAAGCAGTCGAGAGGAAACTCAATGATGCAACCTATAATAGAAGAGTTTCTAGATATTGGAGTATGTTTGGATGATAAGGAAGAAATAGAATTCATAGTGGGACAACTCACTCGAGAGGTGGGAAATCCTTAAGAAGTTAATGTAGGAAGGGTGGTACCTCCACAAAGAGAAACATGGGGAACTACAGTTCAAAGCCCCATTTCCATAATAGATGAGGATGAAGAGCATGAGTATGCACTTGATGATTGTGCAACTAAAGATCAACCTTTTCTAGGAGAGACTGAAACCATTGTTCAACAACCCTAAGAATAGGGGATAAATCCAAATATAGAATTTTCTCAAACCTTGGACAAGGAACAAGGGAACAATGAAAACCTTGATGCCTTGGGACGAAATAGAAAAATTTCTCTAGAGGAGGGCATTGCAAAGGAAAAGATAGGGCAAGAGAATATATACCCTGAAGAGAGAGAGGAAGGAGAGCCAAACGTAGCAATTCAGGCCATGGAAATATAGAGTCCTTATCGCAAGGAGAGAACAAATTGAAAGATTTAGGGGTTATAAAAGGTAATAATGAGGAGTCAGAGAAGATTTTTTTTGAGAATTTTGATCGAAAAGAACAAGGTCATGAAGAGGCGAGGAAAAATGAAGAAGCACCTTACTGGTTAGTCAAGAAATTGGCTCCACCAGTGGAAGTGGAGTTGGTGCCTCTAGATTTCAAAAGTTTAGTACAAGAGTTGGAAACCCCTAAGCCTAAGGATAAAACAATAATCAAACATGCTATTAAGCGAAATTCAGATGGAGGGAAAATCTCCAAATAGCCACTCCTATAGGAGAAAAAGATAAGCATGAAGTAATGGCTAGGGATTATCAAGTTACTACAATCAACCTAGGACATTCCTTACTGGAATATGAATTGGAAGAAATGAGAATGAATTTGGAAGTAACAACTGCCCGCATGAGGAAGGATAAGAAAAAAAATAGAGAACTAAAAGAATGAGTTGCTCACTTAGAGAATTTTATCAGAGTTATAGCTCAACTTAGATAGTCCCTGACTGAGTTATTGCCAAATCCAATGTTGATGTCAAAAGAAAAAGTGGATTCCATTGAAGGGATAAAGCATAAAATGAATGTGTTTGAATATTGGATAGAGTATTTGGTGAAACAGGGCAAATAACCAATAAGAGATGCAATTGGTAAGTGTCAAGAGGCAAATTATTAGTTTGAAAAGTCCAAAAGGCTCACATACAAGTGCAAAGATTGTAAGGAATATAATGATATATAAATGTAGTGATTAAAGGTAGTTCTTAGGGTAAAAGTCTAAGAGTTGATAAGAGAAAAGGTGATTATAGAAAAATAAGTTCCAATGTTGGAAAAGTGGAAATTGCAATTGAGCTAGGAATGTGACACTCTGTTGCAATGTATAAATGGATTGGAAAAGGTCATTGAGAGAAGTGAAAAGCTCATGGATAAGAATTTTAATCTCATTGAGATGTTGGCACAACATATTTGTGATCCTAAAAAGATGGGTTAGGATGATGCACAAGTTAAGGCTTTCAGAGGATGGATCAAGAAGATAAATAAAGACCCTGTTTAGTCCTTAAGTTGGGAAGTCATTGATGAGGTGATAAAATGAAAAAATCACATGAACCAACATGAGATAGAAATGTTGCAGAGGAATGAAGTCGTTAATAAACTAATAGAAGAATATGCAAGGAATAAGTACAGTTAGAAAATGACACAGAGTGTTCCAAGGGAATATATAAATTGAGTGTTAATTGATTTTTGGGAGTATCATTAGAGGAAAAGAGAAGATGAGTTTGTGGACGGGATATCTAATGAAGAAGTCCTCATGATCAGGCAGTGGAAGCCCGAGATTTTTGTGTGTGAATGTGATGGTGAGTTTCTTGAAATGAATTTTCCAAGCTTATTCTTGGATCCAATGTAAGTTGATTGGCCCCATAGATTTTAAAGAGAAATGCTAGTAGTTTTGCATTTTGTGTGAATGTACCTGTGTTCTAGAGACCCAAGTTCAAAAGTTTCAGTTGCTAAAGAAAGTCAAAATATCTATCGACTTATTCCAGAAGATTCCTATGCCAACTATCATGTGCCACGTGCTACTCTATGATTCGTTCCATTAATTATCTTTATGTGTTATGTTGAAACTCCTTGGTTGCCTTGTTCTTATAAAAGGCCAGGAGTTGTTCTTTTTTAGTGAAGTTTAGAATTTGTGGAACTACAAAGATTTAAAATTGGAACTTTTTCCAATTTTATTTTTTTTTCCTATTTTTTTTCCCATTTCAACATAAAAACTTGTATGCTCCATTTTAAATTAATTAACACCAAAGCCAACTTAAAGCTATCTCATGATACAAAATCTTATGTAGCTGATTGTTTATTCCTATCAAAAAAGCCTATGTGCTGCACCGGATTTGGGTGCACATTGACACTATTCGGTGGCAAATGATCTTATGTCTCTTTGAAATTATTGCATCATTATATGCCTAGTTGTGAAGAAATTTGGTGAAGTATAGAGTGGTATGCTTTGATTTAGATTGTTTAATGGTGCATGCATTAATAATAATTAGGAGAACCTTAAATTTTAGGATTTTTAATGCTTTATTTTAGAGTATATGTCAAATATTTTTATAAAATATTTAAAAAAATGATAAATTCATGGAGTATTCTTGCAAATCTTTTGTTTCCATGAAGGGGTGAAAGCACAAAGTTGAGTCCACTTAAGGTGGAATTTTTTGCCTTAGAAAAAATCTCGAAATCATGAAAAATGAATCAGGATCTTGTTTTACTTCAGGGTCCCAAGCCTAAAACTAAAACGGGATACCGTTTTGAAAATTTTCCATTTTTGGCAACTCTCCATTTTTGGAAACTTTTCAAAACGGGATCACATTTTGCAAAATAGGATCCTATTTTGCAAAACAGGTTCTTGTTTTGTAAAAGCATAAAAAATGTCTTTTATGAAGCAAGGTCTTGTTTTAGAATGAGATCTCGTTTCTACAAAATGAGATCCAGTTTTTTAAAATATGAATTTTTGGTTAGGTTTGTGCTTTGTTTTTCAGTTCGAGAAAAGGCTTGGGGACTTGAACCTAATCTTTGGACCTAGTTTGACCTACAACTTGAAGGTATTATCAATGCCACAAGAAAATAGTGACTTTGGGCATTGTCTGAAGATCGTTTTTGTAGAATTTTTTGACAAAATTAAAATCCATTATAGATGAGATAGTGTAGATTCCAATTTTTTTTTTTTTATAATTGGATTATTTTTTTCAATTTTTCAATTAATTTCTAATGAAATTTGTCCATAAACTTGAAATATCAGGCTTTTTAGTATTTTAATAACTTTTTATTAAAATATGTTTTTGAAAAATGAATTGTACGAAAGCATACTTTAGAAAATTATTTTAAATTTGAAAAAAAAAAAAATGATAAGTGTAGGTCATCTTATGCATGACATATGCGACAATTTTCAAAACAACAAATATGGCCAATAAAAATTAACAAAAAATATTCAATAAAAAAATTACAAAAGAATGTCGAAAACATGATTTAGTGTGTTACAAATCTTTTCCCAAAAGGATTTAGAAAATTTTGATTATTTAGTTCAAAATATGAATGACGTACACATGCATGGTATAATAAAAAAAAGTGACTTTTAAACAGCGGTTTTTAGAAATGCCTATTGAAAATCAATTTGTATCATATAGTATTAAAATAAACTACATATTTGGAAACTAGAATCTGAGTACTACATTTTATGATTAGTGAATTTTTTTAATATTCCATCTCTAAGTGCTTCAAATTTTAAGGTCAAATGTGACAAATTCTGAAAATTAGGGAAAACACTTCCACTTTTTGGCCAAAAAGTGGACTCAACTTCTTGCACACACCCGAAGTTACAGAGCAATTTATGTTAAATATGTTGATTCTTTGCAAATAATTCAAAATCATGAAATATTTCAAGTAAATATTTAGTTTTCATGTAGTTATGAAGTGATACATGTTTGATCAGACCAATTTTTTTTACGATCCTTTGGATACCAGTTAGCCTAGGAAACCATAGATCCCTCCTGATTAACAAAAATTTACATGAAAAACCCTAAGTGAACCTAGTGCATCAATACCTGCCATTCTCGAGCCTTGGGATAAATTGAGTTTGCCTTTAGATTTAGGTTTTCTCAATGGATCTTTCAAGAAATGTAGGTTCCTACATTCTTTGGGTGATAATTTATCTACTTGTTGGTGTGCATGTGCAACACCCGCATCAACAGAAACAAGTTGTATACTTTGGTTGAAGGTCTATATCTCAATATTTGGATTATCTTTTTTTTTTCCAATTCTTGTATCTTTACCTTCATCTTCTTAATATCTATTTCTTGACTTTGAACCACTTTGGTATGTGTTGGCAGTAATTGTGATTTCTCCTTTTCCCAATCTTTTTTCTTCTAAGGATATTTTGTCTTGTTCCATAATTCTATACCAACGAATACCACAGTGGGAGTATTAGGTGTCTTGGGTATTTAGTTGGTTTAATAGGGTGTTGAGTCTTACTCATTCAAATGTAGCAAGTTGTGCCAATGCTTCCAACCCTGACCAAACAAGGTGACCAAACAAAATGAGATAAATTAGACTAATTTCTTTTCTTTATATATTCAGCTAACATTATTTTAACAAATTATATATAAAATTGGGTACATTCAAAGTTCTCTGATGGTGTAAATGGTTGATAAGTTTAAAATGTATAGTATACAAAAGTGACTACCTGCCATCACAAGTCAAGTATTTAACAATATAGGAGGCAACTAAATCCCAAAGCTAGGGTAAAGAGAGGTGTTTTGTACCTTGGGAAGTAGAGTCCATGTTTTCTCCAGGCATTGAAAATTCATTTCTAGCAGAAATGGCATCCACCCTCATGAGAATTCCTCTCCTATGCATGGTAGCCCTAATACTTTTATTGTAGCTGCTTTTAAAGAGTTAACCCTTAATCCTCTAATAATAGCTTCATCACTTTACAAGGTATTTGTAAATTTTTGAGTCATCAACACATTATAATCTATAATACGAAGAAAGTAATCCAACCAACCCACCTACTAGAAAATTGGAAAGCATTGCCTATCTTCTAAGGGTGATCCCACAATAGTGGTTTACACTTTTTGGGAGATCCTGATTTTTGCTGAAATCACATATTTTCAGAAAATATAATGATTTAAGCCTTGAAAAGTTCCATTTAAAGGATTCCAATTGAAGATGATTTGATAAAACCACATTATATCAAACCCCCTTGGATACAACCCTGCTAGTTTTAAACCATACCTATAACAGAGTCTCCTTTACACCTTTCAAAATGATGATAAAAAACCACTTTTGATTTACCTTTTGGGGGATCAAATGAATTCATTTAAAATTTATTTTTTGTATGTAGTCCTTATTATAAGCTTCCCAAAAGGTATAATTTTAAATAAATTTAATTTTTTATTTCTTGTGAATGTAGGGTTTTCACCAAAAAATCAAGCTATCTATTCTTCACATGTGAAAAATTCGTAGATTATCAAAAAAATTCTAAAAAATATCTATAAACTACATATTGATGTCCTTGATGCAACAAAAAAATAAAATTTGAATTTCGATACATACAAGAAAATTATGTTTTAACTAGTAAATCATGTCTAAATTATATTTGGTTTGACTTTGAAACTTAATTAAGAAAAAAATATTCAATGAAACTCTATGAAACCAATTCCATGCACTAGATATCTTAGTTACAAATCTAAATAAAAAAAAAGAAAGAATTTTATCCTTAACAAAAAAAAAGATATGTGTTAGCCAGTAACACCACTCTTTAAAAATGGTGTTTACTATTAAAAACTACTTTTTCAAGGAGATGGAAAAAGTAGTGCAATATAATTCCAAAAAAATTCAAAAAAATATATTTAGAATCTACAGAAAAAATCTCACAAATTACTAGTTTGTATCATCTTCAAATCCCTCATGGTTTAGCCACTATAGGTGCTCGAAAGTGAAGATTTAGTTAAAAAAATTCAATTCAATGTCTAGTTTGGTCAAATTTTGTAAACTAGTATTGTGGGATCACCCCTAATAATAAATTGTGCATAGCAGGTTCCCTCTGTATAATGTCTCCTCACATTGTTACAATTCAACCACCTCTATCACCTTTTTCTTTTGTATTCTATTTTTGAAGATCCTTTGCCCAACTCTATTTCTCTTACACTTTTGCTTTGGATACTACCATTTCTTTGGGATATACAAAAGGAAGTGAAGGAATTTGAAAATTTGTAATGTATGACTATAAAAGAAAATTGTAATGGCTAAATATAAAAGGTTGTGTGAAAAAATAAAGGACTTTTGTGTTCCCCCTGTTGAATGCACAAGAAAATTGAAAAGGGGGGTGAATTAGTTGTAGCTCAAAACTTCAAAACCCTCACAAAAATTCAGATCCACATTAATCCAATTAACCCTTAATTTGATAGAATGATTTATCTTTAAATAAAATAATAGAAACAAAACCAAATCAACACTATGCACAAAGAAACACAAGATTTATGTGGAAAATCTAAGAAGGGAAAAACCACGATGAGGATTAGCTCACAATATAGTAATATCAACACTAAATACAATAGGGTTCACTTTCAGAGAGCTCAGTACCTAGAAAAAAGAAAGACTCACTTCCAAAATAGAAAAGAAGACAGAGAAGAGTGATAAAATAAGAATTTCATCTCAATGCAATGAAAAAATTCACCATAGCATCATCAACACCTTCACAATATTTCTAAAGAATTTTAGACACCTTCTTCTTATTACATTCGGTAATCTAACACATGAAAGCTTGCACTGCACTTCACAAATTCACACCCTAAAAATTTGCAATTCGCATCACTCACATCATATTGTTGATGTGAATGTTCCACACACACACACACACACACACACACACACTGACAGGCAGATAAATACTCATAGAGTTCTGCAGGAACCTACCTCTCTTGAAAGATCCATGGGGAAAACCTAAAGTCTAAGATGGTCTTAACTCGATCCCAAGGTTTCAAAATTTCAGGTTTTGATGCACTAGGTTCACTTAGGGTTCGTTGTGTAAATTTATGTTAAACATGAGGAGCCTGTGGTTGTCACAAATTGGTTGGTATCTGAAAGATTGAAACATAATCTAAATTCAATCATTCATATATCACTTAACAACTTCATGAAATCAAAGAATTTTCAATAACATTTCATGAAATTCAAATTACTTGCATACGTTCAAGCAGATTTAGCATTAAGCACAAAAAAAAATTCATGGAATCAAAATATTTATAATAAAACTCCATGCATTTATCAAATTTGGAACATTTTCTGAAAATATAAAGCATCTAATTAAAAATAAAGCATAAAAATACTGAAATGTGGGGCTGAATCCATTTTTTAGTTATTTTAAAATTGGAGCATTGATTATGTATTTCTCCTTTGAGATGTTTCATATGTGTAGATCTTGTAAAATTTTCTGATGTGGATTCTATTTGGTAGGCCTTATCCTTGGTTACCATTATTATATTGGTATATTTATGAAATGAAGAAAAATAGGTTCACCAATAGAAATGATTCCAAATAGGTGTTGTGTATTCAAAATGAGATGATGATGGACCTATTTCTCACTCAATTCATTAGGAAATGTGATCCAAACAATGAAATGATTGTCAACCAAAAGGTGAGTCAAGTCAAAGTGTGAATCTTGCAATTTCCCTTTTTTTGCAAGGATAGGGGTCTAGGTCAAACAACACTTTGGGGAGAAAGATTAAAAATAGAAAATCAACTCCAAGTTGCAATTTATAAAATGGATTCAGAAGATTTAGCGTAATATTGATGGAACCTACAAAGCTTTTGGGCAATTTGGAAGGGATAAATCTTGTGTACCTCTCATAAAAAGGTGTTTTCGGAAGCTGATTGAGGACTCATTCACCCTATGGTGAATGGGTACTAACTAGGGATCTCTAAAATCTGTTTTTGGGTTCTCCTCTATTGTGTCTGCACTCCCAAGTCGCCGATTTTCACTTTTGGATAGTCAAAAATAAATCCTATAGGCGAGTTTTCATGAAATTGCAACAATGGTGACAACTTTGACAACTTTGCAATTTTGTACTTTTGAGATCTTCAAATTTTGTTCAAATTGCACATCTGCAACACACATAAAAAAGGGGAAAATTGCTTGTTTTTGGTGAATGGGGGTTTCCCTTGGTCAAAACTATTTTTGGTAATTAAAACTTGAAATGAAATGAAATAGCATGAAATGAATGATGAATGAACAATCCTATGCCACAACTCACCAAACCCTTGTATGAACCTTGATAATGGAAGTCTCCAACTTGCATGAAATGAATTCAATGGATGTGGATCTTGACTTTGAATCTTTGCTTGATATGATACTTTGAATTCTTGATTGAATCATGAAACCTGCATCAATATAGTAGCTCCATAAACATGCATGACTCCACATAACTTTGACATAATGCTTGGATCTTGATCACTGTAACAAATAATGAAGAAATCCTCTCTTGAATGCTCTTGACAATAATCTTGGCTCTTGTTAAGTTTACCTCTTGCTAGCTTACTTGATTTGATGAAATAACCTTGTATTTATAGTAATTTATCCTTAATTTAAATATCACAAGTTGACATTGAAATATAGATTTGAAATCATTAAAATACCGCCAAAAACATAATTTAAATTAGGGTTCTAGGTCTAAGTGAGGATCCATTTTCCCTTGGGTGAATGGGTCATAGGTCATTTATGTAGGACACACATTGCTCAATGATAAGTGTTATGTTATGGCATTAATGAATTTTGGGTTTTCCTCTTCGAAAATTGCAAATAATCTAGCTCATTTTAATATTAATTATTTCTAAATTAAGTGTGAAAAAGGGATACTTTTTCCTACACTACAATTTATTACAATGAGAAAGGGTTACTTGGAGTACCTAATATAGTTGTTAATTTAAATCTATAGCAATAATTTATGGTGTGATAAGATCTATTCATTTTTAGTAGAGTGTTGGAAATAATATCATTCATGAAGCCATGTATAACTTGGTATTAATTTTAATGGGAGCTTTATGTAGTTAAATAACATGATTCTATCTTCTTTGTTTCAATATTTTTGTTCTAAGTTGTTTTTATTGGAGTGGGTAATGAAGCATGGATAATATTTGATTAAAAGATGGATGGTATTTTGCAATGGTTTTTGGTGTCATAAGGAGCTCTTGGATTTTTCCTTCAGTTTGTAGTGAGAGTTTAATAACATATTTGGTTCTATTGACAAAATATGTGTGGTAATTATATCTTCTTGGTTTGGAGATTGTGGTTTGAATTTACCTTTTGGGAGCTTATGGTGCTGAGTTCTTTGATTCTATTGGGTCCTTAAAAGATCTTTAGTTAGGAGATGGCTATCATGATGCTTGGAGAGCTTGGTTGCATTGTTTAGTAGGAGCTTTGGTAGTGATGTGGATTCATCATTTGATGATGGATGTTTATCTTCATTTGATTGGAGATATTATTTCTTGGTTTATAGTATTGTTGTTATTATGCCATGATGTACTCTTGATTATAGATTATATTTTTGGCATGATATAGGTTCTCTTGAGACCAAAATATGTTCATTTAGAGCATATGGTATTCCTTTGAGGAGATGTTAGATCATTATGTCATGATATTCTATTGATTGTATAGTTGTAACTTTGATAATGATCTTGTTTTTTTCTCTTTAGTTTTGAGTATTAATCATTTTATTAGAGCTTCATTATTTTTCAAGGTTTCATTTAAAGTTATCATGGTGATTGGTGGATGCTCATGGAGATGAGGGAGAATTGGGTAAGACTAAGAGATCTATTATTTTATGGGATCACATGTTGACATAATTACTCTTTGATGAGAATTTCAGAAAACCTACACTTGGTTATGGATATGAATTCAATATAGACTTGAAGATAATATCGTCATTGCTTGGTGTTGTGTACATAGGACAATATTGCATCCCACTCTTGGTCTACTCGGTAGGTGAATGATCTAAGAGAAAGTGTCCACTTGAATATCACATGCATTATTTATTTGGTATCTTGTCGTCTCATATGAGTTAGTCTTCAATATAGAAATTTTGAGGACTTGTTAAGAAGAAGATGCATGGTTATATATGGATTTTTTTTTTTCTTGTTTCGGTCTTGAGCTATGGATCTAGTTTTTATTTGGAGAGGTACAAGAAATAGTATGTGGCTTTGGGAATATTAAATTTATTATGGGAATGATTGGTTGGTTTGATCTACCTACTGTATGACAAGTTTACATCTATTTTTACCATGTTTTCATTCGATTTGAATGTTAAATGTTGATATCCTTTTTGTATGGGAATGGTGAAGGAGATCTTACATTACACAACTTGGTAGGCCTTGATCTATTTTTAGATTTGACATTACTCATTTAGTGAGGATTTTTCAATATATGTTAGGTTATTCTCTTTGATATCTTGGTTTGTTGATTACTAATGTGATGATGAGTTTACATGTTTCATTAGATTATGATCTATAAGCTATGTAGTTGTGTGGGTTGATCACTCATTTGATTGCATTAAGATGACTCATATGTGGATTTTCTATATCCATGAGATTGTTTTATTGTTAATGTATACTTTGTTAGTTGGCCTTTCCAGTGGTCATTTGTACATTGGCATGTTGTATTTGAAGAGATAGGAGGATAGATATATAGAGACTTGATTGAAAATTTTGGGTTCGTATATTAATGGCATGAAATTATATCTATGATTTGTATACCCCAGTTTGAGGTATCTTGGATGAGTTGCAATTTTTTATGGTTTCTATTCCATCTGGTATAAGTAAGGAAGCTATTTTGATCCCTTTTTATCATTTAAATTTTATGCTTATATTCATGTAAATATTGGTGTAGGTTTCAGTGATAGTTGGTATGATTCACCTTGGCATGTTCCTAGCATGTTGGAGGATGTGAGGAATTTTTTTCTTGATGGTGGTTATCATGGTTTCTTTTTTAGGTATCTTATTGGAGCATGAGACCATGGTGAAGATTTAGGTAGTACATGATTGGATAAGGGATTTTTTTCCCTTGTTTTTGATTCCTATGGGTTTATTTATAATGTATGATGTAAAGACGGAGAATGTTAGCATTAAGGTTTCATCTACCTTGTAAATCCTATGTCATATTGCATGGTTCCAACATCCTTGGAAAGTGTTTGTAGGCACTTAGGATGTATTGGGAAAATATTTTATAACATTTATTCTCACCATTATTTATAATACATTCACAAGGGGTGATGGGTTCCACTACCAACAACAAAGATGACTTATGGACATGAATGTTTAATATTATTTTCCATACAAGTGGAAACCTATAATGGGATGATAAATTATAAGGAAAAGGATAAATGAGTGATTTTTGGGATTCTTAAAATGGGTGCTTGGAAAGAGGCAACACACGTCTCTTGGTTTTTCATCATGTATTTCATTTAATGTAATGTTTAAATTCGAAGTTTGGATTCCCAAGTCAGAGGGAAAATATTGGATCCAAAATTGTTGTCCTTTCACATTCTAAGGAGGAAATCTAATGGTTTGGGACATTTGGAATGATGGGTCATCTTTTTGGGAACCATGTTTGGGGCTTAAAACCTCTTTACAAGTCTATATAATTAGCTCTTTGGATGTAGAAATTGTGAGGAGCAATTAAATGTAGTGCTAAATTGCAGGAACAAGGAAAAGTTGAGGCATAAAGAGGTTGTTAATAGGGACATAGGTGCTGCCATGTTGAAGGAAAAGAGGAGAATGGAAGTGAATATATTGTAATCTCATTTATTTGAAGACAATGCATACTTGGCCTCTCTTCTTGGTGGAGTTTTTTATCACAAGGGTTTCTCCACATAAATCTTGGGTTATGTGATGCTCTTATGTTAATAATTTTTGCCCCTTTTTTTCTATCTTATTGTGATGTTATTCTTTATTTATTGTTGTTATAATTCCACATAAGGTAGCATTGATAAGCATGATATGTTGGCTGGTTTTTAACATCATAAAGAAGATGAAGCTAATCATGGTAATTCCTTATTAAGGAGACTTAATTTCATATTTTCATATAAGCTTCAAATTTTCATATTATATTAGTCCAAGCCTTGTATCTCATCCATTGAATTTATATTTGGATAGGGATTGAATTTCCCAACAATTAGTATTAGAGCATGCATGTTTTCTTGTCACTTACTACCTTCATCAATACATTTATAACATTCTCCAAAGTTTCAAGTTTCTCTATCATAACTCTCCCATACTATACTATGTATAAAGAAAAATTGTACTAGAAATCAATATGCTTCCTCCTCACATGATTGGTTAGCATCTTTGCCAAAAAAATGAAAATTTGATTGTTACACTAAACTATTATATCTACCTAACTTAACGCAACATTTTACCACAATAACATAAGTTAAATTACCTCCTCATAGGCATGAATGACTACTATATACTTTTTCCTTTATAGTGAGAAAGCAATGAAAAAATTAAAAAATGGTAGTGGACATCAATAGAATTCACCCTCACATGAAATATTGGGTTCTTTTCTAGAAAAATGACAATCTAACTATCAAACTAAATAGTAACAACTCTCTAACTTAACCCCACATCTAAAAATAATATGATAAGATAAATTGTCTCCTTATAGGCATGAGTTGATACCATATATATTACCTCTATATGGGATAGAGCTACCACAACCTATCATTTACTCATCCAACTCATTGATCCACTAAAACTATGACACATATATGGTAGTATATCTCATAATATCTATATCCCCTTACGTAATGAGTCCAAATAACCTTGTATGTCCAATAAGTGTCAATCATGGGTTCCATAGTACACTACTTAATTAAAATCATAGTTCCCATAGAAATTTAAGCATTCACTACTATACAATTTTCTATTCTAAAAAATGTAATATAGAGTTCAAATACTTATTTTGTCTCAATCAAAGCTTAAAATTTTCTCTATCTTTTATAATATCCATTCCTAAGATATACCTAAAATATCATAGGCCATTCATATCAAATTATGCTAAAATATAAGACTTAAAATCCCTAATCACATCCTTACTATTAATAGAAACTAACATATCATCTACATACAATATAATAAAAAGGAAATTATCACCATATTTTTTGTAATGAAAATGATTATATGATTTCAATCTCTAAAATACTAACCCCAACATGAAAGAATAAAACATCTAGTACAACATTCTAAGATATATTTTGAGATTAAAAAAATATTTCTTTAATCTACAAACCAATGAATCTTTACCTTTTTCAATGTAATAGTTAGATTGTGTCATATATATCTCCTCTTCCAAGTCACCATAAATTTTTTATTTTCATATCCATTAGGTTTATCTCTAAAAAAAAAGCTACTACAGTAGATACCAAGAAACTTATAGATGCCAACTTAGAAAATGGGGAGAGTTTTTTTCAAAATCTATCCACTCTACATGGAAATATCCTTTTTAACCAAACTTACATTGTAATTTTTAATATTACCTTCTAAAAAAATATTCTTCTTAACATCCATTTATATCCAATGATTTTTTATCCATCATGAAATGGCACTAGGTCCCACATGCCATTATTCTTAAATGCAACCATCTCATCATCCATAGCCACTCTCTAAGACTTAGAGTCATCCATAGCCAATGCATCTTTCATAGTTCTAGACTCATTAATAATAATATATAATACAAAATATAAATCCAATGAAGAAATTATACCTTTTTGGTCATTGTATTTACTAAGTGGATATAGGTCTTAAGAGCTATGGCAGAGGATCTACCTCTTGTAAACTATCTAGGCTCTCCTTCTCTTCAATTCATTTAGGAGCTTTGGTTCAACTTTTTTAGTTGTAGGGGGTAGCTAATTCACACATTTCTTCACAATTTCTACCCATAAAATTGTAGGAGAATTCTTCCCTCTAAAAATAACACTTCTATTGGATATAACTCTTTAAACCACATTGCCCCCAAGCTTGAAACCTTTCACACTAACACCATAGTTGGTAAAGATATATTTCAATACCCTTTTCTCAAATTTTTACTACCTCTCCTTAGTCCAATGACCATATGTTTCACAACCAAAAAAAAAGATGTTGTAATGAGGGTGTTGGTGATTAAATTTGTAGAATCATAAATCTCTAAATCTAGGTCATTTTTAATGCTAGTGGTGTTAAAATCAAGGAAAAAAACCTTTAACTTATGAATAGGTAGGGATAACAATGAACCCATTTACTAACATTGTTAAAACCTTCTTTAGCTTTAGGCTCTGTTAGGTCAAGGGGATATTCCCTAAGGTGATATATTAAATAATAACTATAGGGAATAAAAATAAACCATAAAATAAATCATAACTGTACACATCTAAAAATGGTCACGGTTAATCAAACTTGTTAATTAATTAAATATGAACTATTTAATTAATATTCTTAATTCATCTACATATAAATAAATTTAATTATTTATTTATATTGTTCATTTTTCCAATTTTTCTAGTTTAATTAAATAAATAAGTTTATTTAATTAATGCTATCTTCCTCTTAATTAATTAAATAGATTTTACAATTTATTTATATTAATTATCACAAATTTAAATGATATTCTTCATTTCACATTTAATTAAATATTTTCAATATTTAATTAAAACACTTTTTAAATTCTTCACTCTTCTCACATAATTAAATATTTTCAATATTTAATTCAAAGACCTTTTCATATTTCTCTCACACATTATTAAATATTTATTTATTTAAATTATGGACACATCTTTCATTTGTCTCTTCATTTTCCATCAGTTTCTTAAAATTCCATCTTCTTTTCAAATTCTTGATCTCTCATCGTTCATTTTAACAAGTTTGAACTCAACCGTCGATCTTGGCCAATTGAATTCTTGCCTTCAAAAATCTATAAATACAACCCTCTTATGAGTTGAAAAGAACCTCTTGAATCTTAGATTTCATACGCAGTTACTATAGTTACATTCTAGCATCATAGCATTTCAATTTCATAGCTTAATTTTTTAGTCATGCATATGCACTTTCATTAAATCTCATTCTCTTAAGTGATCATTTCAACAAAGTTACTGTTTGCACAACTGAGAGCCAACATCTTTAATCAAATTCTTGAGAGATAGAGGACAATGGGATGAATTTGAAGAAGCTGCCTATGTTTAGAGTTTGCGTTTTTCTTTCTTTAATCTAATGTTTCATTGTTGTATTAGTTTAGATTCATTTTGATTTGTACATTCTAACATACACATTTTTGGCATCCACCATGGGGTATCCCCCTATTTTAATCTTTTATTTGCAGATTTTTCTGATAGGTGACGGACTGGAGTTGCGCTTTGGCGCATATGGTATTTCTTTCGGTGCATCCACAGACTGTTTCAGCGCATCCAGGCTCTGTTTTAGCACATACATGGCATCTTTTGGTGCATCCAGGCTCTATTTTAGCGCATACATCACATCTTTTGGCGCATCCATGGACTGTTCTAGCGCATACAATTTCTGATTTTTGTTTTTTTTAGTCAATCTTAAAATGGCCATATCTTAGTCATATTTTGGTCTTTTTCAAAGGCTTTTTTTTTGAAATAGGGTAGAATTTTATAAGATATATAATGGTGCAGGTATTTATCAACTTTGAAAGAGTTTAGTTTTTCAAATTCTCACTTAATGTCAAACCACAATGAAACTTGGTCTAAATTTTAGGGTTGTTATGCTTAATCATTTATCTAACCCTCATATCTTCTTGTTTCTTGATTCCATCTAATATTTAGAGCTTGTATTGCAGATTTTAAAGGATCACGGAGCATGAAAATGAAAGAAAAAACATTATCACATGATTGTAACAAGTGTTTTTAAACACTTTGGGAGCAATTATAATCTTATTCTTAAATTGTTGTTTGGATCCGACGCAACCGTGGCCAGAGGTTTTATTGATGTATGGGGAATAAAATGAAGCAATCCTAGGATAGAAATTTAAAATCTAGAATTTATCAATCTTAGGATAGTCACCACACACTATTTTTGCAATTAAAATGAACCCCATGCCTATTGTGAAGCAACATCTTCACTTAGTTTAAATCATTGTCATTTGGTGCTATAAAAAGAACATTGTTTGCTTTGTTTGTGGAAATAGGTCTATGCTCTCCCTTTAACTGGGTGACCAAAATACCAGATTGTCTTTTCATTTTCATGCAATGTTTTTGCTTTATTACATCCTTTAGAGGGCCCGCTCTTGTGGGAAAAAGTACTCACCCAAGAGGAATGACCTAAGTGGGAACAATCAAAGCCAGATTTTCCAACCCACTATAATCAAAAGTGAATTCAGGGAAAGTCCACAATTCGACGACAGTGTGCAAAGATAACCATTCCCAAAACCTTTGTTCTAAAGGTTGGGAGGTCTCCTGAGGGAGTTTATCTATTGCTGCGCCGAACAGAAACCTTGACTATGAACCATAGTGTAGAAAGCCAACCATGTCAGTAACCAAACATTATTTTAATCACAATGCAAGGGGAGGGAAGAATCTGCCCCCAAGACACTCACCATATAATCGCCATAGATTGTTTGCTCAGGGGATTTGATATCCACTTCTGTCACCTTGAGTACGCACCTGGAAAAGACAAAAACACTGTCGCCCTCTAGGGGGTGACATGGCTGTGTGAGTTGATTCGATTTTAAGCTGTGGGCTATGATTTCTATGATGACCTATTTGACAACTAAGAGTGAGTCTGCTTGGAATGCTTATTTTCTTCAAAACCTGTGAAAATATCAAGAACATACACTCAATGTTTTAGATTATGTGTCTTTAAAAACAATTATCTTCCTATTGCATGTTGTGTTTTCAAAACATTAATTCAGATAAGATCATCGAAAAACTTTAAAACATGGGTGATAGGGAAGAAAATATTGTTCATAGGCTTTATGGAAATAGTTCAAATCAAGAGATAACAGAAGAAATGCTTCAAGAAGCTGAACAAGATCCATAGTTTCTCTTAACTATGGAAAAGATCTTAGAGCAAAATAAAGAAGGATACTTTCTTTCATTGGAAAACCAAGGTGCCAAATTGCCCTCTGACTACAATATGGAGAAAATTAAAGAGAATCCTGAAAAGAATGAAACTCCCTTAAACGATCTTAGTACTCTTACCCAACAAGTAAGAGCACTCCAAAGGAAAATCAAGGAAATAAAAGGGGGCACAACTAAAAATTCCTTTGACAGAAATATGAATGTGAAATTTTCTCCTCCAAAAACAACATCAACCAAATTCAATGTTTCTGAATTTTTGCAAAGGTTAAAGGGGAAGCCCAAATCTAAGCCATCAAATAACATTGACCAATCCTGTCATGCCATGCATTTATCTTCATTCCCCATAATTCAAAATGAACCTCATGGTTCTTCCACCCAATTCAATGATCCCTTCAATTACCTTCTTCTATCATATTCTCTACATCCAATGATTCATTTCAATCTACACATCTCGATCAAAAAATTCTCTCCACGCCATCCCATGATACCAAAATTCTATAAACCCTTCCAATATTTGATCAAGATCCCATATCTCAAGAATCATATGAAGATCCCCTCCTTTTATTATTCACCCATGATAATCCCCTTCCATCTCAAGAACAAAATATTCTTCCAAGTCCTCCCTCCACCTCATTTTATGAATCCATACCCTCTCATGACTCAATCACATCCTAAGAGCATGACAATTCTTCCATCCTATCCAAAGCTTCCTTTCCATATAATGATCAAGCTACTCCATATCCTTCATCTAATGATTATTTTCCAAGTCAAGATCAAAGTATCCCATCATCCTCATGTCAAGGGCTCATCACACCTCTTCAAGAAATGCCAACATCATTTGATCATATGGTTGAAAACATTGGCAATTTCTCCACCATAACTATTGAAGATAATGATCAAAATCAATCCATCAATGAGCACTGTGAAGATATGTCTACCCCATCTAGTGATCAGATAAACATTCATCAAGAGCCATTTTTTAGTTATGATCAAGACCCCTCCTACAAAGATCTATTTCAAGGAGTGTTGATGATATTTGATCCTATTGACATAATCCATGATCCATTAACCAATGATCGTATTGAAAATGTCTCTACAATGCCTAATGAGTTAGAGGATATATCTCAAGAATATATTTCAAAGAATGATCAACAACTATCACCAAGGTCTAGCAATGGTCCCTCCTAAGGCATATTGACATCCTTCGATCTCACGGTTGTGAACAATGAAAGAATCCTCAACTCACCATTTGATCCAAGTACACTCAAAGATCAAGAGGATATTGAGCCACTTCCCATGCCTTATGACGATGTCCAAAAACCCTTTGAAAGCAATCCATCCTTTGAAATTGACCCATGTGAAGAACTTGATCCAAAACATGTCGAAAGTAATTCCAAAATTAGTCAAGATCAAGGATTCGTATCTCCCAGATACTACAATGATCTAATGGGAACTCTCCTATCTATACAAGATATTGCAAATGATGATCATATCCATATAGCACATACTCCTCCATCTACCCATAATATGTTTTCTTTGGATGGACACATAGATGATCATCATTCAAAACAAGAGTCTCATACTCTTACCAAGGAACAAGAGTCTCTTACTCTTAACATTTATACACATGGTCAAAATATAGAGAAATCTAGAGACATGTTAGAAATGGGTCATGAAGAAGGCTTCTACAAAAGTTGTGAATCAGAAACATCATGTGAAAGCATATCAAGAATGAATCATGAGGAACACTTTCACAAGGACAATGAAGCATCAACACCTCTTGAAGGAGCACTACAATCCAATATCTCACAAGATAAAGATAAACATACCAATAAGTCATTCATCCCACTTATGGAAGGTCCTATCACTTATAAACTTGGATCACTCACCGTTGTAAGGGAAAATTATCTTATCAATAAGGAAGTTGTTGCTTTTGAAGATCCACCACAGAGCAGAGAAGGATTAGCACCTTGTTTCCAAGGTAAATCATATCCTATTGCAAATAGGAATTTTCAGCAGATGAATTATCAAGGCAGAGAATTAGGCCTACATGAACAAGGCATTCTAGAACCAGTGCAAATTATTGAAAATCCTAAGAATCAAGGTCTTGGTTATTTGAAAATCAAGGGATCTCAACATATCAGTAATACTTTCATAAAATTGGGGGCAACTTTGTCTCAAGCAAATGTCAACATAGAGGGCATGGAGAATCTTTATGATGAAACCAATGCCAATTCTACAACTAGCCACATCATGAATCTTCATCCACCCATCACCCCATCCACAAATTGGGACCAACATCAAAAGAAAGAATTGAATCAAAAAATGAAGAACATTATCAAAGAAAAAGAAGCTAAGAATCATACCAGGCAAATCAAATACACTTGGATACCAAAAAATACAAAGAAATATTATCCCTATCAAACTCCATCAGTCAAAGAAACTATGGGGCAAAATAAAAAAGGGGCATGTATCCATCAAAGATGTCCACAAAGGCAAAAGAAAGCTTCTCAAACAACATACAAAGTGTATCAAGCAGTTGGTCCTAATTCCATGCACATTTCCATATCCACTCATCACTGCTCATCTTCCCAAGTTTGGAGAGTCAAAGGTTCCAAACTTTCAACTAATCCAACTTTTATTCCTAAACACACTCCATTCATGCCTCCACGCATGATATCCAATTCTTTCATTGACCATGTGTTGGCAACAACCATTCATCATAAGGATTCAGAAGGCACTCTATCACAATATGCGCACAAAGATGAAGTTAAATCCAGTATCAACAAAGCAGATTAGGGATCTCAAAAGTTGCATTCAAGTGCACGTATCTTGGCAAAGCAAATTCTTCAAGCAGGATATCAATGGCACATTATGACAGAAGCATCAACATCAGTACCACTAGGTGGTTCAACATCAACTTAAAATCTCTCAGAAAATACAAAAAATTAGAAAAATGTCTTGAACAAATGGTCACCTTGATGAAAAGCTGGCAAACAGGCATCTTGGCGACAACAAAAATAAATAAAAATAAAATAAAATATATATATAAAAAAAGGATTGAAAACAGTAAAGAATAAAATTGTCCTCTAGCAAAAACCACTTTGGTGGCGCTTTGGATAGGTACCATGATGAAAACCTGGCAAACAGGCATCATGTGTAGAATCAAGCATCTACATGCACCGATTCAAGAGAAAGCATCTTATCGCATCCATAATAAAGCCAACATTCCATCCATATCATCCATTCATCCATGAATCATTTATCCAACCCATTACCATCTATTTACATTATCTTGATCTTGAAAAAGTTTGGTAAACTCTTTACACTTGTTTATGGTAAACATCTTGACATGGGTCATTTTCATTGATCCTATCCAATCCAAATGTTATCTGAGCCTTGAAGAATTATCCGAATGAGCATTCCTCTATTCGAACACCTTATCTTATTGCAAGATAATCTTTGGCATCCTTTGCATGCTTACCATATCTATCCATCCATCCATACACCTATTCAAGAATCCACCCATGGCCATTCCATACATTGCTAGACATTGGGGGTAAATGTTTACATCTTGTTTCAGGAATGAATCTTGATATATATCCTCCAACTTATGTGGTGATCTGAACATTGGAAGACATAAAATCAAATTGGTCAAGCTTTGGTGAGCCAAAAGATCCAAATCACTAGCCCATGACATATTTTGATAGGAAGACGCCCCTTATCAAGCTTTATCTTTCGTCGAACATCAATCTGAACAATTCATATCAGTCACATCTAACTTGCGTGTTAGTGTCACATCCAATCATCAAAATAATTTTGTTCCAAATCAAGCTTCATTAATCTTGATCAATCGAATCCAATCAATTATCACATTGTTTGACTTAACACACTTAGTCAAACTATCATCTTGTGAATGAGTTTACTCTAGGATAACACAACTTCCTTAGGTTTACAAATTCATTATCATCTTTGTTTGGCTTAACACACTTAGCCAAATTAACAAATCTATTATCACCTCGTTTGACTTAACACACTTAGTCAAACTATCAATCCATCAATTTGATCAATCAACCTTAGCTTGGTTTTCAACAAAATCTCAAAATAGAGCACTGATATCATCATGCATGTCCATATCCAAATCATCAAAAAACATCAAAATTCAAAAAAATCAAAATATTCCTAAAATCCAAAGAAAAATCAATAAATCATATGCTTTCATCAATAAAATGGTCATGTCTCACCCTAGACTAGGGGCAAAATCCTGAACTCATTGGGGGAAATCAACTTTTTTTGAGCAAACAAGCAACATGTGTCAATTATCAAGTATCAGATCAATAATCGAATATCCAATCAAGCATATTCAAAACAACTTTGAGACATGTCATACATTGAAACTGAAACAAACTGGATGATCTTAATTTGAATTCAATGAATGGAAAACTTAAAGCAATAAGTTGCAATTGTTGTTTTGATATTTGATGACATCATGTCTTTGGAGTGGTTCAATGATGTACTAAACTAGAATCACAAGGAAGAAGTATGATTTTTCTTTGCTTGTTGTCTGTAAGTTAATCCTTAGTATGGTGCAAATTGGTCGTGGGACATGCTCTACAATGTATCATTGATGACATTTCAGAATTTGCATAGGAAAATGGTTAACTTTTGTCTGTTTATGCAAGCAATACTCAGGTCATCTTGGTTCAATTATACCTCGATGCTTGTATCAACTTGCTACATCAAATATTATGAAAGCAGTACTCAGGTCATCATTGGTGCTAACATACCCTTTGATGCTTGTACTAACTTCCAACATATCAAAAGGCTCAATGATGAAACGTAAAGCATAAAGCAACTCACAAAATGACAACTTTGCATTTTAGTTTGCATATTAGATAGATCACATCCATACTGCTTTGTGCATGATCATTATCATATCCATCACATCGCTTCTTCTAATCAAACTCATTCAACCAATCAATCATCTTCATCAAATTCTCGTATCAATCCTCTTCAATCAAATCAAATCTACTATTTGTTTTTCATATCGCATGGAAGCAAATTTATCAATCAAAACTACTATTTGTTTTTCATATTGCATGGAAGCAAATTTATCAAATCAAATCTACTATTTTTTTTTCATATCGCATGGAAAAAAATTTATCAATCAAAACTACTATTTGTTTTTCATATCACATGAAAGCAAATTTATCAATCAAAACTTTTATTTGTTTTTCATATCGCATGGAAGCAAATTTATCAATCAAATCTACTATTTGTTTTTCATATTGCATGGAAGCAAATTTATCAATCAAATCTACTATTTGTTTTTCGTATCGCATGGAAGAAAATTTATCAATCAAATCTACTATTTGTTTTTCATATCGCATGGAAGCAAATTTATCAATCAAATCAAATATACTATTTGTTTTTCATATCACACGGAAGCAAATTTATCAATCAAAAAGCATCATCAATCGGGGCAAAATCAAAGTTCTTCATCTTCATATCAATCTTTCAATAAGGGTTTTCATCAAATCATCTTTATCGGTCAATGAATCAGATAGAAAATCAGTAAAAATTTCCAAAAATCATCTTTATCTGATTCATCACCTGAGGGGGCATATAGCATTGGTAATTTCTAAAAAATCTGGGGCAAAATTCTTTGAAGCAATGCATAAAACACATCACTTCAAAGAGGGGAAAATTGTACACATCTAAAAAATGGTCACGGTTAACCAAACCTGTTAATTAATTAAATATGAATTATTTAATTAATATTCTTAAGTCATCTACATATAAATAAATTTAATTATTTATTTATATTGTTCATTTTTCCAATTCTTCTAGTTTAATTAAATAAATAAGTTTATTTAATTAATGCTATCTTCCTCTTAATTAATTAAATAGATTTTACAATTTATTTATTTTAATTATCACAAATTTAAATGATATTCTTCATTTCATGTTTAAATATTTTCAATATTTAGTTAAAACACTTTTTAAATTCTTCACTCTTCTCACATAATTAAATATTTTCAATATTTAATTAAAAGACCTTTTCATATTTCTCTCACACATAAATAAATATTTATTTATTTTATGGACACATCTTTCATTTGTCTCTTCATTTTCCATCAGTTTCTTAAAATTCCATCTTCTTTTCAAATTCTCGATCTCTCACCGTTCATTTTAACAGGTTTGAACTCAACCATCGATCTTGACCAATTGAATTCTTGCCTTCAAAAATCTATAAATACAGCCCTCTTATGAGTTGAAAAGAACCTCTCAAATCTTAGATTTCATACGCAATTACTATAGTTACATTCTAGCATCATAGCATTTCAATTTCATAGCTTAATATTTTAGTCATGCATATGCGTTTTCATTAAATCTCATTCTCTTAAGTGATCATTTCAACAAAGCTGTTGTTTGCACAACTGAGAGCCAACGTCTTTATTCAAATTCTTGAGAGATAGAGGACAATGGGATGAATTTGAAGAAGCTGCCTGTGTTTAGAGTTTGCATTTTGCTTTCTTTAATTTAATTTCTTTAATCTAATGTTTCATTGGTGTATTAGTTTAGATTCATTTTGACTTGCACATTCTAACATACACAATAACCATTGCACAAAACACTCATAAATTTATCTATCATTAAGTGTTATATGCTAGTTTGACAATACAAGAAGTTCATACCCTCATAAAGTAGATAAAAAATAATTTAAAGATTTTGAAATATTATTTTGATAACCTTTAGTAATATTGCACACATCTAGACATGGAAATAAAAAAAATCAACATATTATAAAAAGAAGATTGATTTTAGTTGTTTTGAATGTGTTGATGAGATGGGAGGTTGAACAAAGTAGATAGGTGCTTTATCTATTATTAGAAGTAGAGTCTCAAGTTATATTAATAAAAGGGGAACGTTGATCAAAATCCACTCTATAATACCTTAGTAAAGGTAATAATAGGCACTCTACATCTCAATCCCCACACACAAGCTAGGATCTATGCATGTAAAAAGGTAATTAAATAAAATTGTAAAAAATTCAACTGAACATATGTTAATTATACACAAAAAAACTTATACATTTCTATTATTTTATAAGGTGTCATAAAAAATATTTACAAGGAATCTTACTACCCTCTAGCTGATAAAATAGTTAAAACTAACTCTAAAATCATAAAATGTGACCAATAATATCAGTAATATCATAAAAAATCATATAGTGTTCATGGATAGATGTATACGACACCAAATATACACATTAAAATTTTTGTTTAGGATTATGATGTGGTATCATACCCTTTGGGAGAAACCCCAAAAAATTACAAAGTAAAAATTCCCTAAACTATTTTATAGAAAGATACCATCATGGTTTGTAACCCTTTCCTTTTAATTTAGCTTTATGACCTTTTTTATATTGCCATTTTTATTATTTGAAAAAATAAATATATAGAATTTATCTTGGTAGTCAATTTTATTATGAAAATTTGATGGAGAATAAGAGGCCATAAATTCAATGTGGAAGATGTGCAAGATTATAATCCCATGAAATCCCTAAAATGGATGAACTGGAGCTTGCGTGGAGATCATCAACACTTCAAACATTCATAAAAAAATAGGCTTCATAATTTGTGATTGAAATTGTATGTAGATCCACACCCTCAAGATGAAGAAAAGGTTTTAGGAAGGAAAAATCTATTTGAGTAGTTGCAAGGGCTGGATTTGGTCATGAATGGTGTCTTGGGAATATCTAGTGAGTTACAAAGGTAATCTAGAGGAATAGAAAAAATTTCATGTGAGATGAAAGGAAATGTGGGGTTTCCCTTTAGTATTGGAGGTTAAAACATGAAATTTCAATAGAATTATAAAAATCTATTAAAACTTTGCAAAGGAAATAAATGAGCAAAGGAATTTTTTTTAAGAAATGTGATATCTCATTGAAGAACTAGAGGCCAAAATTAGTGGTTAGGATGGGACATTGAAATGATAGTCTATAATTATATTGAAATACTAAAGGAAAAGGATAGGAAGGAATGTGAAAAAACATGTGAAACTAGTGAACGGAAGTGGAGGTAGAACTAGTGTAATTCTAGAGGTTTGGAAGTGGAACACGATTGTACAAAAAGGCAACTTAAAGGAATATGTGAAATGATAATAGAACTAAAGGTATAAATGTTAGGAAGTGGAGGTAGAACTAGTGGAAGTCTAGAGGTTTGGAAGTGGAACAAGATTGTGCAAAAAGGGAACTTGAAGGAATATGTGAAATGATCAGATAACTAAATGTATAAATGTTAGGAAGTGGAGAAGAAATTGAGGAAGTCTATTTGAAATTCAAAAGTATGCAAATTGGAAATAAGGGATAGGGGGTCATGGGAATTGAGAGTAGAGAAGGACTATATGTTGAGAGGTGGAAAGTGAAGAAGTATAGATGGACTGTATAAGTTCATAAACAATAATAAATTGGATCAAATGTTGGTAATGGGATAATTTAAAGATGTAGAAGAGGAAAAGAGGTTAGGAGGTTAGGACAAAGAAGTTAATATTTGAACATTTTTTTAAAAACCACAAACTAATAGAATGAAGAAAATGAAGAGAGGAATGGACTTGGTAGAGTTAGTGAAACATCTATTTAGGACTAGTGGTCAAGATAGGATATTGGATGTGAAAAATATATTCGATATTCCATTAAAACTCCATAACTCCAAAAAACTTGAGGAAAATAATCAGAACATTCTAATACTTATAAATTTTCTAACTTTGTACAAGTTTCATAATATATTAGGAACATGGTGGATGGAGAGGGATACCATAGGAAATTTTACCAAAAAAATAACCATTTGAATATTTCTAAAATTGATTATAGATGATGGAAAAAATTAGGCCTAATACACAACAGGGTTAGGACCTAATAAACTTTGTGATTTTAGATGGAGTCCAAATATTAGCTCTAGTTGGGGATACATATCTCTTGTAAGAATAATAAGGATCTAGCTATATTTTAGAGAATTAAAAAAATCATCAAGTAGGGAATCATGAAAATTACACTTCATCATGACCAACAAGGGTCATAATTGCATAAGACAACATACATACACACACTATGTACAAGGGGAAACACTAGAAAGGAAATAAAGATTAATGTGTAGAGGCCTAAAGAAATCCTTGTATCATCAAGGAAACTATTTCTTGAGAATTTGACCATGGATTGGAAACTCCATAAGGTGTCTTGTTACTCCTCTATGGTAGTATTATCTAGGCATGTCTTCTACAATTTGAGCATTTGAGTAACATAAAATTATGAACTTCCCACATTAAATCTTTGGGATGCTTGACTTCTACAAATTTATATGGCCCAAGACATAAAGATTAAAATTTCCTGGGTTTTCCTTTTTCCTTTGATTTTTTATTCCACATGATATTGTATCATCAACTTGAAATTTTATTGGATGTTCATTCATTTTAAGTATATGCTTCATTATTTTCTCTTCTGATAATATTTCACCATGTGCATCTCTTCCAACCTTATTCAATTTTATTTTAACTCTAGTAATATATGAGAGATAACATTATTCATTTATTCTTAAACATCATGCATTAATATATGTATTGGAAATCCCTAAGTTGATTAGAAAACAAGCTACTAATTCAAGGAATGATTCAAATGGGCTCTCATCTATAACTTCTTTGGATGTTACCTCATCAATTCATTTGCATACCTCCACTTTTCATCATGTAAAGACTCACTAATTAGTATAATAGGTCATTCATATCCTTCCTTATTATTTTAAAGTAACACAACAACAATACTAAAAAATAATATTAATGAGAAGAGATGGAAATGATTAGAAATAATTTGGACTTGCCAATTTTATCACTTATTGAAAAAATTCCTTGATTTCCACAAGTGTATTATTTTGTTCCTCATCCCAAGTGATTGAAATTTAATTCATAACCTCATCAGGAGCAGGGAAAAGGAGAAAATTAATAGTTCCTTGTTATTTTTCATCATAAAATCCCAAGAGAAGGTTAGGAATAGTGCCAAATTATGATATTTTATTTGTAGTCATGTAGATGTCCTTAATAATGTTAAGTATTTTATATTCTCTATGTAGGCTAACCTCTTCTTTGTGAAATGGATTAGTAGTATATGATAGGTCCATTCTGATCATGTTGGATGGTCAAGTCATTTACACTAGGAATGCAAGGCATGACTTGACTACAAGAAGAAACATCCTCATATTTTGGTTCTTCATTCTTCTCATTGTTTACACATTATTATTTCAATAATTACAAATGGACTAGACATGCCTTATAATTTGGATTCACCCCTTCTACAAAATTTGTAGAAGCTAACAGTACATGTTCATGAGATTTTGACACATATTTCTTCTTGAAAATATAATACTATGTTGAATTTTTCTCCTCTATTATATTCTATATAATATGATTGTTTATTCTATTAATTTATACCATTTTATTATCCTTGCTACTATTCATGATAAATCTATACAATCTAGTAGTATCACTCCATCCATGCACTTTTCTATCTCTTAGTTAATATCCATTTTTCACATTACTATTGTATCTATAGGTGTTATTATGTTTTCACTTGAAGGATTGGACATTTTGTTCCTACATTGTATGATTTACCTTAAATGTTTAAAATTATGAGTGGGAAAATCATAGTCATTTGGACTTGCACTGTGTTGATACTAAAAGGTTAGACTAGTTGTATCATGATCAATATAACAATTTCTTCTTCCATAGATTCATAATCAAATGCATCATATTGAGAGTCCTCATCTTCATAGTAATCAATGTAATTTTCCTCATAAGGGATTTCTACCTCTTTGTTCACTAAGAGGGTTCTTTCACATTTAACTGTAACAATTTGAGACTAAAGAAACTCAATATTTTTCCAAAATTATTCAACTTCTTATCTGTATGACTTATTGGGAGAAGTGGGACATTTTCCAACAATATGTGTTTCCATATCTTAATATCTCATGCCAAAAAATTTCATATATACATAATATAATTTATCTATATTTCTTCTATTGATAAGCATATTGTTTATTTGTACTTTATAATCAAAACTCTCATTCTTCTACATTTTCTAATTATATTAATAAATAAATCTTAATAATTACACAAGTATTGATTTCTTGGATCCATGAATGAACTATTCCTACTTGATGTTCCTATTTTTGGATCATAATAGGTAGGTCTTCGTGACTTAACAATGTCTCAATCTTTCCACTTTATTTGTTGTCTCCTTGTATGTGTTGTAGCTTCTTCTCATCCCTTTTTTTATTTGAGTTTCTACTCTTCATTAGGTAGAGATTTTTTTCTAACAACTAAAATATCCAAAGTATGAAAAAAAGCCTACATATTATTTGTTATTTTTCTTATGCACGTTGATAGGATGTGAATTATGCACACTAAAAAATGATAATTTGGTATAATTACTAGGTAAGGTGAGAAGGTTATTAAAACCATGTTCTCCTCCATATATTTCCATTAGTCAACCACCAATATATCCCACACACTCAAGGTGAAGCACCAAATCTACCAACATAGATCATAATTGAAACAACATATAATAACCAATGAGGACATGTAATATAGCAAGACAAATATCCATCCTATAATTAAATCATATCAATATGAAATAAAGAAAAATTAGGCTAAACAAACCTATTCTCCACTATCTCATTCAAGAAATGAGATCCAAACCATGAAGTAACTATCAACCCAAAAGGTGAGCCAAATCAAGGTTTGAATCTTGTAATTTCTCTTTTTTCTAGGATGGGAGTCTAGGTCAAGTAGTGTTTTGGGGAGAAAAATTTGAAATATCAAAACAACTCTAAACCTACATCTACAAAGTGCAATGAAGAAACTTATCACAAAGAATAAGGAAATAATGAAATTTTTGGAAAATTTGAGAGTAATGAATGTTGTGCACCTATTAAAAAACTTATTGTTTTCGCAACCCTAATAGGGACTCATTCACCCTATGGTGAATGGGTCTTGGTAGACTTCTCCGAATGACTCTTAATCAAAGACTATAGCTTATGAACTATGAAAACCTATTGCCCTTGAAAACCTAATAGGGACTCATTCGCCCTACGACGAATGGTTCCTGGTAGGCTCTTCTAGAAAACTTTGAATCTAAATTTGAAGTTCTAGACCTACAAATCCTTCGTGTAACTTGAAATCCTTGCTTTCGGATTTGGATCTACCAATAATCTGCAAAAGAAAAATTGATGTTTTTTGGTGGATAGGGTTTTGCCTCAGTCAAACCCCAATTCTGGTAATTAAACCTTGATGATAAATACAAATCTGAAACATGAAATTTGTGTGTAATCCTAACCTTAAGTGTGCCTAAGATTAAGATCTCCAATGATGCAAAGAAACCCTACTCAATTGTGTTAGAATAGGATCCTAGAATGAAACATGAACAATGCAAACTACCTACTTTATGATATCCCAAATCCCCTTAATAAGTCATAATTCAGATTATACCTCTCTTTAGGATGAAAATAGAATGATCATAGAAGATTAAATCACTTAGGAAACAAGTCAGTAGGCTTCTTTGAATCTCATGGTGCTTCTCCCAAAACCTAGAATCCATCATGATTATCCATAGGAATTTATCACCACTTCAATAATGCTTGATCTTTGAAGACAAAATGAGCTTGAAGACCTGCAAAAACACTATAATGCTTCTCCAAGATTTCACTCTTGCTTTCTTTTTGAATGTGAATGCTTGCTATTAGGACTTGAACTCTTGAAAATATTTAGTTGAAACATAGTGAAATAACCTTGCATTTATAAATAACTTAAAATGAATTCCAAAAATTCAAATATCATAAACCGACATCAAATCATGGATTTGAAATCATTAAAATACCACCAAAAACATATTTCAAAGAGGGGTCCTAGGTATAAGTGAGGACCCATTCACCACTAGCTCACTTAACTAGGACACACTTCAGGGAATGTTAAATGTTATGTGAAAATAGGGTCCTAGGACCTAGTGAGGACCCATTCGCCATGTGGTGAATGAGTCTTAGGTCACTAAACTAGGAAAAACACCTTCTAAAACTAAGTGTTGTGTAATATAATTTATGAATGTCAGGTTTTATCTCTCAAAAATTGCATTTAAGTAGGCTTGGATTTGAACTAAAGGGGGCAATTAAGTAACCTCAATTAATTAACAAAGCCCTAGATTAGTGTGAGTGTAAAGATACACTTTACAATACCCTAAATAAGGCACAATTAAGTCCATTTAATTAAAAATGTCCCTAAACTTTATGTGAATGTGTATAACACATTACAACACTAAATCAAGGCAACATTAGGTTCATTTTAATATTAACTTCTCAAATTAAGTGTGAAAAAGGGATACTTTTTTTGACACTACATTTAGCCCCCACTTTAGCAACCATATTATACTATGTGCATATACAAGCTAAAGGAAATAAATTGTTTTATAAAAAGGATACTCATATGGATTCATTAGGGAGAATGAAGCCCCCACTGTAGTTACCTGCAAAACCAAATTGTTAAGGATCACATCCTGCAAAATAGGTTCGTGAGTCATCAAAAATCCTCTTATCAAACTTCTATGGAGAATTAAATTCAAGGGTAGATGTATGTCCCTTGAATTTCCTTGCTTTATGGAGGTGGAATCAGGGTGAATACAAAACCACATAAAATTATTTAAGTCATATCATAGGGTATTTCCAAATACCATACCACATAGTGATAAATATTTGATGAGATTGGGAGTAGAATTATGAATCCAATGCAACAAATGCCATAAAAAATGGAGTCTTCTAGCCCCTAAAATCCTAATTTGAATAAAGTTCCCTTAAAATGAAATAAGCTTTATTTATAAAGGTTTACTATATACTAATGAAAATGTCACTTTTTTCTATTGATTTGACATTTACCTTTATGCAAATTACCTTGTTGCAGAGTGATCCAGGATGCCGAGCCAATGGAATTACAAGCCCCCTAGATTGGACATTGTTCACGATGAGGTGGCATGAGGCACACTTCGACAGATGGTGAGTGGATTCTACTCTGCCTTTTCATCGTTTGCATGCATTTACTGTACTTTTTCATGTATTTAGAGTAGTTTTAGGACCTTGGAAAATATTGGCACAAAGTGTCCCACTTTGGCGCAAAGTGTCCCAATTTGGCGCAAAGTGTCCCACTTTGTTGCAAAGTATCTAGAATTTTCTAAAGTGTCCAAGACCCCCTATCCAAAAATGGCATAAGTGTCCACATTGGTCGTAAAACATCTTAGAATAAATCTATTGTTATTTAATTGATAAATTTAGGATCTATGTTATGTACTTTGATATTTTTCTAGATTCCTCCTCGAGCTTGACAACACCTCATAGGGAAACAATTATGTTTCCTTCACAATTCCATCACACGACTAACAGAGGAGGAGTTTAGCCTTTTACAGGATGTAGGATTGTTTTGGGTATACCTCATGCCACCTATGAGGTATCGTGATGCTATGTTGATGGCCCTGGTAGAGAGATGGGATGCTGACATATGTACCTTCCATCTTCCTATGGGTGAGATGAATTTCACCCTAGAGGACATACACTACATCATGTGGATTCTTATCCGGGGCAAGGTCGTACACTCAACAAAGGAGTGATCTTATAGGTAGATGTGAGATGATATCCTATACTATCTACAACAACCCATTTTTATCACTACTATAACATTTACTCTATTACCAAATGGTCAAGGAGCACACTTAGATGGTGGAATTGTTCATATCATCAGAGACATGGAGGAGCAAATGACCGTTTATGCTTGAGGTCACAATATGTTTGTGCATCTATATTATGATTTAGGAAAATTTGTATACTAGGAGCTGGATAGTTTAGTAAATTGTAAACTCTTATAGGTATGGTGCTTCTATCACATCACATGTACTAGGCCCATTGGGTTTCCTACCATAGAGACCATGGGTTACCCATGTTCCTTCAATTATGCACTGAGGTGAGAATTACAGGAGGGAGATTTACTACACTAGGGGATTAGATTTGATCAACTAGATGAGGATGCTATTTATTGGAGAGCATATCTCAGGATTCCCCAATGGATGGATGATAAGCATGAGCTAGTCAAGTAGCAACAAGATCTGTTTCTTTTAGGGAGACACAATTATATAGTGAGACCATTCTACTATGATCATTTCATGCATCAGTTTGGACATGTTTAGGTACCACCACAAGCCCAATCGAGATATCTACGATCAACATAGAGTGCTCCTAGACCCAGGGATAGTCATTAGCTTACTATTGAGGATGTATAAATTAGTAGTTCAGAGGATGAGGACCATAACATGCCCCCAGTCTTCAAAATTGATGATGTAGGCACAAATCAGGCCTACGATGAGTGATGGGTTGGAGCATGACCAACTCATGTCTTTCCCATTCACTACCCTGCAGACCATGCTAGACTTCTTCTAGGTCACAAAGAGGATAGGGATGATGAGCAGATAGATGGAGATACAAATTATGATGACACCATGACTAACATATTTCTAGGTTTAGATGAGGAAGAGGAGGAGGAGTCTCAGTATATGAGTGAGGATGTTGATGATATAGAGGAGGATCTAGTTTCCCTCGATAGGAGAGATACTCTCCTCACTAGAGTCACTAGATCACATGTGGTGGCCACATCAGAGATCTACACTCATGGGCATGGGGAGGCCAACAATAGCGAGCCATCCACACCTCACACATAGAGGGGGACCACCATTGTACGGTTACACCCCAACTAGTAGATTGGAGATCTAGGTGATGATTTGATTTTATGTTTTCATTATGCTCTTTTAATTTTATGTATATGTTATATATATATATGTCATGATGTGTATTGATAACTTTATGTTTTCCATCTTACAGGGTTCACACAAGAGTTGTGTGAGCTCTATCAATGTGTTATTGCAAAGACATAATTCCTACATTGTGCATTAAGGAGGATCTATCCTCACAGTATGTTCCCCTACCTTTCACGGGGTAACACACATATCTCTTTGAGGATTTTTCTATATTGAGGATATTGTATGAGAGTGCAACCAGACACGTCGACCTAGCTGTAGGATAGATTTCCATAATACATACAACATTGGATGAGCTTTGAGCCTCTTGAGGTCCATCAGATAGCGAGATAGAGTCTACCCTCTGAGTGGAAATCTCGAGGCTAGGGAGAGATATGGATAGGCTATAGGTAGAGGGAGATCATATAGAGAAGGAGCATGTTGAGGCACTCATATGAGAGGCAAATATGAGAGGAGAGGTTTAGGGCCTACAACTATCTATGAGTTATTTGAGTAGGAAACCATCATAGTCCACCATCTCACGATGGAGGCCAACACTAGGCGTCAAGGGGTCTAGCAGTCACATGCCCTATTAGCATTGTATTTATTGATATATATGTACTTGAAATTTTGATGATATATATGATATATGAGCATTTATGTTTTTATGATCTTGTGTTGAATTAAATATCAATGTGATTTATTAAATATCCTTTGTAAGAATTTATGATAAATATGTCCATGATTTAATGTTAATGTGATCTAATTAAAACATTTTTAGTTTATGTTAGATGCTACATTGTGATTAAGTATGCTATGTTAACTTAAATTCACCTATGATCTAATAAAATTAAATGCATATAAGAATCTAAATTAACACAAAACACAAGATTTTCTTTTGAATAGTATGACAACTAAAGTAATAATTCAAAATAATTGAACAATCACTTTAGACTCTAAGACACACTATTATTGTTTGTTAAAGAGTGAAGCAATGTGAGATAAAATAGAACACCATCTACCTAATCTAACAAAATTTCTTTAACACACTATAGAAAAGAGATAGAGCTACACATAATACCAACACAAATTCATGACATTGATAGGTTATTTTAGAGTTGTCCCATCCAATTTTGTTAGCGTGTAGGCTTTAGACCCATAGTTTTCTTTGATGACATAAGGTCCTAACCAATTAGGGCTAATTTTATTTTTTTCGTTCGGAATAGAATTAACATTATGCTAATTTTCATATAAGACCAAGTCACCTTTATTAAATTCATGAGGGATGAAATTATCGTTATAACCACACTGCATTCTTTTGGAATAATCTTGGAGATGCTCAAGAGCATTGATATGCTATTCATCCAAAATTTCAAGCTGGTGTAATCGTTGCTCTTTATAAGTAGTACCATCAAAAAGACCTTTAAGAGAAATTCACAATGAAAGAATCTCTAACTCCGAGATTGTTATTGGTTTATCACCATAAACAAGGTTATAGAGGGTGTTTCTAGTAGATGTTCTAATACTCGCAAGGTAATCCCATAACACATAAGTTAGTTGAGTATGCTAATATTTTTTATGTTTACTTATTGTTTTTCATAGGATTTGTTCAAGAGTCTTATTAGTCAATTTTTCTTGTCCATTTTATTGTGCGTGATATGGTGTCGAAAAGCGATGTTGAATATGAAAGGTTTCCAAGAATTTCTTCATTTCATTGTTCTTAAATGGAGTTCCATTATCTGAAATCAATATGAAAGGAAGAAAAAAGTGAGCAATAATGTGTTACAATATGAAATGGCATATTGCATCAACTATTGTAGAATGAAGGGGACAACTTCTACCCATTTGGTAAAATAATTGGTTGTATTAATAATAAACATATGTCTAGTAGAGGAGGGTGGTGATATTTTTCCAAAAAGATCCAAACCCCAAACCAAGAATGGCCAATTAGGAACTTGGGCATGAAGCTTGGAAGCATGAGTTTGAATCAAATTGTTGTGTTCTTGACATTTATGAAATTTCTTGACATATGCAAAACAATATTGTTCCATGTGTATGATCTTTTGTATAACACGTCCACAAGGATTATATACTTAGATGTGAGTTTTCAATGATGAGCTCGAGTGTTTTTAGTTGTATTGAATATCTTTGTGTACCATTTGCTAGAGTTTTTAGTATCTGTTAGTAACAATTCTTTGATCTTATCATCTATCAACGGTTTAGGAATCATTTGAACTATAAATGTAAAATCAACAAAAGGATCTTCAGGAGATACAAGGGAAGTGGTGCTTGCCATTGCATCTAAATACCTATTATCCTTTCGTGGTATGTTATCAATTGTATATGATTCAAATTTATCTAATAATGTCATCGTGAGGTCCATATATCGAATGAATTTATCATTATTTTCTTGATATGAACCATTTACTTATTTAATAATTAATAGAGAACCACCAAAATATAGAAAGGTGTTTGACATCTAATGTTGATGATGTATGTATTCCAGCTATTAAACTTCATAATCTATAGTCTTCTTTGTACATAGGAAGCTTAATGGAAATATAAGGGAATAGGCCTACCTAAAGGAGGAATTAATATAAGCCCTGCCCCATAGCCAATTAAACACTTAGAACTGTCAAAGTACAATTGCCATGTTTCTTTTTCTTTTTGAATAGTCAACACATTCTCATCAAGGAATGAGTCTATATTAGGTAATGCTAAGGAAGAGGGAGTATCAACTAATTGTTCGGTCAAGGCTTTTCCTTTGATTTCATTTTGACAGACACATTTAAGATCAAACTTAGTTAACAACCTAACCCACTTAGCTGAACGCCTCGATACATTTTTTTTAGCGAAAAGGTGTTTTAAAGGATTGAATTTTGTCATCACATATATTTTTGTATTCAATAAGTAATGTATTAATTTACTAGTAGCAAATATGAGAGCCAAACATTATTTTTATATCATTGTATATCATTTCTTGTAATCAATCAGGGTTTGACTAATGTAATAAATAGGATGTTCTCTACCAGTGTCGTCTTGTTGAGCCAACAATGCTACGAGAGCAAGGGGTGATGCTACTGTATAAAAAAGATAAATGGTTTGTCTTTCATAGTGGGTTATAAGAAAAGTAGAGTAGAAAGATAATATTTCAAACTCTCAAAGGCCTATTTAAAATCCTCATTCTAATTAAATTGAACATGTCTTTCTTAAGGAGTTGTGTAAAGGGTAATTTTTGGTCTATTAAGGATGCTACAAAATGATGGATAGCTTGAATTCTTCCTTATAAAGTATGCAATTGAGAAATGTTTTTAGGAGGTGGAATGTTAATGATAGAATCAATTTTATTTTTATCCACCTCAATGCCTCTATGAGATACTATAAAACCTAAAATATTTCCACTATCTATGCTAAAGACACACTTTTTTGGATTAAATCTCATGTTATACTTTCAAATTCTTTCAAAGATCTTCCGAAGGATATTCATATTGTCTTGTCAAGTTAAAGATTTGGCTAGAATGTCATCAAAAAAATCTTCAAAAATATTATGTATGTAATCATCAAGTATCAATGTCATAGCTCTTTGATATGTTGCACCTACATTCTTTAATCCTAAAATGGTGAAAAGTGGTTTGGAGATGCCATCAAATGGTTGTGGACATAAAGAATACTTACTTTTCCAATTTCATTCAAGGATAACCCTTGAGATATCAATGCAAGGGAGAAAGAGATCTTGCTAAGGGTTGTCCTAGGGATTGAATATGATCTAATGAGGGGTTCACCACCAAGCTAGGGCTTGAAAAAATGCATGACATGCAAGATGAAATGAAAAACCTAGTTTAATGCAGTGATTTACTAAAAGACTTAGAAATGCAAAATAAAATAAAATAGAAAGATGTAAAGGAAAAAGTGTGCACTTGGAAACTTGAAAGAGATTGAAGAGAGATCTAAAATCTTGAAAAACCTAATTTTTTGGCACAGTGGGACTCATTCACTATTCTAGGCAAATCAGTCCTAGATTTGGGTTTCTGCACAAGAGTAAGTTTTAGCTGAAAGTGTATCTGAATCTGCAAAGATCTCTAGAAAACATCTACAATGGGAATAATTCACCACTTATGGTGGATAAATCCTATTATTCTTGTTCATTAGTTGAAAATTCCAATCTTCATTTCAACACCTACTCTCTCCTTCCAAGCTGAGTCCCAGATCTGAATTTGCTAAAATACCTACAAAACAAAATATTACTTGATTTTCTTATGGGGGGTTTTCCTTGGTCAAACCCCTAGTTTGGTAATTAAACCTTGATGGAAATAATGAAATGTGCATGAAAATCCTAGCCTTAAGTGTGTCTAAGACTAAGAAATCTGAAACATGATGCAATCTTATTTTAATGTGCAAGAACAAGATGCATGAATGAAACTTGAATGATGCAAGACTCACTTTAGGAGATCTCTAATCACCTCATTTTGAATGAATCTCAATGATCCATAAACCTTCCTTAGTATGAGAGTAGAGTGAAAATGGAAGATAGAATCACTTTAAAAACAAGTCCTTAAGCTTGGCTTGATGGCTAAATGCATCTCCCCAACCTAGATTTCTTCATGATTCACCATAGAAAACTATGATCAACCCTTGACAATGCTAGATATTGAATGAAAGTGAGCTTGAAGACCTAAAAAAACACTTTAATGCTACTCCAATGCTTCAAATTTGCTTGCTCTTGAGACTTGAATACTCTTGTGAAAGATTTTCAACATGATTCTTGAATTTTCTCTTGAAAATTCTTGCTCAAAATGGTTTAGATTAATAAAAATGACTTGAAAACTTAACTTTATTGGCATTAACACCTAATTGACCATTATTTAGATCTCAAAGGAAAACATCCACCAAAAATTTGAATTAAATTGGTGAATTTCTCGCTCAAAATTGAAAAAGGCCCCAAATGGGACTCATTCGCCACCCTTGGTGAATGGGTCCCACCTAAGGGGACTCATTTGCCCAACATGGTGAATGAGTCCCACCTTAAGTTTTTGAGGTTGGTTTTTGGAAATTTTAGGGTTTGAAGTGATTTTATGGGATTTTTAGGTGAAATGAGGCTCAAGATCCAAAATAATGGGTCTTAGGGCCTATAAATGATGAATTAAATGAGTGAATAATGTAAAGGTACTAAAATAGGTCCAGATTAAATGAGAAATTGGCCTATCTCCAAGAACGGGGTCACTTTCCATCATTACATCTAGCCCCCACTTTAGCACCCATATGACTCTACGTGCATATGAAAGCTAAAAGAGTTCAAACAATACACTTTATCATAAAATGATACTCAGAGAAGTTCATTCACAACATGGGAGAATGAAGCCCCGCAATCTAGTTATCTGCAAAACCACAATGTTAGGAACCGCATATTGCAACATGAGTTTGTTAGTTGTCCAAAGATCCTCTTATCTAACTTCTATAAATAATATTCAAGGGAAGATGTATGCTCCCCCTTGATTTCACTTGCTTTACGAAGGTGGAATCAAGGTAACAATCTAGCCACATTTAAAAGGATAAGTCATATCATAGGGTATTCCCAAGTACCATACCACATAATGATAGACAATTGATGATGTTGAGAGTGGAGTCACGATTCCAATGCAACAAATAACGTCGAAAATGGAGCTCTCTATCACCCATTATGTTGATTTGAATGAAAATACTTTTTAACCCTAATATAATAAAAACCCTAGTTTTAACTTATATAAGAGTAGAAAGTGAAAAAAATTGTAACTATTTTGTCATTTACCTTCTTGTAGCTTGAAAATGATTGAAGAGTGATCGAGAATGTCGAGTTGATGAGATTATAGGCCTTCGAGATTAGATGTCCTGCAAGATCAGGTGGCACATGGCGAGCACTATCATGAGGTGAGTTGATTTTTCTTCCTTAGCTTTTGTTCATGAAGTGTCCCACTTTTTTGCAAAGTGTCTCGTTTCTTTGTGAAGTGTCCCAAAAGGGTTCTAAAGTGTCTAGGACCTTTAGGAAAGTACACTAGAACAACTTTAGTAAACTTTTATGATTGTTGATGTAGAGATTTGATATTTTAGAATGCTTATAGGACATGTTTTTTCTCTTTTGTTAGACTCCCACCCATTCACGATAACATCTGGGTGGTAGGTATATTAGCCTTCTCCAAGACCTAGCCCCCACTCTTTCAGTGGAGGATACATAGCTTTTACAAACTGTAGGCTTATACTAGGCATACCTCATTCCCCTGATGAGGTACCATGATTCGATACTAATGGAATTAGAAAAGCGATGGGATGTAGATACATGTACATCTCATCTACCTACCAAGGAGATTCCCATCACACTGGAGGATGTACACCCCATAATCCAAGTTCCTATTCGAGGTAAGAAAGTGTATTTTTGAGTATAGCGGTCATTCCATGAGATGAGATATGATATGGAATACTGCCTTGATGGACCAGTGCATGATGAGAGAGTGAGGCCATGGATAGATCTTGATATGTTACTATATTCATGAGCCCCATTGGTTAGACATATTATGATTTTGATAGTGGCACTAGTTCTTGTCCTTGAGAATTGGGGAGAACACTTGGAGGGAGGACTAGTACACTTGATACGAGGGATGGTAGAGGATAAGACCATATAAAATTGGGGGCACAATATCCTAGCATTTATGATATATGATCTTGGATGATTTGTCTTTTGGGAGGTGGATAGTATGGTACACTGTATGCTTCTATAGGTTTGGTGCCCTGAGCATATTACTTGTACTAGACTTACTAACTTCTCGTGCCCAATAGCCTTGGGGTATACGTGGGCCTTCATCTATTTCTCAGATCATGACATGCCTCTAGTCTCCAACACTGATGACATTGATGTGATAGATGAATATGAGGAGTGGTGGATAGTATCATGATTGAATCCCATATTTTTGATGGACGAGTAGATAGGTGATGTAGGATCACTCCTAGATGAGGGAGATGGGATGAAGGACAGGGCTGAGGAGACACTACAAGACTACAAACATATTTATAGATGTCATAGATGAGGATTACGATGAGACTTCATATCTTGACTATGATAGCTAGGAGGATGAGGAGGAGGATGAGGAGTAGGAGCATCCCATGAGTGAGAGTGGTGAGGTAGAATATGAGGATCTAGCCGGTCATGAGCGGGGAGAGCCTTCTCCCATTCATATGAATAGATCACGAGTTTTAGTTGTAGTAGGCACCAATACCCATAGTCATGGAGAGGCTAGCACATCTTCCATACCCCCTACACACGGCAAGGCTGATTTTACACAACTTGCTAGAGAGATAGGTGATGATATTTTATTTACTATTATGCTCTATGCTTATGATTATGGTTTATACTTTAATACACATATATCATGATGTGTAGTAATTATTTTTATGTTTTTCTATCTTGCAAGATCTACGAAAGATCTTCAGGATATCTATCATCAAGTGGATGTAGAGATAGTGCCCCCATCAATTAATGAGGAGGCTATAGATATACTATATGCCCCCACTCATTGTGGATTAGGACCTAGAGTCATTTAGTCATACATTAGACTATGAGAAATTTATGAGAGTCTCAAGAGGCCCATCCATTGAGGTAATGCTTCCCAAGATGTATAGTCATCTCAAAGCCTTACAGAGTTCAAGAAACTAGAGTCCAAGGTAGCAAGAATACAAGTGGAGAGAGATTAGATAGTAGGGGAGCATTAGGAGGCCCTAGGAAAAATGCGGGGCTTATAGTTTTCTCTTAGTACATTCAGCAGATCATGATCATGATCGTACATCACTGTCTCCTAACAGATAACTACTAGACACATGTGAGCACTAGGTCCTGAGAGATCTGGTAGTCACATACCTTAGTGGAATTGTATATATTGATGACATGTACACAAAATATATATATATATATATATATGAGCATATGATGCTTTATTACTTGTCTTTATGTGTTGAATGTTAAATGGAAATATGATTAATTAAATAACCTCTGCAAGATTATTTAATGAATGTATTCATGATTTAACATGCCTTATGTGATCTAATTAAAACTTATTTTATTTTCTCTTAGATGCAACATTATGATTAAGTATGGTATGCTAAATTAAATGCACCTATGATCTGATTAAAGAACAATAAATGCATATAAGGATGTAATATAACACAACATACAAGAATGAACTTGAATAGTATGAAACCTAAAGTAATTACTTAAAATGAATTACATAATCACTTTAGCATTCAAGACACAAAAATAACTGTTTTTCAAGAATGAAGCAATTCGTGTCATGTCTCTAATTTTGGTGATGCCTACTTTTTCTTTATGTGGTTTTTTCCTTGTGACTAAATGTATGTGTGTGTGATAGAATAAATGATAATTAATGTGGTGATGCATTTCATGAAATTTTTTAATGCATGTGAAATCGTTGTATTTTGGAAAATGATGCAAAATGGAAAAAGTGATATTTAGAATTAATGCATTATGATTTTATGAGTTAAGTTGATTTGATTATATCTGGATACTAATATCATGTTGGTTGCTTAAGTGTACTTGAGTGGTAGGTGGTTGAAGTCCAAGGGTGTGGCTAAGGTAGGGAGATTAGCCTCTTGGTAGGGTCAAGCAGGAATGATGTTCTTGATCACACACAACACACTTAATGTCATATAGGTGCATTTAGAATGGGACTTCAATGATTGTTTTATTACTGGTAAATTTTAAATGGTTACATTCTTTTATATTCATATATGCAATTAAAAGAAAGGGAAATTAATTCTAGAATAATTAAATATTTATATATGCAATTGAATGTTGAGTGGTGTGGCTTAAAATAATTAATAGTTTTAAATTAAAGCCAATTCCATGATCATGTCTTAGTATGTGAATGCAAATAAAATAGCTTATCTAAATACTTGTAATTGGAAAAATGTTGAAAAGTAAATTAAATAAGAATAACCATTAAAATTGGAGATGAATGCTGGATAGAAAATATATATTTTATTTTATTTTTTAATTTCCCAAATCTCAAGATTAGGTCTCAGGAAATGAGGGGAATATTTAAAAGTGGGAAATGGTGCAACGAGAAAACATAATTGTATTATGATTTTCAATCTTTGGGGATATGGGTTTTGGAAAGAGAACAATCTAGAAAAAAATTGGGGAAAAGGGGGTTTTCTTTAATCTGTAGCTTGCCAAAATAAAATACAAAAAGGAAGAGGAAAGAAGATTCAGGAGGAATTAGGGAGAAAAAGCAAATGAAAATCCATAGCTGGGGAATTCAACAATCAAATACAAGGGGAAGCATTCTCCAGGTTTTAATCTATTCCAATTATATTTTTTAAATTTCTCACTATGAAAGATCAAAAAGAATTTATGGGGAAATTGTTTGTATATATTATTTGGGAATTGGGGGTTTTTTGTATGGAATTTATTGCCTCAATTGTGTGAACATTTCTTTTCTCCCTATTTTCTATATAAAGATTCGTATATTTATATAATTCTTTTGCAAATCTATAAATATGTCAAAAGTATTGTCTGTGAATTCCTATTTTTCAATAAGTTTCTGAACTGGAAATGAATTACAAAATATGTAAAAGGAATTAATATATATATACCCACATATGTATTCAAGTATATATATGTAATATTGAATAGTATTTCTTTCAAAATTTTATCCCAACTGAAAAGAGGACAAAAATATGGAGTATTGAAGGTTTTTTTTTTAGAGAATGTGTGTTCAGGATGGGGAGGCTACCACAACCCGCACCCCCCCCATGGGGGAGGTTGTGCTGTGGAAGCAACGACTCCCCATAGGCCATGACCTATGGGGAGGTGCTACCTCCATGGGCAATGTCCCCCATGGGCTACATCTAGCTGGCTCCGACCAGTCCCTTAGTTTCCCTTTGAGCCCAACATAAGGAATGACCTGTGTATTGAGTTGCATCCGGTTTCACTTGATCAGAATTCGATTTATATGTATGAGTATATCTTTTTTTGTGGTATATGTATACAATTCTATGTAAAGAAAAATGAACTGTTTCTTTTTAAATTGAATATATGCATATATATATACACACACACACACACATATATATGCATATATATATACACACATATATATAATCTATATATATATACATATATATAATATATATATACATATATAATATATATACATATATATAATATATATATACATATATATATATATATAATATATGTACATATATATACATGTATATAATGTATATATACATTAAATTCATGTTTTAATACATGTAAATGCATATACTTTTGTGATTAGCAGAATATATACATGTGTATATAACTTATGCTCATATAGCTGCTGGACTACATGATGTTTGTCTACAAAAGAGTATTTTTTAAGTTAAATATGGAAGAGAATCTTATGAATTTGTGCATTATTTAAATTTACATAGATATATAATTAATCTATCATCTGTAATTTTGTAACCCAAAATAGAGATATCTACTCTACATAGTTGCAAATGTCTTCTTTGAGTCTTTTATTTTAATGCAAGTAAAATATATAGCTACTTTCACATATGAAACCAATTCAAAACATTGTGTAGATGAAAGCAATACTTAGATTTTGAAATAAATGGATAGGGAAAGGATAAGCTTTCCAATGCTAAAATAGACTGATTTATTTATGAATGAATATGTAAACTTAAGACTTATTTTCATAGGAAATAAAGTCACTCTTTGTTTGAATTCATAATTTAATTGAATTATCCACCAATTTAGACAATCATTTACTTCTAGAACAAAATATCACAAAATGGAAATGGAATACTTCGAAAAACGTGATTTAAATATGCAATGATTTTCTCTTTGATTAATTATTGTAGCAATTTGATAATGCAATGTGCATTTGCTTAATAATGCTAAATTGATAAATGATTGAACTTCATGAGAATTTTGTATGAGATCATGTGATATTTTACTATATGGAAACTTTTGGGATAGGATGTTGAATGTGGGTACACAAAGACAATAGTTTATCCTTTTCATAAACTATCTTTTTATTTCTTTATGCTTGGCCAAGCAATGCACCATTGAAATAGATGGATTAAAAGCCTAGATTTTTATGTTATTATGCCTCTGCCACATCCTTCTTGCAAGAAACATGTTTTTCTAGTTTAGGATTGCATATAGGAAAACAAGCATGCATCGAGAGTTCCCTCTTACTTTATTGTTCTAGGTTTCTAGGCTCCTCATGCAGGGTTGGGGATTTCTTCGAGTTAGGAAGAAACCCAAGGAATTCATGTGCTTTGTGGTTGGGTGGAAAATGTGTCTTAACCACACTCTTGGACTCAATGCAAGAAGACCGATGATGTCAAGGTAGATGAGGTTCAAAAGTTCTATTCTTTTGGCTATGCTTCACATATTGTACTTTGTATGGCTTGTTAGCCAATTTGTAATTTTAAATTTTATATCATGAATGTATTTATTGATGTATACTTGATGTGGTATCATTGAAACAAATGATTTGTAACACCCCTATGAGGTGTATGTAAAATCAAATTTGCAACTTTATTAAATTAATGTTGTTTTGGAACACTTGTGAATGTTAATTTCATTCTTGCTATCTCTAAATCTCACTTGTAATGTTCAATGAACATGGGAATGATTAATTTGAAATGTGTTAAATTTTTGAGCTTTACAATGTGAATGCACATAAATTACTATCTAGGATCTCTAACACAACTAATTTACCCTTCACACTATTCAAGAGGGTTATACATAATATCGAAATAGATCCGTGGCTTTAATGGGGTCATTGAGAGGTGTACCATCCATTTTTGTTAACGTATAAGCTCCTAATCCATAATTTTCATTAATTATATAAGGGCCCAACCAAGTAGGGCTGAAATTTCCTCTTTTTGTTATGTCAACACTAACATTACACTAATTTTTGAGTAACGCCAAATCACCTTTAATAAAGGAATGTGGGATTACATTACAATTGTAACTACATTACAATCTTCGAGAGTAAGCTTGGAGATGCTCAAGAGCATTAATGCGATGTTCATCAAGCATTTCAAGCTGATGCAATCATTGTTCTTTATAAGCATTTTGATCATTAATCCCTTGAAGAGCTATTCACAATGAAGGAATCTCTAACTCTAAGGAAATTACCGCTTCATTCCCATTGACGAGGTTATAAGTAGTGTGTCCAATTGATGATATAACATTCATACGATAAGCCCATAATGCATATATTAGTTTCGTGTGCCAATCTTTGTTGCTTTTGTTTATTGTTTTCCTTAATATTTTATCAATTGTTTGATTAGTTGACTCTTCTTGACCATTATATTATGGGTAAAAATGTGTTGAAAAGCGATGTTGTATGTTGAACATCTCTAAGAACTTCTTCACATCCTTATTCTTTGTAACGTCAAAAAAAGAGTCCTTAGTCTTTTTCGTGCTTGTTTAGATCCTTGTGGATTTTGGCTCAATTTGGCCTTGATTTAGTGTTGTAATGTGGATAAAAAGATTCACGTTAGGTCTTGGTCCCTTTGAACTAGTGTACTTTAATGATGCCTTGTAAAGGTGTTGTTAGGTGTTGTAACACACTTTCACATCTTTCTTGGATCTCTAAGCATAATTAACTTTATTTCCATCATAATTTTTCTTAGCCTTGCCTTGGTGTGTTGTAAAGTGTTTTAACACACTTTCACATTCATCTAGGTTTTTCATTAATAGTTGGGCTCTCGTATGATTTAATTGGCCCCTTTTTGCATCGAAAAGCCTTATTTTGGTGTATTTTTGAGGATAATCCTAACAAATGACATTTAAAACATCAAATCCCTGAAAACCCACCTCAAATTCCGAAGGTGGGACTCATTCACCATTCTGGGTGAATGAGTCCCCTTAGGTGGGACTTATTCACCCAAGGTGACGAATGAGTCCCCCTTAACTCAAAAATAAAACTTAATTTAAATCTTTCATGGGATTTTATTCTACAAGATCCAATGTCGGCTTGTAGTGTTATAATTTCAAGAATTATTACATAATTGGGTATAAATATAAGGTTCTTTCATTCATTTCAATCCTACCTAGAAATTTAACATCCTATAACTCTTAAGGCATTCAAGCATTCATTTAAGCAAGAGTATTCAAGGCTTTCAAGGGCAGATTATCAAGCTTTCGAGAGCATTATTCAAGCATCAATCATGATGTTGAAGATCACATTCTTCATGTTTGTTATTGTGCTTACAATTGTGGTGTAGAGTTCATAATCCAAGCAAACTTTTCATTCAAGATCTATCTCCTTGAAGCAAAAATCAAGAACCACATTCATTGTGGCCATTTCAAGTATAATTACAAAACTTCATTGCAAGGGTTTGGTGAGTTGCACCATCACCTTTTGTTCATTCATCAATATCCTTTAAATTTGTTGTCTATTTCAAGGTTTAATTACCAACAAGGGTTTGACCAAGGAAAACCCCCATTCTCTAACCCAACAACCATTTCCCGCTCTCTTTGCATGTGATTTTCAGGTCTAGGTTGCAGATTTATCAAAGAGCAAGATTGGAAAAGTTCTCATCAAGTTGCCAATATTGTGAAAAAGCCTTGGAAGAGATTGGAGAAGACCTATAGATTGAATTTAGTAGTTCCAAACCTAGATATGAATCAAGAATAATAGAGAATATTGAAAGCTACATAATCATGTTGGCAACACAAGGGCAAACAACTAAGAAGGGGGTGATTCAGTTGTCAAAAAAATTATACTTATTAAACTTATTCTTAGATCTGATAATTAAACATTAATGAAAAAACCATCACCACGTCAGAAACACACATAATACCAATATTTTTGCGTGGAAACCTTGTTAGGGGAAAAGCCATGGTGGAGGTTAATCTAGAAGTTTATACTCTATTAAAAGTATAGAAAATGGGGAATGCACTTGCATTCAAGCACACTGCCTAAAGCTCACTACTCAAATACAAAAAGGCTTACTGCCCAAAGGAAGACACATTGTCTTATAGTTAAATTTAGATTAAATCCATATAAATATTTTGAATTGAGAAAATAACATCTGCTAATGCCTGATTACAGTTTCGGTTAAGCACATAAACTCTACTCACTCTTCTTCACACTTAACTTCTACCTTCAAATGATCTAAAATTTATTCACACATAGGACTCATAAACTTCACACACTTCACTTCAGTGATACATAAAATGATATAAACAATTGCTCATATATATCCGCAACCAAGAATAACATCATCTACCCATCGACTTCAATAAAATATGAAAATGGATACAAGATGTCGGCCCAAAACATAAATGATTATCAATGCGAATCAATAAATTTTGGCCACAACATAGTGAGGACCCAAAACAACATCCTCAAACATGAAATAACTTCAATAATTATTCCTCAAAGATCCACAACACACTACAATCACCCTGTCAGCCATGAACATGAAAAACATGAACACACAAAACAAAATATTCAATCACAAGCATACCGATCAATGAAAACCAACAAAATAGATAGAGCATGATCTAGAAACATCCACAAACATTATGAATCACCATAGAAGCATTCACATCAACTCAGATTACTAGAATCACATTATCTTCTTCCAAAAACACCAGCTATAGAAACAAAATAACTATTGAAACACAAATACTCATAACTCGATCAAATATTTATACGAACCTCTAAAAATTTTGATGAATAAAATAAATAGGCTTGTAAAAAAACCCTTTAATCCAAATTTTTTGATCATCAACATATCGAGCTAGCCAACATACTGAACTTCAATGCTTCACAAACAACTTGCACATTATTTTATTACAATTTTCTCAGTATCCTTGACATATACAACCTCTAATGCATAAATGATAATAGTGTTGACATCAATGAAAGCCAAATATCAACAAAATCCAATAATCCCCCCTTTCGCATTGATGGAAATACATGATGTAAAAAAAATACCATCAACACAACTTTCTCTTAGCACTTTCTCCCCGTTAGGTTTTGACTCTTCTCCTCAGATAATTTACAATTTTTCACATGAATCTTCTCCCCCTTTGACATCAATAACAAAGGTAATGTGTACCTTTCTCCACACAAGCTCTGAACCACATATCTAAACATTTGAATACTCCCCCTGAGTAGCAACCACCATAACATTAATTTGAATCAAGATATGATTATGAAATGCACAAACTAATGCAAGTCAATGCATCTTAATTCTGATTAGGAGGGGTAATCACCCCTAGCTTCCCTCTAAGATACTCAAAAGTATCCTTAGGCAAGGGCTTGGTAAAGATATCTATAATCTATTTCTTAGTAGAAGCATACTCCAATTTGACTTCCTTGTTGCTCATCTTGTCTCTCAAAAAGTGAAACTTGATAGATATATGCATGGTTTTTGAATGTAGCACCAGATTATTAGAAATGTTAATTGCACTTGAATTATCACATAATATAGAAATAGGTTCATCATACATAACTCTGATATCTTTCAACATCTGCTTCATCCACATTAAATGAGTACAATTGTTAGCAACAACAATGTATTTTGCCTCTGCAGTAGCTAAGGAAATGACATTCTTCTTCTTACTTAACCATGAAATCAACTTCTTTCCCAAGAAAAATGCACCACCACTAGCACTCTTTCTGTCATTCACATCTCCTGCCAATCAACATCAGTGAAAGGAATCAAAGTAAAATCATCTTCTTTAGGATACCATAGGCTAAAATTAACTATCCCTTTTAAGTATCTAAAAATCCTCTTCATAGCTATCACATGAGATTCCTTAGGATCAGCTTGAAATATTGCCACAATGCATACAAAATTCAAGATATCGGGTCTAGTTTGAGTCAAATACAACAATCCACCAATCTTTGATCTATATCTAGTCTAATTTTATTTAGGAGAATCATGATCTTTTATCAACTTACCTCTAGTCACCATAGCTGTACTGACTGGCTTTGAATCTTCCATACCAAACTTCTTTAGCATCTCTTTCAGATACTTGGACTAAGATATAAAAATCCCTTTATCTAACTAAGAAATTTGTAATCCCAAAAATAATTTCATTTCTCCAATCATAGACATCTCAAACTCACTCTACATCTCTTCAGAAAACTTCATGCACAAACTATCATCTCCTACAAAAATAATATCGTCAACAAAGACTTCACCAATCAAATATTTATCATGATCAATCTTGAAATACAAATTATTATCAATAGTAACTTTGTTAAATCCAAGCTTCAACAAATACTTATCCAATCTAGCATACCATGCTTTTGGGGCTTACTTAATTCCATACAATTATTTCTTCAACCAATAAACCATATCTCCTTGATCAGTAAATTGAAATCCATTAGATTGCTCAATATACACTTCTTCTTCCAGTTCACCATTTAGAAATTTTGACTTGACATCCATATGATAAATCTTGAAGTTTTTGTAAGAAGCATAAGCAAGAAATAGTCTCATAGCTTCAATCCTAGCAATAGGGGCAAAAGTTTCTTCAAAGTCAATTCCTTCCATCTGAGAATATCCTTTACATACTAGTCTTGCTTTGTTTCTGATAACTTCACCTTGCTCATTAGTTTATTCTGAAAGACCCATTTAGTTCTAATTACATTTTTGTCCTTAGGTCTAGGAACAAGATTCCATGCATGATTCTTCTCAATTTGAAAAAATTCTTCTTTCATTGCTTCCATCCAATGTTCATCTTTGCATGCTTCATTTACACTATTCGGCTCAGTCTTTGATATCAAACAATATTCTTCTACAATTATTCTCCTAGTTTGAATACCTTTGTTCTTGTCACCTATAATCTAATCTTCTGAATGATTCAATCTTACACACCTTGGAGTCTTAGGTGGTTCTTGAACTTCAAGTTCTTGTGATCTCACTTCTGCACTTTCACTAGTACCTTCCTCTTGTATTTTTTGATTCACCAGAATGATTTGAACTTGATTCTGAGTCTGAGTTGAACTGAAATTATGATCATCAAAATCATAATGACAGGTTCTAGATGGTCTAGCTGTGTCTTCATAAACCTTGACATTAGCACTTTCAACTACTTTCCTCAATCTCTTGTTGAAGCAACAGTAGGATTTACTTTTAGTAGAGTAACCAAGAAAGATTGCTTCGTCACTCTTGTTGTGTAGTTTTGTACACACACCCCTCTGAAAGTGGGGACCCTCTCTTGACCCACCCTTTTGCCCCATTTTTGTGGCTTTCCTTGGTTGTGGGTGCCTTTGTGTTGAGTTCCTGGTAGATTTAGAGTCTCGTGGATGTCCTCTCTAGGGTGGTTTTGTGTTGCCTTATGTTTTTTCCCTTGGTGTTTTTGTTTGGGTCCTAAGGGTTGGTTTCCTCCCTTAGGTTTTCCTTTGTTTTCCTTTTTCCTTTTGTTCTACTAGAGACAAAATCGAGATGGAGTTGAACTTTGAACTTTTACAAAGTTTGCGGTTTGGTTTCCGTTCCGGTTCCGGCTCCGCTTCTTGCTCTGTTGCTTTCTTTTTTCGTTTTGTTTGTCTTTAGCCTAAGGGTTGCTTTTCTTTTTCCTTCATTTTTCGGAGGCAAAATCATGGATGGAATTTAACTCTGAACTTTCACAAAGTTCACGGTTTGGTTCCCGTTCCCATTCTGGCTTTGCTCGCCACCTTTTATTTTCTTTGTTGCTTTGCCCGTTTTCGGCCTAAGGGTTGGTTTCCTCCCTTAGGTTTTCGTCAGTTTTCCTTTTCTTTCATTTTGTCAGAGGTGGAACCGAGATGGAGCTTAACTCTAAAATTTCACAAAGTTCACAGTTCAGTTCCCATTCTCGTTTTGCCCCCGCTTCTGCTTGTTTTCCTTTCGGTCCCATCTTGGTTCCATCTCTACCTTCGGTGGGGTTGGTTCTGTGTCCAGCTCTGCCTGTTTCCCTTCCTTTCCCATCTTGGTTCTATTTCCATCTCTACCTCTATCAGAGTTGGTTCCATTTCCGCTTCTTCCCATTTCCCTTCCTTTCCTATCTTGGTTTCATCACCGCCTCCACCAGGGTTTGTTCCATTTCTGCCTCCACCTGTTTTGTGTCTTTGTTCCTATTTTTCTCATGGTTCTGCCTTCACCTATCTTTGGTTCTGCTTCCGCTTGGTTTTGTGCATGATTTTCTTTCCTTAGGAACTCTAATGGATCAACTTGGATTTTGATGATGTGTTGCGAATTGATGGTTGACCATTTGAATGCAGGTTGGATTGAGTTGAGGGTTGATGTTGGGGCCGAGGGAAGAATGGGCATACTTTGAAGATTTGGCAAGTTCAATAGGTACAGTTAAGTGATTTGTGGCTGCTATTAGACAAAACCCATTCCTGCATGCAAGGTTGATGCGTTTGGTGGCCATTAATGGTGGGCAAACATGATGGTCGACTCAACCTGGTATGGCTCGATCTGAGTTGTTCGTTTATGCAAATCAGATCTGATCAACAACTTGTGTTTCATGTGCAGTGTTGTTCATGCAGGTGAGGCATTAATGGTGGGTGTGGTTCGAGGGGATGTATTTGACTTTGTGTGATCCTAGATTGATCTGAAGGGGCTCTTGCTACATTCATTGTTGGACGATAAGTTATTGCAGGCTATTGGGGCTGATTTGGTTGGTGGCCAACCTTCTTTGTAACCCTAGCTCTGGTTCATGCGGGTAGGTTTGTATAAGTATGGAATTTTTCTTCATTTGTAAGGTTTCGGTGGAGTTTTGAGATTAGTAGGTTAGGTTAGATTTCTTCCATTGGCTGATTAAGCCAAAAGACTTATAAGAAGTAGATTTAGCAATAGAGTATCATGTTAGAAGATTATAAGTTAAGTTTTACATTTCAAGTAAGTGCTATAATAGACTGGAATTGTTGCTAATCTGATGATTTAATACAAAGTGAAGACATTGTGCTATGATTAGTGCCTTCTTTGGATTGAATAATCTTGCTTGGTTCTTGTTCTATCTTCTAAGTCACTTAGAAATGTTTTAATATATCTTAGGTTTAATTAGTAATGCTTGTGATTTAATGCTTGGAGTGTTGTAGCAATCCCTGGTTCATACTTTGGGCAACTTCTTGATTATGGGAGTGTTATGCAAGGTCAACCTGTACCTGATACTCATGTGCTTAGTTTAACTGTAGACATTCATCTAGCTTTATTGAATGAATTCCCACAGTCCAAAAATCTTTAACACCTTAGAAGATTGTACTGTTTTCTGCTAGATTGCAGGTATAGCCTGGGTTGAACATAAATTAGTTTGAGGGATTGGTCCATTCCAAGTATTTCTACATTTTCATGGTTGATCTTAGAAGTAATGTTAACATTAGGAGTTCTGAAACCCTCATCTTTTGTTGTTTCTTTTATTATTTGGTTAGAACTAGAAATTTAAGCATCACCATATCTTAAAATTTGATGAGTTTAGAGCTTCCAGCATTTGTTCGTAAGACCGCTTTTGATTACCAACATTTTCACATTTATCACTAAGTTTTTTCTACTACATTGTTATGACCTAAGACCCATGAGACCTTGGGGTTATCTCTTTGTTCATATAGATCAACCTTTCAAGAGAGATAGGATAAATTTTATTCTTTCTGATGTTGTTGCCATGGAAAAACACCAAACAACAGGATTGGCACTAGAAGGAGGGCAAAACAAGGACATTGCTTCATTCACTTCACACCCTTCTCCTCCTAGCACTAAACAACATGATTGGCACTAGAAGGAGGGCTGAAGAGGCAAGATGGAGCATTTTATAAATGCCATCTCTCCTAAGAGGCTCAGAAGGAGAACCAAATCTACACCAGGAGAAGAAGAGTTTCAAGAATTGCCACCTCCAACCAAGTCAAGAAGGACCAGAAGAGGGGGGGGAAAGATCATCCAATCCATCATTTCTACCATCCTCACTTCCATCCATTTCATCTTCATCTGATTCTGAGACTGGTTCCATTCCACAACCCCAACCAGTCACCCAACAACCATTACTATCTCCACCAATGGATTTCCTGGCAAATAACCCGTTCCCTCTATTCTTCAACAACTATAATGTTATGCCCAAGAACCCTAAGCATTTTTTCTCTAGGTTTCACACAACTTATCCCAAAAGGATTGTTGAAGAGAACATTAGGATTTTTAAAATTACCCTCAAGGATAGGGGAATTAATCATGAGGATGTTTCCTACAAACGTTTCCCCTATTCTCTAGGAGAGGAGGCCTTTTATTGGTATAACCATCTTCCTGTTGGGTCTATCATTGCTTGGCTTCAGTTGGAGACTGCATTTTTATAGAGATTTGAGGTCCCAATCAGTTCCAATGAGCTTTATTTACAGTTTACAAGGGTATGAAGAGAAATCAATGAACCTGTAGGAGCTTTCAACAATAGGTTTCATAAGGCTTACACTAGGCTTCAACCTCCTTATGTTGTGGATGATGCCTCTACCAAGGAGGTTTATTATGAGGCCCTTGATAGTTTAACATCCACCTTCCTTAAGTGGAGAGAGAAAACCCTCCTAGCATCCTACTTGAAGCTTATGATTTGGCTGTTAAGGTAAGGACAAATTTGAGACAACACTTGTCTGGACCCCCGCCATTAGCTGGTCAAATAGTTATGTTGGGTTCGACTCCTTAGCTACCTTTAGTTTCACACCCAAGTCAATCCTTGAATCAAGCCCCACCCATGCCAAACTACTATCCAAATATGAATCAACCTGCATTCTCTCACCAACAAGCTAATGTACCCAGTTACTTGTAGAGCTCTGAAATATTTAACCAATCCTTGAACCATGGGTTCCATTCTATTTATATGCAAAATTTAGCTGGTGGTGTTCCTCCATCAAATAATGCAGACAAGGAGAGGTTGGATGGAATCACAGAATTGGTAAAGAAGCTGGACACCGAAGTCACCTACCTAAGGAACCAAAAAAACCAATCTTAGGTCATCCAAATGGGAAATCAGTTCAATCATGATCAAGATGAGGGGAAAAATCTCTATGGGGGACAATATTTTGAAGATCAATACTTAGGGCTAACATTTGATAGAAGGAAAATACCACCTCAAAATAGGACTTGGAATGTAAGGCCTAACAATAAAGAAGTCCTAACATCTTTGGGGCATCCAAACAATGAAGAAAAGCCCCCAACTGGTGTGTATCTGGTAGAAGAAGCTCTACCTGGATGGTGTGAAATTCATAACACCAATCAACACTCTAAATTGGATTGTCAAGAATTTTAGACTACTACATCTATTTTCCAACAGGAGATCCAACATACCCACAACAATTTGAGGGGACGAGAGATAGCACTAGCTAATCCTTATGACATATCGGTCTTGGTGGTGGATCATGCACCATTTCCAAGGAGTGAAGAGAATGGACCAGAAGAAAAACAAGACAAAAGTGTTGAAACAAAGTATGCATACAATGAAGAATCTACTATTCAATCTTCTTAAAGTGATGAGGAGAATGGAAATGGTCCACTAGAGGTGGAAGAGTGGATCTGGTTGTTAGATCATACAAAGGATGTGCATCAAACCATGAAAAATGAGTCTCCAATAGAAGAATTTCAACAAACTAATGAGGAATGCCCAATAGAAGCGTCAACTGGCATTGGATTTGAGAAAGGCATAGTAGTAGACACTGAGGTAGCCCTAGAGGAGGTTGGGCTTTCAATTAAGGATCCTCAATAGATTATCAATGAATATCCCATAAAGAAAATTAAAGGAACTAATGTTGTTGATAAAGGGGTTGATGTTCCTGAGGGTTATAGTTACAAGCCTAAACCAATGCCAACAAAGGATGAATTCAGGGAGTTCTCTCATTCATCTAATTATGTTTCTCCTCTTTTTGTTGATGAATTAAACATTGGAAGTTCACATATTTTATGCATTAATGATGCGATAGCCAATGTGGTTCATACTAACATGCAGGTGTAGACACCTAAATTTGACTTAGGCCTGCGACCACTATTTTACCACCTTTTGTCATAACATGATTATAACTCTGTAATTATGTTTCTAACCCACATTCAACTACTAATTAAATAATTTATAATTATTTGATTAATTCATGATCTCTCATTCTTCATGATTATTAAATAAATAAATCTTATTTATTTATTTGATATGTCACTAATTATCAAAGTCTTCTTACAATTAAATAAAGTCACATTTATTTGATTAATCCTTATCATTAATGTCCTCCCAATAATCAAATAAGTATATTTTAATATATTTATTTAATATGTCACTAATTCGTAAATTCTCCCATAATTAAATAGATTTGCTAATTTATTTAATTAATTAAACAACCTCTCCTAGATTAAATAATTATTTTAATTATTTAATTATTGTATGTGACACTTGTATATTTTTAAATAAAACAAATCATTTAAAAATGTCTCACATAGTTAATTGATTCTTCATTTAGTAATTAATTTCGAAAATCAATTACTCATTATCTCACAAAATCCATATTTTGAATTAATTTAATTCAAAATGGAAATATTCCTCTACAAATCAAGAAATTGCTAAAATTATTGATTTTCTAAAATCTCATTTCCTTATCTCTTGATTTTACTAATTTCATCTCAAGGTCACGTTTATTATCCACCATTGATTTAATTTATTAAATTAAATCTCGTCCACACATTTGGGGATTGTTGCCCTAAGCCTAATTAAGAGTTTTCACTTTGAATCTTGACCGTTGATTCTAGGGCATTTCTTAATCTCTCATCTCGTCTGTCCATTCAAGATTGTATTTTCTATAAAATGACAATCTTGATCTCATTTTCGGGATCGCTTATGAATATCTTAGATCTCTGAGTTTCTATTGTCTTCTTGCATACTTATTTTATCATCTTAGGCTTCTTGCATTTAGAATTAAAATATTCTTGTGCAACATCATACTCTCAAAATTCCTTCAAAGGCTTTGTTTAGGACTAAACATTTTAAAGTTTTTCTCACACACAAGCTGAGGGCACTCTTCATTGCAGCAAGCTTAAGGAGATACAATGGAAGTGAATCATGGAGGAGAGAAGATTGGGTGAGGCTATTCCAGTTTTAATCATTTTCTCTTTTTATCTCTAATGTGTTTCATTTTTTGTTGGATTATTTAATATTGCATGCTTATATTGTACTAACAAATCTATTTTTTAGAAATCCATCATTACATTCATGAACCTGACCCACTCACACATTTTTTGCAGGTTCTCCTACGACCTCAGATTCTATTTTGTAGGTATAGGTGTATGGAACGATGCAACCACAAGCTCAAGTGACGCAAGTGCTCTTTTGTACCGCATTTGCACTCGTGAATGACGCATACGACCTGCTGCGCCGCATACGATATCTCTAAAGATGCATTCGACATACATAGCTGCATACGACCTATTGTAATGTATACGCTCTATCAAGCTGCATTTGCCATTGCGTGCCACAAATGATTGGTAAACTTCATTATTGAATTGTAATCTGGATTGGACGCATCTGCGACCAATAATTGATTAATTTATGGGGTTAAAATGAACCAATCCTAGGATAGACACATTAATGGGAATTTATCAATCCTAGGATAGACATTTAATTTAATTGGAATTTATCAATCCTAGGATAGTCACCAAATTTTTTATTTTTTTGGTTAAAATGAACCCCATGCTTGTGGTGAAGCAATATCTTCACTTAGAGTAATTTTTTTTCATTTGGGTTTAAAAATTGAACAATTTGTCTACTGTGTTTGATTGGATAATAGGTATATGCTCTCCCCTTTACTGGGTGATCAAAAAGCCAGACTTATCCATTTTTATATTTATTCATTTCATGTTTTCTTACAACCTTTAGAAGGCCTACCGTAGTGGGAAAAAGTACTCACCCTACGAGAACGACCTAAGTGGGAACAACCAAAGCCAAGTTTTCCAACCCACTATAATCAAAAGTGAATTTTGGGGAAACCCATATTCAATGATAGTAGGCAAGATAACCATCCCCAAAGTCTTTGTTCTAAAGATTGGGAGGTCTCCTAAGGGAGTTTATCTATTGCCACGCCGAATGGAAACCTTGACTAAGAACCATAGTGTAGAAGCTAGCCATGTCAGTATCCAGACATTGTTTCAATTAAAGTGCAAGGGGAGGGAATAATCTCCCCCCAAGACACTCACCATATAATCACCATGGATTGTTTGCTTAGGGGATTTTGTATCCACTTCCATCACCTTGAGTACGCACTTGGAAAAGACAAAAACATGGGTGCCCTCTAGGTGGTGACATGGCTGTGTGAGTCGACTCGATTTTAAGATGTGGGTTGTGATTGTTATGATGAACTTTTGACTATTAAGATTGAGTCTACTTGAAGTGTCTTTTTTGTTCAAATACCAATACAAACAGAAAAGGGTCATGCTTGACCCTTGAACATACACTCAATGTTTTAATTTCTATGTGTTTGCCTACTATTTTCAAACAAACTTCAACAAATTGAACGTCAATAATTTGGGTCCAAAACTTGTCAAATCTGCAAAATGGTTTTTTGTTTTCCAAAAACTTGCCTATTGCGACGTAATCGCTTTGTTGAACCACAATCACCATATTTGGAGCCGCATTCACTCTGTTGAGCCACAATTGAAACATCCTGAGCCGCATTTTCTAGTATCAACCCGCATTCACAATATTGTGTCACAATCGACACTTTCTGAACCGCATTCACCTCTGTGAGCTGCATTTGCTCTGTCGTACCGCATTTTCTCTCACACATTTGTGAAAAATTTCAAATCACCTTCTCACTATCAAAACTGAAAGTCCACAACTTGTCTTAAATTCAATCCAATGTTCCTTCACTGTTATAGTTCGAAACCAAACACTGAATTGCTCAACTTCCCTTAGCACATTGCATTATAGGTATCATTTTTAGGATCACAATAGGAGTCCATTTCCATTTTTATTCCATTAGATTGCATTGGTAACTTTACCATCTCCTTAAGACATTTACTTTTGTAGATTTTAGGAGTTGACTCTTACCATTCATTGTCAAAACTTTGCATTCAATACTAGGTTATCATTGGACCCAATTACCCTTTGTCATTTGTCAAAATTTTTGTGAATTATTTCCAACTCAATAGTCTAGTGTGGAGAACTTCACTTTGTCCTCTTTATAGTCCTTTCATGGTCCATTGGTCTTCCAAACTTAAAAAAATTGCAAAAACTTTGTTTTCCCAAGTTGTCCTCTTTAAATCACTCAATAGTAAGTACATCTTAGGCTCCTTCAAGTTGCATATCATTTAGAATCTCCACTTTAGTATCACACCATTTGCATTCACAAATCTTTAGTCTCACTTGCATTTCATAGTATTCCTTAAAAATCCAAAGAAACCAAAAACATAGTGTCATATTTAGATCATTCTCTCCATCATCCCAAGTTGAGAAAAACTTGTATGGTTGCAACTAGACTACAGAAGAAGAAAAGACTCATGGATTCCTTTAGACAAGATACCAAATTTCTTGAATTCACAACTAGCATGGATTCATTCCCTAATGCCACAAACAATCCTTTTTTTGACATGGGAAATTACAACATGAATCCTTTCAGTGAAATGAACATTCCACCATCTCCATCACATATTTTTGAACCATTTATCTGGTGGGATCAAAATGGGGAAGTATTTGAAGAAGACTTATTAGCTACTGCCCAACATCCATAAGTTGTCGCTTTTGTGGAAGAAGTAGTCTTAAATGACTCTTCTCGATTCCTAGCTATGCTCCTTGACCAAGGGGCTAAGTTACCAAAGGGATTTGATCTTGACACTCTTAGAGCAACATCTCACAATCCCTCATCACACAATCTTTCCATGGGAGTCTCTTCACAAAATGCCATCAACACCATCAATCCTACCTCCCTTGGTCACACTATCACAACTAGCATAACATCTATTGGGGGATCATCTACCCAAACCAACACGACATCACAATCCATCCCCCAACAAACATCCACTATCCCTTCACAAACAATGGGTGCAACCACCTCAAATATATTTGGAACTTCATCTAGTTCCATGAGTACATCAACGAACCTATTATTAGGTTCTTCAAATGCTATGGCAACCAACTCATCCAACCCTTTTGGAAGAAATAAATGAAGAGTTGTCATACAAGGCACCCAACCTGCTTCCTCACAGGTTAGTACCAACATTCTTGTGACCCAAAACACCAACATTCCTCATGGCCACAATCTCTTATTTGGTCAAGGCAATCAAGGCCCTCAATCCTTCACTCCATTTGGGCATCAACAGGCTCAAAACCAACAAGGCCCTCAATCCTTCACTCCATTTGGAAATCAACAAAATCAGAACGAACAAGGTCCTCAAATTCAGTCCAACATGGCAGGATATCACATCCCCACTTATGCCTCTCAAGTCCATACACGGGAGCATATCCCTCATCAAAACACTCATTTCCAACAACCACCTAATTAGAACACTCATTTTTCACACCGACAACTAATTTCAAATCAACACATCTCATCACAAAAGCTAGGGACTCAAGCTGCCCCTATCACCAACATGGTTGATGCTACCAACCATCCCATGGTGGAAGCACTCACACTCCAACTCGCTGCTCTTCAAACACAAGTGGAGACTTTGCAACAATCCAACAAAAAGTCATGCATGTCACATGACTTGTGTCCATATCTATTTGACACAACCTTGTATATGCCACCCTTTCCTCATGGATATGTGGTACCTCATTTTCCCAAGTACAAAGGCAAAACAAACCCTATTGAACACATAAGAGAATTCACCACTAGTTGCATGGACATTACATATGAGCAAACTTATCTCATGAGACTCTTTTCTAGAAGTCTTGTAGGTCATGCACTAGAATGGTTCTCGCTTTTGCCTAAGGGAATCAAAACATGGGATGAATTGGCAAACAAGTTTGTTGAAAACTATGCCTATAACATTGACACGGATATCGAAATTGCCTCCTTATGAAAACTTACCCAAGAGGATGTAGGAGAGACTTTTATTCCATTCTTTCAAAGATGGAAAACCTTAGCAAGCAGATGTCTAGTAGAAATACCTGAAAAGGAGAAAGTCACCATGTTTTTCCAAACTCTCCTAGGACCGCTAAGGTATGGCTTACAAGTCCATTGTTGCACCACCTTTTTTGACCTTGTTGAAAAGGGTGTTCAACTCGAGAAAGCCTTGATTGCCAAAGGATAATTAAATTATGGTGGAAAATTTATCAACACCACCACAAATAATAACCCAAGTAGATCAAATGACAAAAACAAATACTGGGTTAAGAACAATCATATCAGAAACGACAGTGTAGTTGATGCAAAAACCGTTAATGCAACAGGTCATGTACTCACAATCAAAGGAGTACAAAATCAAAACACACTTGTAACTACACCAACACCAACTACTAATTCTATCCAAAGAAATCATGCACAAACTAATTAAAAGGCAGTTGCGTCAACCCCGATAATTCCAAAAACGCACATACACCCCTTTGGGTGAACCTATTGAAAATGTCTTAAAGAAACTTCTTCAAAATGATGCCATAACGCTAGAAGAGCCAAAACCATATGACCCTTGTCAGTTCAAGGCATCATGGTGGGATGACAATTCATTTTGTGATTGCCACCATGCCAAAGGGCACAAAAATTCCTCTTATCGTCAATTGTGAAATCTAGTGCAAGACCTCATAGAGAACCACACCATTGAGTTGGGTGGTCAATCATTTACATCCAATGCGGATCATACTATCCAAAAAAATCCACTGCAAGATCATGGTAAAGATTCCTCATCTGGCACAAAGAATACCAACAATCAAGCCAACCACATTCGTCTGGCCTACAATACTATCCGTCTTGCATATAATTATCCCGACTGTACTATTATTAACAATATTTGCATTGCTGATGAAGATGAATGTGTTAATACCATTAACATTAAAAAAGCCCCAGAATGCAATGTGACCATGCATAAAGGAAAGGTCACCATCCCAGGTCCTTCTGCACGTCAGCCAAAAATCACCATACCTGGTCTATCCGCCAGACAACCCAACCCAAAACCAGAGTTCAACATTGCTGAGCAATTAAATAAAACACCTGCTCAAATATCCATTCTCGAACTACTCCATATTTCACCCGCACATAAGGCCATCCTAGATAAAGTCCTACAAGATACATCTATCCCGACCAACATTGATGTCAACCACTTTGAGACTATGGTCAGATATCTGAATTCGCCCCATCACATCACCTTTTCAGATAGTGACTATTCCTCACCCAAACCATCTCATAATGATGCCCTTCACATCGAGGTTTTTGTCCACAAGCATAAGGTTAGATGAGTCCTAGTAGATGGTGGAGCAAGATTGAACATATGCTCTCTAAAATTGGTTAAAGCTCTTGGTTTCTCTGATGCATGTGTAGATGCTAGAAAAAGCATCATCATCAAGGCATACAATGATGAAGAACGTGCTTCTAAAGGCATCATTACCATTCCACTCTAGGTAGGACCAATTATCATAGATACAACATGCCAGGTCCTGGATCGTGACATCCACTATAATATCTTACTTGATCGCCCCTGGATTCATGCTCTAAAGGCCATTTAATCCACATACCACCAATGTCTGAAATTCCCTTTTGATGGAACTGAGATCACTATCCCAGGAGATCCCAATCCATTTTTATACTGTACCAACCTACGAGCCATTGCTGAGCACCAGGTACCCATCAATCGGGAAGCCTCATCTTCCACCTTATCCAAATATATTGACCCATCAACACTCATGAAATCATCCATTCCATCACCTTCTACCACACCATGTTCATTAGCCTCCATCCCAAGTAAAGACCTTTAGATCCAAGACCTTGGTTGTGGAGAGTTCAAATTGAATATGGCTTACTGTATCACCATAATATCGAAGCTACCTAAAGTCTATGGTAGACCATGTTTTGCAGTGGAGCCCAAAAAAAATTTCAAGGTGCCACCAAAAAGTGTTTTTACACAGTGGGGCGATATGGGTAATGAAGTCATTATCGACATAGATAATTGGATCTACAAAGATCCAACATAGCTATCTCCACTACCGTTGCATCTCTATGGCAAAGGCTATGATATATGTAAAGCCCTAGGTTTTGACAGTACAAGTGGCCTTGGAAAGAATAACAACGGAAGAAGGGAACCTATTATCCTGAGTGCAAGACTAAAGAATATAGGGCTAGGGTTTGACCAATTCAAAACTGACAATCAACATACCCATGAAATTTCAAGTAAGGTCGTAATGGCTATAGAAGGTGTTGAGACATGCGAAGAATCCCTTACCGAAATTGACTCAAATGAATGGGAATGGGATTTGAAAAAACTGTCAGTGACTGACATTGATGAACTATTCTTGGAACCTGACCAACTTTCCTTTGAAGAACGATTCTGTCAAGAATATAACTTTGACCCTATTGATCGGCGTTCCAAAAATAAGGAATGGGTAAGCATTTCTTGGAATTCAGAAGAACACAAGGTGTCATCGACAACACTTGAATCATCCCACCCCATTCCTGAGCCCACCCATGAGCCTAAATTATCTGAGCCCACTATCCATACTTCTGAAACACCAACCACTAGTCACGATGTCGATCATTTTATCCCATATTATGTTTTTTAATTTGATTCATCTAACTCGGAGTATGGACTGTCCATTGCATCAAAAATGGAAGTGGAAATTGACAACTTTGCCTTTACCCTTGAGGCATCAATTTGCACACTTTCTGCATCCTCCCCATCCTTCACCAACACTGACGATGGGATCCCCCTTGTTTACCCACAACTGATCGACTGGGACCAATAAGATTCACTGGTGGTGGAAATATTTCAGAATGATGAGGCAATTGTAGAATTCATGGGGCTAAGAGAAGGTATTCCATGGGGTGATCACAAAATAGGGTTTTCCATTGATCTAGATTATGCGGCTTATTTTGGGAGACTGTGCAATCCTCTAGTCATAAAAATACAAAGAATAAAAAAGAAAAAGAAATGCCTTTAGGTGAAAACTGCAAGGCACCTTCTGATAGTAAAATAGTAAAAACAAAGGATGTATCTGAAGGTGAAAACCGCTCTGAGGTGCCTAAGGATGGAGGATTGGACTTTCTTCCCATCACATAGGAAAAATCAGCTATGCTCATTGAAGACACAATGGAAGTTAACATAGCCACACCAGAGAATCCCAAAATGATTCTCTTGGCCACATCATTGTCAAAAGAAGAAAAACCCGAATTTCAACAATTCTTCACAGACAGGAAATTCAACTTCGCATGGTCATATGCTGACATGCCAGGCCTTGATCCAGAATTGGTTTTAAATCATCTTCCTCTAATCCTAGGAATCAAGCCAGTCAAACAAAAGCTGTGCAAGATATATCTATAAATTGCATTACTTGTCAAGGCTGAACTAAAGAAGTTATTGGATGCTGAGTTCATAAGGTCAATATACTATGCTGATTGGATATCAAACATTGTGCCTATTACAAAGCCAGATGGAAAAATTCGTATTTGCACGGATTTCATAGATTTAAATAAAGCTTTCCCAAAGGATGACTTCCCCTTACCAAACATAGACATGATTCTTGACCTCACAATAGGATATGAGATGCTATCTCTCATGGATGGTTTTTTAGGCTATAATCAAATCCAAATTGCAATAGAAGATCAACATAAAACAACATTCACCTACCCATGGGGAACATACTGTTGGAATGTCATTCCTTTTGGCTTAAAAAATGCAAGCACCACATACTAGAGGGCTATGACAACAATCTTCCATGACATGATGCATATCCTAATGGAAGATTATGTGGATGACCTATTGGAAAAATCTTTGACAAGAAAAGATCATCTCAAAGTCCTAGACAAAATCTTTAGACGGCTTGAGGATTACAAGGTTCATTTGAACCCAAAGAAATGTCTTTGGAGTCACTTTAGGTAAGCTATTGGGATACATAGTTTTGCAACGAGGCATTGAGGTTGACCCTGCAAAGGTAAAAGCAATTCTAGACATGCCTCCACCAAAGGGAATCAATGAGTTGCACACACTTCAGGGCAGATTGCAGTCTATTCACCACTTCATTGCACAGCTGGCAGACAAGTGTCAACCATTCCAATATCTGCTACACAAAAGCATTCCTTTTGTATGGATAGATAAGTGCAACATAGCCTTTGACCAAATTAAAGAATATCTATTAACACCACCAGTGTTAATGCCGCCTATTGAGGGCAAACCATTGATCCTATATGTCTCTGTAATGATAAATGCATTGGGGGCATTATTGGCACAAAATGACCATGAAGAAAAAGAAAGAGCCATATACTACATCAGTCGCACACTAATTGGATATGAGCTCAACTACACAACCATTGAACGGGCATGCCTTGCAGTTGTCTTTGTGGCACATAAACTAAGACACTATATGCTAAGCCATCAAACACATTTGGTAGCTAAAATTGACCCACTAAAATATCTCCTGAGTCGAGCAACATTGACAAGTCGCTTGGAAAAGTGGGTCATGATATTAAGCAAGTATGACATACAATATGTGGAGCGCAAGGCTATAAAAGGTCAAGTAATAGAAGATCAATTGGTAGATGCACTGATCCAAGCCACTCATCCATTGATAACTAATTTTCCTAATGAGTCAATCTTTCACGTAGAACCAACTTTACCATGGGAACTATACTTTGATGGGTCCCACACTGGGCATGGCTTAGGAGCTAGCATATTATTTATCACACCACAAGGGGATTCAATTCCTAAATCATTTCAGATCACTTTCCCTTGTAAAAATAATATTGCAGAATACGAGGCATTGGTCATTGGTCTCAAGATATAAATTCAATGGAGAATTTAGACACTGCTCGTATTCAGGGATTCACAGTTAGTCATCAACCAAGTGAATGATGATTATGACACAAAGGATGGAAAGTTGCTTCCTTATAAGCACATGGTGGATAGTTTCCTAATGTACTTAAAAAATATTTCATTTGACCAAATCTAAAGGACACAAAATAAGGTGGCTGATGCAATGGCTACCATTGGATCTCTCTTAGACATCCCTAAGAATGTGTCATAGTTTGAATTCTTAGTGGAACAACTTTTGATGCCTACATATGATATTCTAGATTTAGCAATGGTGTGTGAGATTATTGGTCCCAGTTTTCCTTGGTACCAAGACATATACGACTATCTTAAGTCCCAAACCCTCCCACCCAACTTGTCCAACAACCAATGAAAATATTTTATCGAAAAAGCGGCTAGACACACCATCGTCAGTGACACCTTATACCATCATGGCTTTGATAACACCGTTCATCGTTGTCTCGACACTGATGAATCCAAAATGAATTTACGAGAAGTGCATGAGGGTATATGTGGATCTCATTTGAGTGGTCCAACGTTAGCTCAAAAAGTCACCATACTTGGGTACTACTGGATGACATTGGAAAAAGATGCTCTTCAGTTTGTCCGAACATCTTGGAAATGTCAGGTGCATAGTGACCTAATTCATGCACCTACACGAGAATTGAGACCAATCATTTCTCCATGGCCTTTCGCACAATGGGGACTCGTCCTCGTAGGTAAGATCCATCCATCCTCTTCTAATGGCCATAAATTCATAATCACCACCATTGAGTATTTTACTAAGTGGATTGAATCCATCCCTCTCACTTACATCACCGATAAGCAAATATCCAAGTTTATCCTAAATTACATCATTTGCCAATATGGTTTCCCACAATCCATTATCACAGATAATGACAGTCCATTCAAAAATCAGGACGTTCGTGAGCTTTGTGAGCAATTCCACATCCAACACCATTTTCCATCCCATATTACCCACAAGGTAACGACCAAGCGAAGGCGTCCAACAAAACAATTCTTTGCATTATGAAGAAGACCATCAATGACGCTGGCCGAGATTGGCACCTACAATTTAATCTTGCCTTATGGGCCTATTATACCAGCATTTGTACCCCCATTGGAGCCACTCCATTTTACGTGGTCTATGGATCTGAGGCCATATTGCCCATCGAGGTCAAAATTTCTTCTCTTTGAGTCTCCTTGAAAGGAATGATTAATGATGAAGAGTACAAAAATACTCGTCTACATGAGCTAGAAATGCTACAAGAAAGATGACAAAATTCCTTAAATCATCTATAGGCATATCAAAATCGTCTCTGTCGAAGTTATAACAAAAGAGTATTGGTGAGAAAGTTTGAAATCGGTGACTTGGTTCTCATGCAAAACCCTAGAAATCATGCAAACCATGAAAAGCCTAGAAAGTTTGAGGCTAATTGGCTTGGTCCTTATATCATTACTGCCACATTTGGTTTCAGAGCTTATCTGTTGGCCACACCTAATGGAGAACAACTGACATAACCCATCAACAACTTACATCTGGGAAAGTTCTACACATAGCATCAGAGAGCTAAGTTGAAAACCTACAAAATACAAAAAAATAGAAAAATAGAAAAATCATCCCTTGATGAAAACCTGGAAAACATGCGTCTTGGTGACATAAATTTTTTTTCAAAAAATGGCAAAAATAGTAAAAAGAAATGAATTCATCCAATAGTGAAAACTTGGCCAACAAGCGCTTTGGATAGGTACCATGGTGAAAACTTGGCAAAAGGGTGCCATGCATAGTCAATCGTTGCTTCGCCATCTACTGTTACTCAAATCGACCATTATCCACTTGTCATATTCATAAAATATTGACACATTCATGGCATCCATCTTAAGTCCTACCGATTCTGGCCATGGTTAGCATTTAGTTGACATCATCCCTTGCATATCCTTGCCTTTTGTCTGCCTATCTCCATATCATTGGACTTAGGTATTCCCCAATTTGTCTGGGGGCAATAAATTTGTCGTGTAACTATAGTGGGTACCGCACATGATCTTGCATTCTGAAAGAGTCCTGAAAAAATCCTAAAAATCTGAAAAAGTCTTGAAAAAATCCTAAAAATCTGAAAGAGTCCTGAAAAAAATCCTAAAAATCTGAAAAAGTCCTGAAAAAATCCTAAACATCTGAAAAAGTCCTGAGAAAAGTCTTAAAAATTTGAAAATTTCATGAGAAAACATGAAAACATCCAAATCAATCCCAAAAATAGAGTCAAGGTTAATCTGATCAATTCAATCGATCATGTCAATCAATCTTTTGTCCATGTCCAAACTTCTTTGTCTCTGTGCATTTGCTACATAGGCAAGATTCATCTTTGAATCCCTGAGACATTAGGTCAGTCTTTCTAGGTTTGGAAAAATAAAATCATGATTCAATCTTCTATCCTTTGGACAACATCATTGGTCATGTCAAACTACGAGGTCTTTGAGTGCACGACATAGGCAAGGCCATCAATCAATGGACCCACGAGGCCGCACTAGGTCAGTCCATTAGGGTTCATGGCACTACATATTCACACACATCAAATTTTCTTCAAATCAAGCGAATCTTATGCCAATCTTGAACTATCGTTCTATCAAAAATCTGTTTCTTGAAACACTTTCAATCAATTCAGCATGTCAGCAATGACATGTAGTCAAAATCATATCAAGATAATTTATCATGGCAAAACTTTGGGTTTTTGTTCAAGATATGTCCTTCTAAAGAACAAATCTTGTCACTTCTTTATGCTTTTGGATGTGTCCTTCCTAAGCATCATCATCATCATTTGGCATTTTGGTGGATTCTCCTAACTCTGAGAATTGATCTCCTAGATATCAATGTCATTCAAGATGTGCCCTTCCTAAATTTGATATTGCTCGACATTTGGCAACACTTGACATTAAAACACTTGGAAAACACTTGGAAAATTATTTTCTATCTTTTGATGATTATAATGATATTAGTTTCTTATTTCTGAAGAACCACGACATATCATGATGATTATCCTTGTCTGCTTATCACTCTACTATTAGTTTCTCCAAGATATCCTGACTTTAGGATTTAGAGAAGCAACGACATAGTGCGATAATTTTTTTAACTGTCTGTTGTCGACTATCATGTGGCTAGTTTCTCAAGGATGTCCTAATATTAGGATTTAGAGAAGCAATGATGTCTCATGATTGGTTTGGTTTTTCTAACAGTTGGTCATGAAAAAGTGACTAGGGGCAATTGTGTTCCTCGTGTGAGTCATGATCATCCTTGTCTGCGACTGTTGATTTACGTGATGGTTCGACCTTGCACACTATTGATCTACGTCATATCATAGTGTTTGTTGGCCATCATGATATTTTTGCCCAATGATGATTAAAGAGCAATAACTAGGATAGTACTATAGAAAAGCTTTGAAGGATTCTAATTTTTGCACTAACATGCATATCTTTCTTTGCACTAACTTCAATCTTCGTCTTCTTTTCTCTTGTTCTTAGATGATATCCTATGAGATACAAAAAATACAAAGTTACATACATAATTGCATGAGAATTTCATATTCACATTGCATAATGCAATTATTCATAAAACCATCATTCACATCAACATATAAGCATCATAAATAAACATTTGCATTAGCATATAGGAATCACATCATCATCACATTACACAATGCATACATAACCACATCCATAATTGCATCCATAAACATAAGCATAATATCCATACACCTTATAGCATCATAAAAGCATCACATAATCATATGATAAAGCATTAGAATACCACAACACATAACATCATATAGGTCACATCAAAACTACATCGCATATATATAATATCAAAAATTTCATGTCACAAGATAGAGTCATATGATATCCCAAAAATGGAGCTCGCAGGCTCAAATATCAAAATATACAAATGTCTAGAAACAAGTCCTAGGATGGCCCTCCTCCGTCCCATGGAGGTGAACTACAAGGTAGCTGTGGCCGACCCATTAAGTGAAATGTGACCTGAATAAGCATCCTCTCCTGTGTCTCACTCTGAGATCCCGTAGGATTAGTAACAGGAGGCTGGCTCTGCTCTGCCTGGTGTCCTGATGACACTGATCTATGTCCATGCTATAACCTATGACTATGGCCTGATGAATTCCTATGAGATCTATGTGATCTATGACCTGAGGCCAGTGGTGCATTAGACCCGCCAGCACTGGTATGACTACTGATGTGTGACAAGCTATTGTTGTGTGTGGGGGTGCCACTGCCTGTCCTACTGTAAGATCGGGATAATCCTGGGTCCCGTCTCTTTGGGGGAACTGCCTACTCATATAATAATCTATACCACCCCCTGCTCTTTGCCATCCTAGCCAACTCTCTGGCCATATCTCCTGTTGGCCTTGAACATAACTCAAAAAACTCTGTCACCCACTGATCTGACTCCTGCCATTGAAGAATAGCCTGATCTCTCTCCACCCGCGTGACCTCTAGCTCTACTGCCAAGGCCTTGTTATGAGACAAGGCCGCATCAAGTCTGCTCTGCAAATCTATGATCCGCTGATCAATGGTGGCATCGGTAGGAAAAATGGGTGATCTGTCACCCTCATCATCTCTAGAAATCATACGCTCCTACAGTCTCTAGTCCGCCTCTTCCTCCTCCTCCTCCTCCTCCTCATCTCTCTCCCCTCAGCCCAAACCTCCTCCACATCTATATCAAGAGGGTGTCCCCCAATAAATGGATCCTTCTCTACCACCTCCTCAACCCTCACCTCAGCCACCTCCTCTCCACCTCTGACCTCCTCTCCCCCCACCTCCACCTCCTCATCTCCACCTCTGACCTCCTCGACCCTCACCTCCCGATCTCTCTCCTCACCCTCCTCTCGAATGGGTGACAATGGTACACCACCCACCCTTTGCTTGACTTTCCTAGGCTGCCTCCACCCTCCACCCTCTACCATCCCTCCTCCTCCTCTCACCCCTCCCATCTCCTCCACCCCCATCGTCTCCTCCACCTCCTCCATCTCCCCCACTTCCTCCATCTCCCCCATCTCTGCCTCCACCTCCTTTTGCCTCCATCCCTACCCCCGACACCTCTACCATCTCTGTCTCCATCTTTGCCACCCTAACCTCTCCTCGGTATCCATGGAATGACTAACCTCCGATCTATCGATGGTGGACCATCTAGATCTATCAACAAGATGGGCCTATGAATCTACCACCAGGCGTCAAACTCAATAGACATCCCTAGATCTGCTAGACCCCCTCTCCACACCCATTGAACTGCCACTAAACCATCAACCTACTTCTCAACCACTGTCATTGATATGGGTGGCCACACATGGTCTCCCTGGAAGACCGAGCATACTATGTCATGCCTATTGGCACAACCTTCTGCTCTCCAAACTGTCGTAGTACCCGCTGGGGTAGGTACATCTCAATAATCCATTGCATCTGTACCGTGTGGCCAATCAAATATCTGAACTGCCTGCAAAAAGATAAATGGCCATCCTTATCTGCCCACTAGGCACAATCTCTATAAGGTCTCCAAACAAAATTGATCATCGTATCAATTCGATGATGCCAGTATTTGGTATCTCCCACACGAGTCTGGCTAACTGACCCCGCATATAGGTAAAGATACAAAATCCCATCACCTAGCTACTAAATCTACATTGGTGGTCAAAAAATAGGAATGTGCTCCCAAACCTAGATCATGAGTAGGGTAGTCCCGCAGCTGATACTATGACCCTGGTGATAAAAAACCTCATGTAATTGATGATAAAGCATGACCAACAAGCAAGGACCCCAAGAAAAAACACTCCTCTATCCTCACATGCGAACAAGTACATCCCCCCATCCAATGGGAAATTCGTGACCATGGTGATCTGGGATCAATAACCCGACAATCAAGGTCATGAGCATGGCATCAAACTGGGGAAGTTGGTCGGCTACAACATCCCAACTGATCTCATAACCATCCATGCCCAACTAGGCACAATCGACACCCTCATACATCTCTAATAGGGCCTGTCACCCTTGGTGCGGATTATAGGTAACCCTCTTTTCACTAATTGGAATGTGGAGAATATGGTAGACATCCTCCAAGGTCACTGTCGCCTCTCTAGTAGGTAGGTGAAATGAGCAGGTATCTGAGTGCCACCTCTCACAAAGGGTTGTAAGGAAACCCCTGTTTGCCCAAATTATGGGCATATAGGTGACGTGATACAACCCTAGTGCCATTATTCATTGTATCTGTCTATCGCTCAGGCGATCTCTAAAGGCGTATGTTTCCGGTCGGAACTCTCAGGTTTAAATCAGCACAAGCCGACTCTGCACAAGAAAGGCCAAGGATTAGTGCATATTGAGAAACATTAATGAAAGGTTACTACTATTGGGAAGTCAAGGATGTATCCAAACTAATCTCAACACAAGGTCAACAAAATTTAACTCTGGTCAACTTCAATTGCATCGCGTTGACTACAAATGCACCACGGTAAGTCAATTGCGGATCTACACATGACAATTGCGTTGCAATATCTCAAATGCGTCATTCGGGATAGCAAATGCGCAACCCAACAAAAAATGTGTTGTTATAACTAGTAAATGCATAATTTAACAACGAATATGTCGTTTCGCATGACACTTGTGTTGTGATTTGGAAAATGCATCATTTTACTAGCCAATTGCATCGCAAAATGGTATATGCGCTGCAAAAGCCACACTTGCGTTGCAACCTGGTGATTGCGTCATTTTCCCTTGCGGATGCGCAAGCAAACAAAGAAACCTAACCTACCCATTGAACTTGCGTCACAACGCAAGAAAATGCATCGAACGCGAAGGCATTTGCGGTTTACGTGACATCATTTGTATCGCAATGTATTTGATTCCCCCCCTAAAACCCTAATAAATGAATTAATTTCAAAATTTGAAAAAGGGGATAGGATACTTACCAGTGCCTTTGTGGCCTCGGGTTGTCAAAATGTTCGCATGCGGTACCCACGGTGAGTAGTCACTAGAATCACCATCGTCACTCTGAGCTCTGATTTCTGAATTTTCTATATAACAAATGAGCAAATGACACTCAAATTGACCTTTTCAACCTATTTATAGGCTGAAAATTAGGGTTTTGACTTGGTAGGTTGTACGGGAGGCTCATTTGACCACCTTTGATCAACATTTTGGCTAGCTCAATGTCCTCCATTTTGGAAACAGATCACACCATCACTTTTCTGGTCATTAATTGAATTGGTCGGGATATTGTCCAAATTTTTCTGACCTCGGGTCAAAATTCAAATTTTTTCCTGAGGGGGCATAGGCAATCCATACCTTCACTGGGGCATATTCTGGACTTGTTTTCTTTGCCACAATGTGACATGCTACATTATGACAAAGAGGGGCAACTGTAGACACCTAAAAATGACTTAGGCCTACGACCACTATATTACCACCTTTCGTCATAACATGATTATAACTCTCTAATTATGTTTCTAACCCACATTCAACTATTAATTTAATAATTTATAATTATTTAATTAATTCATGATCTCTCATTCTTCATGATTATTAAATAAATAAATCTTATTTATTTATTTAATATGTCACTAATTATCAAAGTCTTCTTACAATTAAATAAAGTCACATTTATTTAATTAATCCTTATCATTAATGTCCTCCTGATTATTAAATAAGTATATTTTAATATATTTATTTAATACATCACTAATTCGTAGATTCTCTCATAATTAAATATATTTGCTAATTTATTTAATTAATTAAACTGCCTCTCCTAAATTAAATAATTATTTTAATTATTGTATGTGACACTTCTATATTTTTAAATAAAACAAATCATTTAAAAATGTCTCACATAGTTAACTGATTCTTCATTTAGTAATTAATTTCAAAAATCAATTACTCATTATCTCACAAAATCCATATTTTGAATTAATTTAATTCAAAATGGAAATATTCCTCTACAAATCAAGAAATTGCTAAAATTACTGATTTTCTAAAATCTCATTTCCTTATCTCTTGATTTTTACTAATTTCATGTCAAGGTCACGTTTATTATCCACCATTGATTTAATTTATTAAATTAAATCTCGTCCACACATTTGGGGATTGTCGCCCTAACCCTATTTAAGAGTTGTCACTTTGAATCTTGACCGTTGATTCTAGGGCATTTCTTAATCTCTCATCTTGTCTATCCATTCAAGATTGCATTTTCTATAAAATGACAATCTTGATCTCATTTTCGGGATCGCTTATGGATATATTAGATCTTCGAGTTTCTATTGTCTTCTTGCATACTTATTTTATCATCTTAGGCTTCTTGTATTTAGAATTAATATTCTTGTGCAACATCATACTCTCAAAATTCCTTCAAAGGCTTTGTTTAGGACTAGACATTTTAAAGTTTTTCTCACACACAAGCTAAGGGCACTCTTCATTGCAACAAGCTTAAGCAGGTACAATGGAAGTGAATCATGGAGGAGAGAAGATTGGGTGAGGCTATTCCAGTTTTAATCATTTTCTCTTTTTATCTCTAATGTGTTTCATTGTTTGTTGGATTATTTAATATTGCATGCTTTTATTGTACTAACAAATCTATTTTGCAGAAATCCATCATTACAATAGGAAAACATGAATGAAGAAACACAAACAAGAATATTGCACCATTAGTGGAGACCTTCCGACTTCACGGGAATCAACTCTTCATAATTGGGAAATGATGAATAAAATGCTCAGTCCGCAGGAGTTCAGAATCAGGTTTTCTCTTTCCTTGATGTGAATTCTGAAGCTTATCAATTTAATTATGGAGGTTTAGGAAAGACAACGTGTTTATGGATTAACCATAGGTTTAATGAGCCTCCTCAATTGCTGATTCTTCGTGATGTTGGGGTATAATTTGAATTTTGCAATATTGAATTTATGTTCTCTGAATATAAGGATAAATCTATATGGTTGAGAACTATAACGATTGCCCTTTTTCTTGTACATGAATTCCAAAATCCAATGGGCGTGAGTGTCATTTGGCCTTTCCTGAACATAGTTCTTTATAAATATCTCTGTATATATCTCTTTTTTCTTTAGTAGTGTAGGTTTCCTGTAAATACTTCGCTTTCCTGCTTTCCTTCGGTAAGTTAGTGTTTTTTGGTAGGATTAGTTTGCTTTGGTTAGTTTAGATGGATTTTGGTTTGCTACTATTGTGGTTAGTTTAGGTTAGATTAGGGTTTCTTTTATTTTTCTCTGCTTGTCTTCTCTTCTAGTTTTGGTTTGCTTTGGTTTTCTTGGGTTGGTTTTCCATGCTGCTTTGTCATTGCTTTGGGGTTGCCTTGCTTTCCTTTGGGCTTGTTGCATCTGTATAACTAGTTGTTTGTCTAGGGTTGCTCTGGGATTCCTTTTAAAAACTCTTATCATCTTTTTAGAGTCATTCAAAATAGTATATTTCCTTCATCTGATGTTGCATGGGCTGGGAATTAGTGTCACTTGACTAAGTTAAATTTTGGAATGTATTTGGGTCTTATATCTTCACACAAATCTTAAGAATTCCAAGGTTGCATATGGTCTTTAGGAGGTCTGACTGGGTGAAAAATATTAAATTCTACTCTAGTGCCACTATGGTTCTCATCCTTGAGTGTGGGATTCATTGCCTGCAAGGTGACAAATAAAGCTTTAAAAGAAAATCTCAAAAGAAAAGGAAAAAAATATATTGAAAATCAAAAGAAATGTTCACCTTTTCAGGGGTATCCTAGTATCTCTATGGGGGCTATGGATGCCTAGCTGGTAGTACATTTATGCTAGGGAGGGTCACAGTGATAACCTCACAAGGGCTTTGGATGCCTGACTAGATGTGAGTCTCTATCCAGGTTGCTTTTGGAGTTAGAACCCTTATGTAGCCCTGCCAGACTGAGTTTGGTCCCTTTTGCAACTTAGGAAAAGGAAATTAATGCATATGCACACACATTAACCTTGGTACAGGAAAGGATGGCTTGTTAATGATTTCTAAAACCTTGTCTATTGGTAACTTGATGCTTGGATTGAAACCAAATATTTTGAGATCTTGATTCCAGTTTGTCATCGAAATTCTCTAGAGCATTTCCCCAGTAGAGTCGCCATTTGTTGTGTAGTTTTGCACACACGCCCCTCTAAAAGTAGGGACCCTCTCTTAGTCTTCCCTTTTGGCTGATTTTTGTGGCTTTCCCCCTCTTTGGTGCTTGCCTTGGTTGTGGGTGCCTTTGTACTGAGTTCTTGGTGGTTTTGGAGTCTTGCGGATATCCTCTTTGGGGTGGTTTTCTTTTGCCTTCTACTTTTTCCCTTGGTGTTTTTGTTTGGGTCCTAAGGGTTGGTTTCCTCCCTTAGGTTTTCCTTTTTTTCCTTGTTCCTTTTGTTCTGTCAGAGGCATAACCAGGATGGAGCTAAACTTTAAACTTTCACAAAGTTCATGGTTCGGTTCCCGTTCCCATTCCGGCTTTGCTTCCCGCTCTGTTGCTTTCTTCGTCGTTTTGTTTGTCTTCGGCCTAAGGGTTGATTTGATTTTTCCTTCATTTATCAGAGGTGAAACCAGGATGGAAATTAACTCTGAACTTTCACAAATTTCATGGTTCGGCTCCTGTTCCTGTTCTGGCTTCGCTCCCCGCCTTTTCTTTTCTTTGTTGCTTTTCCCGTTTTCGGCCTAAGGGTTGGTTTCCTCCCTTAGGTTTTCCTCGATTTTCCTTTTCTTTCATTTTTTTAGAGGTGGAACCAAGAAAAGCTTAACTTTTAACTTTCACAAAGTTCACGGTTTGGTTCCCATTCCTGTTTCGCCCCCACTTCCACTTATTTTCCTTCCGGTCCCATCTTGGTTCTATCTCCGCCTCTATCGGGGTTGGTTTCGTTTCTTCTTCCACCTGTTTCCCTTCCTTTCCTATCTTGGTTCTGTCTCTTCCTCTGCCTATTTTCTGTCTGTAATCCTATTTTTCTCATGGTTTCGCCTCCTCTTATCTTTGGTTTTGCTTTTGCCTGGGTTTGTGCATGATTTTATTTCCTTAGGAGCTCTAATGGATCAGCTTGGATTTTTATGATGTGTTGAGAATTAATGGTGGCCCATTTGAATGTAGGTTGGATCAAGCTGATGGTTTTTGTTGGGGCCGAGGGAAGAATGGGTGTACTTTGAAGATTTGGCAAGTTTTGTAGGTACAGTCGAGTGATTTGTGACTATTGTCTCATGAAACCCATCCCTGCACGCAAGGTTGACATGTTTGGTGGCCATTAATGGCAAAAAAACATGATGGTGGGCTCAATATGGTATGGCACGATCCGAGTCATTCATTTTCCCAACTTGGATTTGATCGGTGCCTTGTGTCCAAGCTAGTGTTTCACACGTGTTATTGTTCATGTGGGTGAGACATTAATGGTGGGTGTGTCTCAAGAGAATGTACCTGACTTTGTGCAATCCTAGATTAATTTGAAGTGGCTCTTATTGCATTCATTGTTGGATGATGAGTTATTGCAGGTTGTTGGGGCCGATTTGGTTGATGGCCAACCTTCTTTGTAACCCTAGCTCTGGTTCACATGGGTAGGTTTCTATAATTATGGCATTCTACCTCATTTGTAAGGGTTCGATGGAGTTTTGGGATTAGTAGGTTGAGATTAGTAGGTTAGGCTAGAGTTCTTCCATTGGCTAATTGAGCCAGAAGACTTGTAACCAGTAGATTTAGCAATAGAGTAGCATGTTAGAAGATTAGAAGTTAAGTTTTACATTTCAAGTAAGTGTTGTAAAAGACTAGAATTTTTGCTAATGTGATGATTTAATACGAAGTGAAGACATGCTATTATTGGTGCCTTCTTTGGATTGAATAATCTTGTTTGGTTCTTGTTATATCTTCTAAATCACTTGGAAATGTTTGAATATATCTTAGGTTTAATTAGTAATTCTTGTGATTTAATGCTTGGAGCATTGTAGCAATCTCTAGTTGATACTTTGGGTGGCTTCTTGATTATGGGAGTATTATGCAGGGTCAACCTATACTTGATACTCATGTGCTTAGTTCAACCATGGACATTCATCCAACTTTATTGAATGAATGCCCACAGTCCAAAAATATTTGACACCTTAGAATATTGCACTATTTTTTGCCAGACTGCAAGTATAGCCTGGGTTGAACATAAATTAGTTTGAGGGATTGGTCCATTCCAAGTATTCCATCATTTGCATGGTTAATCTTATAGGTAATTTTAACATTAGGACTTCTGAAACCCTCATCTTTTGTTGTTTCTTTTATTATTTGGTTAGAACTAGAAATTTAAGTATCACCGTATCTTAAAATCTGATGAGTTTAAAGCTTCCAACATTTGTTTGTAAGACCCCTTTTGTGATTACCAACATTTTCACATTTATCACTAAGTTTGTTCTACTGCATTCTCATGACCTGAAACCCATGAGACCTCAGGGTTATATCTTTGCTCATAGAGATCAACCTTTCAAGAAAGATAGGATAAATTTTATTCTATCTGATGTTGTTGTCGTGCAAAAACTCCAAACAACAAATCCTAGTATCAAAATTTCTTTTATCTTCATCTATTTTGATATAGCGTCTACTCCCAATTTTTTTGAAGCATCTAATAGTAGGCTTATGACCAAACCATAGATCATAAGGAGTCTTACACGTATCACCTTTGACATATACCTAGTTGAGAGTATAAACAACAATACTAAGAACTTCTCTCCTTTAGATTTGTGGGACATTTCCTTCCAACATCATAGTCCTAGCAGCATCTAGAACTATCATGTTCTTCCTTTCCACAACTCCATTTTGTTGAGGGGTCTGTGGGGCAGATAATTGTCTCTTTATCTCATGTTCTTCACAAAATTAATTAAACTCACTGGAATTGAATTCACCACCTCTATCCGATCTCAAACACTTAATCTTCAAACCTGTCTTTATCTCAACCTTAGCTTTAAAAATCTTGAATTTCTCTATAGCTTCAGATTTTTCCTTTAAGAAGGAAACCCACATCAATCTAGAATAATCATCACTAAGTAACATGAAATACCTAGCTCCTTGTCAAATTTTGACTCTAGAAGGACCACACATATCAGTATGCACAAGCTCCAATACTTCATTTGAACAACATTGTTTTCTCTGAAATGAAACTCTAGTTTGCTTCCCTAAATGACATTCCTTGCATAAGGTATTAGTAGGCTTTACCAACTTAGGAAGATCTCTCACAACCTGAGTAGAACTTATCTTGAAAATATTATCAAAGTTCACATGACACAATCTCCTATGCCACAACCAACATTCATCAACTTGAGCAATCAAACAAATTTTACTAACAACACTCAGGTGAAAGATATTACCTTTTTTTTTTGTACTTGACATAATTATATTTCCAGAACTCCCCAATATTTTGCATTTTCCATCCTTGAATTGAAGATTGTATCCCTTGTCAACCATCTTTCCAAGACTTAAAATATTATGCTTCAAACCTTCAACATATAGGACATCATCAATATTATGCTTACCATCAAGAGAAATGGATCCTCTTCCACAGGTTACACTAGTCGTATAATCACCAAATCTTACAACACCACCATCATACTTTTCAAGACTAAAAAATTTACTTTTATCATCTGTCATGTGATGAGATCATCCACTATCAATCACCCATTCATCTTTTTCTTCAATTCTGGAAACTAGAGATTTCTCCTCATTCTTGTAACTACTAGATTCAGTAGGTACTAGCTCACTTTCCTTGATATAAACACAAAATCATCTTCACTTATATTCCCTTTATTAGATTCATCGTCTTTCAAACCTTCATCAACAACAAAATAACACTTTCTATGGAATATAGGCTTGTTAGATCTGAGATTAGGAACTCTTTCTGGACACCTTGAGGCAAAATGACCTATCTTATTTTATGAAAAAAATTTAAGAGGCAATTTCCCTTTATAATTACCTTCTCCTTTGGTTACTCTCTTGACAAGAAGTTCTTCAGGCTCATCTAGTTTTCTCTCTTTTTCTTCAATCTCTTTCATTTCCTGCTCATACCTAGACAAGATTCTAGAGGAAATTTCTCTCGGATCATATCTCTGCTTATCTTTTCCAAAGGTAGTAGCTTTGAATGAAAATTCTATCTTAGGAAGAGCATCACCAAACTCACTTAACTCATAAGAAACAAGCTTACCAATCAACATGTCTCTGGTTACATTTGTCATAGTTTGGATCTCCTCAATAGCATAAACTTTGTGTTTGTATGTAGTAGGCAAGGATCTAAGCACAAAAATATCTGATTCTTCCAATATTCTACCAACACATCTGATATTGCACACAAGTTCATTCACTCTCTGCATAAAATCAGTGATTTTTCATCTTCACCCATTTTCAATGTTTCATATTTTCCTTTCAGACTATGCAGCTTGGCCATCTTCACATGAGTATCACCTTCATACAAAGTTTCCAATTTTTCCAGATCTCATAAGAAGTCTTCAGATCCATTACATTTGTCATCTTAGAATCATTTAAAGCATTCAAAAATTCTTCCTTAGCCCTGATATTATACTCGACATCTTTGATTTCACGTGCAGTAGGACCTTTATGTGGGGTGATATATCTATTCTTCGTAATGTTCCAATAAGGTTCACCAATGCATCTCAAATGAAACTCCATTTGAGTTTTCCATGGAGAATAATTTGTTCCATCGAATCTCAGACTATCCTTCTTATATGTCGCCATCCTAGATTACTTCAAGCTATTAAAATTATTCCAAGGAACCTACTCTGATACCAATTGTTGGCAACACAAGGGCAAACGACTGAGAGGGGGGTGAATTAGTTGTCACAAAAATTATACTTATTAAAATTATTCTCAAATCTGATAATAAACATGAAAGAAAAAACCATCACCACATCAGAAACACACATAACACCAAGATTTTTGCATGGAAACCCTATTAGGGGAAAACCACGGTGGAGGTTAATCCACAAGTTTATACTGTATTAAAAGTATAGATAATGGGGAATGTGCTTGCATTCAGGCACACTCCGTAGAGCTTATTGCTCAAATACAAAAATGCTTACTGCCCAAAGGGAGACACACTATCTTATAGTTACATTTAGATTAAATCCATTTGAAGATTTTGAACTAAGAAAATAACATTTGCTAATGCCTGATTAAAGTTTCGGTTCAGGACTTAAACTCTGCTCATTGTTCTTCACACTTAACTTCTACCCTCGAATGATCTGAACTTTATTCACACATGGGAATCAAACACTTCACAAAATTCACTTCATTAATACATAAAATGATATAAACAATTGCTCATATATATCCGCAACCAAGAATAACATCATCTACCTGTCAACTTCAATAAAATATGAAAATGGATACAAGTTGTCAGCCCAAAATATAAATGATTATCAATTTGAATCAACCAATGTCAGCCACAACATAGTGAGGACCCAAAACAATATCCTCAAACATCAAATAACTTCAATAATTATTCCGCGAAGATCCACAACACTCTACAATCACCTTGTTGGCCATGAACATGAAAAACATGAACACACAAAAGAAAATATTCAATCATGAGCACACCGATCAATGCGAACCAACAACATAGATAGAGAACATGATCTAGAAAAATCTACAAGCATCATGAATCACCATAGAAGAATTCACATCAACTCAAATTACTAGAATCACTTTATTTTCTTCCAAAAACACCAACTACAGTAACCTAATAACTGTCAGAACACAAATACTCATAAATCGATCAAATATTTATGCAAACCTCTAAAACTTTCAGTGGATAAATTGGATAGGCTTTCCAACAAACCCTTTAATCCACAATTTCTAATCATAAACATACTGAGCTAGCCAACATACTGAACTTCTCTGCTTCACAGACAACCTGCAAATTATTTTATTACATTTTTCTCGATATACTTGACATATATTGCCTATAATGCATAAATGCATATAGTGTTGACATCAATGACAACCACATATCAACAAAATCCAAAAAATCCAACTTTGAAGAACTAGAAATACGAAAGTGGGCTGATTTGCCACTATTGGAGAATGAGTCCCACTGTACCTATTTGTTAAAGGTTTTTGTAGATCTGAGTACCCTTTTGTTTGAAATCCATTTTGACACAATTTTCCTAATACTGGACTGATTTTCCCATCTTGGTGAATGAGTCCCAGTTGGCTTCAACAATGAATTTTCCAGGGCTTTAGATCTCCATTCTACCTTCTCTAGTTTCCCAGGTGCACATCTCCATTTTTATAGTTTTTTAGTGTTGTTTTCTTGCATTTCTAAATCATTCTTTGAAGCATTACATCAAATTAGGGATTTTGCATTTCATCATTCATTCCCTTATGTTTCCAAGTTTACACTTGGTGGCAAATCCCTCATTTACATCATTGAATCCACTAGAACACACCATTTCCAGATTTCAATCTCCTTTGCATTGGAATATCAAGGGTTGTTCTTGAGTGAAACATAGAAAATAGCCTCTCCTTTTAGGTCCAAAACCCTAGAAGTGAAAAGAGGGCCTCCCCACTATTTTCTAGGTTTTATTTTGGTGAACCTGCATTTAGATAATCATAATTCTGATTTGGATTGCATTTACATCCTAGATTTACCTTGCATTAACATTGCATTAGGTTTTGCATTGTTTAATTTACATTCTAGGGTTTCAATCTTTGCATTAGTGAAAAGCTCATTTAGCTTACATTATTACACTTAATCTCATTAAAAGAAAGTAAAATTTTGCATTTGCATCTTATATTTGCATCAGAAAACATAAAAATCATAAAGTTCAATTAAAAAATTCTAAATATTTTCAAAAAAATCCATACTTGGACTCATTCGCCAGCTTGGGCGAATTAGTCCCTTTGCATATTTTGTATTATATTTTTTGGCATTTGCAGTTCATTTTATGAGTTTTTGCTTGCTGTTGTTACCCTTTTGTTTTGGTTTAGAGACTTTCTATTTCATTCAATTCATTACATTTCACTTACATTCATTCATCTTGTGCGTAGAAAAAAATTGCATTCATAATTGTGAACCCCAATCCTAGACCTACACAAACATGAGAAAAAAACACACAATTAGATTCATATGAAAGTAAGAACAAGGATTCCCCATGAAATTCATTAGCAATGCTCAAAATAGGAAAATATGAAGAACAAGACAAGAAAGTAAATAAATACTAATTAAGCATGCAAATCCTCAATCCCATGGGGGAATTGGTGCCAATTATGTGTAAAAATTGGCCCTTTCCCAAATCCTTTGTAATCTTGATAAAGATTGATCCACTTGATGGCGAAGAACAATATGTTTCCTTGAAAAAATCTGCAATAACCTAGCTATGATGAGGAAAAAATTCTCAAAAAATGGATGAAATTATTCTAAATGTGAAGATAATAACTTTTCTCAAAGTGTGGATGATAAATGAGAACGAAATCCCCTTACTTATAGATGTGATTGAGAGAAGGAGAGGCAAAATGGATGAATTTGGGATCATTCAACATCCAATGGCCAAGTGCCACTTGTCAAGATGTGAATGGAGGAAGATTGTGCACATTTTGATGAATTAAACAATAAATGATATTAGGTGGAATTTCAAATTTATGAAATGACTTGTTGAAGAGGGAAAGAAAATGGCTTAAATGCCACTTGGCTCAATGCACAAGGACATGTAAGAGAGAATGAATGTCTTGTTGGATGTACAAATCCACTTGGAGGGATTTTCAAACTTGGAGGAATATTCCTTTAAATATGTCATGTTGAGAGAAAATAGGGATTTAATTAATTAATTAAATGTATTTTCATGTGCAAGTGGAAAAATCTAGAGAAATTTAGTGATTGAGATTAAATTAAACAATATTTGATCAATTTAATGAAAGATTATGTGATTTGATACTTTTGATTTAGATTTTGTGATTGTATTTAAATAAAAGTTGAGAAGAAAATGATTTAGAGTTTAATTAAATAAAGATTTTGATTTATTTAACTAAACAAGGATGATGGTAGATTAAATTAAATAAGGTTTCATTTATTCAATTTAATAGGATGATTTTAGAGATTTAATTAAATAAAATGAATTATTTAATTAAATGGAGATATAAGGTTAATTAAATCAAACTGATTAATTTAATCAATGGGGAAGAATGACCTAATCGGATAAATAATGATCTATTTAATTAAGGGATGAAAGGTGATGATAATTTGAGAAGTTGATTCAGGACGAAATGGTGTTAGTAATCAGAATCAAGTGTGTCGGTATATTTTTCATGTCTACATTTTTCCCCTCTTTGAAGCAATGCACATGTTGTGTTGGTTCAAAGAATAACTATTGTGATCAAAATTCAAAATTTTTTCCATCTTCCAAATGCACCACTGCTGCCCCAACAAGAAGGATTATGCTAGTATACTGCCCCAATGAGAAGGATTATGCTGGTACACTGCCCCCTCAAGAGATCAAGCGAAAATGTTTGATTTTATGATCAAGATCAAAATAAAATGCGAGAGGAGTGGTTCTATTGATCAGAGGATGAAAGATAATTCTTTCGAAAGATCGGATATTTGACATAGACAATTTTGATAATGTATAGATAGTCATCGGCCATGGGTAGCCTCATGTATATTTTGATACAACACACCAATTTTGGATAGAAATGTTAGTAAAGATAGAAGAATAAGAAGAAAAGAATGATGAGAAGAGGATCCAACAATACTATGTTATTAATGATGATTGTGATGATGATGTATTGCTTACTAGGAGTTGGGATTTTAAAAGATCCAATTACTTTATGTTTGATAACACACATAGGTATGATGCATCAAGGTATAAAGAACTAAGATGTCGTTGCAGCTAGTGTGATGGACTTTGACCCAACAATCAGATAGGAGTATTCTTATTCACACTTGAAATACGAAACCTTATTCAGGATGTAGTTTAGATATTCTAAACATCTCAGGCCAAAACATAGAAAATCAAGCCTTCCTATGTGGTCAACAAGACACCTAAAATACCCTCCCTATAAACCAAAAAAAGCATGCATGATGAATTTATTTTACAAGAATATTCAACAAGCATAGTAGATAAAAATATAATGATCTTTTCCCCATTCCTTTCTCTCTAAACCGTTATGATTAGGCATCATCGAGAGGTCCTTGGAATGAGCACAAAACAAGATTAGTCAAAAAGGCCAAGATAAATTAAATAAAAAAGCTAATATTTTTTGTATCGCTAGCCAAGACTAAACTACGGTGATACCTAATGTTAATTTCCATTGTAGGAAGGATGCATCCTAGGACATGTTGTGCTCAGGTGATGATGAGATTTGACTGGATGATAAGCCTTTGATACTCCGAGTTGATTAACTTGCTGACTTACTGACCTAGACTTGAGACTTTGATGATTAGGTGTTCACTTTTGAATCTGGTAGACTTGCTTCCAATTGTTTTTCCAAAGGGTGAAGGTGATGGTGATTTACTATGGATGAGATTAATGTGGGTGAAAGCGAGATGAGATGGATGCACCATTTCGGGTTTTAAAAATATTTGGATGTTTTTGGTGTTTTTTGAAATGTTTTGAGGCTATTTTATTTGGGATTTTGGGATTTTTAATTTTTTTTGGTATTTTCAAGATTTTGACCAAGAGCTTGACCTAAAGACCTATCCTAGGGGTCTCAGGAGCTGATAAAAAAATTAGCCTTGACTACGTTATATACCTAGAGATCACGTAGTTCGATTGGCGACAAATTTGATTATTGATAAGAGAGATGGGAAAACAAATTGTCATTTTATTGTGACAAACGCCTAAAGGATTGACCTAAAAATGTCTTGAGGGATGATCAAAGATGAACCTTGCCTATGTTCAAGCTTAGAGATAGCGTAATTTGGTTGGATGACTCTATTTTTGATTTTTTTGGAATTTGACACGTTTTGGATTTTTGATGGATATTTGATTTTCTGATGTTTTTGGATTTTTGATGGAAAGAAATATCATAAGAATATACATGGATATGATCCGATGTAGGTACAGGAACATTCCCCCAATGTGATGTGATATACTACTTCGATAAAGGTAGGACAAACTGACCTTAGTAATGTGCCAAGTAGTACTAGGGTCCTAGAGCATGATACAAAAACAAGATCAAGCTATGGTATGGACGTGGATGGATGATGGAAGGATAAATGGAATGTAATGGATAAGTGAGTGTGTAGAATAAGCCATGAAGATCCTAGTGGATGGAGAGTGCTTTATTTATGCTTGGCACCTATTTTCTAGGTTTTCACCAAGGTACTTGTCCAAAGTGCCACCAAAGTGGTTTTCACTAGCGGATGATTTTTTTCTTTACTGTTTTCAATCCTTTTTCTGATTTTTTTTGGACTTTTATATTTTTTATATTTTTTTGTTGTCACCAAGATGCCTATTTGCCAGGTTTTCATTTGGGTGAGCATTTTTGTAGGACATTTTCTGATTTTTTTATATTTTTTGGTTCTATACCTTGAAAGATTTTAGGCATAATTTTTTTAAAGATGGGAGCTGTTCATGGGCTCCTGCAGAGGTTCACCTTTTGATGTTGATAACTAATATGTTCTTGAATTGTGGCTTGCTATGATGACGAAAGGTCCCAACTAGTTGGGTTCAGATTTTACCTTGCTTTCTAGGTTTGGCACATTCTTCTGGTTTTCCTTTAGCACAAGTTCTCCTATTTGGAAGGTTTGCCTCCTGATTTTCTTGTTGTAACTACATTTCAGACAATTCTGATATACTTGTAGGTGATTTAGGGCATTCATACATCATTCATCCAATAGTTCTAGCTCATTCAACCAAGAGACCCGGTATTCCTCATCTGTGGTGAGATTTTGCAATGATATCCTTAAGGATGGGAGCTCAATCTCGATTGGGAGGATGGCTTCTGATCCATAGACCAAGGAGAATGGGGTGGCACCTTTTGATGTGTGGATACTAGTGCAGTAGGCCCATAAGGCAGGATTTAGCTGAAAATTCCAATCACAACCAACATCATTGACTATTTTCTTAAGGATTTTCAAGATGGTTTTATTAGTGGCTTCTTCTTGGCCATTGCCTTGGGGATAATACGGAGTGGAAAAGTGATGTTGGATGTTGAATTTTTGGCAAAGGTTATGGACCTCTTGATTCTTGAAAGGTATCCCATTATCTGAGATAATGACTTGGGGGACACCGTATCAAAAAATGAGGTAGTTCAGGATGAACTTAGATATTTTCTTTCCAGTTATGTAGGTCATGGGAATGGATTTGACCCACTTTGTAAAGTACTCCATGGTAGTAATGATGAAATTTATAGCCATTGGATGAGGTTGGGGTGATTTTACTGGTGAGATTGAGCCCACACTATGAAAAGGGCCAAGGTGTAACAATGGGATGAAGCTCTTGAGTTGGTGTATGGATGAGGTCCCCATGTTGCTGACATTGTAAACATCTTTTTACAAAGTCATGTGTGTCTCTTTCCATTGTGGGCCGATAGTATCCGGTCCTCAACAATTTCTTAGCCAAAGTCATACTGATTGAGTATAAACCACAAATGTCATTGTGTACCTCGGTTAAAGTAGTCAGGGCTTCCTTAGTTTTTAGGCAATGTAATAGGGTCCCTTCAATGCTCCTATAATAGAGGGTTTCTCCTAGAATGATGAAACATGAATTTTTTGACAAAAGATCATTTAAGGTTTGGGGTTATATCAGCAGGCAAGACTCTTATTCTTAGGTAGATGTAGATGTCATGGTACCAAAGATCACTGAGAGCAATTATTTCACACATGAATTCTGATTCTAGTACCTTGAATTCTAGTACAAAGAGCTGCTCTACAAGGAATTCCTATTTTGGGATGTTGTGCGGGATTTCCAAGAGTGATCCAATTGTAGCCATTACATCTGCTTATTTTTTGTTTTCTCTAGGTAGCTACTCAAATGTAATATCAAAGAATGACTCCTTGAGGCTCTCCACCAATTTCTTGTATGGAGTCAGTTTATCATCCTTTGTCTGATATTCATTGTTGACTTGATTAATTATGAGTTGAGAATCTCCATATACCTTTAGAGCCATAATCTTCCATTGTACTACAATCCTTAAGCCTATGTCGAGATCTTCATACTCTGCTATGTTATTCATGCATGGGAATGACAACTTGTAAGATTTGGGTATGCAGTCTCCTTGGGGAGTTATGAAGAAAATTCCTGCTATTGACCCATGTTGTGTGTAAGATCCATCAAAATACATCTTCCAGTGGTCTGCTACACTTAGGCTAAAAATTGATTCGTCAGGGAATTCTGAGATATGTGGGTTTTCTGCATATATAGGTGCATCTACTAGTTGATCCATAATTACTTGTACCTTAATGGCCTTGTGCTCTACATATTCAATATCATGCTTTGTTAATATCATGACCCACTTGGTTGTCTGTCCTATGAGATTGGATTTGGAGAGTAGGTACTTGAGTGGATCTATCTTTGTGATTAGCTTGATCTGATGAGCCAACATGTAGTGTCTGAACTTTTGAGCTGCAAATATGATGCCTAGACAAGCTTTCTCAATAGGTGTATAGTTTAGCTCGTATCCTACCATAGTTCTCTTGATGTAATATATTTCTCTCTCCCTTCCATTTTTGTCATGATGAGCTAAGAGAGCGTCGATAGCTGTCTTTGCTAAAATGTATAGGATCAATGGTTTTCCTGTAATTAGCAGCATTAGAATTGGTGGTGTGAGTAGGTATTCATTGATTTTTTTGAATGCCTGGTCACATTTTTCATCCCATTTGTATGCTACCCCCTTGTGGAGTAGATGAGAATATGGGATTTGTTTGTCTGCCAATTGTGCCATGAATATACGAATAGACTAAAGTCATCCTTGTAGACCCCTTAGTTGTTTTAGTGTCTTGGGTGCTTCCATTTTGAGTATTGCCTTGACTTTGGCGGGTTCTACTTCTATTCCCCTCATTGACATGATATACCCCAGGAGCTTGCCTGATTGCACTTCGAAGGCACACTTCTTTGGGTTGAGGTGGACCTTGTACTTTTCCAACCTATGAAAAATGGAACCCAAAGCTGCTATGTGGTCTTATCTTTTCCTTGATTTAGCCAATATGTCATCCACATAATCTTCCACCATCTTATGAATCATGTTGTGAAAGATCAATGTCATGGCTCTTTGATAAGTTTCTCCTGCATTATTTAGCCCAAATGACATTATGTTCCAATAGTAGGTCCCCCATGAACATGTGAATATTGTCTTGTGTTGATCCTCTTTTGCTATCATGATCTGATTATATCCAGAAAACCCATCCATTAGTGATAGCATCTTGTGTTTGGCTGTCATATCCACTATCATGTTGATGTTTGGTAATGGAAAATCATCCTTGGGACATGCTTTTTTTAAGTCTCTGAAATTGGTGCAGATGCGAATGCCCCCATTTGGCTTTGAAATTGGCACAAGATTTGAAACCCATTTTGGATAATCAATCAGACATATGAAACCGACATCCAAGAGTTTCTGCAATTCCACTTTGACTAGCAAGGCTATTTGGGGATGCATCTTTCTGAGCTTTTGTCTCATAGGTTTTGCTCCAAGATATAAAGCCAAGTGATCAACTACCACCTCTAGGTCAAGACCCAACATATCAGCATAAGTCCATGCAAAGTTTACTTTTCTTTCCTTCAGGAATGCAACTAAGAGTTCATGTTCTTCCATGAGAATTGATTCAACATAGAAAGTTATGTGTAGTAGCTCCTCTGTTCCCAGGATGACCAGATTGCATTGCTCTGCTAGGACTGCTGATTTTTCTTGATGAACTGCAATGAGGGGAAGATTTAATCCTTCATCCTCTGATGCCTCGGATAGGTTTTCACCATTGGATTCATCCTTTATTTTTACTATTTTATGGTTAGAGAGTGCCATAAAGTTGTTTTCACTCAAGGACCTTGAGATTATTCTCAATATTTTACTTTTACGACTGGAGGATTCAATCATTTCCTCATAATAGGCTTGAGTGTATAGTGTAATGTCAAATCCAACCTTATGATCTCCACATGGTACTCTATCCCTTAATCCCATGAGCTCCAAGAGCGCCTCATCATTTTTTAATGTGTCAAAAATTGCTGGTCCTTGTTGGTCGTAATCAATGAGTTGGGGGTAGACCAGGTTTATCTTGTGGGTTTGTTGGTCTAACTCAAAGGATAGGGTGCTAATCATGAGGAGGGAGCAATATTCAAAAATCATGGGTAAGACGGTTATGGTATCCTCATCATCACTACTACTACACACATCGGTATTGTGAAAAGTGAAGTTATCTAAGGGCAGACCTATAGATGCGGGTAGCTAAAGGGTGGCTGCTATTACCTGAGGGGGAGTCTTGACTGCTCTAACTAAGGGACTTCAACCATGTATGGTTACACTCGGAGGGGTACACCCCAGGAAAATATTTTTCATTCATTTCTCAATAATGATGGGCTCCAGTCAGCCATTGATATTCATTCCAAGGCTTTCATTTCTACTGTAGCCCATACCAAGCATCATTTGTAGCCCCTTTCTTCTCTCATGCATGGGAATATTAGGCATGGGCCTTTCATCTTGGTATAGTGAGCTTGAAATGTATCTTTCATCCACAGTTTCCCAACTTAGATCCCCCCAACATCATAATCTAGAAGGTGTTTCAGCTGGTTGAGGTCATCCATGTGTCCTAGGAGATTGAGGTAACTCTTGTATGAAAAAATATTTTTTCTTCATCTTATACTCTCCACACCCATTGTCTTGGATCATGAATTTGATGTCAGATATGTCAGGGATAAAGGGTGTCTTTGTCCCAAACATGGAGGCTATATTGGCTGGGCCAATATATGAGGTTGAGGTGCTTTCATCATTCTTCTAGACTTGGGGAGCTTTAAAGTACTTGGATTCTAGGTTCTTGCAATAGGTGAAAGGTTCAGGATAACCATGGATTGTGACCTCTTAATTTTGGTATGAAAACTTGACACATTGATGGAATGTCGATGCAAATGCTTGCATCCCATGAATCCACGGGTACCCCAAGAGGATGTTATATGGTAAGTCAATGTCAAGAACCTGATAGGTAGTTTCAATAATAGCTGGCCCTACTTGAAAAGGGAGTTGAATAGTGCCCTGATAAACTCTTTCTTGATCATTGTAAGCCCTGATTGTGACACCCTTACCTTTTTCAATGGAATCTTCAAAGATTCCCAAATTTTTGATAAGCTTGAGTAAATAAATATGGAGGTCTGCACCCCCATCCACCAAGACCCTTTAACCTTATTTTTGTGAACTAGGTATTCAAGGTGTAATGCACGGTTGTGAGATGGTTGGGCAGGGAAGTCCTAGTCAGAAAACATGAGGATATTTGGAGTGATGATGTTACCGACCATAGCTTGGAATTTCTCTGTATCAAGGTTGGCAGAGACAGTGGATGAAGCCAAGGCTTCCTCAAATATTTCCTTGTGGGCGGCTGAAATCTTCAGTAGCTCCATGATGGAGATTTGAGCAAGGGTTCTTTTTAACTGGTCAAGGACATTATAACCATTAGGGATGGATTTTTATTTGAGGTGGGGGTCTTAGATGGCTATGATGCCTCATCAATGGTGACCTTGCCACCGCGTGTGGTGAATCCAAAGTTGGCATTGACCAGGGATAACTTTAAGAAACCCCCCCCTCGGCGTAGGTGTAAAATCCTAGCGAATCCTGTATACTTCTCGATGAAAAATATTAAATTTATTGACGATTTTTTTCATTTTTAGAGAAAAATAAATAATCCCCATTGGTGAATCTTTTATAATCCCTGGAAGTCTATGGAAAATCGTGGCGAATTGCAATTTTTTTAAATCGAATAAAAAAATTTTCATTAGCGAATAAACCCATTTTTCAAACCAGAATTTTTTTTCCATTGGCGATTAAAACATTTTTCCAAAGCAAAAAGTATATTTTCATTGGCGAATTAAAATGAATCTAAAAATAATAAAAAAATCCAATGGCGAAATAAAAATCATATGGGCCGTTCGATGGACGACTGTAGTTGCATTCCGGAAGTAAATCTATCAAGAAGTAGACTTGTGATTTGAAACCTCCGCAATATCACTAGAACCGTTATATTTCTAGAAATTAATGGTTGAGATTTTATTACCATACAAATGGTTATAAAGTTCTGTTTCTCAGCGATTGGGTGACCTCAGCGGGATGCACAACTTTCGAAGTGACAACTCATTTAATGAATTGTACGATGCCATTAAGGGATGTCTTCTCAAACACCAACTTGATAGATCTTAAATAAGGTATTAAGGAGTTCAGAGAAACAGATTTAGTAGCAAATTGTCACTTCCTGCTGGTAAAGTTAAGTGAGCCTGCATACGAGGAAAGGTGGCAACATTTTGAACTCCATACTCAGAGTTTCCTCAAAATGGTACTATCAGCCGATATTAGGGTATGGGAAGATGAAATTGTGGCCTTCATGCAACCCAATTTGAATTGGACTGAAGAAGAGCAACTCGACATCATTTCCCAGCTATGTTTAGTGGCGTGGAAAGAGAAAACCAGCTATGCTGAGTACAACAGGGTGATTTTTGTAGTAGTAGAAGAAGAAGAATGCGCTGAATTTCATAATTTTGTTATGGAAATGCAGTTGGAATTGTACAGAGTCTTGGAACCTCCAATAGTTTAACAACATTACAACATACATGAATCCTTTAGTGAATTGTGAATTTGTGACACATAATGATAAGGGGGCGTAGTTTCATCTTTTGAGCGCTTTTTGAATGTTGATTGTACAGGGTGTGCTGTGATAGGTCTGTGAAACCACATTTTTGGCATTAGAGAGATAAAATAATATATTTCTAAATCTTTGTATTTATCAATGCTTCCTTTTAATTATGAATGAATTGTGTTTCTTCATGATAATTGTTCAATGTTTATCTGTTAGTGTTAGGTCAAATTCAAAATGCTTATTTTTTCATCTCTGAGACTTTGTGTTTAGATTAATTCATCGCTCATTCACTCTTTTCAATGCCTCGAATCTCGATGTTGTACATTTCATTTCATTTAAATTCTCAATATTTTTGAAGAAACTATGGTTGGCAGTGGCAGTGGTGGAAATTAATGTCATATGTGATAAGAACATCCGAAGCAATTTCTTGGACAACTCATAGATTTAATGAAACAAGATTTGTAATGATTTCATATTGTTTGAATGAGTGATTTTGATAGCTTTTCAGCTTGAGGTAGATTTCAAGTTGGCACATAGCAAGACGTCAATCAAATTAGAAATTTTAATTATATAGGCTGGTAGCGGCAGTGGTGGCCCATAAATAGGGATAGTGATTCAGTGATTAGTAGATAGTGCCATAAGGGTTTTTATTTTCTAGGGTTAATAAGGATTCATGAAGAAGATGATGCAGTATTGGGGATACTGTAAATTATCCTACCTACAATTATGTAGTTACAGAGTAATCAGTAAAAGTTGAATTTCCTTCAAGTTCAGAATGGGTGGAATTGGAAAGAAGTTGATTTGGTTAACCTGAATTTTCAGATGGGTTTTGAACCAGGATGAGGAGCTCTGATGGAGATAAGTGCTATCCAAATGCATAGAGGCTGCAGGTAAAAGATGGGAGTAGATTTGTTTCTCCTTCTATATTCTAACAACTCCCATTTCCCTAGCATGGTTGGCTAGGCAAGCTCCATACATTTATTTTCAAAGAGACATTTGTTTCTCATCTTCTGTATGACTCTGGTTCTCAAAGGGGATAAGTACATTTTGTATCTTCATGGCTCCCATTTCCGCAGGAGTGATTGGAACCCCCTTTACCCAGCATGGTTGGAAAATCCACCAGCAGAAGCTTGGAATCATGAATTGGTTTTCAGAGCCACATTTATTTTTAGAGATAGATGTGTATTAGGTTTTCAGAAACAAAGCTTGGAAATTGGAATCAATTTGTAATCCATTGTAACGAGCAACAACTTGGAATAAATTATTAAATTTTGTGTATTTAAAGTACTAAAGTGACACACTGACATATGTTATTTATACAAAACAGGAGCTACAGTGCTACTCGTATGTAAAAAGATATGTAATAATGTGACATTGAAATTCAGTTGCAATAAAATAAATGGTTGTGTTGTGCTATTCTTGAATCTTCATTATTCATTTACGTTTAAGAGTAAAGAGTTATTTTCTGAGTTTGGAACTTCAGTGTCACTGTCTATTAATAATTTAATATATTCAAATCATTTTTTTTTCTTTTGAGAAATTAAGTAATATACTCTATGCAATATGCACTTGAGAATGCATGGTTATATCGGGCCATCGGGGGAATGCAATCATTCGTTCCACCGATGTTTATGTGTTACAATGATGTGCTTACTTTTGTTGATTCTATCGTTATATCGGGGACTGGGAGCATTTAGTGCACCTTATGAGTTACGAGTCTTCACCTTTGGGCCATTGGCAGGGCTGTGATGGGGGTTCCACTGATAAAGCATTGTTAGGTCGACGCCTATGGTATTGACTTTAAAACACATGTGTCATGTTAATTTTTTTAAGTTAATATCATAAATTAGTAAATTACTAAAGTTTCAAGTTCAACCGTTGGATGAACATTTGATGTATGGTTGTAGTTACATTCCGTAATGAAATGAACAGAGCGATGGGCTTCCCAACTTAAACCTCCAGAATTACCCTATATCCGTTAAATTCAGAAAGATCAATGGTTAAGATTATGACAATAGCAAACAATCAATATGAAAATTTTATGACGGTTTGACTTTGGTCATTTAAATGCCTATAAAAAAATTTGTTTAATTTACGAATTTTTATATAAAATCTTTTATAAATGGATTATCTTGAAAAATTAGAAAACAATGATAATTATTAGTGATAAATATAAAAATCTACTATTATAATTAACAATTAACAAAAGTTTCTAAAATCATATTAAAAATAAATCTTGTTAAATATATTCTAAAAATTTAAAATAATTATGTTTAATTTTGAAAAGATTCTAAATTAATATATATTTTTATAATAATATTATAAATCATATATATTAATATAAAAAATGATAGCTATTATAAAAAAGTCAAAAGTTTCTAAATTCATATTAAAAGTATTCAAAAAAGTTATATTCTATTTTTTTTATAATAAAAATTATAAAATTATATATATTATAAATTAAAATACTATATAATAGTTTTTTACAGTTTAATAAAAATATAGCAAGTCAAACTATACGGTCTAATAAATTTTATAGCTATAATATACGGTCTAAAATTGAAAAAACGGTCAAATATGTAATAGACATTTAAATTACGTAATGACATGCACAAAGCTATGGGCTTCCCAACTTAAACCTCCGAAATCACCCTATAACTGATAGATTTAAAAAGATCAACGGTGAAGAATTTGCAACTTGTAGACCTAAGATGTGTCATTCACTTTAATGTTCCAATTTTGAGAAACAAAGCATTTAAAGCACTTTGTACTGCTAAGTGTCAACTGTTAAGTGATTAATGTTTATTTTAAAAGTTAATATCATTAACTACTCAAGTTTCAACTGTTGGATGAACATTTGATGTATGGTTGTAGTTGCATTCCGTAATGACATGCACAGAGCGATGGGCTTCCCAACTTAAACCTCCGAAATCACCCTATAACCGTTAGATTTAAAAAGATCAACGGTGAAGAATTCACAACTTGTAGTCTTTTAGACCTAACTCATAAGACGTGATATTCACTTTTACGTTCCAAATTCCAATTACGAGAAAAAAAACATTTAAAGCACTTTGCACTTTGAAATTGTGCTGATTTCTAAAGTCTTCAATCTTCAAATTGCTCATTGTAGTGCACCACCCTATTTTGGATTCCACAGTTCCACTTCCAACAACGCCATTCTAGTTTTCAAGCATCGGGACTCATAATCTAGGTAAGTGAAAGAATTCCTGCAGCTACATTTCAACTTTCATCATTTGACATTTCTTAAAATCTTATTTTGTCAAAGTTTGAAGTTTGGTTTTAGACTTTCGAGACTCAAGAATTCATTAAAATTAAGGAGGACTAATAGTTATTACTTATTAGGGAATTAAAATTACACAACTTCACATTTGTACAAGTATATCTACCACCAGTACCACTACAACAATGTTCGATAAAAAAATGCATTATGCAGAATTGCTTAAAATCCCAGGTTTCACTGATGGGTACCATGATATTTATGATCCTAAAATCTATGGTAGGCATACCTCAGAACATAGATTTTTATCTCAGAATAAGGCTACAAAGCGAACAGAAGTTGATAGTATCAGTGTACTGTGGGTAACTGGATTAGGGCGCATGATGTTACATGAAGTTTTCCCTTGCCCGAAATTTATCATGGTCTGTGCCAAAAATTATGATGATAAGAAAATAGATGGGTCAAAACATCAAAAATCCAAATCCACCAAATAAGACATGAAGGATTCACATTACCACACCAAGAACATAACCCTAAATGACCAACACTACACCGAAAATGAACATATCTTTTGGGTTAAATCTAAACACCAATCCACCCCCATCACAACAACATGTTAATCCAAACCCCAATTTCATACCACACTACCAAAACACTCCCAATGACAAAAATAAATTTTGGTCTAGAAACAAGAATGTCACTAATGACAGGGTAGTTGATGCTAAAGTGGTTAGTAAATTCCACCTCACCATTCATCTAAAAGGTCCATCTACATCAAATAATCAACCATAAAGTCATGAAAAAACTACAAACATGGTCCAAAATAATCTACAACATTGAGGTCCTCCATGAAAAAACACACAAAGACAAACATATACACCCTTAGGGGAACCCATTGAATCAGTTTTGAAGAAATTTTTACAATTGAATTCCATTCAACTCTCAAAAATAATACACTATTAACTAGGACTTTTAAAACTAGTTTGGTAGAATGATAATGATTTTTGTGAGTACCATTGCACAAAGGGACATAAGACATCTTCATGTTACAAACTTAAGCACATCATCTAAGATCTCATTGAAAAAGGTGACATATCTATAGAAAATTCACAAGGGAAGAAGAATATCAATCATACCATTTTTGAGAATCCCTTACAAGACCATGGGTCCGAAAAATCCTCAAGTTTAGGGAATTACAAATAATGCCAATTATACCAATGTCATATATGAGTATACTGTTAGTAATATTCAAGCCTTTGATAGTAATGCCTCTACCATTACCATTCAGAAAATTATAGAATGTGTCATTACAACCTGGAGATATAAAGTGGTCTTGCAAGGGGCCACTTCTAATCCACAACAAAAAAATCAATATAACCTCCTAGATCATCTAGGGAAAAATCCCACATAGATATCCATTCTTGAGTTACTTCATATATCTCTTGAACATAAACCCATTTTGGACAAATCTCTGTAAGAGACTTCCATCCCTATAGAACTAAATATTAGTCAATTTTAGGCCATCATAGGGTACTTGTCTACCACTCATCATGTTACATTTTCTAAGAAAGGTCTCACTACACAAAGACCAAACCATAATGATCCATTACACCTTGAGGTATACATTAACAAACACAAAATTAAATGAGTCTTAGTAGACAGTTGAGCATGTCTAAACATATGCACTCTAAAATTGGTTACAACATTGAGATTATCTAAAGCTTGTATAGAAATATCCAAGAAAATTATCATAAGGAATTATGATGACGTTGAACATTCCTTCAATGGTGTAATTATACTTCCCGTAAGATTTGGACCAGCCATTCAAAATATGATATTTCAAGTCCTTGGTTTGGACCTACCATATAAACCTTTTCTTGATTTCCCATGGATTAATACCATGAAGGCCATTCCATCCACCTACCATCCATGCCTCAAGTTTCCCTATAATGACACCAAATTCACAATAACAGGAAACCCTGATGCCTTCTAATATTGTAGTAATATGAAGGGAACCTTTGAACATCAAGTGCCTATTAACTGAGAAGCCTCTGCCTTCACCTCATTGCATTACATTGGTCCCTCCTCATTAGCCACATCTTCCAATTTTTCTACTTCCATTCCCAAAGGTGAAGTCCATATCTATGACCAAGGACATGGAGAGAATAACATTGAGAGTTAATTTTGCATTGGATAGTTACCTACATCATTTAAATCTCATGGGAAACATCGCCCTATCCAAAAGGAACCTAAGGTTGTCATCCATAACCCTCACACAACTTTCACTAAGTGGGGTGAGCTAAGAAAAGAGACCATGGATGAGGATACCTCTACATGGCTCTATAAGGATGAAGAAGATATCAAGCTCGTACAGATATTGGTTGAGAAATATGGAAAAGGTTTTGAGATCATGAAACAAATTGATTAAGATGGACATAGTGGACTTTATTTACACATGAATGGAATGACAGGATCTCTATTGCTTCCCAAGTTACTAAATAAAAAAAGGGTTAGGGTATACACCATTAAAAGTGAGTCCTCCTTGTACTAAGTTACCTTCGGATAAAAAAATTAATACTTCTAAGAATGTTGATACATCTAAGGACAATACTGATACAAAATCTCTTGAACCTGAATATACTAATGGAAAAGATTGGATTGAAACCTTTTGGGATCCTGAAAATACATCTATATTTAGCATATCCTCTTTATCCTTGAGCTATAATGATACCAATGGTAACTTAACCTTATTTTACCTAAAATTAATAGATTGGGATCAACAAGGACCTCCAAGCTTAGACATATTAAAAAATGATGAAGCATCAATCAAGTTTATGCGTCAAGAAGGAATACCAAGTGGGGATCACAAATTTGGATTCATCATAGAACTTGATAACACAGCTTACTTTGGGGAGTCTAGTCCACCATCTAGTCACAAAAATGACAAAAATAAAAATAATAGGTCTCTAGGTGAAAATTCAAAGACACCTTTAGACTATGAAAAACTAAAAACAAAGGACGTATCTGAGGGTGAAAAGCTCCCTAAGGCACCTAAGGATGGAGGGTTTGACATGCTCCCTATAAGCCAAGAGAAAACACCATTACTTATAGAAAAATCAGAACATGTCAATCTTGGTATCGATGATAATCTTAGAATCATTCACTTTGCAACATTCTTGACAATCGTTATAAAGATGAAGCTCATTAGTTTATTTCTAGAAAGACAAATCAGTTTCATGTGGTCATATACTAATATGCTTGGGTTGGATCCTAAGTTAGTCTTTCATCATTTTCCATTATTTCTAAATGCAAAACCTGTCAAATAGAAGTTGAGAAAAATGCATCCCCAAATCACACTCTTGGTGAAAGAAGAGTTGAAGAAGATGCTAGATGTTGGTTTCATCTGACCTATAAATTATGCATAGTGTATTTCAAATCTTGTACCCGTAATGAAACCAACTGGTGGAATCATATTTTATACAATTTTAGATATTTAAATAAAGCTTGTCCCAAAGATGACTTCCCATTCCCCAACATTGACATCATAGTAGACCTCACATCGAGATATGAAATATTATCACTCATGGATAGTTTCTCGGGATATAATCAAATCAAAATTTCTCTCGAAGATCAATATAAAACAACTTTCACTTGTCCTTTGGGTACATACTATTGGAATGCCATGCCCTTCGGCCTTAAAAATGTTGGAGAAACATATCAAATGGCTATGACTACAATCTTTCATGACTATATGAATACACTCATAAATGACTATGTTGATGATTTTTTAGCTAAATCATTATCAAGAGAGTCATTTAGCAGTGTTAAACAAGATTTTCAAGAGGTTGGAAGAGTACAAGGCTAGATTGAATCCAAAAAAGTGTGTTTTTGGTGTAAAATATGACAAAATCCTAGGGTACATTATGTCTAGTAGAGGTATTGAAGTCAACCCTGCAAAAGTAAAAACCATCATGGATATGCCTCCACCAACAAACATAAATCAGTTGTGTAGTCTACAAGGAAATCTACAATCAATTTGAAGGTTCATAGCTTAGTAGGTTGATAAATGTCAATCATTTCAACACTTTCTTCGCAAGGGAGTCCCATTCATATGAACCTATCCTTGTCAAGAAGCATTTTAAAAAATCAAGGATTATCTATTATCTCCTCTAGTTCTTATGTCACCCATTGATGGAAAACATCTAATACTATAGATATCAACAACCTCGTCAACATTGGGAACCTTGTTAGCATAAAATGATGAAGAAGGAAAAGAATGAGCCATCTATTATTTCAGTCACACACTTATGGGGTATGAGCTTAATTATAATCATATTTAATGGGTGTACCTTAGTTTTCTTTTCCACTCAAAAGAATCAAAGTAATAAGTTTAATCATTAGAAAAAAATTGGTAGCAAAGATAGATCCATTGAAGTACCTATTCAACAAAGCAACTCTAATAGGTCAACTAGAAAAATGGGTAATGATCTTGAGTGAAATTGATATAGAATATGTTGATCATAAAGAAACAAAAGGATAACTGATAATTGATCAACTCATAGATTCTCCTACAACAATAGGTCATCCCTTAGTGTCTGATTTCCCTAATGCATCCATCTTCATAGTAGAGACCTCTATTATATGGAAACTATATTTTGATGGATCTTTCATGAATCATGGTTCTAGTGCTAGTATACTCTTTGTCACACCTCAAGGGGATTCAATACCTAAGTCATACGAAATAGAATTATCTTGTACTAATAATATGGCCGAATATGAAGCACTTCTCAGAGAGCTTTGAATGGATATCAAATGAAAAATTAAGAACCTTAAAGTTTATGGTGACTCACAATTGGTTATCTGTGAAGTTAATGATGACTATGATATAGAGGATGAAAAGCTTACTCCTTATAAGAGAATGGTTGATAGTTTCAATTAGTATTTCAATGTCATTGTCTTCACTCAAATTCCAAGAATTCAAAATAAAGAAGCTGACACAATGGCCACCATAGTATCTCTCTTGGATATACCTAGCAATGTGCTTCAGTATGAGTTCTTAGTGGAACAACTATTGATCCCTATGTTTGATATCCTTGAATATGAGCTTGTGTGTGATATTTTTGGTCTTGATTCTCCCTAGTATAAATACTTTTATAAGAATTTTAATTATTTAATTATTCATTTTTGACTTCCCTAAATCAAATAAATAAAATTATTTTATTAATTTATTTAGCTCATCTTGCACATGCAATAATAATTAATTATTTTAATTGTCAAAGTTTCATGCAAATCCAACTCACCTTCTAATCACCTTCTAACTAACATCTTCTTCCACCTCATTCCTCATGGAAATCAATGAACTCATACTTAGTCTAAGTTGTCTCCTCTTCTTAATCATTTTACGCCATTCATCTCATTGCTTCTTCCTTGAATCCTCACCATCCATCAAATCTGAATTTGTATAAAATCAATCTTTCAATCTCATTTCAACCTAACCATATTCTTCAATATTTTTCTATCACTCATATCATTCATCATTGAATAACTACAATATTCAATGTTTTGTATTCGTTCATATTGTTCATCACTGAAGAACCATAATCTTCAATATTTTTCTATAATCTATCTTGAGATCTTGCTACATCAACATTGAACTTATCATATATCTTGCATACTACAAATCTAAGAGCAAACAAAGAAAAATGGAGAAGAGAAATAGAGGATAATCAACTTTGGTATAGGAATTGAGGTTCATTTCTTCATTATTATGATTTGTATTGTCATATGTGCTTCATTTTTATATTAGGTTCATTATAGTTTGAATTTAGGTAGTTGTGTGGTTTCTATTGATGATTCATGCCTTTCCCCTAATTTTACAAGTCTTACAATTAGGATCTTAAGATACTAACAATTATATACAAAATATAAAATATTTATAAAATGAGAATCATACAAGAATATATTATGCACATTACGCAAGATATACATGGGGAAAAACCTTTCTGGTAAAAAAACCCCATAAAGCATCATGTTATTAACACTTACAAATATGGTCTATTCTAACATAAACCAAACCTAGGGAACACTTCCCCATACTTCGACATGGCCAATAATGCCTCATGTGCATAGTGACACAATTCACTATCAATATCCAAAATTATTCATCTCTCAAATGAAGGGAACCTCCTTTATTATAGGATAAAGGGTGGAATAATACCTTAAGAGGTATTAGTCACACCTATTCAAAATCACCATTCATAAATAACTAATAATATAATAGTTATTAGAATATAACTATTTTAAAGGGGATATTCTTGAGAAAGCATATAATATATAAGGTTTAATAACTTTATATTAGAACATTATATACGTGTTATAAGGGTATGACCCCTAATAAAATTATGTTCTAAGAATTATTCCCATGAATGTTATTGTTTTTTAATAAATTGCAATATAATTGTCTCCCAAACATATACCTCTTCAAAAAATTATGGAGAAGGTCAACTTCCTATTCTATTCTAAACTAAAATACTAAACCTAATTTATAATGCATGCTATCACATATAGAATGATGTATAATATAAACTACTTTAGAAACTAACCTGCCATAAATGAATAACATAAAAAGGAAAATGAATAGAGGGAGGATAGTGTTAGGAAGAGATAAGGTTACAAGGAGACGGGGATATAAAATAAAAAATAAAAAGAGTGGTAGTGATTTGTGAAATTTGGTGATTAGTCACTCTTCTCTCTAGCATACAACCAATTTCCCTTCATAAACACACACATTTCTATATTAAGGCTACCTCAATGTACTTTATGTTGGTGTTTTTTCTTGCTAGGCCCCAGATTTCTCTAAAGGGATGCCATGCCTTATATTCAAGAACATTTAGGGCTAGGAAGCCAACACAATGAGAAAAGATCCTAAGGCCTTTACCCCTACTCTTTAGGCTCTGTGAAACCATGAAGGGTGTTCATTATTGTGTTTATGATTTATAATATCTCAAGAACACTTCTACACAGAGATTTGTCCCTATTGAGTGCAATTAGATATAATTTATTAGAGGCTTGGCCAACCTTAAACAATTGACCTCTAATTTTCTTGGAAAATTTGGTAACTTTGAGATTTGCATCTCATCATGAATAGAATATGAAATAAGTAGTGTTCTTAACTTGAATCCATAAATGGGTATTCTCTAATTTCAATAAACTATGAGGTTTAAATGAATTAGCCAGTGCCTCATCAATTTAGGCATGAGTCAAGCATGAAACATTCAGTCATATACAATACTTTATCCTAGTATGGGTGAACGTTTATATAATGCATTACATCATAGAACTTCACTGTATTTAAAGCATCACTAATTATCAAATCCTTAGCCCATTATCACAAACTTAGAATTCTTCATTAAGAATTTAATTAACTCATTGGGCTAAAGCAAGCAAAAGAACCATAAATTTCAAATAAACCATTGAAAGATAAATGAAATTACACTTGTTCATTCCATTCATAATCTGTCATAACAATGCAAAGGATAGCACATACTTTAATTTTTTTTAGATTTGTTTCGATATCAGTAATTACATAAGACCATTTAATAATATTTCATACATATACCCTATCCAAGACAATTAATGATAGATTCATCAGGAATTTTGCATTTTGTGTGCTCACTCTGCCCTACCTAGACCTTACTGGACTCAAAAATTTGACCCTTGCAATGAGCCTTGAGATCTCGTTTAGAACATAAGAGAGTGACAAGCATCAAGCTCATTGCATTTACATTTCACCAAAATTTCATTTTAAAATAGAATTTCATTTGTGTTTCAAAATTCCCAGATGGTTGGATGTAATCATTTACCACATAAGGGAATCAAAACTATTACAACCCACGTATCCAATCAGTGTCACCATAGCCATATAAAAATCCCATCAGATGCCTTGTCATCCACATCCATGTTGAACCCCAAGAGAACTAGCATCAACATCACAACAAAATTTGAAAAACCCAAAAAACACACCATCACCCGAAACCTGGAACAACACCACGACCACGGTACAAATTACCACTTCTTGTTTTTGCCTTAGTGGGAGGCAAAACAACCACCTCAACTTCACCATCACACTTCTCAGTACCAAAGTCTACAAAATTACATGGTTCCACCATAGTAATTGGAGAAACTGTGAGGACCTCTTCATTAACACCAGCCATCTAAGTCAGAGTCGTGAGGAAATAGTTGTAATTAGAGTTAGTCTCTACATCACTACCACTTGAATCATCAGAGGTATCAATGGGTGAATTTTGTCGACCTAGAGATCCACAATTGTACCTCAACCTAGTCTTTGATCCCTTCTTATACTCTATAGGTTTCCTTTCCCTGCCAACCACCACCACCCCTGAACTTTTAGCTCAACCCTTAAACCGAGAGCTGCACCTAGTAACACCTGGGATAGGCTTCACGCTTTCCATCTTCGGGCTAAGAGAGCCTTGAAGACTATCTTTTTCATCCAATCAGAAATCACCACCATATTTTTCTATACTACCCTTGGTTGACCTACGCACAATCGATGGAGACGCAGTCGACTTGATCATTTTGTGCCAAGACTCAAAACCTTCGCAAGAGCAACTAATCACTACAAAAGCACCGAGAATTCTAGAGTCTTAATTTCTATGGTGAAAAATGAAAATCCATCATCCTAATTTATTTAGCAAATTGATGAAATGATCATCAATTCTCTAATTGAAGCATGAGCGAATGAGTGATCATTTGTTGGCATCTGCATCATCACCATTAATTCCCAGGTACATTGAAAGTAGTGTATAATCCATCATAATTTCCAGGGAGTAGCCCTTCACACGCATGGAAACTAGGGTGATATCCTTCAAATATATTATACCATTAATGCTCGCCATTTGTAGAGCTTCATTAGCCATCACATGGCCAATTCTCTATTTTGAATAAGGGTCATTGATTCATCATTGCATTAACCCATTGACCGACTCAGATTGAGTCAAAAACATTTGAAAATTCCATGCCATCATATGGAAGACCCATCGACCAATGATACTTCTCCCAATCAGAATACACGCATACCACCCACGGGCCCCATCTAGCCTCCTTATACCGCCAACAGAGTTCATGCATCGCCATCATGCAGACCATGCAAGGCGTTAGGTGAAACCATTTAATATTTTGCACGAGATGCGCACTATGGATCAGATTGAGACCCAACATTGCATCAGATTCATCGATCCTCTGCAATGGGAGATCAAACCAATGATGGGAAATGGGCCCCACTTGAACAAAAGGACATGTGGCACAATCGCACACATCACGCAACCCATCCAAAATTCACTATTTTAATATTGTGTGACATGCACACAAGGGCTTGGATTTCAATAATGAAATCCAACGGCTTGGATTTTTGCACGTGCATATTTGTTTGCTATAATGAAGGGGCCATGGGATAGGTGATGGGAAACAACCCCTCAAATAGTTTAAAGACTCTACAAAAGTCTTTAAAATATTAAATATTTTGGGCCAACCATATAGTATAAAAACTTAACAAATGCCCAACGACCAGTAGGCCTAAGCAACATGGTCGGTAAAATAATGGGCACGATGCCATAAGTCATAACTAGGAAAATCGGTTACCTAGTACAGTGGGTCAACTTGAAAATATAACACAAGGGTTCAATCATTTTGAAAATTTTGAACAAGGGTGACAAACCCCTAAACCCTAATATTAGACCACCATGCACAAGGGTGACAATTTGACAAAAAAATTATGGAACCAGCTAAAATTTGTAAAATTTTAAAAGCTCCGTCACTTTATAGAAACCTATGTCTTATAGAATGACATTAACTAGAATATATGAGTAGTGGGAATTTAATTATATTTTGGGGCCTAAACAAATAGACATAAACATAACCACAAATATAATCTTGGGGGTATTGTTTAAGATGAGACATGTGGAAAATTTCCAAAAAGGAACACTTGTATCCATCAAAATTCAAATGATATTTACATTGGGTATGATCTCATATTAAATAAAACTACTAGATCAATCATTTTTTAATGAAAACTAAGGGAACGCAAGAAATTTACAAAATAATAGAGTGAGAAGAGAATAAGGGAAAAATCTCAAATCAAGAGGAATATTTATTTGATAATATTTGACTAATACAAAATTAGTGTCTTAGATGAGGCATTCATGAGCTATTAGGATTTTATCCACAATAATATATAGTTGTGATAACCTTTCAAAAAAAATTGCACCATCTATGACATTTTGTTGAGAGGAGTTCATTGAATCTAGTAGAGAAGAGATATCAATCATTCATAGTGGATATTCACTGGAAATAATAATTAACTAGCCATTGAAATGATGGGGGAACATTATTAATAGGTTCTAGATGAACCACTTCAATCAGGTGTTATCTAACCTAGAGAGATAGATGATCTTGGTGAGAGAAATATATGCCAATTTCTTTGGGGTGATAATTAAATTTATATATGAATATATTAGAGAAAAGGTCTATCTTTGTTTCACAAAGAAGAGCTTGAGAATGTTTGGACTATTCAATCATCCTCAACATAAATATTTGGTGCAAATATAGGGATGCTAGCATGTTACAAAATCAAAAAATGCATAAAAGAGAAGGGAAAACATAGATCAATGCCCATTGTGAAGTTGGGTTGGAAGAATTTAAAAGGGGATAATATGAGGAGGTTTATTCTATCATATTCAAAATATAAGAACAAGTGGTGCATCCTAAAGGATTATAGCATGGTAAAGGTTGAAGAAACCTCCAAAAAGAGAAGAGACGAGAGAAGAGTGATACACCGTGATTGTAGGGATATAAATAAAACAATTCACATTATTTGGTGTGAAGATGAATAGGTTATAAAAATGTATGACTATTAAGTCACCAAATTATTTTTCTCCAATCAAATCATCACTATTATGTATGAGTTATAAATAGGAAAACATATGTGTTTCACTTGTGTGGCCCATGTCTGGATAAATCACTCCTAGTAATATTGTTGAAGCTAATATAATGGTGGAGTGTATAGAGGAATACACTCTTCAATAGGAAGGTGAGTCATATGAGATTTAATGATTTTTGTGTGTGGGTTAGTTCTTATAACAACTTGATAAATCACTTCACAAGGAAAACATTCTTGATGAAAGAGTTATATTGATGCACAATAATGTGGTTGGAATATGTGGATGTTCCCTTGAAAAACTCTAATGAGGTGTTGATATTCTAATACTTATGTGTCTAGGTGTATTGTTAGCATGGATTAAGTTTAGATCCTACTAAGGATTATCGAGAAAGGAATTTAGTTGATGGTTTTCTTCTTTGATCAATTCTTGGAGAGGAATTTTAATTCTCTCTCTTTCCACCTAGTTTTTTTTGTTGTATATGTTGTAAGATAAGATTCTACTCATAAACTTGTTCTTGATTGATTACCTCCAAGTTTGAAAGAGTTTCTCTAGGTTCACTAAGGATAGATTCTTACCAATCCTCTCCAACCCCAAGACACATTAGCTTGATTATGGGAGAGATATTAAATTAATATGTTTTATCCTAGTGTGTTAATTCTATTTTGTATGGATTAAAACTTATTCGCATACTTGATTATTAGTTTGATTTCCTTGTTTGATCATTTTTTGAATGTCTTGGACTTGTTAGTAATGAATTTTATTGATTGGTGTTATTGAATAAAAATAAATTAAATGAATTCTTAATCTAAATGCAAGAAATGCATACTACTCTATGTTATTTTCTCCAAAATTCAAATGTGAATTAATTAAATAATTATATGTAAAAATAATTCTAAAGACAATAAAACATGAAAATAAATGTTTTATTTTATTTTGACTTTGTAAACTTATTAATTTATTTTATGTTTCCCTTGGACTTGTTTGGAAGGCATTTATTTCTTGTTGCCTTGTCCTATTAGCAAGATATTTTTGAAGTGGTTTGGAATTATTCTATTGAATTAAAACTAAAGCTATAATCTAACATAATAAAATAACTAAACTACATCTAGATACTTACAATCCATAATACAATGATAAAATGTCAAGGATCTAAGAAATATGAAGATATCTAAATATATTTTCTTTCCACTTTAATTTAAATTTTTAAAAATAAACTACTCAACAACTTAGAACTATAAATTTAAACTTATAAGGTAGATATATAATCAATATGCTTGGTGAAGACGCCCATGACATGTAAGTTCTTGTTAGAACATAATATTAATAGGGAACACAAACCCTTATAATAACTAATGTTATTAGTCTATGCATTTTCTCCTTATAAAAATTAATAAATTCTTAAACTATTAAATAATATTTATTCATTAATTATTTATTAAGGTAGTTTAAAAAAATATGTAGTAACTACTCTTTCAAGTATTTCATCATTCTGTCTCCCCATATTTAAGGTATGACTCCTCTCAAATAATAGTATGGGAAGGTTTATTAAAAAGTAACTAGAGTTTTTGCACAAGACTATAAATGCCTATCAAAGTGTGGTGAAGTGTATATTCTTAGGTTCAATCTATCTTTAATAGATTATTATAAGTGCTTAATTTAAAATTGTTATTTGTGGGATTTTTTAATTTTAACAATTTCTTCACATAAATTTGTGTACTATGTTATATTATTTAAATTTTATTTATCATATTTAATATTCAATTATTAAAATGATATTCTATGATATCAATAATTATATAACTTAAATATTAACGGATTGTATCGATTCTCAGGGGATTCGATTTGATATTCTCTTCTCTCCTCTCTAGTCTAGGGTACTTCAATTGAGCGAAGAAAGATAGAAATACATGAAACTAAGAGAAGGGAAATGACAAAGTACTATGCTACCACAATGGAAGCCTCAAGAATTCAAACTAAGAAAAAAACCTTACTGATTGTACAAAGTATGGCCACAATTGTAATGCCCCGCCTCACAACCCTAGAGGAAGTTGCATTTAACTACTTAAACAGAATAATTTTTTTTTAAAAGGATAAATAATGAGTAAGTTAATTAACTAATGCCAACAACCTCTAAGGTGACGAGACAAAGGTTATATAGAACCTCAACAAAAAAAAACATGAATAAACTATCACAATTATTTAATTGATAAAATTAACGCATACATTCCAAGTAAGATGAAATAACAACAAGCATAAGATAAGTCTTTCGATTTCATTAATCCATTCAATAAACCAAAAGGGTACAACCACTCATTCCTCGAATGAGACAAGTCTGATAATATAGGGTTACAAATACAAATTCCACCTTGATAACAAGAGGGGTAATAATTACCAGAATAAAGGAAAGAATAACAAGAAGAACATCAACTGAAACAACCACGAGCTCTCCAACTGGAAGTCTCATCCACATGAACAAGGAGAAAACCCAACAGAATAAGGTGCACGTTCCACCCAACCAAGTGGAACCCAAAGATCCACCCCCCGTGCTAGGAGATAGTAACTAGAATCTCTAACCAAGGACGTCTACCTCTAGACAAAATCTAACATAACCATACTTAAATAAATACAGTAACAACATTAAATCACAGGGTTACAATGCTTCCAAAAATTACTTAATCAATTGCATCACTGATGCGAACATGCTGTCGACCTAGGAGAAGTGTCATCACATCGTTACATAGGTTATCCTGGTGAGTCTTCCTAGGTCCCGGCCCCCGTCTCGGGTTATCCTGGTAACCTCTAATGACTTTCGATGCCTCATGTAAACCAATGCAAAATCAATTATCTTTCGTGGAGACAAGATAACGATCTTGCCATTTCAGGCCTTCCCGTCTCAACCCAAGTCTTTACAAGCCCTTGCGGTCAGGAGCGAGGCATAATTATCTTATTAAATGTTTGCTACTACATGATACTCTAATCATTTAATTTAGTTACCATTGGATTAACTAACTCATAACGAGTTATCCTGGCACCACTTTGTGTGTCGACCCTCGTTATAAGCCACTCCTCTAAGATGACACGTGGAACGAATCCACAACCCAAGGGTACACAAGTGTTATGCAAGGATATCACATCCCTAACCATGACATATAGTCTACATACACTCTCGTTCGTGATAACCGAGAAACAAACTGGTTACGCACTACCCAAGGCCATCTATGGTTGACTACACAACACGACAACCCACATACTAAAATCCAAACTGGAAGACTTGTTAATTATGAAACCCACACTTCCCAATGATACGCACGTAGATCAATGCTAAAACTAGAATCAGATCTACTTTGGGTTCACTAAACCCATGTCCTAACTAACATTCAATAAACGGTGCGTTCAATAAATAGAATTAATTACGCCACAAAAAAAAATGTTTTATTCCCACGCAGCATTAAAAGCATAACACATTGCCCATGACCCCATAATTTGATTTAAAACAAGTTCCCATTTAAATAAAATATTATTCTCTAATCAATTAAACCCAATAAAAAAAAAACAATATTTCTTTCTTTTAATAATGAAATAACACAATAATCTACTCCCTTTTAAAACATTAACATTAAAAAAAAAAAAATGACTATTATTATTTAAAATTTCCATAATTTCAAAAATTTAATAGTCATACTATTAAGTATTACATGTATTTAATCTATAAAAAAAAAATAGTATTAAAATAATAAATTTTAACATTAAAATATTATAATAATTATAATATTAAAATATTATAAAAATTATAATATTTTAAATCAAAATATTATTATTATATTAATATATTTATTTTTATATATAAAAATAAAATAAAATTAAAAAAAAAAACACGCCTTGCCTCGAACCGCATGCGTGGCTAGGGCTGAGGCCACGGATTTTGTTTTGTGTGCCAAGGTGTGAAGAACCCGGCTGCAGTTTCCAACTAGGCGGTGGTGGGTTGGGTTTCTGATGGCCGTAGGAGGCGGTGCCACCGGCGTGTGTGGCTGCGGGTAGCAGAGCTGCCTGCGTAGGGCATGGGGGGAGATGGAAGGCGGCGTAGACGACATGTAGCGACCAACACAAGCGGCGCTGGTGGCGTTGCCACCACTGATCGCTGTGCAGTCCGCGCGGACCGCGACCTCGAGCTAGGGTTGCACTGCATGCTCCCCCCATGCTTCCCAAGGAAGCGGCAGTGGGGTGAGCCCCCAGCCTTCTTTTTTTTTTTTTATATTTTGTTTAAAAAAAAGTTTGCAACAATTATAATTTAAAAAAAAACCAGAGCCTTAGAAGGCAGTAAAAATAAATAAATTTTAATTCTGGAAACAATGTTTATTTTATTTTTTTTGAAATTTGGCCAGCATAACTTTGGTAAGAGAAATTATATAAAAATAATAATTCTCAAGCCTAAATTGATTAATCTATATATATATAAATAAATTTAAGCAGCCATACAACCATTTGAAGATTACAAAAAGATTGAAGAACAATAAGAACAATGAAGGATTGAAACAACCAAAAAGATTTAGCCTTTCATTACCTAACACAATTTAACTCAACAAAATTTCAATCAAACAAGGTGTGAACCTGATTTCTTCGGAGTATGTTGATGAACCTGCTGCTGCCTTGAAACCCTCTTGAGCACTTCAGAATCCACAAGCTTTTCCTTCAAACCCACAAAATCAAGCAATCTTCCTCTTCTCTTTTCCAATTTTCCCAAAAAAACTCCATGTTTGAAATTTTTGAAGAAATTCAAATAAATGCAAAAATCCTTCCAAAATCCACAACAACCCTCATAAATTTTTGAAAACAAAAAATAGGAAATATCTTTTTTTTGTTGAATTTTTGAATTTTGAATTTCAAATTTGACTTTTAATTTATTTTTCTAATTATTCAATTCCAATTCAAATTTGCATGCATTTTCAAAATGAATAATTTTAATCCTTTCAACATGAATAACTTAATCAATTAATAATTAAATCTACCATAAGATTAAATATCAAATTAATTAAATTAAATTACTCAATAATTAAATCACAAATCCTATATTATTGTAACTCCCCAAATAGACTGGAATCAGGTAAAAGAGCAAAATAGAACAATAGGGTTACACAAGACTGACAACACACTACAACTAGGGTGACGACTTGGCACGAAAATCCTAGCTACTATCTCTCAATCAATTGTTGTTGGGCAATGGACATGCTCGAACTTGAGAAACTAGGTGGAGCCGATGTCCTGTACCTATCCACCTGCAAACACAGAATATATCCACATGCAATAATATGTCATAAATAAGGCACACCATGAAGAGGAATTCACGAGATCGTAGGGCACTCGCAAGCGAGTGATGTGATACCGTCCTCTTCACCAATACAATAGTTCTAATTGACGCATCTAACATAGCAGCATAATCAAAAGCATGAAACATCATAAGTTAAATATCCACATATGTTAATTCCAAACATGTCATAATAATCAGGCAATGTGTTATGCTTTTAAATGTTGCGTGGGAATAAAACATTTTTTTTGTGGCATAATTAATTCCGTTTATTGAATGCACTGTTTATTGAATGTTAGTTAGGACATGGGTTTAGTGAACCCAAAGTAGATTTGATTCTGGTTTTAGCATTGATCTACGTGCGTATCATTGGGAAGTATGGGTTTCATAATTAACAAGTCTTCTAGTTGGGATTTCAGTCTATGGGTTGTCATACTGTGTAGTCAACCATAGATGGCCTTGGGTAGTGCGTAACCAGTTTGTTTCCCGGTTATCACGAACGGGAGTGTATGTAGACTGTGTCTTTGTTAGGGATGTGATATCCTTGCATAGCACTTGTGTACCCTTGGGTTGTGGAGTTGTTCCATGTGTCGTCTTAGAGGAGTGGCTTATAACGAGGGTCAACACACAAAGTGGTGCCAGGATAACTCGTTATGAGTTAGTTAATCCAGTGGTAACTAAATTAAATGATTAGAGTATCATGTAGTAGCAAACATTTAATAAGATAATTATGCCTCGCTCCTGACCACAAGGGCTTGTAAAGACTTGGGTTGAGACGGGAAGGCCTGAAATGGCAAGATCGTTATCTTGTCTCCATGAAAGATAACTGATTCCGCATTGGTTTACATGAGGGGCCGGAAGTCGTTAGAGGTTACCAGGATAACCCGAGATGGGGGTCGGGACCTAGGAAGACTCACGAGGATAACCTATGTAACAATGTGATGACACTTCTCCTAGGTCGACAGTATGTTCGCATCAGTGATGCAACTGATTAAGTAATTTTTGGAAGCATTGTAACCCTGTGATTTAATGTTGTTACTGTATTTATTTTAGTATGGTTATGTTAGACTTTGTCTAGAGGTAGACATCCTTGGTTAGAGATTCTGGTTACTATCTCCTAGCACGGGGGGTGGACCTTTGGGTTCCACTTGGTTGGGTGGAACGTGCACCTTACTCCGTTGGGTTTTCTCCTTGTTCATGTGGACGAGACTTCCAGTTGGAGATCTCATGGTTGTTTCAGTTGTTGTTCTTCTTGTTATTCTTTCCTTTATTCTGGTAATTATTACCCCTCTTGTTATCAAGGTGGAATTTGTATTTGTAACCCTATATTATCAGACTTGTCTCCTTCAGGGAATGAGTGGTTGTACCCTTTTGGTATATTGAATGGATTAATGAAATCGAAAGACTTATCTTATGCTTGTTGTTATTTCATCTTACTTGGAATGTATGCGTTAATTTTATCAATTAAATAATTGTGATAGTTTATTCATGTTTTTTTTTGTTGAGGTTCTATATAACCTCTATCTCGTCACCTTAGAGGTTGTTGGCATTAGTTAATTAACTTACTCATTATTTATCCTTTTAAAAAAAAAATTATTTTGTTTAAGTAGTTAAATGCAACTTCCTCTAGGGTTGCGAGGTGGGGCATTACAACAATTATCATAGGAGGCTTCTGATTAAAATAACCAAACACCATTTAGAATCCAAATGGTGGTGCTTAATTAGGCTTGAAAAATAAATTACATTTTATAATTAGGTGAGTAACTCAAGAGGTAATATAAGTAGATGGATATAATAATTAACTAACTTTTATCTTAGGTGTTAAAATAATGGATAAGTAGTTGGAATTGATAGTTTTTACTCATCAATACAAAATTCTAAGGTTGCCTCTTTTACTTGGTAAGATCACCCATTTTGTCAATTTGGTTGCTCCTTTCACTAGGGCGAGTCACTTAGGCATCCATAAGAATGCTCATTAACCCCAAGTATTTTCAATAAAACCCACCATTCAAAGAGTGAAAAAATAATTTTCAACAAGCACAAGGGTATGCGAGGAAAACAAAGGATTGGGGAGGCAAAAAAAAAAGGAAGGGTCCTAAAGGCTTAATAGACATTTCCATCAAGGTTGAAAATTCTAAGATATTTTATTATTTAGATGTGGGTCATGATATGAACCACTAGATCATCATTAAAATATCATATATTCCCATGTGATTCCATACATTTACACATTTTGACATCAAATATTATGAAGGAAAGTGAAAAATAGAGATGAGGACTATACAAATGAGAGGATTAAGATCACAAGTATTTTTTAATTTATTGAATTCAACACTACATGATTTTTAGAAGGCATGCTAATGATAGATAAAGTCACTAAATATGGCCTACAAATGACACTGAGGCACTAGGATTCAAAAAAGAGCTTGCTTAAAACCATGCCATCTATAACCTGGATTGGTGGTCTTTTAGATTACTAGAATGTGTTAGGACTAGGAGTGATCCAAATTCTAAAGTATGCATATATTCAAGGGAAATAAAGGGATCCATCTACATAAGCATGGATTTCTCAAAAAAAGTATCTAAAAACACACTATAATAATTAACCCACTTGTCAACTTCTATCTTATCTCTCATTTTTCTAAGAGTCAAACTCCTAAAGATGAGAACTACATTTATCTTGTAAATGTTTAAGAGAGTGATCATCCACTCTCCCTACACCTATTGAAATTAAACCACATTTTAATCGAGATCCCAATATGTCAAGATGTCACATAATTCTATATTAGAGTTGGTGTCAATGATACCCTTGCAATACCTATCCAATCTTCATTTTCAGAATAATTGAGAATCCACAAAGACCATTTTCACTTCTTGACTATGCTTTAATGAATATAATCGCCTTGCACTAAGAAAAACAAGTCATAATAATCTTTTAACACAAAGATTTACCAAATTTTAATTAAATTAAAAAAAATGTTTCCTTTCAAAACCACCTAATACTACTTTGATAGCTTAGAAACTACTACTAGTGATCTCATTACTACTTAGGTGCTTGCTAAACCATCATAGGGATTCCAAACTACCCCTACAAATAAATATTTTAAATATCATTGATGAGGACAAAACAAGGAGGCATGAACCATCTATCATCTCCCACTTAGAAAAAATTAGGGGCACTACCCACCAAAAGCACAAACTACTAAATGAATTGTAGTCAAACAATGCATATCTGAAATATATTATATAATCCAAAATGATATTTTTGGCACTCAATATATGTGGGTGCAATGATTGGCCAATGTTTTTAAAACCTTTATATTTAATGGTAAGTATGCGCTTAAGAGGGGAAATAAAATAAAAAACACATGACATTTTTCTTTTCGAGAGAAAAAAGAGAAGACATAAAGATGAATCAAATTCTAAATGGATTTGAGGTGATATGTTTAATTATCCTTCGAACACAACCATCAAACGTGCATTGTCATATTCAAAGACATAAAGTTCATTTAAATTTACACATTATATTCAAATTAGAACCTAAAATTTATTAATTAGTATTCAAGTCTTAAATCTCTTTAATATTTAATATTACATTTCATAATTTAATGTTAGAATGAGTTGAAATAATATATAGAATTGTAAGGGTGAATTTACAATTTTTTTTTATTTAAAATTTTGTATAAATATATAATGATTAGTACACAAGTGGTATATTTTTTTGTAAATTGTTAATAATGAATAAAAGTCTTGATTTAAGATATTTTTGCATATATCAAGGATTTTAATTTAATGGATAGATTATTCATTTTTTGACTTGGATTGATTATATATTTACAAATTTTAATCTAGTTGAGATTTGCAATTGTAGATTTGAATCTAGTTTAGATTCATAGTTATAGATTTCAACCTAAATCAAATTTGCAATTGCATATCGAATCCCCAAATGTTTAAACTAAAATTTAACTATGGTCCTAAATCAATTGCCTTCTAACTAGCCATTACTTGTCAACTTGAGTGCAAAATATTCAATTTGTATTTTCACTTAAAGAGCATCACATCATCGTTGATGCTAGATTAGACATCTTGGATAATTGTTAACTAATCCAATGAATTAGTAATGAGAGTTTCTGGATTCAACTATGTATGCTTATTTGACAGACGTTTTGAACTACACTTAGTGGTTCATCATCAAGAAGAGGATAATTAACCAATGCGTGTGGTTTGAAACGTCGATCAAATAAGCATACACAATTGAATCCAAAAACTCTCATTACTAAATTCATGGACTATGGAAAAATTATACCTACTAATCTAAAGAATTTAACTAAGGTGAAACTCCTTGCATATCAAACTCCAAAAATATCTATAAATAATATGTTTCTCACATTATAAAGATGAGTAAGTATCAATAGTTCATAAATGCATTAAAAAATCAGAAAAAAAAAATCAATTATACATTAAAAAATAATTTTACGATTACATAAATAACTAAAAACAAAAATTTATATCTTATAATCTATCAAAATTTATAATCTCAGATCTGATCAACAACAAAACATAATATCATCCCATCCATAGCTAAATAGACTAATTAAGAAAAAAAAAGCATATTTATGTAGGACTATTTGTCTGATTAGGTGAAAGAGTGTATGATAAGAAAGAGTGAAAGTAAAAGGGCTAGTTGGATTTTATGTAACTACTTCAACTTTTAAGTAAACATTGAATCCTCCAAGAATACGTTACGATGCTTATTGTGTAGAAAGAAAAGGTTCTTTTGGAAAGAAACTAACTTGTGAATTGCTTTGTCTTTTTCTAAGGAGCTTTGGGGCCCATTTTCCACTTACCAACCCTTATCTTGTGTTGGCAAATTTCGACCTTAAAATTCCATGTTCACACGAAGTTCTTTTTTCTTTATCTTACATTTTATTTATGATATTGGCAACTTTCTACCTTAAATTTCCATGTTCACACGAAGTTCTTGTTTTATCTTACATTTTATTTATGATACTATTCTCCTTACACATGATTTGATGTATAAATTAAACTATTGCATTTTAACTATAATAAGATATAAATATGCCATTTGTTCATATCTTTAAGCTTCTCAACATGGATAAAAGATAGAATGCTTTTGTATTATATAATCTTACAAACAAAGGTTTTTTGAAAATTGGAAAGAGGATTTTAAATGGTTTTTAATTATATTTTAGTTAATTATAATAAAAAAATTCAATCTATTTTAATAATATATTTATATAGAGGTTGAATCAAGGGAGGATTTATGTCTTTTTCATTTTGTTGTCAAATTTTTAAAGGGAAATCTTTTTACCATCACAAGTTTTGTGTTCTAAATGTTTGAGAGGAATTTTAGTTAATTGTTATGAATTGTCTTATCTCATTTACAATTAGATTGACTTTGTCAATTTGGGTGGAATGAATCTTGTATGCAATTTTGTTTTTTTATTTCCTTTCTTTTAGACACTAGATAAACTTTAGTTTATGTTACTAAAAATTTAGTAATGATCTAAATTATGTTTAGAATCTACAAGAGAATGCATTAGTGAGAGACTAAATCCATTATAACTAGTAATTATCAAGCAAATAAATATGCAACAATAATATATATTTTTGATCGATCACAAGTGGCAATGTCACCAGTGATAATATTAAGCAAAAATATTTGTATAGCACCTAGAGAATGGGGATAATCAAAGCAGATACAAAGAGTAGGCACATACAACAAAGCAAACCAAAAAATAGTAAGAACACGAAACACCAACATATTAACATTCATAGCTACCACTCGAGCTTGCAACATCAGTCAATGTAGGAAACAAAGAAACATGATGATGAATCCCTTCTTGCACATGATTAAACTAGATATGGAGGGATTTAAGCATGTTTAAAAATAGTGACAAAGAAGTTTTCATACATTGCAAAAAAAATCTTTGAAGGACTTATGGAATAGTTAGTGGAATGGTAGAGTTTGGATTCCATTTTACTATGAAGGTGTTCAACAAATTCTAACGTGTCCAACAATTGTAGAAAATATGGATACAACAAATTTTCTTTAAATTTTACATGCAATTCAAGAAGTTGTCATAGATTGATCTCAAAGTCATTATCATCTATCTATTTGAAAATGGTGTATGGTCCATATTGAAGGGTACAAAGTTTCTTTTATAGGACTAGAAGTCATTATTTCTAGAGGTGAAGGCAAACCTTATTACCAACATAAAATTGTTGGGGTTTATTATAATTATCATGTATTTCCTTCTATATCTAGTTGGTATGCTATAGTATATTGTGAAAATACTTTTGGCTATGTAAAATATTCCCAACAATCCTAGATGTTTTTCCACCTCCTTTTAGGAATGTAATGATGCCACATTCAATATAATAGACAAGGCTACATCAAATAGCTATCAATGGTTGGTACTCAGCGTAAATTTAAAATGGACTATGCCCTATGGAGTTGTGTAGTATACAATTGTAGCTATATTCTATATAGGAGAAATTAAATCCCATATGTGAGGATTGTTTAAATGATACATCTAAAAAATGTGAAGTATCATGTAGTTCACCACCTCGGTCTATCCATTAGTCTGGGGGTTAAATGTAGTGGACTACATAAACTATGTTCCCACTTTATCGCATAGAACTAACAAAAATTTATTGAAAAACCTACTATCCTTATTAGATATGATATTTTTTGGGTAGACCAAAATATACCCAAATATTTTTAAAGAAAATATTTGCACTATATTCTACAAAAACCCCTCATTGCAACCTACCATGATGATCATATTTGAAAACCTATCAACTACCATGCATGCATAGTCATAACCATCTTTTTAACAAGAAGGGTTAACATGAAATCCATGAGGATAGAGTGATAAATATTATCAAGAATTAGAAGAGGTAACTACAATCTTTATTTATTTTTTAAAATAGGCTCTCTAATGGCACAACTTGTGTAAGATCAAACATACTAGATGACATCATGATGTAGGTTTAGATGATAAAATTACTTTATGTATTACAAAGAATATCATCTATATCCTGAAGTTTATTATAATACAACTATAGCGTGCTTCTCAAACCATATTTTATTATTCCTTAATATGAACATAGATGTGGCACATATGATAAAGAATACCATCCTAAAATTATCGATAAAAGACATGTTTGTCTTCTATGAGTCTCTAGTACATGTCAAAAAAGTAGGACTAGTGGACCACATGATAAGTTTATTGTTTGGTCTCCCCAAGAATCTAAAACTATTTTCAAGCCTACAATTGGAGGTTGATTCTTGAGTAATCTTCAACTTTGTTAGTGCTCATCTTCTTGTGATAATTGTTGAGGTAAAATTATTGAAGGTAGTTGGACTAACTTTAATGTCAATTTGTTTATAGATTTAATTTTGTTTATATGAATTATAGATTTTTTTGTGACATGTGTGGATGATAGAATATTTCTTGAAGATATATTGCTTCTAATATTTATAGGCTTAAATAATTATATGAAATACCTTGTACTGTTTAGCATACATGCATTATATTTCAAAGGTATTAGTATGGTAGGAAACTATATACTTATTTTGTGTGAGAATGTCCCCAAGTGTATAATTGAAGTAATCATTCTTGATTTTAAAAGACTATTTTAGATAAAAGAGAGTCAATATTGATGTGAATATAGTCTACTTCAATTGTGTGAATACCCACTATTGTGTTTCTATCAAAATGAATTTTAGTTTTACCCCTCACCTAAGAAATCAATTCATAAGCCATATCAAGTGTGAGAATCCGAACTTAAACCTCCAATAAAATAGCCAATCCTAAAAAAACTATGAAGTTTTGTGATATTTTAGGAGTTAGACAATCTCTAATGGCATATAATTTTAGGGTCAAAATGAGCATCATCCCTATATATAATATATCCTAAGTATTGAATCCTTTGCGTAATAAATAATTTATTTTAAAAAAATTAGTATAGAGCCTTTTTTTATATATGTAAGAGTTCCTATTGAATAGATATAGATGGTCCTACCATATTTTGTTTGATATAATTATGTTGTCTTAGTAGAAAATAATGAGGGAATTAGTTAAAGGAAGGTAAATAAATCATCATTGGCATGGAGATGGTAGATGTATTAGTCAAGATAAAATACATGACTAACCACTTCAATAAGATCTCTTTGGGTTTGAAGGTAGTATTCTACAATTTTGATGATTTGATTATAACTTTGTGGTACCTAGACTTCAAATTAGTTTTAGTGAAAAACTTGGCCCCCTAAACTAGTCCAAGAGGTCCTTAATGTAACGAATTAGATACTTATTCTTTATATTGAATTTATCATAATATTTGGGATGCTTCTACTATCATACCAAGATGATAAAACCCAAAATCATGCTAGGTCAACAAAAGAGAAGGCCCAAAAGGAAAATATTATAGTCCAAATCTAAAACAAGAAAAAGAAAAAGAAAAAATTAGGTCCCTATTTTACTAAGTCAAATGGGGCATGTTTGAAAGTTGCAACAAGTTGTAATTGGGAAAAAAAATACTGGAAAAACTTAGTACCAAAAATTCAATGTTTGGGTCAATGGTTTTATGCATTCATCTTTTAAGGCACATAATTTTACCTTTAACAAAAAAAATTGTGAGCTTGATTTTATAAAAGTAAGACCATGTTTAGTGGTTAATGTTGGTGAAATGGTTGTTTTTCTTGGATATCATTATTTTGTGCTCTTTTTTTGAGTTTATATGTGAAGCATGCCATGGGATGTGTGGTTACATGCTTGAAAATTTTGAGGATACATTAGAGGAGCTTGATTTTTTGGAATTATTCATGGAAGACTCTATAAGTGTATTTAAATATTTTCATTATTGAATAATACATTGAGTACATGGATGATTTTGGAGGATATATTTTCCTCTCTTAAGGGTTTTCCTAGGGTATATCTTTTGTAATATTGTTGTATATATTTATTTTTGTGTTAAATTTGTTTTGTAAGATTATATACATTATTTTCTCTCATTAGGTTATGTAGGAAATGGTTTGATCATCTTGATAATTTTCCTTATAATAAATGTATAACCATTGAACAATCGACAATAAAAATAATGACATTAGAGATAGTCACATCCAAATATTCCAATTAGGAGATAAAAAAAAATATCAAAGAGCTACTAAAAAATCTAGTTTAAAAAATATATGTAGCATCTAAAAATTTCTTATATAAAGGATGGGTGGACATAATCAAAAAATAATTCTTTTGGTCCATGAGGAAGGACCTATGTGAACTAAAACTATTGGAGAGTTTAAGGAGATCTTAGATGATGAAGAGTTTAGTAAATAATTATCCCTTTAAAGAAACTAATACTCAACTTGATACTAATATCAAATAGAAAGATTTTGATCCCAATGTATAATATTCATATAAACCTATTTTGACTAACACCATAAAAGATATATATTCTTTAGGGGTAACCATTGCTTGAGAAATGGGTTATGAAGGTGGTGCATTGGGACCCACAAGATGAGGTGTTTTTTTATGTAGTAACATTAGTAGACATTAAATAACCATATGATTTACTAGGTCTTAGAGTTAATAGGAAAGACTAAGGTCATAGAATGATAGGTAGTACAATTAAATTTGTTCCAAATTTAAATCCTCAATGTAAGATACAATCAGAACCAATACCACAAGGTTCTTTAGTTGTTCAAAATATAATTTTTAAAGGAGATGGTGGAGAATCTAGTGCTACTAGTGGCAATGGTATATGTAGTATTGGACAAAACTTTATACAATAAAAAAATATTTATTAAAGGCCAATAAAAATATATATTATAGAGAATCACAGTAAACAAGGCTATGAGAAGAAGCAAAATATTATTATAGTTCTAAATTTCTCCACTCCCACCTTAAATTAATTATTTCCAATAGACACCCCTCTTATTCTTATTTTGATTGTGATGAGAATATATATTCCTCACCCTTATTAAAAAATACACCCATCACTACAACTATTCCTTTCTCATTCAATTATTTGATTGTGTCAGTACTCCCAAGTTTTGATTGCAAAGATAAGTTTAACAAGAATACATAAAAATATAAACACACAAGAGGTAAGTGATAGAAAGTGCAGTTTCTATAACTTCAAAGCTTACAAGAATAAATATTTTTCCTAAATATGACTAGATATGGAAAAAAATGGACATATTTCTTGTGCCCAAAGTTTAAAGTAAATCAGAGGATTGGATGCATTATTATCATTATAAAGTAATAATCCTTCAAGTAGATTTTAGTAGAATAAAATTTGTGACAAAATTTATGGATCAAAAAGAAACAAAAATGTGGCATACACATCATTGCTAAAGTAAAAAATGAGGAATTGAGTTTCAAAATAAAATAGAAAAGTTACAAGTAGACCTAGAAAATGAGAAAGAAAGGAGGAAATTAGTACATTAAATGATCATTCTTTTAGAGAAAGGTAGAAGTAAATGAAATAAAGCAATGGTTAAATGAAAGAATAAACAATTGTGGTAATGAAAGATCCAATTCAAAAGAATTACAAAAAAAAAAAATGCAATAAAATTCCTTAGAAAAAATAATGCAACTCAAGTTAGATAATGTGAAAGGAAAATAACAATTGTGGGAACAAAAACTAGAGGAAGAGAGAAAAAATAGTGAAAAATTGTAGCTAGAATTGAGGAAAGTATAGGATGAAATGAAGTCTATAAAAAATAGAGTATGTAAATAATTTAGAAAAAAAATGATTCATATAAAAGTTAATTTTTGGGGGGAATGTTGACTTATTCTGTGGCATTTATCGTTGATGTCAAAACTACCCTGGGTTGGTGCCTAGGCATTTCACAGTCTTCTCTTATTATGGCATTTGATTGGCACATTTGTTATTTGGTATCATGTGCAGATCTTAGTTGAGGCATTCTGGTTACAGGTTCTATGTTCCATTATTTAGGTGACATACTTTTGTTTTGATAATTTGTGCTTCAGTGTTTCACTTGATTACATATGTTTGGCATGTTCAGTTCTTCTACAGGTTGATTAATTATGGCTTGATCAGTTACAAGAATCTTGAAATGGAAACATTATGTCCTAAGCAATTTGATTGCTTACATGCAATAATGCTAGGCATCTTTCTAATTGACATTTGATGGGAAATGTGGTTGATGTTTATTCACTGTCTAAATCAGTCAATTGATATAATGCATGTTGGCATGCAAGTCACTATTTTCTCATGGTTTTGAAAAGGCATTATGAGTTTTATTTTTTGTTGAAATTATTGACTTTTGTAAGACCGCAGAATTCAAGGTATTATTGCGGTACCACTAGCAGTTAAGCCAGTGACTGTGGTAGTGCGGTGAAAGCTATTAACGACATGCTAGACAACTACCACTATATCGCGGGTAGTGAGAAGGGAGACCATAGTAGTGCGGTGAAAATGACTAGCGACATGCAAGATAGCTACCGCTATATCGTGGGCTATCAGAAGGGAAACCGCGGTAGTACGGTGGAAGCGGCTAGCGGCATGCAAGACAGCTACCGCTATACCGCAAGCTGTCAGAAGTGTAATCGAGTTAATGCGGTAGAAACGGTTAGCGGTATGAAAGGAGCTACTGCTATACTGCGAGTAGTCTGAAGGAAGACCGCGGTTGAGTGGTAAGGAAGTAGTAAAGGAAGTGGTAACAGTCATTTCTAGTCACCGCTATACCGTGGGTGAACATAATGATGGGTGCAATAGCGCGGTTGAGGAATAAAATCGTGTGTTGGTTCTTTTGGAACTGTAGGGAAAAAATAGTGATTCACTTGTTCGAGGGTTTGGAACCATATTCTTGCCACCTACATGGAATCTCTCTTAGTCGTTTCATTTTTTAATCGATTGTTTTTCTGCAACTCTTTGACAACAAATGGGGAAGCTTGAAAGACCATCACCATGGTCATTTCTCTTGTCAAGTTCTTGGCATCGGGTGAATGTTCGAAATATAAATGTGGCACGGGTTTCTTAGCTACTTTGCAGATCCGGGTTGCTTAGATACTCTACAGATCCGGTAAATTGCTCGTGGAAAATTCTTCTCTAGTCTTCTCAGGCACTGTTTGTGCAGGTTGCTTGAGAGGACAGTTTTCTAGTCTGCCTTCTATATTTGCATAATGCTTGGATATTCCTATTAGAGGAACTTCTTCACATTGATCTTTCACACATGGACACTGCAACACCTGGCATTGTTGGTCGATTGAAGGTTTGGTAACCCGATAATCATCTTTGTTTTATTCTCTAAAATAGAAAAATGAGCAACTATTGTAACCTTCCTTGAATGTAATGATGAAATTTGTAATCAAAAGAAAACAAAGAGATTAGGGCTTTATCCTTATTACAAAACCTAAAAACACTATGAGACAAAAGAAGTGCAATATATAATAGTTTTGTATGAGATATAGAAGAGAATCCTTTTGCTAAAAATTTGGAAAACATAGTGTGTTAACTGTTTTGAATAGTATCATGAGAAAAGGATAAAAAATAGAAAGAGAGATGATTTTTTGATGAAGAACAACGAGAAAAGTATGAAAGAAAAAGGGAAATAGAGAGATCCTTTGTATCATTGTATGATTTACTAAAATAGTAAAGGGATTGGTGCTCCTTGAGATTGGTGTCTCTAAATGAGGGTTGGTGCTCCTTGAGATTGGTGTCTCTAAATGAGGGGATAGTTCTCCTTGAGTTGGTGCTCAGAAATTAGCCTTTAAGGCATTGTAAGCATTTTTTTTAAAATTAAGCCAATAAGGCAGTTTAGGAGTGGTTTTTCTACCCCAAGAGGGTTTTCCACTCTACAATTTATGTGTCTCTCATTTGTGTGATTTATGTTTATCTTGCATACTCTTTCCTTCAGTCATTTATGTTATTGTGCTCATTATGTTGGTCAATGCTTTGATACTTTAAGGTTGTTTAAAAGTTTAAAGTCAATTTTCTCAAGTCTGTCATGCAAATTTAGATTGTGTAAATCTGATGCAAAATGTCTTTCATAAAGTGAATTAACTTATGCATTTTTTTCTCATTATATGAATGCTCAATTGTTTTTCAAAAGCAAGTCAAAGTTGCATATTATGAAGTTTTATAGTTATGTTGATAAAGCACAACAAGATTGTTCATAAAGCTTTAATTGAACAATATCATATGTTGCTTTTAATATGGATTGTAAATGTTAGTCAAGTCTCATGTGTCAATCTAATTTAAAGTGTTAATGTTCACTTGCTGAAACAAATTTGTCACTTTGGGTTAAATGAGTAAAAGTTTCATTATGCTTTCAAAGTTAAAAGTTAAAATTACTCCATTTTGATCCACCGCCCCCCCCCCTCTCGAAGTGAATCCACTCCCAACAAGTGGTATCAGAGTGTAAGGTCCTACATTAGGTTTCATACCTAGGATTGATTCTAGTCTTGAAAGTTTGATTTTGTGTGTCGTGGAGTATTTGTCATGGGTAAGTGAAAAAGGAACAAAGGTCAAAATAAAGCTACTTATGTCAAGAAAATAATTGATAAATCAACCTCTGCTAAGTATAGTGAAGTTTTGTCTGAATAATTACCCCTGCTAGTTAATACTAAAAGTGATCCTATAGTTGGTGAAGAAGATCACTTAGTAAGTGACTTTGAACAAGAATTTGGCGAAAAGGATTGTGAAGGTGATGAGTTTGAAGTTGATTTGGAGGAAGAACTACTTGTTGCCTTAGATGAGCTTAGGAGGATTAGAAAAGAAAATTACGATCTTAAGGTACGCTTATAGGAAAGTGTCAGTGTCAATAATGTTATAATACAAGATCATAATGATGATAAAAAGACTATTGAATTTCTGAAAGTCCAAATGGTTGATAAGAAAAAGACTGAAGACGCATTAGAAGCCAAGTTAAAAGATAAGAATGAATTATGTAATAAACTGGAAAATGATGTTGCCTCATTAAATAAATGTTCTGACAATGATTCTGTGTTAAAATAACTAACTCTTAAAGATGATTTGGTTATCAGTCAAAAAATTGAAATTGAAGAATGTAAAAGGATTGCAGATGTTGTAAGGTCTGATTTGGAAGTTAAAAATATTGAATGTCTAAAACTTGAAGGATAAGTAGTTGCATTAAGAAAAGATCTTGAAACTATTAAGGTTCAATTGGATAAAAATCATAAATTTGATTGCAGTACTAATTTATTGAATGAGATGATTGGCAGACAAAAATGATTTAAAGATCCTATAGGAGTGGGATATGAGGTTGGACAAGGCTCTACAGAAGAATCTAAACATGAAATAGTTTTTGCTACTGCAGATGGAAAGTCATTTGCAGCCAAGAAAAAACCAAGAATGAAGGTTCAACTTGGTCACCATATTGTTGCTACTTAGACAGAAGAAAAATGGGTCAGGACAAAAAGACCATCAAGAGCTTCATCTATCAGGTATAGCCACTCTCAATTTCATGGCTATTGTTATCGTTGTAATTCTTATGGACATAGATCAAGAAATTGTTGGATGAATAAAACTCATAATCATGAGAGATATGTAAAGAGAGGTTCATACAATGCGCTTAGAAGAAATTCTTCTTACTATGGTCTAGACAACACTATTATATGTTATAGGTGTAATGGGTTTGGACACAAAGCACACTGGTGTAATAAAAGTTTGATAAAGCCATCTAGGGGCTATATATTCAAACAAAAGGAAAAGAATATCATGAATAAGGAGAAGAAAAATCCTATACAAGTATGGAGAAGAAAGAAAGAAAAGAAAAAGGAAGAACTAAATCTTGTGCATGTTGCACAAGAATCATTTCTAAGCATTTGAAAGGCAATATCAAGATAAGGGGAGATGATTAATGCATTTTGAATAAAACCCTTTGATATCAAAAGGAAGTAGAATCTTGTTGTATCATAACCTATTTATCATCAAAATGCAAGACACATATTTTTTTTATTATCTATGTTGGGAATAACAGTGACAATGAGTTGATGATAACTGTCTTAATGCTATGGTTCATTTATATCATCATTTTTTTAGAAGATGATTTCTCATATGACTTGTTGTTGGAGCATGAAACCATATCTAATAGAAACTTGATACAATATAGTGCCTTGATTTATTTGAATGATGTTTCAGCAACAAAGCATGTTAAGACAGTGAATTTTTTGAGGTCTTAATTGAAATAATGAAAGAGGCAACTAGTTGAAAAACATTAATGGTAAATGCTGAGTTTTGTAGTGTTGTGCTTGGAAAACATGGACAACATACTAAGTATTTGATATAAAATTATTTTTTTGGAGTTGTGGTTGTTGGTGTAGCATGTGTTGACATTGATTATGTTGGTACAGTATCTGTTTACTTGAGAAGAGACAAACAACATTGATAGAAGTTTGGGTATTCTTGGATGATAAAGATTTCAATATGCATCTAATGATCAATACTTTCTTTTGACAATTGATTATTACGTGATTCTGATAGTTTGGTGACTTGAGACTTATGTAGTGGATTGTATGCTACAGATTTGGCTGCTTTGTGCTATTCTGGGAAAATATGTTATTCTGGTAAAAGATTTTATTTTGAAGAGCAAGGTTAGTTGCAATGAAAATGTGTTGGCCTAATTATCTTACTATTGGTTCCTTAACAAGATATGCATTAGTGCATGGTTATTCATACTGGTAACAGTGTGTTTACAATTGACAATGGAGAATGAAGTTTAATATGACCAAAAAGTGGAACAGTTAGCCTTGATGTGCAGTTTTGGTTATGAATCTTTGACAGGTTGCTTGGTTTGTGGTTGTTCAGTGGTGTTCAAATTTGCAGTCTTATGTTGTTGGTTGTTTAGTCATTTTGGTTTGCTCTTGATGTCAAACCCGAGATTGACACATTTTTTTAAATTCATGACATTAAGATGATATCCATTGGCATTTATGGTGTGGAAACTTACAGAACTTATTTCTTAGGATATTCATGCTTCCTATTCATATTTCTCCTTCACAGATGCCTATGTTTTTTGTTGGAATGACAGTGAGAATTATGCTATAGGTTGTACAAGATCATGAATTCAGTTTATGTTACTAGTCACAGTTTTGCATGAGCATGTATTTATTTCAGGTACAAATAGGTATATCAAGTGATCGTGGTATTATGTCTGTATTTTTGCTACATTCTTGTTATAACTGCAGCTCAGTATCGATTGTTGTGGTACTTCATGGAGAAAATGGTTGTTGTATATCATAGGTTTCTTCCTTTGTCCTTGTGACAAAAAGGGGGAGAAAATGGTAATTTAGATGGCTCAATTTTTTGCCATCAAGGGCAAAGGGGGAGTTTGTTGACTTGTTTTGTGGCATTTTTCCTTGATGTCAAAACTGCCCTCGGTTGGCGCCTAGGCATTTCACAGTTTGGTCTTATTATGAAATTTGATTGGCACATTTTTTATTTGGTATCATGTGCATATCTCAATTGAGGCATTCTGGTTACAGGTTCTATGTTCCATTGTTCAGGTGACATGTTTCTATTTTGATAATTTTTTCTTCAGTGTTTCACTTGATTACATATGTTTGGCATGTTCAGTTCTTCTACAGGTTGATTAATTATGGCTTGATCAGTTACAAGTATCTTGAAATGGAAACATTATGTCCTAAGCAATTCGATGGCTTACATGCAATAATGCTAGGCATCTTTCTAATCGACATTTGATGGGAAATGTGGTTGATGTTTATTCACTGTCTAAATCAGTCAATTGATATAATGCATGTCAGCATGCAAGTCATTGTTTTCTCATGGTTTTGAAAAGGCATTATGAGTTTGATTTTTTGTCGACATGATTGAATTTTGTAAGACTGTGAACTTCAAGGTCTTACAGCGATACCATTGGCAATTAAGCTAGTGACCCTGATAGTGCGATGAAATCTATTAGCGGCATGCTAGACAACTACTGCTATACCGCAGGTAGTGAGAAGGGAGACTGCGGTAGTGCAGTGAAAATGACTAGCATCATGCAAGACAACTACCGCTATACCTCGGGCTGTCAGAAGGGAAACTGTGGTAGTGCAGTGGAAGTAGCTATCAGCATGCAAGACAGCTACCGCTATACTGCGGGCTGTCAGAAGTGTAATCGAGGTAATGTGGTAGAAATGGTTAGCGGTATGAAAGGAGCTATCGCTATACCGTGGGTAGTTCGAAGGGAAATCGTGGTTGAGTGGTAAGGAAGCGGTAAAGGAAGCGGTAACAACCAGTGCTAGTCACCACTATATTGCAAGTGAACAAAATGATGGGTGTGGTAGTGCGGTTGAGGAAGAAAATCGTGTGTTGGTTCTTTCGGAAGTTTAGGGAAAAATTTGTGCTTCACTTGTTCGAGGTTTTGGAACCATATTCTTGCCACCTCCATGGAATCTCTCTCTCAGTCATTTCATTGTTTAATCGACTATTTTTTTGCAACTCTTTGACAATGACTAGGGAAGCTTGAAAGACCATCACCATGGTCATTTCTCTTGTGAGGTTCTTGGCATCGGGTGAATGCTCGAAATAGCAATGTGGCACGGGTTGCTCAGCTACTCTGCAGATCTGGTAAATTGCTCATGTAAAATTCTTTTTTTGTCTTCTCAAGCACTATTTGTGCAAGCTGCTTGAGAGGACAGTTTTCTAGTCTGCCTTCTATATTTGCATAATACTTGGATATTCCTATCAGAAGAACTTCTTCACATTGATCTTTCACACATGGACACTGCAACACCTGGAATTGTTGGTCGATTGAAGGTTTGGTAACCTGATAATCATCTTTGTTTTATTCTCTGAAATAGACAAATGAGCAATTTTTGTAACCTTCCTTGAATGTAATGATGAAATCTATAGTCAGAATAAAATAGAGAGATTGGGGCTTTATCCTTACTACAAAACCTAAAAACACTATGAGACAAAAGAAGTGCAATATATAATAGTTTTGTATGATATATAGAAGAGAATCCTTTTTCTAAAATTTTGAAAAACATACTGTGTTAACTATTTTGAATAGTATCATGAGAAAAGGATAAAAACAAAAAGAGAGAGTTAATTGTTTGATGAAGAAAAATGAGAAAAGTATGAAACAAAAAGGGAAACAGAGAGATCCTCTGTATCATTATATGATTTACTAAAATAGTAAAGGGGTTGGTGCTCCTTGAGATTGGTGTCTCTAAATGAGGGGTCAGTGCTCCTTGAGATTCGTGTCTCTAAATGAGGGGATGGTTCTCCTTGATTTGGTGCTCATAAATTAGCCTTTAAGGCATCATTGTAAGCAGTGTTTTTGAAATTAAGCTAGTAAGGCAGTTTAGGAGTGGTTTTTCTACCCTGGGAGGGTTTTCCACTTGGCAATTTCTATGTCTCTCATTTGTGTGATTTATGTTTATCTTGCATACTCTTTCCTACAATCATTTATGTTATTGTGCTCATTTTTTTGGTCAATGCTCTGATACTTTAAGGTTGTATAAAATTTTAAATTCAATTTGCTCAATTCAGTCATGCAAATTTAGATTGTGCAAATTTGATGCAAAATGTCTTTCATAAAGTTAATTAACTTATGCATTATGTGCTCACTACATGAATGCTCAAAATTTTGTCAAAAGCAAGTCAAAATTGCATATTATGAAGTTTTATAGTTATGTTGATAAAGCACAACAAGATTGTCCATAGAGATTTAATTTAACAATATCATATGTTGATTTTAATATGGATTGTAAATGTTAGTCAAGTCTCATGTCAATCTGATCTAAAGAGTTAATTTTCACTTGCTTAAACAAATCTGTCACTTTGAGTTAAATGAGTAAAAGTTTCATTATGCTTTCATAGTTTAAAAAAAAAATTACTCCACTCTGATTCACTCCCCCCTCTCAGAGTGAATCCACCTCCAATAGGGAAATGATACAAAGGACTAATGCTTTGAATTATTTGATTGTTCACTATTAGGGTTTATCAAGATCAATAATTTTTTCCATGAAAGTAAAAAAGTGATGATTTCATAATATAACATAAAAAGAAAATTTTGGAAAAAATCTATGCAATTAGTAACTACATGTGTTATTCATTGTATCATATGTGCTAGTATTATTTGAAGTCTTACATAACTATCTTCTTTTACTTGTAGACATCTATATTTTAGTACCCTTTCAAAAGGAGAACATCTTAGAATATTATATCTAGTTTTATACATCCTTAATAAAAGAATTAAATTATTGTCAACTTTTTTTCTTATTTTTATTTCAAGAACCCTAGTGAACTAAAAATTATCTCATGATACATTAAACTCAATATCATGGTTTGACATAGATAGGTAATTTTGAAATAAATTGATATTGAAACACACAATGTTTTTCTCTACCTTAAGGTTTCCTAAAGATTTTTTATTGATAAATCTTGGATGGAACTCTCCATAATTTTATGTTGTACCATCACTAATATTACAAAATATATTGATTTATCTATAATATTATATTTATTTCTAATTTCTTCTATATATTGTCTATTGATGAAGGTATTTATCTTGTTATGAAAATAAAGTCATTGATAATTAATCCAATATTGAGGACACATAATAGACATGGCTTCAAGTATTTCATCTCTAGGAAATTACTATAATCTCTTTGAAAAGAAATCTCACAACATCCTTTGAAGTAGTTCTTATAGATTTAACAATATTGTTAAAATCTTCCCTTATAATAGGTTTCTCTATGGTGGAACATCAGACCTTGGAAAAATAGTACATCGATATCTCATATCCTTATACAAAGATACATAACTACCTCTTGCATTAAATTTTAAACAATTATCAATATTATTAACATTTTTCATCAAGTTCCAACTATAAAAGTTTGGACTTATGAATTCCTTCTTTGATAGATATAAATTAGCAAGGGTCAAACATATCATTTTATGTAGCTTTGTATATTCTCACTAGTGATTTAGGAATATCCCTTTCACTTTTAGGAAACTTGTTCCCACATGACATTTATCATGAATTATAAGCTACAAAAAATGGCCTTTTAATTAAGCTCATGATTCATTGTCAAAAACTCAACACTATTAGTTTTCCATATTATTTATATTATGGAACAATGAAACTAAATAGTAAACAAAAAAATCAATAAGGAATCATATAATATAGATCTTGGGGCCTAGATATCTCCAGGACTTAGTATAATCTATAACAATGAAACTAAAATAGAAAAGTAAAATAAATGAGGAATCTTATATTATAAAATAATAAAGAAATTATCACTTGTCTTTCACTGACTCACTAATGCCTATAGTTGTAACTTGTCTATGATCTGAATCAAGAGAATAATTAATATCAATATGTGTAAAATATTAATTTAGAGTTTCAGTTGTATTTATATGAATTCATATTTGGTGAATTCCATGGTCCAATTTTAAAATGGTGAAGTAAGAATTTTGTGAATCTTGTGTGATTGTATAAAAATGCATATAAATGTTGGGTGAATAACACCATGATAAAAAAATATATATGATTTAATTCTCAAGGTGATTATGGCCCTATGATTAACATGGAATTGAATTGATATTAGAAAAATTAGTCCTCATACATGGTGAAAATTTTTAATGCTATTGGAAAATAGGTCAATAAATTAAAATATACCTCTAAAATTCTAGGCGGTTCCTTGTTACAAGTGCATTGGTTACTATGGTGAAAATATTAATTATAATTTCCTTATAAATAAATCAACGGTGAATTAGCATGTATTTGACTAATAATTCATAGAATATTGGTGATTTGGGACCCCATCAGTTACAAGATATTTTCCAAATTTAAATTAGAAAAAATGAATTTTTTGCCAATTAACAAAGGTTTTCCATTAAAATATCCATGAACTACATAAAAATTGATCTACTACCACCTTAAGAACCATGAAAAGTTAACTTTCCAACTACTACCTTACTTTATTTCCACTAGCATACATCACTCAACTAATAGTGGGGAAATGAAGGAACCAGCATATCCTAAATTGTGCTCTATCATACAAATGAAACAATGAGCAGGAAGTGAAAGTTGGGAGGGAAGAAAAACAGCGGGAGGGGAGTTTCAAATTCATCTACAAGTAGCATTTAGGATTTTGTAGATGGCGGTACATATGAAGATGGGCCTATTGCATTCTCTCCCCTGCTCTCTTTGGTAGAGGTTAATGTTGGTCCTGAGATTTATGCTCATGTTCCTGCACCTTCTACGAGATCTGGACTAGAGAGTCAACTGATCTACTAAGGTGATGTTGTTGGCAGGTTTGGAGCTAAGGTTCATGTTGTTGTTTTGAGCTTTGTGTTGGGTGGGTCAGTTTTATAAGAGGGCTCCTATGATGGATTTGGTTCTACAGGGAGTGGCTCTACTATTAAGCATTGTTTTGATGGAAGTGCACTTTTTGAAAATGTGGATGTCTCTTGTGACTCCCTAGTTGTTAACCTATGGGCTCAAGAGTGGGATGAGGATGACTTCATGTACTCTGACTTTGAAGATCGTGTTGTTGGTTCTTCCTTTTCTATTTCCAGTTGTTCTGAGGATAGGTTCTATGAGGGGTCAGGTGAGGAGGATGAGCTTCTCCTTGATATCCTTTTGGAGGCTTGTTTGAAGACTTAGAGGAACTTGAGGAACTTGACTATTACTTCTATTGAGAAAACTAGTGACAACACTTTGTTTTTTGGTCTCAAAAAGGGATCCCTTCTCCATTTTGTTGTTGAGGAGGGGGCTCCTTCCTCTTTTCAAGTCCTTGTTGTTTCCATTTTGTCCCCTATAGATGTTGAGCTTCCCATTGATGATTTGGATTGTAGGGTTGAGGGTTTGAGTACTTTTTAGACTATTTTCCTTCATCTCCTATGGTTGCTTCAGGGGATCTTCATGCTTTGGAGGATGGTAGTGGGTTTGATCACTGCGAGGTTTCTAATGGTAGCTCCATTGCTACTTTGGAGGAAGGAAAAGCTTAATTTGATGTTCCTGACTCTATATTTTTTGATACTTTGGTTTGGCTTAAGAGATCCTTGGTTGGGAGATTTTATAGCCTTCATCCCAACATAGATGTTGTTAGAAGATGGATTTTTTAGATCTGGAAGTTCTACGATCAAATCAAGGTAACTTCCATGATAAATGGTTTCTTCATCTTTTTCTTTCCTTCCCAAGAAATTTGCTCTAAGGCCCTTCTTGATGGCCCTTGGTTTCCTGGTTAGAACAACCTTCTCCTTCAAAGGTGATCCCTGGTTTCAACCCAGTGACAAACACTCTTAAGTTTCATATTTGGGTTTGTTTGCCAGGGTTGCCTTTAGAGTATTGGCATGAAAATATTTTTTATGGGTATTGCTAGTTCTTTTGGGAATTTTTGTTCTATGAATATGATCACAAAATTGATGAAGCTATTATTGTTTGCTAAGTTTTGTGTGTTAGTGGAGAATAACCTTATTCTCCCTACTTAGATAACCTTATCTTCAAAATTTGGTAAGTGGGTGCAACAGATTGAATATGAAAATTCTCCCATTATTTTCCATTATTATAGTAAAGTAGGTCATGCCTCCTTTACTTGCCTAAGGAAAAAGAAACAACACTTTGTTTAGAAGGAAAATAAGAAGATGTTTGTTGTTATGAAAGATCGCACCACTCTCTTTCAGCAGCCTTAAGTAGAAGATGCTAATGGCCCCTCTGTTGAAACTCCTGGTTTGGTTGGTCCTATAAGTGTTCTTGTTTATTCTCCTTGCAAAAAAAATATACGAAAAGATTTGTGGAGAAGAACCCTTGCATAACGGTTCAGCAAAAATATTTTGAATAATTTTTTAAACCACCTTGAGTAGGGTGTGTAGTGTTTTTCTACATTTTGTTAGAGTTGTAGTGGTTTTATCTAGTTGTTATTTTGTGTTGTCTTGTTGTTCTTTGTTGGGTTTTTTGTTGTTTTGTTGAGTTGAATGATCTATCTTTTCATTTACAAAAGGGATCAGGGCCCTTTCAAAATCCCTTCTTATCTAATAAAAAACATATCCTAAATTTGATATGATTGAAACATGCACACCACCAAACATACATGAGGTATTAACCATTGTATCTTTATGGTCAACCTAGTGGTTATCAACTGATATAAAAACCCTATGATATCTACCAATATTTGACTATTTATCCTTATGATATGACACAATGACCATGAATTTAAAATAAACTCTAATGACACTGTTGGTTCTTTTTCCCACACAGTGATTGCAGTTCTCTAAGAGGTAGCCAACCTCTATTATGGATGACCGCAAAGACTAGGGGCCAACTAACAAGAGTCAGTTATAAACCGACCTCCCCTACACTTTTGGCTTTATAAGACCAAGGCAGGTAAACCTGATTGTGTTCATAAGAATACCATGCAATTGGTAAGAACACTTCCTATATACAAATTACAATCCCCATACACTCATAGGGATATTCATTATTCTTGGTATTGGCAGACCAAAGAATAATTGCAGGCCCCAGAGAAATGGAATCGACTAACACAAAAGGAATTACTTCCCGTAGGAAGACAAGGTTTTAAATGTGGCTGTATTCAGCATATGGATCATTACATTTAGAAATAAAGTCTCATGCCAAAGAGAAAGGTTGTAAACATTGCTCAGTGCCTCATCCATTGGGTGACGGAGTCATACAAAGTATAATTCTGATATTATGAACTTATCTTCATGTAGCCTTACTACCATGAGATATTTCAGTATATTAAGATAGTGCTTCTTAGCTAATCCTATGGGTATACAACCATGAACATGTAATTTAAACTTTCAAGCATTTGATTAACTCATTAAGTTAAAGCAAGAAAACAAATCACGCTTTCAATTAAAAATTGAAACTAAAAAAACAAACCCTTGATAAATCCATTCATAATCCATGGCACACACACAGGAGAGCAAACCATCTCAATTTTATAGATTTGTTTCGATATCAGTAATTAAAAGCATAGCATACTAACTTTATACAAATCCCCACCCGGGATGATATCTGAATAATGTTCACAACATTTTGACATTTTTAGCTAACTGTACATACTCAAAGTTTTTTGACCCAAATATCCTCCTTAAAAATGAGCCATGAAATCTCCTTTATACATCAGGAGAGCAACAAGCATTAGGCTACATTGTCAGTACAAAATTGAATTTCGACTCAAAGTGAAATTCAAATTCACATTCCATACCACTTGATAACATCATGTATGATCGAAGGAATCAAAAAATAGTTACATAATAACCAGTCAGAGAATAAAATTTCATGTAAAGCATGCGCACATCCACGTCTACATGATGAAACAACAGGAGAAAAACATGTCCAATGAACCCACCATCGGTAACCACTAAGAATGCACATAGCCCTAGTACAAGCGACTGCTTTGAGTCCACACTTGAGACAGTGACAGAACAACCTTCTCCTTACTAGCCAAGTTAGCACAACACCTAACAATAGGACCCGATACCAATGAAGTTATAGGTTCAATTTCTAGAACCTCCTCATCTACTCCCATGAGCTCAGTTAAAGTGGCCAAATAGCACCGGTAATCTGAATCGGTGTCAGATTCATGATCATCGGAATCAGATATGACAATAGGAGATGAGCAGCATGCTGGCTTCTTTCCAATATTTTTAGTAGCACCTTTGGGTGTTGTAGGAGTAGCAGGCTCAATAACGACTAGCAAGCTTTAGGCTCCTAACCTCACACTTCTACGTTTAGTTGATTTATCCATAGAGAAACCAAAGCCTGACGATATATTGGAGAAGAAACCTTCCTACACAAAAACAAAAGAAAATGCAATGCTAATTGCATGTAACTTAGTCAACACTTATAGAATGGCCGAGTGTGCAGGATATAATTGCTTGAAATCAATTCAAGCACTTGATCAATTAGTAACCAAGATAGCCATTAGTGTCCTTTGCAGGGTAGTATTGTTCGCACACTGGAGAAAATTTCAGGAGGAGATCCTCTGGAAAAGGAAAATCCGTGTCATTTATGACAGGACCAACAGCAAGGCCACATATGCCACACAAATGAATAGCACACCCCTCCGTGGAATTTGAACCACCAATTCGGAGCATGCCTGGCAAAATGGAGGGTTGAGACCAAGTCAATGAGTATTGACGATCCATCTCAATGCCTAGGAAGAGACATCCAATCAGAATCCTTGAAGCAGGAGGTCTAAACCACACAGTGAGGCCCACATAGCCCCATTGGCCAAAGAAAAAGGGCCACATGTCACACCCTCGCAGACCTCATAGTATCATTAATAACAGTCACTCTGATCATTCGAGGTGTGCGAGAAACCATAATTATCCTGGTTATTAATGACCATCACCAGTGAAGAAAAGGGCCACACGTCACCACCAATACCTCAGGAAAACCCACACATCAGTTGATGCTAGATGGCAACATCTCACAAACCTCGCACCACTTTGGTGACACCAGTAGGAAAACCTGTGAGGTCGGCGAGAGGCGGTCCAGATCATAACCTGCGATCGAACAATTAGCCACACCTCAGATAAAACATTCAGGTGGGACCGGCCAGTGAAAATCTCGGTGGTACGAAAATACAAGCTGTCTTGGCAAAAGGAACGGAATAAAGTGAAAGGGGCCGATAAAAGCATGACCCGAGAGGGATAAAACCTCAGTTAAGTGACTGGTTACCATCGGTAGTAAGTCACTGTTGAAATATAACAAGAGGGTTTTCAACAGTCGATAATAAAAATCACTATGGGTAACCATGAAATCCCAAAACCTAGCTCGTATCACTTCAAAATTTTGGAATTCCCATTAGTGGCTCCGACTAGGGATGTATGCCCCCTGTGGGCAAAGCAAGAATCCAGAATCTCTAGTTTCACAAACCAGATTACCGAATTGCACAAGCCTTCCAACAAATATATTACCTTGTTCTGTCAATTGGACCTGTGTTCACAAACTTGGTAGCCCCTAGGCCACCAAACAAGAGAAATCAGGGTCTGCCCCTATCGAAAACAAAATTTCCCATTTTCTGATGAAGAAATAGCTTGCAGTATTCACCATCTGATGTTTCGTAACTTAGGGGATAATCAATACATTTGAGAATACTATTGTGATTACCTATACTCTGCCCTTGTATTGATTTAGTTAATGCTTTGCCCCACCATTTTAAGAGCAACATATGACCATGATGATACTTTACCTTATCCTGCTTGTGGTCGTATTTCATAGGATGGTGGCTTAACTGTACCAGGAAATGGAAACTTTCATAACTTGCATGGTCTGTAACATCATCCATTCTAGTATCATCAATTTGCATATTGAACTGAAATATGTCATATAGAAAAGTATGGAGAGTATCCTTACTTTCATCACCTAACAAAGATGATACATAGCTCCAGGAATTTCCCTCCTAGAATTTTCTATTCATATTTGGTTGCCATTCTATGAAATTTGTCAATTGGGATTACACTAGGCTATTTCATAATTTAGCAGTATTGGCTACATCATTTTTCAAGGAATGCAAAAACACATTCATCTCCAACCACTCCATATACATCCTTTCCTGTATTTCTCCATCCATTTCTATATGAAAACATTCAGAGAAAAACATCAATTTCACCTTGATCAAAAAAGATAGAATAATATGTACTGGCTTCCTTTTACTCAACACTACCTATTGAATATGTTGATTTATAAGTGAGTATTTCAACACAATCTGAAAACCTTCTACTGACCACATCAATGTCGGAGGGCCGTAACACCTCCATCTCCACTTCACATAGATAATCAGGAAAATCCATAGTACCAATGTGTTCAATATTATAATGACTACCTCCAATTGTACCCTTCTGATCACATGCACCACTATCCATGGATTGCTCAACATTCATACAGCTTCCTTGTTCCACTGTTAATATATCTGGGGCACACTCTAGATAGACATCATCTGATAATTGTTCCTTTAATTGGGAACAAACTTGTGGCTCCTCACTCCCCCATAGCTCTGGTAAAAATAACATCTCTGCTATATTTTCAGCACTGCAGTCATTACCCTTAAAATCATAATCACTAGCTTGCAATAGAATCTCAGTGACATGAGAATCACAATTAGGATTAGGAAACACAATAGGTGCCTCATACGATCCTTCATCATTTTTCCCCTCAATTTCTCCAATATTCATGCCAAAATTTTGTAATAAATGTGCACTACCTGTATTTTGTGTAGATGCATTCCTGGTCGATTCTTCAATCTCTATCCATTGAATAATTTGATCCAAATCAGCAAGCTTCAATTCCTCTGGTAAAGAACTCAATCCTGGTTCATACAGTTCACAGAATAAATCAATGCATTCATATTCATTAGGCCTTTGATCTATAGGAATTTGTATTAAGATTCCCAAATATCTCAGGAAAAACTCACATGGTGATTCCTTATCTTGCCTCCTTATATCATACAACTCTGATACACAAGAAAATTGATCATCTTCACTCAAATTGGACTGGGTTTCAACGTGGGTCTTGTTATCATCAAATTGCATTGGTGAACTTATAACAGTTCTAGCAAGAATTTTATCATCAATTTTTTGAACAACCTGCTCTGACATTCTATTAACATTGGTTAGGCTAGGGTAATGAATCCTTGCAGTCAGACATCTCTTCATCATTAAATATTTCATATTATTTTCAATTTCCATAGCCAGTTGGTATGCTTGGTGCAGAGTAGTAGGCTCTTTGTCCCTTAGTAGAAAACTCATTTTCTTGTTGAAAGCACCAAGATACACAACCAAGCTTTCAGCCTCATTTGGTCTTATTACTCTAGGGATTTCCCTTAAATCTCTTGAAAACCTAAGATTAAAACACAAGACTAATTCCTCCTCTTGTATGTGAATTCCTATAAATCCTTTTGTTAATGTGTTGGGATTGATCCTTTCACCGAATTGTTCCATAAAAGTGATCACCAACTGATTCCATGAATTAACAGAAAAGGCAGGTAGATAAGAAAACCAATCCCTAGCATCACCTTTTAAGGATTGCACAAATAATTTCATGACAAAATCCCCATGACTGATTTCATAATCACCCATTGCGTCTACAAAATGTTGTAAATGCTTAGAAGTCAATTCTGCAACGTGCCCTGTGTATTAAGGAAAATACTTCCTAATCTTGTTAGGAATTGAATTAGGCTAATTACTGATACCATCAAACATGAAAGGCATATACCTTTGAGTTACAAAACTCCCTACAGGACTTAATATAGCTTGCTCTTCTGGCATATTTATGTTTGATCTTACACACGAGAGACTACTCACTAGCATACAATTATCAGGCAAATCACTTGTTAGCTCAACCAGGAGTTTATTAATGACTGACAAAAGTATTCCTTGCTTTCCAAGATTTTATGCAATATAAACATGTTTCACAAATCCTTTTACATTTTGTACTACTAGAAGTATGGTAAAATCAATCATTGTTCTGTTTTGTATGCTTGACATATAATTTGGAACCATTTTTATCCTTAATCAAAAACACCCATTATCATTAGAAATAGTGAACTTTTTTAGTCTTGATGAAATACCTGGTAGTTGTTTGCAGCATGTATCAACCTCTTTTCCAGATTGTAAATAGCACCAATCTGGAACTATTTCTTCAATTATTCAATAGTTCTTCAGACAAAGTTGCCACCTCATCAACAAAGGACAGTATTCTTAGAAAACTTTGACATTCTATTCTCTAAATCTTGCTATATTATGGGTTTCACTACCCATTACAGAGTCGCACTATACCATCAACACCATCTTTAACAATCATAATCCATCACTGGAGAAATTTGACACTTATCTTCAGGTCAAATAACGAGCTCTAGATAAGCACCTCCAACCCCTATGGTTCCTCTATCTTCCTTTTCTCTCTCCTTTTTTCTTTAAATTTCTCAAAAGTTCTCCCCAATAAAATCATCCTTCACTGAATAACTTCTAGAACTCTTGAATCCTTTTCTTACAAGAAACCATATATCATAAGATTATCAAGATTATGTTGAACTACCTCCTTCTGCTTAGGTTAAAAACATTCACTTTGTAAATTCAGAACAACATATCATGTAATATGACTCTATAACAACATCATCTACAACCAAAAGTTTTGAGTTCATCCACAGTAGAGTCACCATTTTGTTGGTGTTTTTTCCCGCACAACGATTGTAGTCCTCTAAGAGGTAGCCAACCTCTATTATGGATGACCGCAAAGACTAGGGGCCAACTAACAAGAGTCAGTTATAAACCAACCTCCCCTACACTTTTGGATTTGTAAGACCAAGGTGGGTAAACCTGATTGTGTTTATAAGAATACCTTGTAATTGGTAAGAACACTTCCTATATACAGATTACAATCCCCATACACTCATAGGGATATTCATTATTCTTGGTATTGGCAGACCAAAGAATAATTACAGGCCCCAGAGCAACGGAATCGACTAACACAAAAGGAATTACTTCCTATAGGAAGACAAGGTTTTAAATGTGGTTGTGTTCAGCATATAGATCATTAGGTTTTGAAATACAATCTCATGCCAAAGAGAAAGATTGTAAACACTACTCAGTGCCTCATCCATTAGGCGACGAAATCATACAAAGTATAATTCTGATATTATGAACTTATCTTCATGTAGCCTTAATACCATGAGATATTTCAGTATATTAAGATAGTGCTTCTTAGCTAATCTTGTGGGTATACAACCATAAACATGTAATTTAACCTTTCAAGCATCTGATTAACTCATTAAGTTAAAGTAAGAAAATAAATCACACTTTCAATTAAACATTGAAATTGAACAAACAAACCCTTGATAAATCCATTCATAATCCATGGCACACACATAGGAGAGAAAACCATCTCAATTTTATAGATTTGTTTCGATATCAGTAATTAAAAGCATAGCATACTAACTTTATACAAATCCCCACCCAAGATGATATTTGAATAATGTTCACAACATTTTGACATTTTTAGCTAACTGTACAGACTCAAATTTTTTTGACCCAGAAGTCCTCCTTACAAATGAGCCATGAAATCTCCTTTATACATCAGGAGAGCAACAAGCATTAGGCTACATTGTCAGTACAAAATTGAATTTCAACTCAAAGTGAAATTCAAATTCACATTCCATACCACTTGACAACATCATGTATGATTGAAGGAATCAAAAAATGGCTACATAATAACCAGTCAAAGAACAAAATTTCGTGCAAAGCACGTGCACGTCCACGTCCACATGATGAAACAGTAGGAGAAAAACATGTCCAATGAACCCACCACCGGTAACTATTAAGAATGCACATGACCCTAGTACAGGGGATCGCTTCAAGTCCACGCCTGAGATAGCGACGAAACAACCTTCTCCTTACTAGCCAAGTCAGCACAACACCTAACAACAGGACCCGTTACCAATGTAGTTATAGGTTCAATTTCTAGAACCTCCTCATCTACTCCCATGAGCTCAGTTAAAGTGGCCAAATAGCACCGATAATCTAAATCAGTGTTAGATTCGTGATCATCGGAATCAGATATGACAATAGGAGACGAGCAGCATGCTGGCTTCTTTCCAGTATTTTTAGTAGCACCTCTGGGCGTTGTAGGGCTAGCAAGCTCAATCACGACTAGCAAGCTTTGGGCTCCCAACCTCGCACTTCTACGTTTAGCTGATTTATCCATAGAGAAACCAAAGCCCGATGATATATTGGAGAAGAAACCTTCCTGCACAAAAACAAAAGAAAATGCAATGCTAATTGCATGTAACTTAGTTAGCATTTATAGAATGGCCTAGTGTGCAGGATATAATTGCTTGAAAGCTATTCGAGCACTTGATCAATTAGTAACGAAGATAGCCATGAGTGCCCTTTGCAGGGTAGTACTGTTCGCATGCTAGAGAAAATTTTAGGAGGAGATCCTCTAGAAAAGGAAAATCCATGTCATTTATGACAAGAGCAACATCAAGGCCGCATATGCCACACAGACGAATAGCACACCCCTCCATGGAATTTGAACCACTGATTCAGAGCACACCTGGAAAAATGAAGGGTTGAGACCAAGTCAATGAGTATTGGTGATCCATCTCAGTGCCTAGGAAGAGACATCCAATCATAATCCTTAGAGATATGAGGTCTGAACCACATAGTGGGGCCCGCATAGCCCCATTGGCCAAAGAAAAAGGGCCACACGTCACACCCTCATAGACCTCACAATATCATTAATAACAGTCACTCTGATCGTGCGAGGTGTGCGAGAAACCATAATTATTCTGATTATTAATGACCGTCGCTAGTGAAGAAAAGGGCCACATGTCACCTCCAATACCTCGGGAAAACCCACACATCAATTGATGCCAGATGGCAACATCTCGCAAACCTAGAGGAAGTTTCAATTCACTAAACAAGCGTACTAAATTTTTTTTTTAAAAGAAGTGAATTAAACCCACATGTTCAACTAAATTGACAACATCCCCTAGGGTTACATAACTGAGATTACTTAAAACCCCATTAACATACATCATCTAAACTACATTGAAAGTAAATAACACAAGTAATTACATTCAACATCATAGAAAGAAACGAGATATGATAAAGCATTCATTTACATAAATCAATTACAAAGGATCTATTACAATCCTCATTCCCGGAATGAGTACAAATACATAAGTCTGATTATTACAAAGCCCACCTCATACACAAGAGGGGTAAAACAATATCATTACATTATGAGATACAAAGTACAAGAATCCAAAAGTAAGAAATGCGAGATGTCCATCAAGAAGTCTTGCCACCAAGTACTGAAGATCAAGGGGACCCAACGGTTATGGTGCATGTTCCACCCAACCATGTGGTACCTGAAGGACCACCCCCCATGCTAGGAGATAGTAACCAAGTAACATGGACGAGAAACCTACCACCTCAAACCAAAGGCAGACTCATGCTGATACAAACTGACTCAACCACACATATGCACAATAAAGTCAAAACTCTAATCATGGTTACATTGCTTCTAGACATAATATAATCAAGTGTGCTAAAGAAAACATACGCACAACAAAAACACACGGTGTTATCCTAGACAGAGTGTCATCGCAAGGTTTGTCATGAGATATCCTCTGGGCATTATTCATAGGCTCCGGAAATCCTGGTGGCCTCAATCGAATCCCAACACTCATACCAACTCAAGTGGAATCAACTACCTCTCATAAGGATGAGATAGTGATCTTGCCATTCCAGGCCTTCTCACCCACCCCAAGTCTAAACAAACCATTGTGCCTGTGAGTGAGGTTAACTTATCTTGGTTAATGTGAACTACATCCTAATATGCTAAGTATATTTACTTTAGTTCTCAGTTGTTAAAATCACTTCTGAAGGTTACCTGGTTTACCTCTTTGGTCTCCGGCCCCTAACAAAAGCCACTCTTCTAATTGGATAACACACTACAAAAACTAACTCCAAGGGTTACTAAATTGCTACAAAATTGAACCAATATACTCTCTCCAATCCTAGGAGGCAAACACAAAGAAGTCCACTCCAATACTAGGAAGAACTAGATACTTGTAACACTACCCAAGGGAAATCAAAACAATATTTTAACAAGGGAATGACCCACGCTTAACTGGAAGACTTTACAACCCAACTACTCAACAATCATTCACGAAAAAACTCATTAAAAGAAACATCAATGAACTCATGCATTGGCAATGAAAATACTACATTTGGTTATTCTAAAACCATGTTCCTAATCTAATGTTTCTCACAAGAGAGGAACTATTCCATTCTATACTTTATATTGAACAATAATTCTTCATCAAAACTTAAACTTTTAAACTGAATCAAATCATGAGAGTGATAAATTTAACTATAACTAGTTGTTTAGTTGGAGGATGCTTCTATGTTTAACAAGATATTTAACTATATTCTCCACAACGAAACCTCATGCATAAAACTAATATTCGTTATAAAAAGAAATATCTCCCTTCTCATTTGATTCAATAAATCAACTATATAAAAAAAATCATTCTAATAAGGTTAACTAATTTAATATATAACATTAATTATATTCATAAAAATATACCTATATATTATATATCATATATATTTAAATATATAATATAAAAAGAATATATATATAATATATATGAATAAATTAAATATCATATAAATAAATAAAAAGTTAAACCAAATTACAATTAAAATTGAAAATAAATTAAATAAACTAAAAATTAAAAATTAAAAAAAAACGAAATTAAAAAAAATCATAAGTAAAAATTTTCATGAAACAAAACTTTTAAACAAACCAAAAATAATAAAAAAATATAACAAAGGCGGATGTGACAATGTACCCCGTGCCCTATCGCAGTCCGCAGTACCATCACTAACGGCGTACCCTGCGCCGGCTATACATACGTACAACGGCCCGGTCAATGGGGGCCACAGTCCTCATTGGACAGTGCGTCCCCCATATGAGTGGCGCACTGCCCAGTTGGTACTGCGTACCCACTGTGCAAAAGAAAAGTGGGGGGGCTGAACCCCCCCACAAACATCAATTTTATTTTTTTTAAAAATAAAAATTTTCCCAAACAAACATTCGTATGATACGTACGTAGGGTACGAACGTAGACAGGCCCGTATGGCGGCCGAAATAACATTACACAGAAACTACATAAAAAGATTTATATATATGTTTATATAAATTATATATATCATATTCAGAATATGGTATATATAATGTATATGAACATATATATAATTTTTTTCTAGAATTTCCTCTTCTAGAGAAATTGAAGAAAATAAGTTAACAACCATAAAATAAATTTTGCAAACATTGAAACCTTTCAAACAAAGGTTAAATTCTGAATAGCAAATGAAACCATTCCCTTTTCTTGGTGTTTTCAAATAATTTTAACACAAGAAGATTAATACATTGATCTACGGTTTTTCCACAAATTTTCTAAAAGGGTTTGCATTTTAACTCACATAAATCTGAATATCAAAATATTGAAGTTTAACCTAGGGTTTCAAGAAAAATCCCCCATTTACAAATTTCATATCATTTAAACAAAATAGGTTAAACTAGAACAATAAAACAAGGAAATAAAAGAAAACCTGGTTATTTGCAGCCACCAAGCTCCTTGATGCAGAATTTCCTTTGAACCCTTCACAATTTCTTTTCCCAAATGCAAAGAATTTCCAGCAAGCTTCTATCCAATAGCTCCACCTTCTTCACAGAATTTTTCTCCCCTTTCAATTTAATTCCTCAACCAGAAAATAATTCCCTAAACTTTCATCAAAATCTCTCCAACAAATTTCATGCCTGTCAAAAAATGAAGGAAGAAGAATCCCCAAATTTTTCTGCCCTAAACTTATAAAACAACATTTCCTCAAAATTTCCAAAATAACCTAATGTAACCCTAATTCACTTTCAAATGCAAGAATTGAATTTACAAGTTAATTTCATTTTCTCTTTTATTTGAAAAGGCCCTAATTTGACTTTAAAGTAAAATTTCAATTTCTCAAATTCCCTTTTTGATTTAAATTAATTTAACAATCAAATACACTTACTTAATTATTATTAAATTATCTAATAACTAAATCCAATCCCTTGAGATTTAAATTTAATCAAATAAATAATTTAACTTTAATTAACTTACTTACCATTATTTATTAATTAAATTTAATCCCTTGGGATTTAAATTTAATAAATTAAATAATTCAACTTTAATAAGCCCACTTACAATTATTTACTAACTAAATTTAATCCCTTGAGATTTAAATTTAATTAAATAAATAATTTAAGTTTAATTTCAAAAAAAATCATTTTAAATATAACCAAGAGCATAACATTAATATAATATAAAATAAACATTTCTTCCAGCCAATGCAATTTTCAAAAGAACTATTTAAAGGGTTCACACATTTCGAAACATTACTTAACATCCAAAAAGATACAACATGACTCAATCATCAAAACTGATGACACACTAAGGCTAGGGTGTAGACCTGACACATGTTACCAAGCTACTATCTCCCATTCAACTTAATCGTTGGATCGACACGCTCAAACCTGTGAAACCAGGTGGAGTCGATGTCATGTACCTGCAACCTGTAATCAAATAATCAACATGGTATATGCAATATATAATTCACACCGTGAAGAAGAAATCTCGGATTCGCAGGGCGCTCGCAAGCGAGTGATGCGAACCTGTCTCCTTCACCAATACACTCATCAAAGACTGACACTAACGTCATAACAATATTCTCATAAATAATCACATGATAATTCTACTGTCATCATTAATTCATCAAAGCATGTAAAATAAATCAGATAATCACATTACATAGTAATAGTTGTCGCTCAAGAGTAGCGATCAAAACATCATAATAAAAACGTGTCCAGTATCAAAGTAGCTGCAATCCAAGCAAAGTATAAAACAACATGAAACGAGAAGCAAAACGGAGGGGTATTACACCACACGTCACACCCTCATAGACCTCGCAATATCATTAATAACAGTCACTCTGATCGTGCGAGGTGTGCTAGAAACCATAATTATTCTGATTATTAATGACCGTCGCTAGTGAAGAAAAGGGCCACATGTCACCTCCAATACCTCGGGAAAACCCACACATCAATTGATGCCAGATGGCAACATCTTGCAAACCTCGCACCACTTTGGTGACGCCAATAGGAAAACCTGCGAGGTCAGCGAGAAGCGGTCCAGATCATAACCTACGATCGGATGGTTAGCCACACCTTAGATAAAATATTCAGGTGGGACCGGCCAGTGAAACTCTCAGTGGTACAAAAATACAAGTTGTCTTGGCAAAAGGACCGGAAGAAAGTGAAAGGGTCCGGTAAAAGCATGACCCGAGAGGGATAAAACCTCACTTAATTGACTGGTTACCATCGGTAGTAAGTCACTATTGAAACATAACAAGAGGGTTTTCAACAGTCGATAATTAAAATCACTATGGGTAACTTTGAAACCCCAAAACCCAGCTCGCATCACTTCATAATTTTGGAATTCCCATCAAACACCACCTAGAAAAGGTGGCCATCTTGACCACAAGAGAAACATAATCCCGTAATTCATGATTTTGGGAACTATAATTATCTCAAATACTAAGAATTAGAGAAATTAGATTTGGGTTTACCACCAGTAGGGTAGGAAAAGTGATCCTAGATCTAACTAGATTTGTGCATTTATGTGTTGTAAAGAAGATAAATTTGATGTGTCTTATAACAAGCCTATTTGGCATAATCCCTAGATTTGAAAATATAATTTATCACACAGAAAAAATAATATCTCTAGGAACAATTACAGATCTAAGAAAGTAATACAAAGAGGAACTTATTATGAAAAATGGAGCTTGAATTGGGTGGATAGGGGCATGGGAACTCTAGAGCTGAGATACTTCCATTTCAAGATTTGAAAACTTTGAAATGTAGGTTGCATTTTTCTATGTGTTTCCTATAATTATCTACTAATGAAACTTCTAGATTTTTCCTGCACACATGAAAAAAGGGGGAAAGGTTGTGTTGTATTGAAGCTTGCCTAAGTCAAACCCTATTTGGTGTTCCCACCTCCATGTACAAAAAGATGATGATTAAGAGGGCATTCCCTAGGTTGGATAGAGGCCAAAACAATAATAATTGACTAAAATGATAAATGGATAATGTTACCTTAGGCATGAAACCCTTGTTGAAGTAATGTTCACACCATAATTTTCCATGAAAATTGATAAATGGATGTCTTAATTGCTTCATAGAATTGCAAGGGGTTAGTTCGCAAAACACAATAGATTGTTGTAGCTAGCATGTGGAGGATAACTCATACATCTTCATGAAAGTGGCATGATTGTTCATAATAGCTTCTTGCACATAATTTATTCCTTCTTCCTAATGACTTGAAAGTATGATCTTAATTGATAAAATAATTCTAATAATGCTACTAATTTTGCTCTCGAATTTCCTTGATTGCTTTTTTAGGATCCTCAATTGCTCAATAGATTCTCTTGGATTTCAAATGGTTAAAAGGACTTGTATTTATATAAATTTCTTTAATTTTCACTAAATTAATTATTGATAGCTGAAAATTGAATTCAAATTTCTAAATGTTAAAATGTTAGCATTGAAATATTTAATTTGGAACCAAAATAGGCTAGATAGGGGTGCTAGTGCCCTAGCCCAAACCTATTTTGGAACTTTTAGTGTCAATAAACGAATAGTAAATATTAATTCCCAATTTACTTGCATGATTTTTTGAAGATGATCATAAAACAAGAAATTTAAGAGCACAATTGGATTCAAGCACATGTAGGGGGAGCTAAACATAGTAAAAAATTATCAAGGGTGACAATTTAGGATGTTATATTTAGCCGCTACATTAGTGAGAGTATGAATGTATGCTCATGCTCATGCACTAAAGAAAGAATAAGTTAAGAAGGGTTCATTTATCCTAACATTGAAGAGATAGGATGATATTGAATCTAGGGGGTGTACTAGTCCCCAAGCTCATGATCATATGACACAGGAATGTAAAGACAAAGGAACACATACATGAGGTGCAATATAGCATGAAAAACATGAAGCATACACAATGAAGACAATGAAGACACAAATAAAGCACAATGAAGAAACGAAGTAAACATAAGACAATATGAAAGTAATCAAATAAAAGAAACAAGATAAACACATCAAAAACACAATATACAAGAGGTTAGTACTAAAAGGATTCAAGTGAGTAAGGTACAAAGACCTCATTCTGATATTTATCTCAAATACTAAATGTCATCCATCGAATATAATTTTCTCATAAGGACCAACAAGCTATGTTACGCTAGGTCACTTATGAGCTACATAGATCCATTGTCTAACAAGTTGTGTTATGCTAGGTGGCCGTGTAAAAATTCTTTAGTTCATAGACCATCAAGCTCCGTTGTGCTAAATTTAGAGAATATTTTTCCAATCACGCTTTACGGAGCACATAAAATTTTAATGTCACAAGGGATGAATAAATGCTTAATTGTTGGACTAATCAATAGCAGCTCCCTTTGGATTCATGGTGTGGACTAACCACCTCTCATGGATTCATTTATCTCTGGATTTTGTATCATGCATTAACAAGTTGATCTTTTGGTGCAACAAAATATATATTTCAACAAATTGTATCAAATTTGTGGTCGTGGGTTTGAATCCCCTTGAGCAGCATTGAGGAGGGATGCATCTAGAGAAGGGGTTGGAGCAGTATTGATACATGACACACATTTGATAGCATTCAAGAGTCGCAAACTTAGAGAAGTAGAAAGAGGGTTCTCAATCTATGATAACGAGATGTTAGGCATTATGCATGAACTAGTCAAGTTTAGATTATATCTAGTGGGTGAAAAAATTGTGGTGAAAAAGGACCATATAAGCTTGAATTACTTTCTCAATCAAAAAAGTTTGAATTAAAGAAAATATATATGGGTGAGTAAATTTTAGGCCTATGACTTTGACTTTAAATATCAACTAAAGGAAATAAGAATATAGTAGCAAATTTCTTGGCAATAAATCCCACTCCATGCTTTGTGTATGATATTTCAATAAATTGGAAAGCTAATAGTTTAGTAGAATATTCTAAGAATTCATTTTATATTGATATCATGGAAGTCATGTTGCAAAATTATTGATAATGAGTAGCAAATGAGCTTATATTCCATATGGATAGAGTTTATCTTATCCCTGAGTCAAAAATGAAAGATAAAATTTTGAGGGTAGTTCATGATACCCCCTTGGCAAGCCACTTGGGGTATTTCAAGACTTACAAACATATTAGGAAAATAAATTCTTTGAAAAAGACTCAAATATTATTTCCTTGAGCATATTAGATAATGTATGACTTTTTCAGCAAAATAAGACTAAGCAATATTTTTCAATGGGTTTATTGTAGCCTCTACATATTGTAGATTGGAAATGGGAGAGAATCTCTATGGATTCCAAAGGTACATGGTAAGGATTGTATTTTTTGTGGTAAAGAGACTCATGAATTATTCTCATTTCATAGATACCTCTTCTAGGCATAAGGTGGCCCAAGTAAGTGAATTATTCTTCAAAGAAGTTCTTAGACTCCATGGATTACTTTGAATGATATAAGTGACAAAGATATAAATTTACCTAGTATTTTCTAGTAGGATCTATTCAAATTAATAGGATTTGAGCTTACTGCCAATACTTGTTCACACTATTTGATAGGTGGATAAAAATTACAAACATTTATAGATTGAGAGCTACTTAATACAATGTGTAGTAGGAAAGCATAAGGCTTTGATCAAATGGATCTATTTGAGAGAGAATTTCTACAACACCACACGTCACATGTCCATAGGATCAACTCCATTTATGGTATTATATGGACAAGAGGATTTAACCTTTGTTGATTTAGTAATTTTTTAAAGTGTAAGAGCCAAAGACTTGGTTAAGAAAAAGATAAAATATTTTGAAAGGAATCTAAGGTATTTTGAAAAATCTCAAGGATAATCTCGATCATGATCAAAATCAATACAAAATATATGCATATTAACATTATAGAGAAAAAAATCGAGGTTAAAGGTATGATTTTTTAAATAGTGCATCCTTACAAGTAGTTCTCTCTTAATAGGAGTGGAGCATAAAATATTCAACCTCATTTTTATGGACCATAGAAGATTAAGTAGAGGATTGGGGAGGTCAAACTACCATAACATAGTAGAATCCATACCATGTTTCATGTGCCATACCTGAAGCAAGCACTTGGGTAACAAATTGTGCCATCATCTAAACTATCTCCCTTCAATGATGAAGGGAAGTCGGTATTATTTCTTGAAGAGATCATTGACACTAAGAAATAAACATTAAGAAATAGAAGCATAAAAGAATATTTGGTCCATCAGAGGGATCTTCTGGTAGAAGGTGCAACTTCAAGAGAAGAGAAAATTTTAGAGCATTTAAATTTGTAATTACTTGTGGGAAATCAATTTTGGGAATGGAGAACTATTAGGTCCCATTTCCAAGCATAAGTTATAAGGATACTCTTAGCCTATTTTTTAATATTTTGTATGCTAATAAGGTGGTGCAAAAAAAAAGTTAACTTAAGTTTTTCATAAAATAAGCAACATTTACAAGGTGTTGTACCCTTCACACAGAAATCCCAAAGGGTCAAAAGGAAGCTAGTTCACATCAAAACATGAACTAGAAGAAAAATAAATAGAAATAATTGACCAACAGTTGTAGAACAACAAACAAGGATTAGACAACCCCAGTACTAGAGGGGACTAATCTGACTCCTTAAACCCGAGGCTGTAAAGAAGCAACAGATTTGGGGAGTCCCTTCTTCTTCCTCAACACAACCGAGCAGGAAGACTCAGAATCAAAATCCACCGAGTGAGGCGAGGGGAGCGGATCCACAATAGCCACCCTGGGCGAGGAGCCACCATGCAACAAGGGAGTTGGCAACGAAGAAAGGATATAGGAGCGAACAAAGGACTAGCAGAGTCATTCGACAAGAGATGGGTAGGTTCTAATGGAACAACAACATAAAATCAAGGCAAGAAAGGTTTCGTGAAAGGGATAGCCAGAAGAGGAGCTTGGAAAGGCTCTGACTCCTTGAGAGAAATAGTCACAGGAGGGTCACTCTCCTTAGAGGATTCATCTAAAGAGGGAGATACAACCATGAGATGGACTGAGAGAGCATTTTTCCACCAAGTAGCAACACCCTTGCGACAAGCAAGAGGGAAACCAGAGGCAAGGTGACCAACAGAGAAACATCTCTTGCACCGAAAAGAGAGCCCCTCATAGTCCAAAAGCTACTTCCAAGGTTTGTCTTCCACCATCAAGATCACATCACCATGGAGAGGTTTGGAGATGTCCAAATCAATTAAAATACGAGCCACCGTAGTATGCCCAAGATCTTGAGATGTAGAATCTACCTTGACAAAGCTACCAATGGCATTTCCAATAGCTTCAAAACAAGAATCCTCCCAAAACTAGAGAGGGAGATTCGATAGTCGAACCCAAATTGGTTTGATATTCAGAGGTTCTGTAAGAGGATTGAAAGAGCGAGACCAAGGCCAAATGAACAACGAATGAACACCCCACATCCACACCCTATCCAACACTATGTCACAATCCTCAGAGGAAGAAAAGGTTGCAAAGAAAAACCTCTAGCACTGGGATAGAGGTCAATCTGTCTAGAAACAATAGGCTTCCAGGAACTAGAAACTCACTCATGGAAATCAAGAAGGGAGGGTCACAAGCCGTTAAACCTACAAACCACACCCTAACACACATGGAAATCCTCATTCTCAACAACCTCAAGCCCACATATCACAATAGGGGAGGCTCGAGCATAAGGCAAAGGTCGAAACCTAGCTGAAGTAGGGCGAATCTGGGCACGAGAAAAATAAAAAAAAAATTCATTTGTAGTCAGAAGCAATAGGAGGAGGGCCCCCAACCACACAATCATGCACAACACCCACAAAGGAAGTGAAAGGAGGAAAGGTAGAGCCCCCACCCACAGTAGCTCGCACCTCACTATCCATGGGAAGCCCTTCCAACAGAGGAGGCACGTTGTCACTGCACAAAGGAAGCCCTTGTTCCACATAGAGAGAAGCCCAATGCATGCCCAAACCAAGCACCTGCAAAATATCATGAGGAGCAGGGGGAGCCCCAGCCCCCAGAGTAGAGGGACCCCTACAAGCCACCCGACAACCCGCACCCAAACCTTGTGCCTCCTCATCATTCAATTCTTCTAACCTCCCACCTAGTGTCGCACCAACGGTCTTCTTCTTCGCCATAATTTTTGACACAAAGCGACAACATTTAACTTAAGTTGTACAAAAAGTAACTTCATAATATATTCATAAAAGGTAACTAATATTTTATTATTTAAAGTTGTTCTACAAAGGGGGGCAAAAAGTTTCTCTAGGAATGGAGTACAAATATAATGATAATTAAAAAGAAATTTCTAAACATTTTTCAAAACTAAAGTATTAGAGGGAAAAGAAGATAAATAAAATAAGATTATAATTCCCTCAAGTTCCTATATAAAAAAGAGTTAAAACATTGAAGAGAGTTATTATTTTTATAATATCAAACACTATTACTCTTGAGGTCAAATGTATATTTATCTTTCTATTTAAGTACAAAAATTCTTTTGAAAAATGGCTTCAAGGATGAAATCTCTCATATTCATGCGAGTAATTTCATTTAGGGATTAATAGTGCACTAAACAATAAAAAATATTTTTCAATTTCAATTGATTTGGAGTGATGTGTGATTTTAGATTTTTGTTAGTTTCCAAATATGTCTTGTGTGAAGTTTTAGTGTTAGTATTTTAAGAGTATTAAATATTATGTTTGCATAAAAAATCTTATATCCTTACTTAAATACTAGTTGTACCATTTTTAGGTTCAATTGTAGTCATTTATTACTTAATTTAATTAAGACTAAGGTTGTTGCACCACTTTATTCTCTATATTATTCTAGTTATAACTTTCTTTTAAGTCCATATTTTCTTTATTATGAAACGTCATGTTTTATGTAGATGGATGGAAATTCAAATATAAGATGAAATATTATGATTTTGTAGAAGAAGGGGTATGATCACAACATTTGTAGTTGTTATTAAATATTATTATAGTATGCCATTTTCTCTTAAGTGCAGCCGCATAAATTAGGGTATGATGCATATCCTTATGTCTTATATTTATATCATTTCTTACTAAATATATTTCAAATGTTTGTTAATAATTACAAAGATATCTCTACACTTAATATTCAATATTTTAATGCATTAAACCAATAATTTAATTATTTTTTTTTTTGTGTTTTACTACTAAAAATATTATAAGATTTAAATTTAATTTCAATATTATAATTTTAGATTGTCAGTATTGATTTTATCAATTATTTTATTGCGATTATTAATCATGAGAATTTCAATGTTTATGATAGATGATTATAGAAATGGAAATAGAAATAGAAATTGATGATTATTGAAATTTAAATTTAAATGCAAATGAAATGATTTTGAATTCATTATTATGAAATTCAGGAATTGTCATTGTTGATGAGAAATTGAGTGCAAGGTGAACGTGAGTGAAGACGAGAACATTGATTAGGTAGAATCGTTTTAGCCATTAGACATTTATGAGGATGATGGAATCGCTTGTAAATTTAAATAAGTTAAATTGATTTCTCAAATATGTGAAAAGAATTATGTTGCTTTAAATGACGATTTGATTATTTTGTGAGGAAATTAAATTTTTTTCGAATAATTGAATTCCTTGTGTCAATATTGTACTATTATTTAAAAATAATGATGTTTTTATTTCAAATTAATGGAATAGAGTTTTAATTGTGAAAAATTATTAAAATATAAAATAGTGTTATTTGATGTAATTATATTTTTCTCATTTGCTAAATAAGAAAAATAAATATAAATGTTTAAATAATCAAATATCAAAACTGATTTATTGAAAAAATAAATTTTCAAGTTTGGAACTGAATTCAAACAGCAATTATCAAATTGAAGAAAATATTTTTCAATTAATTGAAGGCAATCAAAATTTAGAACTTGGAGTTGAAAATTTAAATCGGAGATCAAAGCTAAAAAAGTGGATCTTGCTTTGTGAATAATTCCACCAATTGCATGAGAAAAAAAGAGGCAAAGAAATAAATAAGAATGGTAAGAAAGAGAAAAAGACACAAATCCATTTTTGGTTTTTTTTTTCTAAAACGCAGTATTATTAGTTTTGATAGAGAATTCATTTGATTTTGGAAGGCAGAGGGAGTGAGTTTCCTTTTTGAATTTTATGATTGCTCACACATTCCACGCATGGCCAGAAGGAGGAGAGTTTTGTTCAAATTTTGATGTATTAACCTTCACCCACAGATACTCCATGATGTGCGTCCAAGAGGGAGGCTCCACATTCCCATTCACCCACTAATCTTTCCCACGCAGCCAGAGCAGAGGAGGAATTGCTCTCCTCATTCCCTTCACACGCAGGCAGCAGGGGCTGGCTTAACCAGCACACTCTAAGCGCTGACCTGCTTAGATGGCTGGTGTGGGCCCCTCTAACCTTTCTGTTCCCGTTCCGTTTTCTGTTGCGTTCATTTAACTCTTAATAGTTACAATCATTGCCACGGTTAAATTTGAATTCACTTTTAAATCTCTCCCGCCCAATCCATTAAAAAGCAGCAATAAGCGGTTAAATACTTTTGCCCACGCATTTCTATTTCAAATTTCAATATAGCTTTTCTTCCTGTCCTGGCATTTTGCTATGCATATGAAGCGGGGATAATAGATTAGAATTTGGCATACAGTTATAGAAAGATGGCATTGTTCGTAATTGCTTGCCAGGATATCAGAATTGAAACAATTTCAGATGGGATTATTGATTTGTTGAGAAAGGAAGGAGGTTTTACATTTGAACGAGTGATAGAGGCTCAATTCTAAAGGTAACGCAATCTCTTGCATTGTCTATGACTGACTCTCTATTGAAGTGGGTGTCTGATATTGCAAACAAGTTTACTTTCCTTCGGCATTTTTCTGAATGCAGTCATGTGTAGTTTATTCAATCTATAGTCATTTATGCGTAGGAATGGATAAGCTTGTCTTAATACCACTATTAACAGATTATGTTAGATTTATTTTTAATAATTCTAAGAGATTTTTTTTCCGATTGAGAGGATAAACATCCCATAAAATTTTCAGCCTCCTTAATATAGTACTAAGAATGTAGAATTTTCTAATTGTTAAGATATATTTGTAGCTTATAAAAGAAATTTCCTTTTGTTATAAAAACTGATTTTTTGGGTGTTTAGGATAATTTTGTAGGTCTTGTTGTAAGTGAAACAATAACGTATGTTAGCAGCTCTTGATGGAATTGAACATAGATTTTTCTGCTTTGTGCCTTAAATATATTTTAGGGATACTTGTTTACTTGCTGCAGCTTATAAAATTGGTTTTATAATAAAATATATAATTTATAAATTAATAAAATAGATTGTTTTAATTAAGATATTTCTTGCAATTAAACTGTTATAATACAATTTGTAATTTATATTAAAAAAATTAATTACAATTTTTTTTTTCAACTTATAAAATAGTTTTTTTATATAATATATATGTTTTAGCTTATAAAAGTAAGCTCTTTCTTTTAGTGTCCCTTTATTTCTTAAGAATATAACACCAACCTCCCTTAACATTAGCATTACGGATTTCAGGTTTTAATATTTTTTTTGAGACCAACCTCTTTCATTATGGTATTCAAGATTGAGAGTTTTTGAATAAATCAAATATAAATAAGGGATTTTTATACAAATAAAAATGGTTGTATTTATTAATTGATTAATTTTTATTTGATAATAATATTAAGTTTGATTCATTGTTTTTTTTTTCAAATTAGAAAAATATTTGAATTATTTAGACTATTGATGTTTTTTTAATACTTTTTTATAAATTAAATTTTCATATATCTCAATTCCAAAAATAAAAAAATTATGTGATTGATAAATCTTCTAATAATTATTGAGAAAAATTAATGATTAAATTCATCTTGAGATTTTCTCACTCATTGATTTCAATGATGATCCATAACCTACTAAATAGAATATCTATAATTACTTTATGAAAATCTATGTTCTTAATCAAATAATAATATATGAATTTATCTTTTATCCTTTGTCTCAATTAGATAAAAAAAAATTGTTCAAATAGAACTTCAAGTTTACTATTTTTATTATGTTTATATATTATTTGTAAAAATGTTGAGAATCTAAGAAATTTTTATTTAATAATTTAAAAAGAAATTATTGCTAAATAATTCCTACAAAATTATATCATTCATCCATAAAAGTTGTATAAAATTGTTTGTTTATTGAAAATCAACAAAATCCTTAAGCTTTTGAGTCTCAACGTTGCAACCTTGTCTTTCCTTTAAAAATATAACTATTTCTTGCTTAAGAACCATTAATTTTTCTATTTTTTCTACTTAAAAAACTAAAATATTTAGAAAATTGTTAATTTTATTATGTTTCTAATTTTCTTAAGTAGAGCTTAAAAAATTAGCAAATCTTTTCATTACCATTTTATTATGGTGTTTGTATTTTTCTTTTAGTCATTTTCTAAGTAACATCCAAATCTTTCTCCTTGGCCATGATTGGCTTTCTTTAAATTGTTAATGTTCAACATCATTCATCATGGATTGTACTTTCTCCCCTAATATCCTCTAGATAAGTATATGCTTGTTATCTTTTACACTAACGTTCTTATTTTCATAATTTATGAACATGTGTATGCTTAGGTAATTGAGAGTTGAAAATAATTTAGTTTAAAAATAATTCTTTCAAAAAAAATTACGGAGTTGATTAGTTCAAAAATAAAATATTATAATAAGATATTTCAATAATATTGAAGTTTTTGGGAAACAAATATTGTCATTTATTAGCATATGTTTTCTTAACTTTTAATATTGACTCCCACTTAATAATATTGGTGTTTACTAAAAGAAAAATATGAAGCAGAGAATGCGAGAGATTTGATAGTAATAATATGTCTTTCACAACTATGCCAACCAAACATACCATCCTTTCCATAGCCTTCAAATCCATATGAATCTTTGTTGCAACTATTGATTAACCAATTCAATACCTTTTATTAGGCCACATGGATACTAGGAAACTTATTTAATGAATTGGAAATGGTTGAGATACAATTCATGGATTTACTCATTCTAATAGGATAGTAGGCCCTCTTCTTCCCCTATTTTTCCTAGATGGAAACAATCTATAAGACCAAGGTGTTGGCACACATATTTGGAAAACAATAAATTGTATAGATCGGATCAACACAAAGCAAGCCCTTGGGTTGAAGGCTAGTTTGTATTATTTTAAGTGGGTGATTTATTGTGGTCATAAAAAGGAAGAAAATAACATTGTACATGATTTCATAGAGGGTTTGCTTGACAAACATATAGATCAAGGGATACTTGTCATGGTGTCAATAGATAGCAATGCTTAATCATCTTTTAACTTGGGTATGTTTGTCATGCATTGTGGATGGAATTCTACATTAGAGAGCCTCAGCTCAAGGTTACCAATCCTAACTATTTCTCAATGGAGTGATAAATTTTTTAATTAAATAAGTATATTGAAGAGGCGCGGATAAAAGAAAGATAGCGATCTCATTTTTGGTGGAAGTGTCGGGCTTAGAAAAATCTTGAACAAAATGGGTTACTTGTTATGGTTTAGCATCTTGTTCCTAAATGGGTACTTATTATAAATGTATTTATTTTATCCTAGAACAAGTACATATTTTAGCATGGGTACACATTTCTTAAAGCTATTAATTTTTTTCCTACCCTTGAGTTTATTTTATCTTCTATTCACACAACAAGGATGATTGGAAAAGGTGCTCCAAAATAGATACTTGCATTAGGAAACCTCAAAAAAGTGATTTTTCCACTTCATCCCTACACAAGAGCTAATTTTATATATTCCTTTGTAGGTGCCTTCCAATTTATATTTTCTTATTTATTTTTACAATTTTTTAATTTAGGTTTTAGGGTTAGTTGATATACTTTTTACAATTTTGGGGATTATTTTACAGTATTCAATTTTTGAAGGACTATGATTGATGTAATTTAAAGTGAATGACCTAATGAAAGACTATATATCTACATTGTGTAATATACTCATCTACTTACACAACAAATTATGAAGAACATACAAGTAAAGAACTTTCAAAAAATGATACTTGATTCATTGACAATGATTGTATCAAGGTTCAAGGCTTTATAATCATATCCACATGGCCTTATGATCAAAATGCAATTACATGGCTACAAAAAATATTATCACCACCTATCACTTCACAATTTACCTATTACTCAACTCACGTATTCAATTTGAACCTCTTCTACAACATAAGTGTTACCTCCAATCTCCTATCCTATTAATGTTACCCTTGCAATTTTCCTTTATTGTATTTAGATAATCTTATCTACACCTTGATGTGTCATTCAACTTTTGATCCTTCATCTCAATTGAAAGGTACCCTTATTCAATCCTTGATATGAATTATTACCTTATTTCTCAACTTAATTAATCATTCTAAAACTCTCCAAGTGAATCTTAATCTCCAACTTATATAGAAACTATAAAAAATCAACCTCTTTGAAGGAAAAAACCACATTAAAATGTGATCTCATTGCATATAAGAATGAGCCCAATGTGCATGTATAATTTACAACCACCTTTACATCATCTTGAGGCATAAAACAATATTTAATTCCTTAGCACTGATAAAATATTATTCACTAAGGATCATCATGACATGCATATTATCGTAATGACATATAGGAAGAGAACAAAAATGATAATCAATACAATTTGCAATGCTAGGGTAGTCACCATTAAAAGGTAATCCAAAAATAACAAGTATATATGGATCTAATCTTAGAAGAGGGTACATAATGTATCATGTCATCATAAATGAGAAAGGATGTGTCATTTAAAATATATAAATTTTTGGGATAATATCATTATGACATGGGAAAGAAGGATCATCAAGAAATATAATATTTTCATGAGTAGGAAATATAATTATATCATTGATTCTTATCCTGCAAGATATATTAGAAGGTACATCATCACTAGGGATGTACACATCACTATCAAAATCCATGTGAACATAATTAGGTTGATATTAAGATATAAAACATGAAGAAACATAATCTATATGGCATCCAAAAATAGTATCACAAGAAGGCATAATGTATTCATGTCTTTAAATAGATCCTATGTAGTAAATTTTCTTATAGTCAATGCATCATGAGAAGCAAGAACAATGAGATTATTATGTATAAGAGATATTTAAAATGTGAGAATCATGGAGTGGTGAAGTAAGAATGTTCAACAAAGTGGGAAAGGTGATAATCAAATCCCTAAACAAAGAAAAAGTATTTTTTTCATTCAAAGCTTCCATAATCAATGTGGTCTCATTAGTAAGATAAAATGTCATAAGCGAGTCAAGGAAAAAGAATCAAATGTTAAAAATATATAAACATGTCAAAATTAGTGATGAAAGCATGAAGAGAGGCTAAGATAAAGGATAATGAGAATCCATAGCTTGAAAGCAAGGGTCTAAGGATCTAGGATTTACAATGATATGTAATAAAAGTGTAACAACCCCAAAGGCATATCAAAGTAGTACAAAAGGAATTATAATCTACTATTGATCTAAATATTAATTTAAAATCATATTTAAAATTTCTCAAAAGAGGTAACCCTAAGGAAAAGCTTAGAGTGTATAGGGTGGGTAAAAAATAGGCTTAGGAGAATAATGGCCAAACTTCAAAATGAACATCTATTAATAAATCAAATAGGAAAAGGAAAAATAAAATAAAATTAAGATATAATTATAAATAAGTGCAGAAAGCCCTAAAATCCCCAAAGAAAACTATTTCGTGTCATGCTCACCAAAATAAAAGGGAAAAATGCACTTCATAAGGGTTATTCTAGACTTATCCAATAAAATATATATATACATAAGGACAATTAACCTAGAATAAAGGTAGGTGGAGTGGAATGGATCATATAATAGATAATTCAAATAATTTGGAATTTTCTTATAAATTGAAATAAATGCAAATGATGGATCACTTAGCTTTATGATTGAAGAATGAGATCCAAATACTTTTAGATAGATAACTTGAGAGAAAACCACAAGTTGGGAAATAAGCTAAGGTTCATAAAGTTGTAGGAAAATAAATTACACATAATATAATTAAACTTAGGTCTAATAAAATAATATAAAATAACTTCAAAAATAAATCAAGGATAAATAGTAAGAGATAATTATATAATGTGTATGTTATTGAGAAGTTTATGATGGTTTAGCTCTATTTTATCAATTTTAGGTTGTTGATGAAGGATTATTAGAATATGAGATCATTGGTTGAGTCAATAGTATTTTGACTATCATAGACATTAATAGAAAATTTTATTAAATTCTTATAGATATGGTTGTACACCCAATCTTGTCCTCGTAACATAATTGAGTCCTAATACTATAGAAATACCCAATGCTCTTCTCAATCTACAAAACCTATTTGCTACACAAATATTCTTATGTTTAAGATTGGGAGGTGCTAAAAATAATTAGGGAGGATTACTAGTTTTTAGAGGGAGAGTGTGATGGCTTCATTGATAGCTAGATTACTAGTTTTTAGAGGGAGAGCATGATGGCTTCATTAATAGCTATTTAATCCTATTTTCCAATGAAGGTTGCAAGATAGAACATGATTATATGTGTTATGGGGATTCATCAAATCAAGGGTTTTGGTCATAGATAATCATATTGTTTCTTATAAAAATAGATAATAATACATCAAGATATAATACGCGCTACCACTTGGGTGATTGTGAATGGCCATAATATATTAACAACCATGTTATCAACTCTAAACTCCATTATTTTATATCTTATTTTCCTTTTTTGGAAAGCAATGGATTATCTAAAGTGTTAATGTTTTCTATGGGTGAAACTTGGTTAATCTGTATTTTATGGCTCTAAGAAAATTCATGCCAATAATTCACTGCGAGAAAATTCACCACCATGACAAATTCACCTCAAGGAAAATTCACCACCAACAATTCATGAAAAATTCATTACATTAAAAGTTTGCGATTAATTTTAGTGGCGGTGAATTGCTCATGGTGAATTTTTCATGGCAGTGAATTTTCCCACGGTGAATTTTTCATCCATGTATTGTTAGTGTGTTGGTGGTGAATTTGTGATGCCATATTTTATAAATTTTAATTTTAATAGATAGTATACTTAACTAGCATATTATCATTATCATTAATTAAATTATAAGTTCAAGTATTATTATATGTGAATCTAGGTCTTGTTGTCTTAAGTGCAATTTGTTGTGTAGTCTACACTATATATACCTAAAGTTAAAAATAAAGCTAATAGAAAAATATGTCACTCAAGGACTTGAAGTATAGTCACCTCATTGTAGATTAGATAAATTTCTAAAACTAATTCCCAATTGGAATTGGAGTTTGGTCAATTAAATTATGTTATAGACTAATTAATTTTCCTGGCCATGGTTGAATTGGTGCTCACACATAACAAGGTATGGTTAAATTGGCACACATCCACTAAATAGGAACATTGTTTCATTTTCCATACACAAGAAATAAATTTAGTTATCTTAGCAATAAAATAAATAACAAAAGCAAGCATAATTAAAGGCATTTAAATGTGTTTTGATTTAAGTCCATTATATATATATAATTTATTCATTTTTATTTTGTATTGTTTCATATATATATTTTTTAATTTTTCTTCCCTTTTTATTCTTAGTTTATTTTGTTATTTTATTTTTGTTGTAGGTTACAAAAAAAAGATGAAAAAGAGGAATTTTTAGAAGAAGAAATGAGATTGATTCTACTTCCAACCATCCTTTCTTGCAATCTATACATTTGTTTGAAATAATTAGTTGCATTTCTTTTTCTTTTTTTACATTGTTGATTTGAAGTAATTTATTTATTTTTTGTATTTTTTATATTATACAAATATTGTACCTCACATTAACTATTTTGAATATTTTACCTTTTTCAAATTTACAAGTTTCCAAAGGTTGCATGATACCTCTATAGGTAGATCATGCAATTTGAGAGATTCTATAGTGGCATACAAATGATTTTGTAATGACATATACTAACTAGAGAGTTATAGTCAAGGTTTTAAAATAAAGAAAGTGTTTTTTTTATCTTTATTATTATTTTTTAAACTCTAACCTAAGATTGCAAAAAAATGAACTATAAATTTATAAATTTTTGATAAAATATTTTTACAAATTTACCCATTTACAATATTTCCTTTTAATTTTTCTTTTTGGTTTTTCTAGATTTCAACAAGCTAGGGTTTTATTTCTTTTCTTATAATTTTTTTGACCAATGTCCTTATTAGAGATATATTTAATTACATTATTTTAAAAAAATATTAAAAAAATATAATTTCCCATGGAGAAATTTATTCAGCCCTATATATGATGTTTATATCATGAAAATGTATCTTCTTCAAATAAATAAATAAATCTAATCATTTTATTTTATTTTAAATGTCATTGATATAAAACAATTGTTAAATTATTTCCTTAACAACAATTTATTCAGGCAAACCTTTAGATGTGTGTGTGGGTGTGTGTGAGAGAGAAAGAGACTTATATATTGGAAAGAAGAAGGTATAATAATTTAAGAAAAGTATCTATTGATTGTAAATATAAATTTTATTTAGAAACTAACTAAACATAGTTCTTTTATTTTATTTATTTTCAATAATAAATCAAAAATGAAAAATTTAATTATTTCTCTTTATAATAAATAAACATTTATATTATACCATACATACATACACATAAACACACATTAATCAATAGCTCAAATAATCCAAAGATTTTTCTAATTAAAAAAAATTCTAAACTTAATATTTTTATCAACAATTAATCATAATAATTTAGTTCAAATATAAAACCTCCTCCTTTTCTCAACAAATCAATTATCATGTCTACCTCTTCCGTCTCCTCACAATCATGAGAAAGTCCGTATGAAATTGTTTCAATTCCGTATGAAATTGTTTCAATTCTGATATCCTGAAAAGAAAATACAAACAATGCATCTTTCCATAATTGTATGCCAACTTCTAATCTGTTATCGCTGCTCTACATTCATTCGAAAACGTCAGAACAGGAGCAAACATTAGATTGAAATTTGAAATATAAATGCGCGGGAAGAAATACTTAAGTCGCTTATTGCTGCTTTTTAATGGATTGGACGGGAGAGATTCAAAAAGGAATTCAAGTTTAACCGTAGCAGTGATTGTGACTAAAGAATCAAAGGAGCATAACAGAAAATAGAATGGAAACGGAAAATTTAGAGGGCCCCACACCAGCCACCTAAGCGGTCAGCGCTTAGAGTGTGCTGGTTAAGCCCGGCCAGGCAGCAGGGGTGGGGCGCAACCAGTAAAAGAAAGGGAATTTGATATCATTTTGATGCTAATCACCTTGCATGCGTGGACACAAGGGAGGACAGGGAGAGGCGGCCAGGAGAGAGTCTGTTTGTTTTATTTATGAGTTATTGTTGATTCTTACGCCAAAAAGTAGCTTCCATTTAACTGGAATCTGAATGAGAAGATCTGACTTTCCCTCACACGCGGCCAGTATGAAGAGGAGAAGTGAAGGACAGTACTTAGTTTGATTTCTATTTATATTTAAGACATGTATCTCCCTCATGCGTGGCCAGAGGAAGGAATGGTGATGCGCCCAGGAAGTAAAAGAGAGCTCAATCAACGAAATATTAATTAATCTGGAGATTTGCTAGTCTTCCAAGTGTGCAAGGAGAAGGGAAGGAAAGGGCGTGGGTTGAAGAAGGGACACAGCCAACTAAAGAAAGACAGAATAGAGAGTCTTTGTTTTTGAAATTTGATTCTTCTTTATCTCATGCGCAAGGGGGACAGAGGGGATTTACAACAAAAAGTATAGAACAGAAAGAATAGAGGAAACAAATAATCATTTCCAGATTTAGGAAATTGTCAGGTAGATAGATTGAAAACCAATTTACAATTAAAACAATAATGAGTTAAAATTCTTTTCTAATTATTGTATTTTAATTTTGAATTGGAAAGAAAATCTTTGTTACTATCAATTTAGGAAAAAGATTAAACATCAAACTGTTTTTACCAGAAAACTATTGAACAATTTGACATCAAACATTCAAGAGACAGTTGGTTTATTATTCTTTGATTTAAATAAAATTGTTGAACGTTTTCCGAAATTAAGAATGGATTTTGATAATTCTCAAAGATTGATTCTAAAATTTGTTTACCAAATAGAAGTAAATGTGAGGTGTTATGTAGTTTATGAAAATATATTATTATTTTAAGAAAAATATGAAAAAGAGAAAAAGAGAAGCAAACAAGTTACAAATAATTACTTCGAAAAAAAATAAATTAGACAGATTATATGAACATATAATCTGTAGTTAAAATATATGAGTAAATGAACCGAAAAAATATGTGCTCATTTATTCTTGTTTTATATGTACTTAGTTACATACTTGAGATACACCTTCTTTTATTTTGATCTTGAATATAATATTGCAGTTCATGTGTTTGAGAAAGATAATTATTGATTTTTAAATGGAATCATGCATGCTTGATAATTAAATGTGCATGTCATGTGTATGGAAAGTTACCTTCTGGGACGAGTGCCAAATATGGGTTTATAGAGAGCGTAGTTTTGTTTTTCCAAAACTACTATTATTTGTCGTGCATGGCATTTTACTTGGCCAAGTAACTTAAGGACCATTGAAATAGATGAAATATTTATAACTCTCTATCATATCCTAGTATCGAACTTGCTTGTTTCTTAAATGAATTAGAAAAATGAAAATGCTTGTGGTTTTACTAGTTATACTAGGCACGCACCAGATTTCATCCTGCTTGTTGACTTCTTTTTGCTAAGTGATTCATGCAGGATCGAGTATTTATTGAATGACTAAGGAATTCTGGGGAAGCGTAAGCTTCGAGGTTGGGCGGAAAAAGTGTTGAATTCTTGTTCTTATCTTCATGTTTGAAGATATGCTATTGGATTGAAGAACAAAAGATGATTTCTTCATATATGTATTATTTTATTCTTGAATTAATTATTGTAGAACTTGAGGTGACAGAATGCCTAAGTCTTGTATGATTATTGTAGAGCTTAAGGCGATAGAATGCCTAAGTCTCGAATTGTAAACTTTTGTTACAATGTTTTTGTATTATAAATGTCGTGAAAGATGACACGTATTTATGAATGTAATTGGATTTATTATGAATCTCTTTGTAGACTTTAAGTCGATATTTTGGATCATTTGAATTAAATAAAGTTTACTGAATGGAGTTACAATATTTATGGAATGGAAATGATCTTATTAAAGGAATTACAAAATTATTTGGAATAAAAGAGTTTCTCTCTTTACATAGATGGTTATGCCACCATGACATTAGTGAATTAATTAAATTTATAGTATTATGATATTAATCTATGTGGTTTTCTATTATATTTAGATTTTATAATTATTATGGAAGCTTGCAACCAAACTATGTTGATCTTTACTTCCAAAGTTTGTAAAATATTATAATGTTGAGTTGTGTGGCTTATCTCAAACAAGTATTACAATATGATATTATTCTAATCCTTTCACTATATGCTCTTACTTTTCCCACATTAGAAACTTGGTGATCAAAATATGTTAAATTTTCATACATTGTCCATTGTAAAATTACAAAAGGAAAAAACAATGGTTTAGGACATTACATGAATAAAGATAATCAACCTAGATTGACTAAATATTATTGAGGGGTTGGTAAATTGATATATCATTGCCATGAAAATTGAATGAGGTGGATAATGATACCTATAATGATAATCAAAGAGTGATACCAAATGGATAAGAATCTAGAATATTTTTGTCATCAAACTTGAAAATAATGCCTCTTAGCATGATTTTGGAATTATGTATTGAGTCTTTACCCTATTAGATGGCATGTTAACAATTTTGGGATAGATTCACAATCATGCCTATGTACTTGTGCTCCAAATCCATCTTAGCAATCTATAGGGTTATATCCTACAACTTCATCTAATGTGTTGTTCTCTACCTTATTTTTCATAAAAATTAGGGATTGATGGTATTTATGAATACCTTGGTGAGGCTATCAATAACTGAGCTATTAGGGCACTACACCTTGATAAACCGCTTTTAAATTGAACAATATTAAAAATAACAGGCAAGTGCCTAAGATTTAGATTCTTCTCTTTAGATTGTACCAAAGTGAAGTGTATCACTATTAATTGTTCTCTAGAATTATATATCTTTCAAAATGCTTGTGGATTCTAGGATTATGAAGTGATATCCTTATTATAATGAAAACATTGAATATCTTTAAATATTAGCACATTACATCAAACCACATCAACATTGTGTTTAGTCTTAAGGTAGAAGGGTAAATGGGCCTAGTCAATTAAATTTAAATTTTGAATTCTGAAGTCAAAAGGGACCAGTTTACATTCATGTTGTCACCCCACATATGTGAACTCTTCTTGGAATGGAATAACAATTAGATCCAAGTGGAAAATGGCTAAATGGAGGTAGGTGCGCAAGTAGGTGTTATAAAGAGGTGGATAAGATTAATGTATAAGAGTGTGTAAATGGGTAGGGTAGGGCTAAATAATTGGGGACATGTATATATAAATGGATAAAGAAGCTAGGGGAAATGAGCCTAACTTCACACAATCTTATGTCATTTGTTATTACATGCATGTACTAAAACATTGCCTCAAAATATGCACAAAACTAAATAAGAAAAGGCATGGGTATGGAAATTTCACCATCATAGTAAATAAGGCTATGCATTTGACAATTCACCTAGAAAGAATTAAATCAATACTAGCTACCAATTAAACTAGTGCTACATAGTGACTAGTCCCTATAATTGCAACATGTTTGAAAGTATGGTTGATAACAATTAGATAGGACTAAAACATATTAATTAATATAATCACAATTTCATGGCAAGAAAGAATAATGTATACACCAAACAAAATCCTATACTAGCAAGGACCAATAAATAAACGTTAACATGTAATATGTAGTTCTAACATTGCCATTGACTTGTGGAGTTGTGTGTATGTTTTCTTCCACTTCATAGTTGAGCACACTAAATGCTTAAATATTCACTCAACTTCTTTTTGAACACAACTTAAGTAAAAAGGAAACAAAGAAGCCTTTTGGATGATTATGAATGTTACAAGACTAGTTTCAATGCAATATGCAGCAAAATTATTAGTTATGTAGAAGTCTCTATAGTTGGACCTAATATAATATCAAATATGTTTTTGGCCCAAATCACCCAAAAGAAATGGTATGTGACAAAAGATTCTAAGGTATTATATTAGGTTCGATTGAATGTGACTAATAAAGTAGGTATCAATTGATATGGTTTCAAGTCTCTAGATTCTTAACTGAGAAAAAATATTGAAGCAAAAGAAGCTACACCCTCGAAAAAAAGCCTCTAGATATGCCAATAGAGACAATTATATAACCATAAGTTTTATAAATCATCTTTCAAAGTATTTAAGCTTGGTTGTATTGGTTTCATACTCAATAATAGCCTCTACTAAAATTTTGCAAATACTAAATCAAAATTAGTAAAAACCAATGCAATAGATCATGGACTATGGGTTTTATTGATTTAATTTTTGACATAACCAAATAATGATACTTGTCCAGTTTCAATCTATTGTGCCACAAATTCATCACTTATGTACACACCTAGATCGAAATAAGAGTGGTTTCTACTCTTTTCAAACTCAATCAACTAGAACTTGTACGATCCCTAACAATATTTTGCCCCAAAACACTCAAAATCCACACCAACAATTTGAATGTACAAAATTATTGTCAGCTTTATTCAAGCTTTCACTAAAACCAATTTTATATGCCCTACAAAGGGAAAATCAACTAACACTAATGCAACCATAGTACAATTTTTAACCCTCACAAGCTAAATCCGCACATATGGTGTCCTATCAATTAGATCTACAAAGGAATCAACTCATTGTTTTGCATCAGAAACAATCACACAACTATTAGGCTCAAACAACTAATGCACTACGAAAAAATTATCAAAATTTCAACCAAATGACAAAACATAACATGCTAAACATTGAAGCAACATTATCACAAAAATAAAGTTAGCTCAATGCACAAATTATATATGATTTGATGAATTTTTCATCTTGAAATAAAATGCCCTTATCAACTATGAACCAAAGCAATTTTATCGAGTTAAAATCTTGGTCAACAATGGGGTAAAACCTAAAACCTCTCAAGGTATTATCAAAATAGTCCAAGTCAATCAATAGATTATAATGAATGATGCCACAAATCCATTTTTTTCCAAACTATTCTTGTTAGGAATGGTGTAATGTAGTAAAATTGCTTTCATCAATTTAACACCTAAATCCCTTGTGAAGAAGGGGCAAAACCCAAATATTAAGCTCTAGTGGAACATTATTTTAAATAACTGGAACAATGCTCAAGCACAACTTGCATGACCTTCAACCCCTTGAACCACCCAAATCCGGATATAGCATTTCACTATCCAATCCTCCAAATCAATTGGCCCACAATGGTGTACCAAAAACTTGAGAAAAATGCATCCATATCATCATATGCCTAATACACTAGGCAAACAAAATTATTAGCCAAATGCCATTACTATTATACCCCAACCCTTCAAGAAGCCTAAATAACCTTCACAACAAAATTATTTGGCAAGAACAAACATTTTGCAGCAATATCATTGACCAAGTACATGCCATACAATAAATAACATCACAAATCTTCATGTTATTGGGTTCAACAAATGAAATGGAGTAAAAAATAAATATTATATTCTAAACTAAACAACTTATCCAAATGATAGTTATAGAAAGTATAGTCAATTAGGTCTACAAAAGAATCAACCCATGGTTTTGCATCTAAAACAATCACACAACTATTAGGCTCAAACAACTAATGCACTAGGAATTTTTTATTACAATGTCAACAATATGACAAAACATAACATGCTAAACATTGAAGCAACATTATAACAAAAATAAAGTTAGCTCAATGCACACATTATATATGATTTGATGAATTTTTCATCTTGAAATAAAATGCCCTTGTCAACTATGAACCAAAACAATATTATCGAGTTAAAATCTTGGTCAACAATGGTGTAAAACCTAAAACCTCTCAAGGCATTATCATCCAAGTCAATCAATAGATTATAATGAATGATGTCACAAATCCATTTTTTTCCAAATTAAACTTCTTGTTAGGAATGGTGTAATGTAGAAATAATGCTTTCATTAATTTGACACCTATACCCCTTGTCAAGGGGCAAAACCCAAATATTAAGCTCTAATGGAACATTGTTTTAAACAACTGCAACAATGCTCAAACACAACTTGCATAACCTTCAACCCCTTGAACCACCCAAATCTGCATATAGCATCTCACTATCCAATCCTCCAAATCAATTAGCCCACAATATTGTACCAAAAACTCGAGAAAAATGCATCCATATGGTCATACCTAATGCACTAATCATTACTATTATACCCCAAATCCCTTCAAGAAGCCTTAAGTTATAAACCTTCACAACAAAATTATTTGTCGAGAACAAGCATTTTGCAACCATAACATCATTGACCAAGTACATGCAATACAATAAATAACATCACAAATTTTCATGTCATTAGATTCAACAAATGAAATGGAAACTATATGAAAGTGAAAAATAAATATTATATTCTAAACTTAAAAAATGTAGTCAATATTTGTTATGCACAGTGGATATGGTGAAAAATCATATAATAAATATCTAGGAAGATATACATGCAAAATAATTCCACAATAAGATATTAAATTATCACTTTATTACGCATTAACAAATCAGATCTCACATAAATATATGTAATTACTATTTATAAAAATATAAATATGGTATATAGCTTTTTGACCATTAAAATTTTAGAAAACATGAAAATATATAATCTGATTGATCTATTGGGACTAATATTTTTTTGTATTGATTAGCTTATATCTCTACCCTGGCAGGGACTAATAACCAACAGATGTGAAGAAGCTTACAGTGTTACCGCGGTGTCTGAGTCATATTAAGAAATGAAATATCTAAACTGCTGTAGTTACTATTTACAATTTAGTAATTAAAATTAAATAATTTCAAGTTATTTCCATATTTTCCAAATCCATATTAAGTTGTCCATATCAGAGAACACCTCAATTTGTCCATTCATGTCGAATACCAACTTCCCACGTGGATATTACTAAGTTGAATAAGGTAAGAGAAAATACAAGGGTGTCCATTCAAGAATGATATGTATTCTAGAATTTCAAAAAACAAAAAGACATGGAGAAATCGTTTTTCCAATAATCAAAGTTATTTGATGGTAAATGTAGTATGGAGGTAAACTCTAGGTCCAATCCAGATCAAATGAAATTACAGCTGATGAGGCTATGTCTATGCTATATGTATCCTGCCCCTTTAAATGATGCAATACCCGATCATGCAGCTGTGCATGTGTTAAACAGTATGCAAGTGGAAACAAGAGGAACTTCAATTCTCTCTTGACCATTTCAAATAATATACTCTAGCTACAGACCTCAATCACAAACATGTTGTGAAACTATTTAATTTATGACTGCAATACAATATGTAAGATTTCTCTCACAAACATATCATTATAAAACTGGATTTCATATCTACTTGTAAAGCCATCCTGCAGGTAATCCACCAGTAATTGCAAAGCCAGAAATCTCAAACCCTATTTTTACCAGGATGGTTGCCCAAGGCATTTTTACCAATCTCTAAAAATCACATAAGGCTCTCCATGTGAGCACCACACAAACATGGCACAGGCTTGTATTCTGGCAGGCAAACTCACACAACACTTTCAAGCATGTGGATTGTTGTGGCGAGGGGGGAAGAAAGTGGGAGGCAGAGGTGGAGGGTGAGGTTGCAGAGGCAATTCCAGGCATGGCCTATTTCTACAACTTATATGTTACAAAATGCATACAATTGCCGTGATTGATAGTCAACTCTTCGAGAAAATTCAAAATGATCAAACCAAAATACAGAATGTATGCCCCTACTTATAACTCCCAACATAATGTCACTCACTCAGAACAACTATTACCAGAGAAGTTATTTAAAAAAACTCACAAAAAAGAAGGGAGCCATTTAATTACATATTTTTATAACAGACAGAAGCCAATCAACAAAACCCTATATTCAAATTCCACCATTGAAAGATGGCACCAAGGCAGTTCACAAATATTTCTCAATAAAATAAGAGTCTAAACAGGAATTTTGCAAAAAAATCAAAAAATCTTAATCATTTTACTGCCAAGGCATTGTTCATACAATAATTTACAATTTGGCTTTTTCAAACTATTATTGAGTACTTGGGAATTAAAGATTATCATACAGTGATCCCAAAATCCTGTAGTTTAAAAACTCACATACCACGAGGGCCCATTTTTTACTGTAAATCATTCTTCATTAAAATAATCTATTATTAGTTTTTCAAATTACAATCTAATACTTAGGAATTAAAGATTATCAGAAAGTGGTCCCAGTTTTGCTGCCAGTTTTGAGCAGATAAGTCACTACCATTCTGAGCAAGAGATTCCATCAAATTTTTTGGCACATTCTCTCTAAGTCACTACCATTCTGAGCAAGAGATTCCATCAAAAGTTTTGGCACATTATCTCTAACCATCATTCTGGTCAACTACCCTTACCCATATTACCCATAGATGACCAAAATTAGTATACGTTCTTTCTTAAAAGGCTCACATCATAAAAGGCTCATCATAATAGAAACTCGTGCAACATAAAAACCTTAAACATTTTAGGAATAAAAGTCATTGAATGTTCTTTCAGAGGTGACCAACAGAAGGAAATAAATCATTGAATGTTCTTTCAGCAGTGACCAACAAAAGGAATATTCAATATATATGTTTTCTAACAGTTTTGTACTTTGGACATGATCTCAAAAACTCGTATGCCACTTTCATCGAATATCATAAGATTGGAAGAGCAACCATCAAAATCCCTAATCCCATTATAAGATCACATACACAATTTTCTGGGTTATAAGCATTTCCTTGAAAGTTGAGCAGTTAGAAAAATCATTTGAAAAATAGGATAATTGCAAATCAACACAATAACCACAAGAACAGCCAAGAAGAAATCACAGGTACAAAAAGATGATTCCAAGACAAATATGAAAAACCTCAAAACATTTTAATGGTATTTGAACTAATTTAATGTTTGCCAAACAGAAAGAATAAAATATCAATACAAAAGAACATCAAAAACCGATATACTGTGAATACTCTATCTCTGCACACGGCTGAAACTGTTCGATTGTCTTAAGTTGAAAACAATAAAATAAAATAGACATTTACAAATGGCATATGAGAACCCTAATGGCTACAATGGCTATATAAGATTGCATGTTAGATTCTATAATCAAGGAACTTATTCTAGAAGAACGAAGGCATAGAAAAAGAAATACATATTTTGCACTTGAAACTTGAAAGTAAAAAATATAATTGTCAAAATTTGGGGAAGCATCAATCCTAGATTCCTAAGCCTCTAAAGTACTAATATAATTTGAAATGAATAACACGATCTTCTGATTGACGAACAGACTCAACAGCTACACTCACATCAACATTTTTTCTTCAATTCTTAGCTCTGAATGACAGAACAAATTTTATTTGGCAGAGGCATCTATTCAATAATAGAGCACTCAATTGTAGTTTTGGTACCACAAAGAATCAAATGAAATTCTCCCTCAATTATCAATGCCTGCATCAGCTACATGAACAGCCTCCAAAATGAAATGAATATGTATGTTCTCATGGTTTGTAAGGAGCAAACACGACAACTGAGTTGTGTCCCCCAAAACCGAATGAATTTGAAACAGCTGCAACGCATAGTTTAACAAGTTAGCTTTGATAAAAAAATAAAAAAAAATTCTACATAAAAACAAGTATATCCTAGTCATTAGGTCAAACAATGTGTACTTTCTCTTTCATGCTAATTTTGCAATTGAAACATACACAGATAAACAAAATACAAAATACAAATTTTCTACTTAGAGACTAGAAATGTTTATTAGCAAGATCTCAACTTGTTGATCAATGATAGATGTTAATTGCTAATAATCCGTGTTCCACGGGGACGCCTCCCCCCCCAAAAAACCCCGCGTTTCTTAGAGGGGGACGTCTCGGAGACTTGGGGACTTGGGGGAGACGTCCCCCCACCAGGCCACCACCAACGCCACCATCCCACCACTAGTGTCGCTGTCTCCAAGACGCTGATAGGACTTTGAGGACGTTGGGGTGTCCTCAAGACGTCTAGGGGACTCCTAGTTGTCTCCAAGATGTATAATTCTTATACTTATACATCTTTTATAAAAAAAAATTCAAGTACTATATGTATTTCAACACCCTACTGCCCCCTCGCCGCCGTCCCCCTGGCGTTCCCAAACTAAGGCCCCCCGTCCCCACGTCTTGGAAATGCGTCCCCTGCCGTCCCCCCGTCCCCGTCCCCAAAACCCCGTGGAACACTGCTAATAATATATTAAAAAATTTAAGCATAATCAAAACATACCAACGTTTACTTCATGCTGCTTCTTTGCATTAGCCACAGTATCAAATTCAACTGAGGGTTCTGGATTCTGTTAGATTAAAAAATATTATCAGATTTGTTAAAATATAAAATAAAATCACATAATATCTCGTTTTTCATATTCTGCTGAATCAAAACTTTAGCCATTCTCTTACAAATTGGTTGATTGTTGGATGTAGCCATCCGGTATTTATGGCTTTGACAGTGGCAATCGCTTCTAGCCCACCAGCAGCACCTAGGCAATGCCCTATCATAGACTGTAAGGGAAAATAATTAGATTAAAGTAAGACTGATATCTAGGCACACTTTATTCTTTGTAAAGGTTGAGAAAAATGTTTGACTATGATTTCTAAAATTAAATTAAATAACTTTATATCTAATAAAAAATATGGGGACTAACCTTAGTTGCATTAATTTTTATTTCAGATGTGTTCTTGAACACACTCTTGATTGCATTCACCTCAGCCAAGTCACCTGCTATTGTTGATGTGGCATGGGCATTTATGTAATTCACCTGTATGGACAATCACATTTACTATACATCAGTTAAATATTACTCCAAATATACAGAATAAGACATTTACAACAAATAAATACAACATAGGGAAGCAGAAAACAAAGAACATCATTTGGAAGGAACTATGAAACAAACTACCTCTTCTGGTGATACTCCTGCATCAATGAGACTCCTCTCAATGCATGTGGAGACACCAAGACCATCAGCTCTTGGATCTGTCATATGATAAGCATCACAGTTAATAGCTCCACCCAGGTATTCAGCAATTATTGGAGCCCCCCTCTTCATTGCATGTTCCAAACTCTCCATAACCTGTGAAGAAATAACTAAATTGATTAATGCCTTTGCCTCTTGATTGTTTTCCACCTATTAAACAAGCATTTTCAAACAACAAAAAACAATCATTTCAAAAGCTTGTTAACATGTCATAACATAATCTTTATAAAACTTGGTAATAAACAATGTATAACAAAAGTGTGAATATATACACAATGGAAAATCCGAACTTGGCAGTGAACGAATTTGGTCCAAAAGACATACTAAAAACACAAATGGGGTTTTCTCATATTAACATTTCTCTTAGTCAGCATTGACAGGACAATAGTCACCCGATTACATTTACAAAACTAAACATATTCACTCACACCATTGCCAACTAATCTCCTCTAAAGACTTTACCATCAGAGGAATGGACACCACATGATTGACAGACAACTGAATGTTCAATAAATATTCTAAATTAAGGAAACCAGCCTGGAAAAATATGTGGCACTCTAAACTTACCAACACCCCGGAACCTTCACCCATGACAAAGCCATCCCGGTCTTTGTCCCAAGGCCTTGAGGCAGTGTGAGGCTCATCATTTCTCTGAGATAGGGCCCGACATGCAACAAATCCGCCCAAACCAATTGGAATAATTGCTGCTTCAGTTCCACCAGCTAACATGATATCTGCCTCACCTCTCCGAATATGGTTTGCAGCTGCATAAAAGCAATAGTTGGATGTAGCACATGCTGTTGAGATAGAGTAGTTTGGACCCATGAACCCCACTTCAATTCCAAGCAATGCAGAGCCCATGTTAGTAATTGCATATGGTATAAAGAAGGGGGTTATTCGCCGGTATCCTTTGTCAATAAGAGCTTGTACTCCATCTGAGAAAACTTGAAGGCCACCCATCCCAGTGCCTACAAGCACACCAGCTCGCTCCCTGTCAATCTGCACAACCAACATAAATCAGACATTTGAATTGTTTAAAAAAAAAAATCTAAACATAACTTACAACAGACCAATGTGATATGAAATAAACAGATTTGTTAGTTTTTGCATAAACCATCCAATACCACTAAGAGAAGAAAAGGTCAATGCTCATCAGAAGTAATGCCAGAAACCTAGACTTTAGCAAGTATTAACAAGACAAGCATGGCTTCAAATTTAATAAAGTTCCCTTTATATTCATTACTCGAGAATAAAAGGGTAAAACTAGAGGCACCCAATCTAAATCAGATTTCTGTAAAATATGAATTATGCATACCCAATGGAGACAATTGGCACACAGAAGATATAATCATGAGACTATGACTACAAAAGGAATATATAGAATGAAATGAAAAGTACAAAGCAAAAGCAGTAGCCACTGATGCTGAATAGCAGAAGAAGAATGTGTTGCTTAAAATGAAAAACATCCAGAAAAATGCAATGATTGTTGCCAGTGCCAGAAACAAGCAATTTGGGAGACTGAAATAGAATGCATAGCACCAAAAGCAATCTGTTAAAGAAACCTTCTTGAATGAAATTTAGAAAATTTCAAAAGGCAAGGATGTAATAAAAATATTGTACAGTTGGAGAAGTTGCCTATACTTCATGTAAAATCTCACTGATGTATTAATTGGATTTTGGCAAAATCAATTGGTTACCAGTTTTAAAAATGTCCAAAATGTATGATCATTTTTCATTTAATCAGTGTTTGCCAAGGAAACATAATCCAAAATGGAAAAATAAAGCATCTTTTCCATAATTCACAAACTCAGACTCAGAGAGTACTCAACAAAACTCAACAAAAACTCGACACCTTAAAAAAAACTTAAATATTTGAAAAAAACATAATTTTTTGAGAAAATATAAACTTTATGCAAAGTATAGCTACAAAATGAATCAAATGAGTTTGGTAGGGGTTTGGGGGAAAACACCCCCAATTGGGTGCAGGGGTTTGGGGGCAACGCCCCCTCGTGGGGGTTTGGGGCCAACACCCCCAATGGGGTCGAGGGGCAGCACCCCTCCCTCATGGGGGTTTGGGGGCAACAGAGGTGGAGTCTGGGGGCAGCGCCCCCACCACCAAGCCCAAATTAAGGCCTTTGAAACCACACAAAACTTCATCCTACACACCATTTCATCCTCCCAAATGGTGTATTATAGTGCACGAAATTGTGTCCCAAATGCATCCAAATCACGCCAAAAACATGTCAAAATCGTGCAAAAAAAAGTGGGGCGGGTTGTTGCAGGGTTTTCCATGAGTAACTGCAGGATACTCAGTGAGTTTTCTGAGAAAAATTGATGTACTTTTAGCCAGCCTGAGCTGCAAGTAAAAGCGAGAGTTACTTGCCCAAGCAAAAAGCCCGCGAGTACTCGACTACCCAGCGAGTATGATCTTTTCCCTCCCAACAAACTGAATATCAAATATGAATACCATATGCAATCAAACAAATTTGATGATCCATTTGACTCATTAGATTCCAACCCGGTTGTAAGAGTCAATCTCATCTTACAGGCATTGTGTATCAGGTATTAAACAAGGTACTCATTTGTGTCAAAACTCACTCAAGTCGTACAACACTCATGGAGAATACCAGCAAACTGAGGCTATGGAAAAAATCTTGCACAAATGAATGTCTCATTCAGAATTAAAGTATTTGTATATGAACCAAACTAGAGAATGAATGATCAAAGCTAGAATATTGTAAGTGGAACCCCTCTAAATATGCATCCTCAGACTTAAGGATATCCATGTCTAAGAATGATCACTTATGTTGCCTTCTTTTTGTATAAAAGCAAGGATAGAAAACCCTGAAAAAACTATGCAGTCTAAATCAAGGGTTGCAAATTAAACATCCATAGGAAAGAGAAGAAGTGCTCAACATTCCTCACTTGAATGCAATTTTTTTGCAAAAAGAAGCAATCTAGGGATGATCTAATTTTCTGAATTTCATATAGCGTCTTAAGTGAGAAGACAATAAATCTATTTTTTCCCGCAAACTTTTCCAGATTATGCACCTTTCAGTTCTTAAGGTATACCTGCTGCTGCTAATATCACCATCCATATATTGCAATTAGATCAATACACAATTTGATAAGGTTTTATTCCAAAAAATTTGGCAAGTGCGACCCTGTTTGATGGATGAATATACAATTATCAACCACAGGGCTGACTGAAACTTTAAAAAGGAGAGCAAAGAGATTTGAATCTTTTGTACAATCAACTTGATTACAATGTCAAATTTCATTTTATGAAGGCCTCAGAAATTCCATACCTTATGTATTTTATCAGGACCCAAGTCTGCATCTTCTAGTGCCTTTTTTCCACCGACCAAGCAATACCTAAGGCAATCATCCAAACGTCTGTCATTCTTTGGATCAATATATCCGTCGGATGAAAATCCCCGAATCTGTCCTCCAAACCTTGTAGGAAACTTCGATGCATCAAAGCGGTCTATCAGGGTGATCCCACTTTGACCTTCCAGGAGCTTTTCATAATATTCATCTACATTGTTTCCAAAAACAGAGACTAGTCCCATGCCTGTAATAACCACTCTTTTCTTAGGGTCTTCCTCTCTTTTAGGGGCACTGACAGAAGTAGATAACCCTGCTCTGATGCCAGCTATATGACCTGTTTGTAAAATGATCATAGTAAACAGTTAATAAGAAAAGTATCATCTGTCAGCTTAGGTTTAGGTGAATACAGTCTCTGTAACATTTGCATTTGAATGCAAACATGTTCCTGGAGCACAAATAAATATATACAAGAACTGAAAATTATACGCTAATCTGAATCTGGTGCCTTCGATGTATAAGTAGAGTCTGTATAATCATTAACGATTTGTAAGCAATACATCAAATTTAGAGACATTGAACAAAATTTTCATCTTCCTATTCAGTTTCATTGCTTGAGGATACTCTGGAAAAAGTTGTGCCAGACTACCAGCTAATTCCATCAAATATAAGAAGATATTCCTTTATCACACTATCATAAACAAAGGCCCTGTATGACTTGTTTTTGATCTATCTCAAACTTTTGCAATGCCCACGTGACACCGAGACATTCACCAAATTCTAGTTGCGTGTCTCCTTCATATGTATAGAAAATCAACAATAAAATTGAACCTGGTCAGATTTTGTTGGGAAATTTTACTGTCAAATTTCTAATGAGGAAAATGTTACCATGGTACATAAAATTGCCTAGACCAACAAGAACTCATTTCTTATGGCCTAGCATGTATGCCATGTGTTCCAAGGGCCATGCAATGTTGTCATTTTCATAACATTCAAGAAAGGAAGACATCATGACAAAATCAACACGTAATCTCATTAGAAAAAAAGAGGATAATCTGCAAGGAAATATAATGTAAAAACCCTACAGTTTGACCTTTTGTAAAGCCCCTCTGACAGTTAACATGGTCCAAACTGTAGTTGCAAGGCTGCTACTATGAATGGCAGAAAATGATAAGATTCCATGTCCAGATAGATAATATTGGGGAACTGGCCTATCAAATTCCAAACAAGAAAAATATTGCCACAGTAAACTGAGCTCCCTACACTGCTAAGAACTCATTTCAGTCAACACAATGCATCTACAGATCTACCTATGTAATCAAGCATCACACTATGTTCACATTCTGTAGAAATTCAACACGAACACACCAGATGGCACTGACCAAGATAGTGATTGCGATCAGAAATATAGAAAATCCCTGAGACAATAGACTTGAACTTCGGGAAATGTATAGCTTAACCTTTTGAAACCCCCTTCTTGCACCTGGACATACCTCAACCTCTAATCGCATGGCTGCTAGAGTATAAATAGGAAAAAACAGAAGCTTTCTACCTGGTTGGATATTCTTGAAGAATAGGGCTATCAATATCAAATTTAGAAATATTTCACTATGGTAGATGAATCTCCCTTCGCTGTTGAGAAGCATTTCAAAGGGCTCAGTGCACCATTGTGATAAGCTACACATTGTCACACAACAAAGAGAATGACTAAAACCAAGAATTTCGGACAATAAACTGGCCTTCGAAATCTAGAACTTGACCTTTTCGAGCCCATGTCACACCTAAACATTCACTCCAGCTCTAGTTGCATAATTGTCTGAAATGCATAGAGACTAATGGTGACCTTCTAACTCTAGTTGGATATAGGCGGTCAATTAAACTCTCAAATTCCAAAATACATAAATTTTACCAAACTGAATTACACCCCGAGCCATTCCCATAGTTAGGATGTAGTAATAGCTTGTAATTACAATCAACTGCAGTGATAACAAGCACAGGGCAAGGGGATTTGCAAAGTGTACAGAGAGAACCTCCAAAGCACAGAGGCACCAGCAGGTGATGTTATCACTGAAAATGGATTGGAAGTTAACACAACCGTATACTGGATTGGCAAAGCAATTGGTGATTGGAGTTCTGAATAAATCTTCCTTGTATCACACTTTTCATTAACGTAAAACTATCGTACTCATTAAGATACCAGGAGTTCAAACTTCCAATAGACTACTCAAAGTTAACACCTCAATAAAAAGTGTTCAAGCATTCATCCACATATCAAGTCTATAACTCAAAATTGTCAAACCCAAAACAGTTTTTTCTATCAAACCCAATTAGTAGCAATCCATTAACCTGAACTGATGACAAGAATCAATCCAGGGAAAACAAAAAAGAAAACAAGTTTTGAAGAAAGCAATCCCCACGATGCCATTCTTTTCTACACAAACAATCCCCACCATACAATCTCTCTTAAACACAATCTTTACGCAATCCCCATTATGCAATTTTATATCATACATAAAGAAAAAGAAATGCAAACCCACCTGCATGAGGCAGCTTCTTGGGTTTTCTTGTCCTAATACCACAAAGCAGAGAAGCGTCTTCTCCAACACTGAGACCATGAAATTTAGGACGAGATCCTCCATGACTGAATCCACAAGTGGGTACAGAAGCCGCCATCCCTGCACATGCCGAGCTTGCCATTTTCCTGGCCTAAGCAGATTTATTATCAAAGTGATGCAGCGTATCCCATGCACCCAAAAGGGTATGTAGTCCAAATCTCTGAAAACAGATACAGAACAAAGGAGAAGTGGAGGAATTCTTCATGCAATGGTTAGTAGATCAAATTAATACTTGCTCTTCACGAGAGAAAGACGAGTGTTTCAAACAATCCTGACACGACTGGAACATTATATATAAATTCATCTTAGATATGGGTTATTAATTCTTAATTTATCTCCTGTTGTTGTTGGTGATGTTAGGTTAGAAAAATATTATGGTTTCTTCCGCAAGTTTTGCTCTTTTCTATTCTCCGCTATAGGTAAAGACGAATTCGACTGTTTCGTAGATCTAATTTGACTATGAAGGCTAAGAAAATACATATATTTTTAGAGGAAAACCATTACTGGATTGCCCACGTGATCATGTGCTCGCACCTTTATTAATGGCTTAGACGTGATCTTTCATTTTTAAAGATTAAAATATCTTTTCATAGTTATTTAATATAAAAACATAAAGAGGGTACAGTAGTTGAAAGTTTTAACGACATTTACAATCGCCCATAAGAAATCTATGCCCCACCTATATTAAAGACTCTATGCCCACTTGGTGAAGCTAAAGAGTTTTCTTCAGGACTGTTTTTAAAGTCATTATGATAATGACTACCTATTTGGTTTTAAAACAAATTTAAAAAATATTATTATCATTAATTTTTATGAGTAGTTGTTATTAGTTTCTATTAATTAGTGATTATTGTGATGGATGAATGATAATTGGATAGTATTTATTATATTTTTGATTAAAAATATTTGATTTTTAATAATATTAATATTTTTTAAACATAAATTTGTATATTTATTAATTTATTTATTTTTAAAATATTTTTTTGAGTTGTTATTGGTTTTTTTTTTGAGTTTTTGTTAGATTAAAAATGTTTTGTTATAATCATTGAATTAATAGTAATATTGTTTAGGTGAGATGACTACTTCATTATTATTTTTAATAGGTGAATTTGGTCAGAGGGGGTCATATTCATAAAATTAAAATCAAGAAAAAATTTCATATGAGTGTTTCAGTGGAGGGTCATTATTGAAAACTCCATAGGATAAATTATATTTCCATAAGAGTATGTTTACAAACAACCCCATAAGGCATATAGAGATTCATCTACAACTTCTTCTCTAATATGCATGCTTAGTGTGAAAAGAGTTATTACCAAACTAGTTAGCTTTTAGCATATCTAGCAAGCTATTATTCACACTACACTTAAGCTCACTTACAGAGACATGTTACTTCTTGTCTCACCTCATGTGGACTCACCATGTGTCCCTACACTTGTCTATAGAGTCCTACATGTGTTTCACTCTTAGAGGGATAGTTAAAGTTTCACGCATACCTTCTCACCTCCTCATTCTTGACTGTATATGTAAATCTTTTTTACATATTTTGTATGTCATATATGATAGATATTTCCATCTTGCATATTCATCTTGTGAAAGTGTTGTTTGATTTTGCAAGTGGTCATGGCTACTCCAACATAGTATCAGAGCCTCCTTGCAAATCCCTCCTCAAATTAGCTTGAATTTACAAGTGTCATGGGCATAATCTTTCAAATTGAGCATCTTAGCATGATTTTGATGCTTCTATTGCATCTGTAGCATCCAAAAACTTTAATAAGCATTTTTGGTTTAATTATTTCTAGAATTTTGTTCGAGGTTTATCTTTTGCTACAAGAAAAAATAAAATTAAAGAACTTTAGAGCTAAACAAAGTGTCATTACATCTAGAGCAACCAAAAACCCCTAAATTAACTATCAAATTATTGAAATAAGTAGTTGTAATGTAGAATTTTTTTTTTGGGTCATAAGATTGTATGGCATATACTATGCTATGTTAAAAAAATTAAAATTTTACTTTTAAAAAATTAAAAAATATATATTGTACACTTGTATAGCACAACCCAAAAGTGAAAACCCCACCTTGCAACCCTAAAGGAAGTTGTAATTAACAACTTAAGCGAACCATTTTTTTTTTTTTTTATAAAGTGTAGTTAACATACACATTCACTTACTAATTAACAACCTCTAAGGCTACAAGGTTAGGATTACTTAAACCCACACATACATCTTACATAAACCATAGCAATAAATATTTTATGAAATAAACCTCATACATCATAAGGATACCACATAACATAACAAGATGAACATTCAAGATACAATCTCATAAACATTAACTTAATCCAATAGTTACATCCCTCATTCCCAAAATGAGACAATAGTACAAAAGTATAACAATTACATAATCTCACCTCATAAACATAAGAGGGATAAAATAACTTATACAAATAGAAATATTACAATGCAAGAAAATACAATAGAACCGTGAGCTGTCCATCTGGATGTCTCGCCTCCATGAACTGAAAATCAAGGGGGACCCAATGGTTTTGGTGCATGTTCCACCCAACCATGTGGTACCCGAAGGCCCACCCCCTATGCTAGGAGATAGTAACCACACAACATGGTTAAGATACTACTACCTCTAACCAAAGGCAGACTCAAACTAACTCATACTGAAATAACCAAAACAAATGCAATAAATAAGAACAACTCTCGCATCACTGACATTGCTTCCAGACATAAAATAGACCAAGTATGTTCAGAGAACCATACACGTATACAAATACCAATCACCAAGGGAATCTCAAGTGCACACAAATTAGAAAACATAACCACTCCAACTCTAGGAGGATACAAATAACAGAACACACTCCAAACATCTTGGATGAAACAAACACATAGTCCACTCCTTTCACAGGAGGTACAAAACATCCCCATTCATGAAAACCAGGTAAAACTGAAAGGACGCCATGCACTACCCAAGGGAAAACAACTAGATGGCATAAAGATTCAACAACCTTTATCCTCTAAGTTCTTCTGGAAGACTTATAATTTAGGACTAACACTAGATCCCAAAACCCACAATGCAACTTGACTTCATAGCAACAAAAGCATTCAAGTCATAAATCAAATCTAATATTTGGATTTCCTAAATCCATATTCATTCAATAGATAACATTAACAAGGTCAAAGACACACTTACAGGGTTAACTCAAATAATCATATACCCATATTTCTATTTCCATTATAATAAATCTTAAACAATTTGAACTTACATCCCCTTACGAAATACAGAGAACTAGAACATTTAAGACAATCACAAGAGCATTACTATTTTTGGATATACTAAATCCATATCTCCTTCATATTTCATTCACAATAAATTAATTGTTCTACTTGAAATATAATAAATTAAAATAGCCATTTGCCTCATCAATATAAACAACTTCTTAATTTACCTTTAAATCGACACAAATCCATGCAAGTAAACTCTTTCCATTTCCTAACCAAATCTTACATCTCATTCAATTTTCTATTTAAAACATTCAATCCCTTTAATATCATAAAATATTGTTTCTCTATCCATTTTCCCATATACACTTATCAAACCATTTTTAAATCTCTATTCAATAATATATTGCATGCTTTTTATTAAAATAAAATACAATAATGAATTTACACTTAATATATGTATATTTATGTTCCATATTATGTATACACCAAATATATATATTAATAACTTAATTATATATATTCTTTAATATTCCAATCACAACGATTAAAATTGCTCTATGGAAATAAATGAAACAAAACAAATATTTGTCTTTTCCAATATAATTAGTTCCTAAATTTATGTCTAATACAACATAAACTATTGCAAATATTATATTCAAATTTTCTATCCAAAATCTATACCACGCATTCTAATTTTATCTTTTAAAATCCATATTCCCAATAATATAAAACTTTTGCTCTTTCAACTTAATTGAAATAATTAAACAAGTATCTTCAATCTACAAATACAAGAAATACTAATTTAAACAATTTAAATCAATTTCAATGTTTACTTCTAAAACTAACATCAGTTCTCTATTAACTGGATTCCTTTCATTTTCCAACTAACTCAAATGATTTAATTATTTAATATAAAATACCTTTTTCCTATTAAAATGAATTATATTAATCAGTTCCAATAAAAATATTTCTTTCAGATACACAACTAACTCTTCTAATTTTTACAATTTATTACGTAATTCATTATATTGATAAAACTGAATTAAGAATTCATCTTTTCAGATAGGGGAGAAATTACACTAATATTTAATTCTCTAATTGCTCTTAACAAAATAAGTATTTTCAACTATAACTCAAAACATTTCACTTTAAATTAAATAACCAATTGCCCTTGCAAATTAAATCATTATAAAATTAATCAAATTAACATTTGGTCTCTTCCATAACTTATTGTGTTAAAATAAGATCAATATTTGGACTATAACCCAATATCATATATATATTTTTCCAATTAAATCAAATTAATAATTGGACTTTTTACACATGAATTTAAATTTCACAATTAAATCTTAAATTATGCATTCTTTAAATCAGATATTTAACTCCTTCAATTAAACTTTAACATGCCATTTTAGAATAAACAATAATTTCCCCATACGTTTATAATTTTATTTCCACTAATCTAATATACAAATTTTATTTAAAAATAATATAAATAAATATAATACTTTAATATTATAATAACGATACATAAAATATTAATATTTATAAATATCAATTTATTATTATTTTATTATCAGAGCAGCCATGGGAAAATAACTTAACAACAGTCTCATAATACAAGCATAACTCAAAATCTACGATCTGGGTATTTGCGATTTTTTTATAGGGGTAAGAAAATTCCAAGGTACAGAAACCCTTTAAAATTTCTAACAACCCAGTTTGTGTAAGTGGAGTTATACGCGACGCAACCAGACCATTTTACCATGAAAATATAACTACCCTGCAAATTTTAAAATCCGATTTTTAATAATAAATAGAGGGTTTCATTTTCTAAAACTATTCTTAAAACATTGCTCAATCTCTATGTTTGAATCCAAAACAAAATAATCGATTTCTTCAAACAAATTAAATTCAACTGACGTTTTCACAATTTTCACTCAAGAATTTTCACAAAACAAAAGCTGCAAATTTATTTGATTTTTTTTTTTCTAACAACAAATTTATTTTCTAAAACAGATTTAACAAACAAATCTTTAATCACTACTATTTTAAAAACAATCAAGAACAATAAAGACACATAAGAAAACCTGGCTCAAGAAGCTACAGGAAAGCTGAATTTCTGATGCAAGCCTCATCCAAAGATTTCCTGTATTTCCTTCAATCCTCTAACGAATCCAATCCAAAACCCAACCAATGCAAACAATCTTTCCTCCAATCAATTCTACAATCAAAACTCTCTTCAAACCCTTCTTGGTGCAAACCTTCCAAAATTTCTTCTTTGTTGTAAAAATGCATTTTTTTCTAAAAACTTTTCTGCCCTAAAATTAAAACATGTATTCTTTATAAATCAAAAATACCTAATACAACCCTAATTCACATTACATGCAAATTAGATATTAATTTCAATTTCAATTCCAATTTCAATTTTTACAACCTTAATTCACATTGCATGCAAATTAGATATTAATTTCAATTTCAATTTTTGAAAACCCCTTTCAATTTAAAATACAATTTCAAATAATAAATTAATTTCCAAAGTTGAAACTCATTTCCCAAATAAACATTTAATTACAATTTCTAATTTAATTCCCACACGTTGAAATTAAATTCCAAAATTAATTTTAATTTTGTTATTTCCTTTCATTTTCTTGCATCATGTTTAATTAATTAATTAAATTATTTAATCACTAAATTCAACCCCCTTGGATTAAATTTAATTGATTAAATAAATTAAATATAATTAATTAATTCTAAATATAAACTTTTATCCACATTGCATTATTTAAATTAAACAATCATCAACATGATTTAAATGCAATTATTCTAAATATCTATTTCCAAATCAAAAATCTTTCAGAATTAAATAATATTAAAGTAAGACCGACAATGACTTGACACACAGGACTGATGACACACTAAGGCTAGGGTGTAAACTTGACACATGCTACCTAACTACTATCTCCTGTTCAACTTAACCATTGGATTGACACGTTCAAACCTGTGAACCCAGGTGGAGTCGATGTCATGTACCTGCAATCCTGCAACCAAGTAAACAACATCATACAATATATCCAGCATATAATACACACCGTGAAGAAGGAATTACGGATTCGTAGGGCGCTCGCAAGCGAGTGATGCAAACCCGTTTTCTTCACCAATACACTCATCGAAACTGACACTTCCATCATAATTCCAATAGTCTCAAAATAACATCTCATGCTAACTCTACAACATCATTAATCCATAATGCATGTGAAACAATAATTAGATCAACACATCACACAATAATAGTTGTCGCTCAATAGTAGCGAACAAAATATCATAACAAAATGTATCTAGTATCAAAGTAACTACAACCAAACATAACATAAAGCAAACCAAATAAGGAGCAAAACAGAGGGGTATTACATTGTACACTTGTATAGCACAACCCAAAAGTGAAAAGTTATTTTTTAAAAGCAAATAATTAAAACAATTGAGAGCTTATGGGGTACCCCATACCCATGTACCTAGTGCCATAGCAAAGAGGTGATAAGGGTGGGGCCCAACATAACCCCCACCAGCTCTTTTAAGAGGGGCATAGGGAGAGGTGCCACCCACAACCCATTTTGGGTGTTGCATGGAGGGTTAAACCCCCAACAAAAAAATTGTTTTATAAATTTTAATAAAAAAGGTTTTAATAAAAAAAAAAAACTCCACCCCAATTCCACCCAAGCACCAACTCAAACAATAGGGCCACCCAACAACCACTAGATCATCATGAAGGGAACAAACCCCTCACCAATTACATTTTTGTTTTATGAGGACAACTTCAAGACCTGTATCTTTCTCATTTAGACATGTTTTTTAGTGCAATTTTTTTATTCAAGTATTTTTCATACTTTATCTAGTGATGTAACTCATTTTCCAATTTAATGTATTTTTTATATCATAAATTCTTAGAGGTGATACAATTTTTTTATTTTTGAAAATTTAGAGTTATTTTGGGCACATACGAACTCATTTTTGGGTCCCCTTTTTATTAACCTACCTATTTTTTTGAGCTCTATATAGTGCTTAGTTAGTTTTTCTTCAATATGTTCTAAAAATGTAATTTCAAAAAATACTTTTTTGAGCATTTGCAAAAGTATTTTATCAAATTCACTTTGTAGAAGTTGTAAATGCAAGATACATAAAGTGTCACACCACTATAAATTGTTAGGGGTTCCTTTCTTGAATAATGGAGATTTAATATTTAGATTTTTTTATCATTTTTTTAGGTTTGTAAAACATGCTTACTCTATGTCTTATTTTCACCTCATGACATAAATAGTAATCATCCTTTTGAGGATACTTGTAATAATTTGAAACAAGTACATATGTATGTGAATATACTCATATAAAGTGCCAAAACTAATATTGTATTCTTTAGAGGGAGATTTTGCACATCTATTATGTCTCTTTTTGTACTTGTACTATGTTATAAAGTGGTATGAGGGGGTTGTGTAGTACCTTATTTTTTTCATCACACCTTTGTTAAGTGAGTATCCCTCCATGAAAGAATGAATCCTAGTGGTTCTCACCTCATGTATGTTTGCTTTGGTTTTTGTACACCCTTTTTAGTTACATGTACATCATATTGGACCTTATTCTACTTATATATTATTTTTCACATGTATGTACCACACTTCAATTGATCTACCAATATATTTTCTTTGTTAGTATTAAGGGGGTATCATCACATGGTTATGTTAATGATTCCTTGGTTTCAGTGGAGTAGTTAAGTAACCTTCTATACTTTTAGTTGATCATAATTTGTGAGATTATGGTAGTTATGTAGAGCACCATGCACATTAAATATTGGTGTACTCTAGGTCACTCGTGTAGTTTTTTCATGCTCCTTGATCATAATATTTTTTACATCATCAACTTCACATAGTTTTTTGACCTTTGTGTCATTTGTGTATTCATGGTTGAATAGTGTACATGATGTGACCCCAAAACTATATTTTATATCTCTTATATTGATCTACATTCATTAGAGGTTCATTGATTCTAATAGACACCATCAATTTATCTTCAATATATTTTACAAATTATATGTGCTTAAGGATTTATTCATCTTCATGTCCCTATCTTCATGGTACATCTTTTCAAGAGGTTTATTCCTTCTCTTTCTCTATGTAGTATAGAAAATTGTACTCCTTTCTAAGTGATAGTACAATTTCACACTTAATTTGGACCTATTTTAGTGACCTAAATTTTATGCATTCTACCCTTCATAAATAGGCCCCTAAACCCCTTTAGTATGCATCCCAAAGCCTTTTTTAAATAGTTTTCGATATTAAAAAAGGTATTGAATAAATGCATTTAATTTAATTAATGCCCCAAAATTCATAAATCTTGTCAATTTAGGTCAAGATCCATTCACCCTTGGGCAAATGGGTCCTCTTTAAGATATCAAATTAATATTTAAACATTTTTTTGGTGGAATTTCAAAGTCCTAAATTCAAGTTTTAAGTGTTGGATTTTGGGATTTAATAATCGTGAAATTAGAAAGGAAGCCTATAAAGCCTAGTCTTTTCACCATTTTACACTAGGTTGAGAAAGAGATTAAGGAGTTATTCACAAGATTTGCATTCAAGGTCAAGGAGAACATTCAAGAAAGAAAATTTGAAGTCTTGGAGTGACATTTTCAATTGTTTTTACAGGTCTTCAAGCTCATTTTGTGGAGATTGATCAAGCATTGTTCATGATTGAAGATGGATGCCTATGGTGGATCATTATGGATTTAGATTGGGACATGCAACTAATCATTTCCCTTGATCTAATTAATTGTTTACTAGAGATCCCATCTTCTATCTTCATTCCACTAGCCACCTAAAGCCAGGTATAATTAGATTTTTGATCTATTAGGGAATTCGACTTCTCCCTAACTAGGTCTTGTGTTCACCATTCAAGTTCATTTAGGGGTCTTATTCTAACACACTTGAATAGGGTTTATTTGCATGTTATATCTTAACAATATTAGACACACTTAAGATTAGGGCTCACACCACTAGTAGAATTTGGCAAATAAATGACTAGGTAACTAAATGTTTTAGTCACAACAACTAAAAATGACCAAATTATACTATTTTTTTGTAACTTAGCCATAAATGAGTAAATAAATGAGTAATTTGGTCATGGACTAAAAAAAATTTCGTCATACAAATAATAATGACTAAATAGTTAGTCACACAAATAAAAATGACTAAATAGTTAGTCACACAAATAGAAATAAGACACAATTTAAAAAATATATTTTGAGAAACATAGGGCGGGAGTGTATTGCCCACACATGATTCATTATTCGTTTAGCTTGGCACTTGACAACTACACTGAGGCATTTTGAGTTATAGCAACTACTTCATCTAATTCAGAGATAAAGATTGTTTGGCTTGATTCATTATTCGTTTAGCTTGGCACTTGACAACTACACTAGCCTAGGTATTGCATAGGCGATAAATATTGTTTGGAGAGGACCTAGAGACTTCTGAAAAGATGAGCAATGGAAAGGAATTCATAGTTTGTTGTAGCGAATTTGAAGTCGGTGAGTCCCTCTACAGTGAAGTCAGATTTGGGGATACCCTCTGTAGCGAATTGAGAGGTAATTTGAAACCCTCATTACACTAAACACAAAATCTATAGCTTTCTGATTGGAAACTTATAGTAGTTACAATCTATTGCTCTTAATAACATTATTTTAAAATATTTCCACTATTTTTCTTCATAATGTGTTCGAGCTAAATATAATAAATTTGGGTGTTAATGCCAAAATAGAATTTCCTCAAATAATTTTGATATATTTTTACTACAAGCTCAAACTGTCCTTGTGCAAAGTAAATGTGTGCTAGATTTACACACGCATCAGGCATCTGAACAAAGATGTTTCCTATTGTAGCTTCTTGTACCTATGTAAAAATTTCCTTTGCAATATCAAATTGACCCCTTTCAGCTAGCACAATGGCTACCCCATTAATTGTAGCATAAACATTTCCTGGTCTTTGTGCTAACACTTTACAATACAGTTCTCTAGCCTTCTCAAGATGTTGTGCCTCCACCTTTGAATCCCTCCTTTCATTGCAAAAATATACAAAATAATTCCAATTTCCAAGTGAAATGTCAACATAAGAATTCTTTGCATTTGATTCACTTTGTGCAGCTTTAATTGTTTCTTTTGCTTTAAGCTTGCCATCTATTTTTAGTTCCATTTTTCCAAGCATAGATAAAGCATTTGATGAGTTTTTATCCACCTTAAGTGTATCCCCAATCAATTCTAGGCTTAGTTGGAACTCATTCCGAGCTTGAGCCATGGTTGCAAGACATAGATATGCATCCACATAATTAGGAAACTTGAACAATATTAGCCTGTATAAAAGATTTGGTTTTTCAGTATCATGTAGCTGTTCAAATAACCTAGCAAGATTAAATAGTGTTGCAAATTTATCCCATGGTAACTCAAGTGAAACACCACCTTCTTCTAGTCGATGGAAGAATTCCATATCCTTAAAGAACACGAGAAAAACTACAAAATTGGCATTGGGGCTTTTATTTATGAATTCAACCTAAATGCCATTTCCTAATGCCTCCATAAAAGTTTGTTGAGCCAACTCTACTTCATCATGCTCAAAATGAATAACCCCAATGTTGTTTGACAATTGAATGGGTACTTCTTCTCTTCTCTTCTTCGAAAGAGACTTTGTTGTATTAAGAGAATCTAAGGTTGCACTAGGGTTTGATGATATTAATAACTCACCCATCTTGATAAATGCATGGGCATCACGTGGATCTATGTGATTTGCCTTTCTTAAAATTTCCTAAGCCTTATTTGCATGCCCTTGTTGAGCATATATATGGCCTATAGCTTTTAAGCTCTCACCGTTCTTAGGGTGGACCTCTAGAACCTTTTCAAAATTTGAGAGAGAACTCTTAAGATCTCTTAGCTTCAATTGAACATGTCCACAAAATCTTGTGGCCTTTGTCTTTCCTTGAATGATGTCATGTAGTAGCAGCCAATGGTGTCATAATCACCTTTACTATGATAAGATTTTGCAAGATTATAATATGAGAGGGTGGTTAGTTGAAACAAGAGTTGTCTTAGTCAACTGTTCCATAAGAAAATGTTGTCTTGTGAAGAAAAAAAGTTTTGCTAAATGATTCAATGCCATTGCACAGTACAGGTATAATTCAAAGGCTCTACGCATCTTTTCCATTCCTTCATGAATACTACCTTTTTCACTAACTGTGAGAATACTATAATTAAAAATGCACAAAACTAACCACAAATATTTTTCCCCATTTCGAACAAAAAAATTGCCAAAAAAAATGCGTTTAAAACTTGCAAAAAAATACAAATAAAATCACTTGTTGCTTACTATTATGATTTGATAGATTTTTTCCAAGCATCCATAGATTTTTTAAAATTTCCTATTTTAGGCTTTTAGCCATAGCAGCAAGGCAATGAATTGTTTGATAAAATGCTTTGGTAGACATGTATGAAAAATGTGGTAGCATAGACAAGGCAATGAACTTTGGAAAAAGCACCTCAAAGAAATGTGGTCTCATGGTGATGAAATGCCATGAAGAATGTCATGACAAGAGAAATATCATGGATTGTCATGGTATTCCATCACCATGAGACCACATTTCTTTGAGGCATTTTTTTTTCAATCAGTTCACTACCTTGTCTATTTTATTGCTTACTATTATGCTTTGATAGTTTTTTTCCAAGCATCCATAGCTTGTTCAAAAGAACTTGTTTTAGGCTTTTAGCCATAGCAACAAGGTAGTGAATTGTTTGATAAAATGCTTTGGTATACATGTATGAAAAATGTGGTAGCATAAACAAGACAATGAACTATTTGAAAAAATTCCTCAAAGAAATGTGGTCTCATGGAATACTATGACAAGTAAATGCAATTGGCAGTTGCTCCTAGTTATTAGTTATGCAATGTGAAGTAATTGCATAACTTCTTAGGTTGAATTTGTAAAAACTATATTGTAATTAAAACTTTATCATCTATCAACATCTAGTTATTAGTTATGCAATGTGAAGTAATGCTTTGAGTTTGAAAGATGTGCAATGCAATGTAATCAACAATTTGAATATAAACTACAAAAATATTTTTTATACAATTCATTAGTCAAACTCTCTATTTTATTTGCTCTCTATAACTCTTGCTATGGAAATGCCTTTCAATTTTAAAAAATAGTTTTTGTCTCTTATTCTACATTTTTTTACATTTTGTCATCTATCGACATCTAGTTAAATTAGTTATGCAATGTGAAGTAATGCTTTGAGTTTGAAAGATGTGCAATGCAATGTAATAAAAAATTTGAATATAAACTACCAAAATCTATTTTTTACAATTCATTAGTTAAACTCTCTATTTCATTTGCTCTCTATAACTCTATTGCTATGGAAATGCCTTAATTCAATTAAAAAAATAGTTTTCTTCTCTTAGTCTACAATTTTTTACTTTTTGTCATCTATCAACATCTATTTATTAGTTATGCAATGTGAAATAATGCTTTGAGTTTGAAAGATGTGTAGTGCAATGTAGTCAGCAATTTGAATATAAACTACAAAAATCTAGTTTTTACAATTCATTAGTTAAACTCTCTATTTTATTTGCTCTCTATAACTCTATTGCTATGGAAATGCCTTTCAATTAAAAAAATAGATTTTGTCTCTTAGTCTACAATTTTTTGTTGCTATGTGTAGAACATTATAGATGGATCAACATTGAAGGTTGACTATGGATCAATACCATGCATTTTATGAGAGAGTAGTTGATGAGAGGGACATGGAAAAATATCCATACCTATGTAAGGACTGTCTTGGTGGAAAGGTGAGAAAAAGATATCTGATTTATTGATATATGATAAGATATGGGCATAGTGGTATAAGCCCTTGGGATTACAATTATTATGAAGATATGATATAATTGTAGTGTGAGAGATGAAGAGGCAAAAAACATAGATGAAGTGGCACCAAACATAGATGAAGAGGAAACAATGTTAGACAAAGGGTTTGAAGTTGATAGAATGTTGAATGAGGGTCTGAAAGATGATTAGGCCAAGTTGATGGAGGATGCTTTAAAGCCTATGTATGCTAATTGCAAGTTAAATCATTTGACAATAATCCTTCAAATTTTTAACTTGCAAGTGGTGTTTTGTTGGACAAATGGGAGTGTAGATTAGTTATTGGCATTATTAAGTTTGTTGTTACCACTTGAGTCCACATTGCCAACAAAATGAAGTCAATGTAAAAAGAAAATAACTAAGCTAGTCTTAGGGTATAAAAAAATTCACACATGTGTGAATGGTTGTGCATTATTTCATAATAATCTTGCAAGTGAGAGTGAATGTCTGAAATGTCATGAAGTGAGGTATAAACAAGGGTTGAAATTAGTTGTGGTTCCTAAAAGGTTCTTTTCCACTTTTCAATAATCCCAAGATTACTCTGAATGTATAGGTGCAGAGACATTGTTGAACTTATGCAATGGCATGCCCAAAATAAGAGCACTGATGGAAAAAAATGACATGTGCCTGATTCTAAGACATGGATAAAATTTGATAATAGATGGCCTAATTTTTCTCAAGACCCTCATAATATAAGGTTGGGTTTGGTTCTAGATGGGGTGAACCTATTCTTAGATCAAAGTACTAAATGGTCAGCTTGGCTAGTGTTTTTAATAAATTATAACTTGACTCCATGGTTAGTAACTAAACCATTTTTCTTAATGCTATCATTGATTATACCAGGAAATAAAAATGTGACTTCAAATACAATTGATGCTTATCTAGAGCCATTATATGATGAGCTAATGGAATTATGGAAAGTAATTGAAGAAATTCAATCTTTAAGGGATGGTCATTCAATCAAATTCACTTTAAGAGCTTCCTTATTGTTTACGATTCATGATCTTCCTACATATGGCACATTGTCTAGTCTCAATGTTCATGGATACCATGGATATCCTGCTTGCAACTTTAAGGATTTTGTGAGGCACTAGAGAATTTTGCATAAGGGTATTTATTATGAACATCGTGCTTACCTTAAAATGGACCATCCATATCGTCAACAAAAAACTCGGTTCAATGGTCAAGAAGAGAATCGTGAAGCAACAGTGCTAATAACAGGTGATTGCATTGTTGAGAATGGAAAAAAAGAATTTCATTTATTGAAAATGATGGGATTGTTGGTAATAGATATGATCCATATAATGAAATCAGTGTAAAAAGGTTGTGCATATTCTATAAGTTGCCATACTTTAAGGATAGCCATTAGTCATACTATTGACTTTATGCATACTGAGAAAAATATAGCATATGCTACTATAGAAACTCTTTTTGGTGCTTTTGATACTATTTAATCATGTGAAGACTTTTGAAAACTAAAGATTCATCAAACTCTTTGGGTTAAAAAATATGATGATGAAAAATATAGAAAACCTAGTGTACCTTATGTCTGGACAAAGGAACAACATGCACAATTCTTATAGTTTATGTCTTAGACTCACTTTCCCATTGTATATGTAAGTAGTAGTATTAGAAGCCAAACTAACATTAATGGATTAAGATGCCTCAAGACCCATGACTATCATGTCATAATGGAGAATATTTTACCTATTGTGGTAAATATATCAAGTTTGGAAAAGGTGCCAAGATTGGAAATTATAAGTTTGGGCCTAATATTAAAGAGAATGCGTTAACATGCATTAGATCCTTCAAACTTTGATAGTTTGAGGGAGGAGGTTGTTGAAGTCCTTTGTCTATTGGAACAAGAATTTCCACCAACAATCTTTAACATTTCTATGCATCTTTTGATACACCTAGAATATGAACTAGAGCATTGTGGCCTAGTAAGAATGAGATGGATGTATCCTATAGAATGATATATGAAGGTTTTGAAAAAATATGTCCCTACTAGGGAAAAATTGAAAGGCAACATGTCTGAGGGATATTCAATGCAAGAGGCCATGGGATTTTGCACAAAATATATGAAGGATTTTAAAAATGTCAATTGACGTGTATGGGATGATGATGAGGATGAGAGAGTTGTAGGTGAAGTATTAGAAGGTACAATGGATGTCACTTTAAGCTATCACATCAAGAAAGGAGTGTGATACATGCTTATATTCTTCAAAACACATCTTTGTTCGATAAGTGGTGGAGGTAAGAAAGTTTTTGTAACACAATAATTTATTTACTCAATTGCATTACACATTTGTATTATTAATCTTACTATTTATATGTTAATACTCTATGTAGAAAATATAAGAAGACAATCAAGCTTGGATGCAACATCAACCTCAAAAGCACAAACATCATGTTGATTTGATTGCAGGTGATTCTTTTCCAAAATTTGAAGAATGGATTGCTAATGTAGTCAGTGAAGCAAAAGAAGGTCAAGATATAAAAATGGAGGAAAGTGATCTTTCACAATCTCCACATTTATGGGCTATGCATTTTAGTGGAATGTGGGCCTATGGTAGTCATTTAAGAATGGAAGAAAAAGACAAAGGAAAGACAAATTGTGATTGTGTTGTTAGTGCTTAATTTCTTCATGAAACTGAGAAGAAAGTTTATGTTGGATTCATCCAAGAAATTATTCAAGTGGGATGCATGGTGAAAATAGTCCTATATTATTAAAATGTAAGTGGATCCGACCATCCATAATACAATTTGATGAGTATGAATTTGTACACACAAATACACAATAATTTTTATCAAAGACGGATGAGATGTATGTTTACCCTCTTAAAATTAACCAATTATTTCTAATTGATGATTTAAGAAGCCCAAGATGGTCATATGTCATTAAAATAGAGTCTCATTCAAAACAAAAATTCATGGAAGTTGTTGATATAATGCCTGATGGGCAATATGTTAATTTATAAGAAACATTCGAAGAAGTGGATGAAGATGATAATGGAGTGTTTGAAGAAGATATTTTGATTACCAGTGAAGAGATTGGGAGAGAGAATGTATTGCATGTCACAAATGAGGATGAGGAAGAAAATCAAGTAGATGTAGACATGAGTGATCAAGATTCTGATCTTGCTAGCAATGTAGATGATTATGATGATGTTTTGTCACCTTAAGAGGTTAGCTTGTCACCTAAACTTTGGTTATATGTATGGTGTAATTTATTATTGAATATAATAAAGATATGAGTATAGGTATGTGTATTCATTATTGTTTTACTGATACATTTCTGAATGTAATCATCATTATTTTATTGGTACATTTTATACAAAAATTGAGATATTCACTGTTGATTTGAAGTGCATTTAAAGTTCAATCATTATTCTTAATTTTCTTACTTTGGTTGAAAATTTGAAATTAATTTTGTTTATTTAGAGTATAATTTATTGTATGTCCTATATGTTTTCTAGATGCAAACATATAATGAACATCTATGATTTAATAATACTTATAGATATAAGCTCCCACGACAATTGATTTCTCTTAAAAATCTCTTCGACTGCAAAGATATGAGAAATAGAAAATAAAGATTCACCACCAACGAAGGAGACTATTAAGGCCTCAACGTTGGGATTTTTTTCAAGCTAAAATTCATAAGAGACATCCCGTAGGTGGATAAGGAAAGATTGAAAGGTCTATGTTCTAAATATGATAGGGTCATAGCTTGGACCTATGACAATCTCAGAGGGTATGAATCAGGCATCATTCAACATACTATTGAACTAGATGAAGGCTCAAGGCTCATCCAACAAAAACAAAGGCCAGTGAACCTAAAGGTCAAGGCTCTAATGGCACAAGAGCTTACAAAATTAATCAAATCAAAAATCATATATCCAATCAAACATTCCACCTAGGTATCCAATCTTGTACCAGTGTGAGAGAAGAATGGCGATATACAAATCTATGTAGAATTTCAGGACTTGAACAAGGCCTCGTTAAGAGATCACTACCCTTTTCCCTCTATGGAGAAAATTCTACAGACTGTGGTTGGATCAGAGATGTCCTCGCTGCTCAATGGTTTTTTGGGGTATAACTAGATCTATGTAATGGAGGAGGACCAACACAAAACAACATTCACCACCAAGTGGGGAACGTTCACATACACAAACATGCCCTTAAGACTCTCCAATGCAGGTGCCAATTTTCAATGAGAAATGGATATCACTTTCAAAGGATTGATCAATAAAATTATCCTAATATATCTAGATGACCTGGCTCTATTTTCAAAATCAGAAGATGGTCATTTTGATCATCTAGAAAAGGTCTTCCAGAAGTGTCAACAGTTTGAGATTTCCCTAAATCCCAAGAAATGTGTTTTTAGAGTATCACAAGGCAAGCTGTTGGGTTTTGTGGTATCGAAAGAAGGAATAGAAATAGACCCCAAAAGGGTGAAATATATAATGGAAATACCACTTCCAATCAACCTAAAGGGGATACATTCCTTTCTAGGAAAGATCAACTTCATCAGTTAGTTCATCTTGGACTTTGTGGGCATTGTGAGACCTATTATACTGATGTTAAAAAAGAATTTAGCGTTTAAATGGAATCCTAAAGGAAAGTTACTTTTGAGAAAATAAAGGCAACCATCTCTACAACTTTGGTGTTAGCCAACCCAAAATTTTCCAAATACTTCCTGCTCTACGTCTATAGGGGCCCACATAACATAGCTTCAGTGTGTACTCAAAAGGATGAGGAAGGAAGCAGAGAGCACCTCATAGCATTTCATTCCAAGACTCTCAAAGGATATGAAACCAAGTAAATTTTTTTTGAAAAATAGGCCTTTGCCATCATCAAGAGCCTAATGAAAGTTTGACACCTACTATTTTCCAACATAATCACCATCCTTGTCGCCCAGGAATTAGGCTCCTAGGCATAAGAAGAGCTACAAAACCAGGTCTATACAAATCAGCTCGAGCTCGACGAGTCATGGGTGATCGATCAAATGTGATCTATATAAACCGGGCAATATCTGACCAACATCCCACCTCAAAAAATATGCTACTACCGATTGCAAGGCACCAGGTATGTACTAATTAAGGAATTTAAAAAAAAAAAAAATTATGATGGAGTCCTTTGTTGCATAAACAAGCCATAGGTAGAAAGGATTCTAGGTGAATTCCATAGCATATCTACAGGTGAACACTTCTCTGCAATGACCAATGATTTAAAGATAATGTGAGTAGGATATTACTGGCCTTCCATGCTCTTTGAGGCCCATCACCTAGTGCAGAAGTGCACTTAGTGGCAATATTTTGTTGGCAAGCAGAAGAACTTTGCCATGCCATTGAGCTCGATCATGATTGAGGAAAATTTTGTACAATGGGGTTTGGATTTTGTTGGGATGATCAATCCCATATCTAGGATATGCCATAAGTGGATACTCACAAAGATCAATTATTTCACAAGATGGATGGAGGTCGTTTCCCTGAAGAAGGCTACAAAAATAAAAATTGTCAATTTTCTTGAGGAGTTAGTGGCAAGGTTCGGTTTGCCTAAAACCATCATTTTTGATAATGCATGAGCCTTTGTAGGCTCTGGTATGTTATAATTTTCTCTCAAGCATGGGGTTTACCTCAAGACTTCATCCAATTATTACCTACAAGGAAATGGATTAGCAGAATCAATTAACAAGAATCTGATTAGGTTAATAAAGCACATCGGGTTAGACCACTAGAAAGAATGGCATAAGCATATGTGATTAGCTTTATGGGCCAATATAATTACACCTAAGGAGATACGATAAACCTCCCCTTATGAATTAGTGTATGGGAAGGAGGTGGTTTTACCCATTTCCATAGAAATTCCAACACTAGAATTGTTAAAATCTTTGGAAGTCGAGGAAGATAGTGGAATGGAAGTAAGATTGGCAAAGCTCTTAAGGCTTGAAGAAAAGAGAAAGTGTATGATGCCATGATTATGTTCCAACAGGTAGTCAAACATTGGTTTGATGAAAAGGCCTCCAAACCAAATTTTTGAGAGGGAAGTCTTGTGCTAAAGTACGATGAACATGTTCAAAACCGGCGCAACATGCTAAGTTTGATTCATTATGGAGGGGTCCTTTCTGAATTCATGCATGCAAGGAAAGAAATGCATATGAGTTGGAGGATATGAATGGTGATTTATTAGATATACCGAAAAACAATATTCATCTAAAGAAATTCAATTAAAGTGCATGCAAGTTCATTAAAATTTTATAGTTATGTACCATATGTAAAATTTTGTAAAATGCATTGTTTTTGTGAATAAAGCCATGAGAGTAAACATAGGAATAACATAAGTATTATGTTTATTATTCATTGAAAATAGTTAAAATATAATACATGTATCAAGCCTAAGGCTCCAAGAGAGGTTCAAAGCCTTATTGTTCAAACCCAAAAAGAGATACATCTTCAAAAAAGAAAAAGAGGAGGCCGCACAAAAATGATAGTGGAAATTAAAGCCTCCATCCGTTGTGAGAGCTAAAGTGTCATTTCTTCAGGTTTCTTCAACATGGCAATAAAGGGGTTAATAGAAAATAACACACAACACACGCGAGAACATCATGGACCTCAATCTTTGACACCGTGACTATAAACCAGGAATTCAAAATGATTCTTCCAATTAAGCCCAGGAATGCACTCCACGTTATACTCCCTCAAAAGAAAGGAGGTTGAGGGTCAGGATAGTGTACGATGCCTCTCTAAATCCATAGTCTAGAAGTCTATGAGAAAGGGCAACTAGGGAACCACTTCCCCAAAGTTGACATGCCTGCAAATATTCATGGTGGGCAGAATGCCGACACTAGAGATAGCCACTTGCACGATTTCACCAAGCCCATCTAAGTATGTTGAATCAAACAAGGAATGTCATAGCTCTATAATCCAAGGCTTGGAAATTCCCAAGTCCAACAGGGAAGCCACAAACTGGGAGATGACATTGGAGTTGCACTGCGATTGGTTCTCATCCTTCACATAATCTGTCTTGAGCACCCACTTGAATGCCATGATGATGAGGCAGTCATTCTTCCCTACTAGGCATTTAATTCTCTCACTGCTAACTTTTCCTACAAAAGAGTTATGTAGCTTTTAGCTCAAGAGCCAAATTGGGGTACCTAGGCTAGCCATGATGGCAACAAGCAATCTATAGAATAGTGGAATAGAAAATGTAGTGGGAGGAGCTCACTAACTCAAATGCTAACTCAATGAATTTTTGCTAAGTTGATATCACTATTTATAGAAAAATGTGCACCAGAGAGCTTGATCAGTAGAAACTCTATCTCTCGTTAGGCTACAATGGAAAACATTTTACTGCATTGAGCGACAAAGGATAAATCATATGGAGGATCTCAAACCAAGCTTTGCGAAATTAATTCGGGCGTTGGGAGTAAATGCTCACGTGTACCAATTGTTGCCATGTGTCCATCATCATCATCAATTCCAACCTTCTTTCTTATGCGAAAATGTATTTCTTAAAGAGCTAGACTTTGATAAATTAAATACCAATATCTTTTCAAAGTACACTTCCATTTCTCAAGGCACACTTCCCATCGCTCAAGGATTATTTGTAAAAAGGGTGGCATAGGGAATGTACTAATTACATTCTCATAGCGAGGTTAGCATTCCTGAGGGATACGAATCCCACTCCACACGTATCACCCTATTGGAAACACTTAGTGAGCTAGTGGTAATGGAAATGCCTTATTGCATGTATGTGTGAAAATTAAATGCACCCAAAAAGAAAATTTTGCTAAGTATCGAAAACCTCAAGCAACTACTGGTCTGAAGAAGTTTTCTAAAAATCCTTCCAAGAACACAATAATGGTGAAGGTATCATCTTTTGGTTGACATGCTGGAGTCTCGTCTACCAGACCAGGCTACACCAACATCTTTGGAAAGGATTCATATGCTAGTGCCCCAGTGCCAAAAGACTAAAGTTTTACACATACCAAAACCATACAAGTAGGCAACCTCATTAAGGATGAAGTGGTTAAAGATTTCACACATAATATTTATGACCCAAACTTGCATGTAAACCCTAAAAACCTCAGGGAAGGAGAAATACATATAATGTTCGCCCATGGGTGAACCGAGGGCTTTGCGACACAACTCTAATATTGTGGTTTGCCACAACTAATATTTCCATCCATACATCCATGCCCAAAGTTCGTGGATGCATGCACAAAAAGATTGGATAAAGAAACATAGGTTATCAGTGGCAACAGGTTGAGGGTTACCATCAACACGGTAGGCATTCGAGAAATGTTGTGCATCCCAGTAAATTGGGATGTTGAGAGATTCCAAAGCAGAAGATTGAAATAATTTTGGAGAACCAAAGAAAAGAAATTGAAATTTTATATGGATGAAACAAATGAGAAGTTGAATGACAATCAACTCATCTTCCCCCTAGCACCCAAAAAGTTCAAATTAGATGTGTAGGTCATTTTCTCAATGTTAGCTTATATTTACAACTTTGAAGACAACGAAAAGGTTTATGAATTGTAAGGCGGACTTTGCTTTCATGCTCAAGAAGGAGAGGAGCCAAAAGTATTTTGATTTTTTTGATGTAGTGTTCAAAAAGATGCTGGAACGATTAATAAATTATGGCATTTCTTTTTGGTTTAGGTATTCTTCTTTTTTGGCACACTTAATTTTACATCAGAACCCTAAATTTTTCAAAGAGTATTTATTGCTCAGTAAATTTGATGTGGTGGGGTTTAACTAGCCAGTTTCGGTCTGGACCGATGTTATTTCCAAAATATGGGATTATTATTCATTTGTTGATTATTTCCTACAACTAGTACTCTTGGATTTTTCTCCATGCCCTCCAGCTCGAGTTTCCCTTGAATCCTTAGAATGGATGAAAAGCCACCAGACCCTGGTGGATTATTTTTTGGGAGTCGATTTTTCTTTCATCAACTATCATGGTTTTGTTGAGGAGCCTTTTAGGCTCCCTAAGTTTGTAACAAACAAGATCTTCACTTTGAAGGCATACCATTATGAAACCATTGCTAAAAAATCCTATAGCAATGAGAGATAGGAAATCAAGAACCTCAACACCCTATATGGAGATGTTAAGACAACTGATGAGCGTTTTGATGAAATCTACAACACTAAAGCTAGGTCTGACAATAGCAATCTCAAATCTAATTGGGAGATGGAATAGGAGCACGCACCAATTTCCAACTCTCTACCTCAAGAGCTCGATGCAAGTTTAAGGAAAGGAAATGGGTCAAAACACAAAGGCTCATAGATCACATCTTCCACCAACACCCTATCAAAGGGAAAAAGGACCCGACAGTCCACAAAGAGATCTGCTATAACTCCAAGGGCCCAAGTTTTAGTGAGATTGACTACGAAAGAATCTAAATCCACCAGTTCAACCCCTGTAAAGAGGAGATGAATCCAATACTTAGGCAGATTGGGCATATCTTGAGTAGAGGAGAAGAAGAGGTGGAATTTTCTCTATTAGGATTTTTAGCTTTGATGGTCCAAGTAAGTCTTGCACCTGCCCTTATTTCTTCTACTACATCTTTAGTTATTCTTGCCCCCTCATTTGTTGAAAGGAATCCTCCATCCACAGGTTCTGATTTCCTCATCCTGAACACACCCCGACCATGTCTGATAATGAATCCCACAAAGAAACTGCACACACCAAACAAGCATCATCTATGTCAACCGCAATTGATTCTTTAATCACCCTATCAAGGGAACCCATTGAAAACAATGATACATCCATGTTACCAATTTCACATCCCCATCTGCTTCTAGGTAAAATGCCTCTTTTTTCTACCTACTTCCCCTTTTACTCTGATGGGTGTCTCTTCTTCTCAGTCCATACATGACATCTCACCTTTTTCAATGATAACGCTTCCTTTTGCCTCTTTGCAACCTCAGACCACTAAGGCCTCTTTTTCTATCACCCTTTTTAGTCTCCCTCTAGGGGTTTCACTTGTGGCATAGAGTATTGATTCTCCATAGAATCTTCGGGATCATATAGAAGCAACAAGGAAAGCCCAAAAAGCAAGAAAGCAAAAACTATGGGGAAAGGCCACAACAAATCCAACTACTCAAAAGATGGAAACTTGTTTTGATGAAGAGTGGAATGCTCTGCTGATTGCTTATATGAGGTCACTAATGTCCAAGCCAGAGGGAGAAATGCAGTTCAAAGATTATGACATTAGAGCTATGGGCCTCAATTTGAGTGAGACTCTTCCATGCGACAAAGTGGTCTTGGCCAAAGAAACTTACAACGTGGTCTACATCGACTATGAAAAGTTGGACAAGAAGTTGAACAAGTGTGAGGAAGAGTTGAAAAATGTTAAAGCCACAATGGATAGGCTACAAGAAAAAATCAAAGGCAAAGACTTGGAGATGGACCACTTGAGGCAGTTACAAGGTCAACAAGATGAAGCAACTAAGTTGCTTGAAGAGGCCAAGAGTGAGAGGGATCAACTTCATGTCAAGGTAGAAATATTAAAATGCGAGATCACAGTCGAACATGAAACAAATGCACACCATCATCAAAGGAAAAAGAGGTTGGAAAGCGATTTATCCAGAACGAACATCGTATATAATGGGTTGAAAAAGGAGCTACAAGAAATGGATCAAGAAAAGGACATGTAGAAGGAATTAGATAGCATCTGATCTCAAGCCTCCGACAACCTTTAGGAGGCCCAAATGGAAACAAAAAGGGTGAAACAAGAAAAGCAAGACATTGAGTCCATTTTGCAGACTAACAACAGGGAGGCTGGGAAGCTATGCTCTGAGCTTACAAACGTTCTCTAGGAGAAGAATCAATTGAAGGAAAACATGAGAGCGAGGCAATCCTAATTTCAACAGGAACTGGTCGTGATAAAGGGATCTAGAATCCTCCTGATACTCAAAAAACTAATATATACTCATTGGGAGAGAATTATAGATGCAGTTGCAACCCTAAAATCATTTTTTTTGTTTCTAAAGGATGCTCGAGAATTAAACGCTAAGGTTGGCCCAACAGTTGACCAAATTATACACACATGCACCCCTCAAGATGAAGAAATAGGGGTCTTGGTCTCAAAAATATATAAAACAATTGAGGAAGATTTAAGGGATGTCGGGATTCCTAACAGAAGGGAAGCTATGAGGAAAGTAAAATAATTTATCACCTACCATCAGGTCACATAAGAAACTAAAGCTTTCTAGGTAGTGTTGAATAACAAGGTCGATGAGATCAAGGAGGATTTTAAATTTCTACTCAAATCAAGGCCACAACCCTTTTCTCATTAGATGGAGGAGTGTTAACAATCAAGTAGATCACTGGAGCAATCAGACTCAAAATCTAGGACTCCATAACACTCTGGGGTTTGAGCTCATCACCCACTGTTGAGGAGATCAAGAAGGAAATGCTTCCCCTTTCTCAATTGTACTACCATATCAGAGCTATTTCATCAAGTTGGAGAGGAGATTTTTAAGGAAGTCCTTGACCTTGATCAAGCCTATGAGAATTTTCATGCCCTTGTCCAACCCACAGATGGAGATTGGGAACCCAACACACCACTTTCCTCAAACTCCGAGAATTACCTAAGATCTAGGTTCATGCCTCTACAAGCAAAGGCCCCCTATGATTCGCTTGAATTATGGAGCAAATTTTGCCTTCAAACATTTTGGTTTTTGGCCCTTACTTCCTTTCCGCTTCAGGATGGCTCCGCACCCGAAGGACAAAAACTACTCTTGCATAAAGGCACACAATGCGCCACATGGTGGCTATGTGGATTTATATATTATTTTCCTTTCAGGCCCGAACTGGGACATGTGTCTGCTTGGCAGAGATTTCTTCAAAATTAGTTCTCATGAAATCTAAAATTTCCTACCTGCTTGCCACATCATCCATTTCATCGGGCAGTCTGTATCTTCTATATAGGGATCTTTTTGGGGTGGAGTTTGTTGGAGGGCACGATGAAGATCCTACTTTCAGGGTGGAACCTTTGAATCAACACCATCATTCCTCATGGCTGATTTGATTGTGTTTTAGACAGGTTGTGATAGGATCTTATTGTCTTCTGGAAGTGTATCTTTGTGGAACTTCTATAGAATTTGGAGCCATTAATGAGGTGGCCCAAGACTTTATGAGAAAATATTGATGCGATCTAATCAGGCTCTAAATCAAATTACAGTCAATCAGATGCAGACACCTGGAATTGGTTAATCTCTACTGGTTGTGGATGTGGCTCTCCCTCTTGGCTATTTAAAGGGGTACACAATAGAGAATAAAAATCTTGGATAATATTCTTCAAGAACTATCCTTTGAATCTTTCAGAAGATGATAGTTTTAAGGAGTTTTAATCTTAGGGATAAAAGGATTTCACAGAGCACTGTTCACACTCTCGGGCATGCTACATTTGTTTAGAATATTAATCAGATTGGCATACAACCTTTATTTTTAGTTAATTTATTGCAAGAATTAGATCTGTTTAAAAGAAATATTTGGAATTGTGCATTTTATATGGCCTTTATCACAAATTTATTTTTCATATATCATTTACAGTGAGAGTACTATGTTAAAATCCTTACGTAGATAGTCTGAATGACGATTTCACATGTTATTAGCTTTTATATTTGATGCTATCTTTTAGAAATTGAATCATGCTCAATATACTCTTTCATTTTCTGTAAAATATCCACTATTGTTCATACTATGCTGTAAGAGAGGGAGGGTTCTGCAAAGATCCAAATATCCCTATTAGTCTTTGGGGTTTCTTATTTTTGTTAGGCCTTAATGGATACTTCCCACAGGGAGATATGAATGAATGCTCTATGTTGTCTCTAGCCTTATTTGTTCATTCTCTTCCCAACAATGAAGTGTCTATGGAATTTTGTGTCTATCTCATTAGAAATAAGGAATTATTAAGTTTTGAAATATTGTAAAAGCTTTGGTTCATCACCATTTTCTATATTTTTCCTTGTATTTCTCTTTCCCCTTTCCCACACATAAAGAAGAGTTGACTTTATTTAAAAATCCTAGAGGTCATTTAGTGGGGTGCAAAGTGGTCCCCCACTCATTGAATTTACCATAAGGCTATTTAGATAGGTGCAAGCTTTTATGATCAACACTTTCCATTTTTTTGTTCAACATTGTTAGTATTCTTACGAGGACACTTAGCCATAAAATGTATAACTTCTCCACAAATGAAACAATTGAAAGGTAATTTACCTTTGCACTTATGGGTATGTGCAAGATCATCATGGAAAAAATAGGCCCTTAAGTGGCAATAAAAAGACAAAAAATCAGAGCTAGACAACTTGACGTAAAAATTTGACTAAGTTATCTAATATTATTTCAAAAAAATGTAAAAATAGAATCTATAGCAAATTGAATGTAGTTTCTAAACTACTAGACCTCTATTTAAAAAAAAAAAATCTATTTGGTGAAAATTTGAAATTTCAATGCAATAGTATTTAAATTTCAGGGTAAAAATAAGAAGTAGGTGTATGTCTGACCACCCTAACCACAATAAAATGATAATATTTATTTATAAGCTTTCTGATATAAGTAGAGGACTCATGTCTCGTTGTGATGCATATTTTTTTATAAATTTTTTCCAAGTAAATAATTAATTATGAATTTTTTATTACAAATTTTTAAAAATATAAAAGCTCGTCTGTCTAACCACCTTAAATTGGTCAAAAATTCATGAAATTCATTTTTTTTTAATCCTATAGAATGCAAAGCATAGAATGTGACACATGTTTTGGATTCAAAAAATGTGATATCGTTTGAAAGTTATAGATTTTTTTCAATCAGCCTATCAATCAGGACTTTATTTGTAATTCTAATAGAAAATGAATAATAATTATTTATTAAATTCAAAGTAAAGCATAATTTATATTTGTGGAAAGCTGAGAATCTCCTCTAGAAACCCTTTTCGTTTCATCAATTTTGGGTAAAAAAAAAGTCGTCAGCCACATGGGCCATCATATGGCTTACATATTGCCAATTTTTGGCCCATCATGATCCTGCACATACCCTTATCTAAACCTCTTTGTAGCTTCCTAACAAAATTAGCTTCTTTTGAATTTGATCCATGATCAAAATCTTGATCAACCAAAATCATAGATTCTCTAAAAGAAGCCTCTTTCCTTATAGAATCTTCACTTTCAAATCTCATTTCAAATGTAGTTAATGTTCCATGCAACTCAAAGAAATTTAAAGTATTCATATCTTTAGCTTCTTCAATAGCAAACATTTTAGGATCAAAACTTCTAGGGAGAGATTCAAGTACCTTCTTTACAACAATATTTTATTTCAAACTTTCACCAAGACCTCAGATATGGTTGACAACTTCATCAAACCTGAGCATGAATGTAGCAATGTTCTCATCTTCTTTCATCTTCACGCCTTCAAATTGAGCTCTATAAGTCTATAACTTTGCCTCTTTGAATTTTTCATCACCTTCATAGATAGTTTCCAACTTTTCCCATATTTCCTTTTGAACCACCAAAAAGATGATATGTTAAAAGGGAAAGAGTATTCCCTAATTAGACTCCTAGTATTTTTCACCTAAAGAGCACTTGGTTTAGGAATGGAATCTCTTTCATCTAATGATATGATTTTGGTGAGTTCATTCAAAGGAGTTAGGGGATTAAAGTGTTGTGTTTGGAATGACCTAAATGTAATAGAATAAAAATAGAAACTAACAATGGATGTAAAACCTAAAGAATGTAACTATGTTTGAAAACACATAATGATATGCAAGTATGTACAAGATAACCTAAGAAATATACATTAAGTTAAAATAGAAGATTGGAGATGAAATAGTTGTGCACCTGGAAAATTTTAGAGGTTGGAGATACTATTGAATCTAGAATTCGAGCCTACTAGGACACTTACGCCATTCTGGGCAACCTAGTCCTTTTTAGGGCAAATTCTGGAAAACTACTCCGGAGCCTGTTTCGGCCAAAAGCGTATCCAAATCTACCAAAATCTATGAAAATAGGTTCAATGGGACTAGGTCACCCAAGGTGGTGACCTAGTCCTCTTCTGAATTTTTGAAAACCAGAAGATGGAGTCTGAAGCCCTTGGTCTGTGTTTTTCACTCCTTCAGGTGTCTGGTCCCAAAAGTGAAGATTCTAGTCTGTGAAGGTCCTCCAAGCTTCAACTAGGGTTTCTCCAACCTTGAAGATCTTGGAAAAGTTGACGAAGATTTTTCCACCTTGATTCCTTTGCTAAATCTGCATACAAGACCTGCAAATCCCACTAAGAGGGAAAACTTGCTGGTTGTTAGGGATTAGGGGTTTGCCTTAGTCAAACCCCTTTTGAGTAATCAAACCAAATGAAGATAGAAATGTAGAGAAGCATGAAATAAAGGAGTGATGGAGTTTACCTTGAAATGATGTTTGATCTTGAGTTGTAGCAATGGAGGATTCAACCCTTGGATGCTTCTTGAGAGAGATGTCTTGGTGACTTAGAATACTCAAAACCCTAGCTTGCTTGAGAAGAATGATGAAGAAGAGAAGATAGAAGAAAAATGAGGCTTCGAAGGTGAAAAATGAGGGGGAAAACCCTTATTTATAGAATTTATGCCCTAATTTTCTTGAAATAACACCATACAAGCCAACCTTAGGGTTTTAGAGACAAAATCTTGAAAGAAATTTAGGTTAAAATTGAATTTTATACCACACTGGACTAGGTCGCCCAAGGTGGAAACCTAGTCCACCTGGGAAATTTTTATTAGTTGTCTGGGGTTAAAGTATTATTATTATTTCTTGTTGGGATTGTCTCATGAAAACACACTAAGATAGGACTTATATGTGTATTAAGGGGTCATTATAGCATAATAAAGGGTTGATTTAGTGATGACAAGCCTAGGAAAGTGTGAAAATGTTTTACAACACCTTACAATAGTTTGGCACAAGACTTGGAAAGGGGTAAAAAGGGGTTAAAAGAGGTCAAAAATCCATAGGCAAAGTTCCAAATGAGTGAAAAGTGTCAAAGGCTACACTTTTTGGTAACACATTTAGCCCCCACTTTAGTGAGAGGATGAACTTGCTTCAAAATCACACTAAAGTAGCCCAATGGAGATGGTGAAGAATGAAAAAGAGAAAGGATGTGGTCAAGCCCCCAGGATTCGAGATTCTAAGTAAAAAAGACATCAATGCAAAAGACACATTCAAGGGTGAATGATTCCAACAAGACAAGATACATGATCATGCAATGAAAAGAACTTGAAGAAAGAGAAAGGTTAAAATATGTGCTCACTCTGGGGCCACAAAACATCAGGTCATCCATGAGGTGAGTTGTCCCAAAAGGTGAGAAACATACACACGGTTGGTATGTACTCACACACACATAGGTGACTATGGGTAAAGTCATGCCGTTGGTTGGGCTTCTCGCTCAAACCATACCAAAGTTATACCTCATGATAAATTTGATAAGGTTCCACAATAGAAAATGTTATTTGGAATGATTTTGTTCAAAGGGATTTTTATTTGTTCATGTGATGTCTCATCCTAGGGAACATTATGTGTAATGTTTCCAAGAGAGAAAAAGTGCAAATGTACTCATCTTGTATCCAAGAGAGGAAGAACTCATCTTGTATGCAAAAGAGGAAAATGCAAATGTCTCATCTTAAGCAACATTGTACCTAATGTTTCCAAGAGAGGGATCACAAGAAAAATAAAATTGCGCAATGAACTGTGAGTGGTGATGTATGCCCCCACTTTAAAGGAATTGTGAAACACCGTACTGTGAGAAATTGTAGAAGAAGTGGAAGACATGAGAGCTTTTTTGGAAAGCTCTATGTCGATTCATATGTTTCTGATAAGCTACATCATGAATAGGGGAGTATGTCACATGTGATTCAACTTAAGACATTTAATCCACAACCCAGGCTTGCTCTTATATGTTCATGAAAGGTTAATGATAAGTCAAAAGAGACAACGACGAGTGACATACAAGGGAAAAGGATAACTAACCTCTTGCCCCCACTTAGTGTAGGATAAGAGTGAGCCAAAAGGATTGAGGGGAATGTAAGGATTAGTGTAAATCAGTATCAATTAAAGGAATTAGGTGTCCCTACATAAGGAAGAATACCAAACTCCTTAAGATGTTGAATTTTACAACTCAAGGCCTTACACTCATTAGTGGAGTGACCATGAACTCGGTGGTAGGCACAAACAAAATGTTTTTTGGGACATTTATTTCGAGTTCTGGGAGGGAGGGGGATCAAGTGGTCTTGGAGGAGTATCAACAAGATACCCTCTTGATTGAGGGTAGAAGGTGTTCCTTTGGTTGGAAACAAAGAAGGGTCTTTCTTAGTATAGGATGTCATACTTACACAAGACACTATAGATTGTGATATGTTGTGTACTCCTTTGGAGGAGTGTGTAAAATCTAAATCATTGGTGGGTTGCGAGATGATAGTGGCTTTAAGCAAAGAGTCATTTGTTGGTTTCAAAGGCTCACTTTCTAAGGGTGGTTGGGGATGGTGTTGATTTTGGAAGAAGGTTTGATGATTTCGATGAAAGGAAAAAATCCAAGACCATGATGGGAGGTTTGTGCTGCAAGATTGATAGGGTTGCATATACCTTATTCATTAGCACCACATCCTTTTCCACTATAGCCAAATTGTTTCATGAGCTCATAACCTTTTCCAATGAGCTTTTTCAACACTTTTGGATCAGGTGACGGTTCGTTGTTGGATTCTTTGTCTAGAGTAGTTGAGGTGGACTCTTTCCAAGGATCTACCAAGTCTTGTGTTGACAAGACTACGTTTCCCTTTTTAGAATCTTTGTTGGTGGTCTTGGATTCTTCTAGTAAAGGAGGTGTGAAGTCTAAGGAATCCCAATCATCATCTAAGGACTTTGGTTATACGGGTTCCACTTGTTTGATGGGTGTAGAGGTTGTGAAGGGTTTGGATTTGGTGTTCTTAAGTTGTAAGACACTATAGGGTTCATGATCAACATCAAGTGTGTACACTAAATTGTTGTAGATATACTTCATCTTACGATGAAGAGTGGAAGGCACTCCATTCATTGCATGAATCCATGGCCTACCTAAGATGATGTTAGATGAAACAACATTAGGAATAACATGGATCAATGTGTCTAATGTGGCCATTTCAATGGTAAGAGGCAAAGTGATCACACCAAGTGACTTTTGTCCTTTACTATCAAATCCATTGAGAGATAAGAAAGGAGGTTGAATGGTTGATTTATCAACATGGAGCCTATCCAAGAGAGTGACACTAAACACATTAACAATGAAGCCATTATCAACAAGGGTTCACTTGATCCCTATGCTTTTGTATTGAGATATGATCATGAAGGCGTCAACTTGTTTTTGCACATCCAAAGTAGGGAGCTCACTTTGGTGTAAAACAATGTCAATGTTTAAGCCTTAGATCATAGCTGCTATATCATGTGCTTGTGCATTAGAAGGGACATGAATTTATTGTAAGGCTATCTAAATCATGTTGTGATAGTGATGGGAGGCTTGAATAAGGTCCCATAAAGATATTTTAGCAGGAGTATTCCTTAGTTGGTCAACAAGGTCATACTCCCTAAGGAGGGAATTTAGGCGAGGGGTAGCAAGTAAGATAAGGGGGGATGGAGGTAAGGGTGTTGAGGTTGATGGTTGGGATTGCAGATTTTTGTGAGTGTAATGTATATGAGCAACAATATCTTGACTCGATTGCTACAACAAATTATGCTTAGGTGGGTAGAGAGTGAATTCAGGTTGAGGTTTGTTTGAAGGTGGGTAAAGCATGAGTTGAGGTTGAATAATATTAACACCCCCTTGGGGAGGAGAGTCAATGTTATCCTTGTCTTGAATCATGATATCTTCCCTAGGAGGAGAGATTTTAGGAGAACTACAAGCCACATGTTCCTAACATTCAAGGATTGATTCTGTTAAAATGACTTCATCACAAGTAGGGGAAGGATCAATGATGGGATGATTAGGAGAGGGTTCTATTTGATTTCCTTGTTGTTCTAAGGTCTCATTCTCTTGTGCCATACTATCTACCAGAGTATGAGAGCTTGAAAGAGGTTCATCACATGCTTCATCACAAGGGGTGGAGGCATCAAGAGGACACTTAGGATTTTCAAATAGATTGTCCCAAATTGTAGGAGCATGAGGGAGATGAGGGTCAAGAGTCTCATGACTCTTAGGAGAAAGATATTCTAACACCAACATGTCCTCTTTGCATCGAGGAGGGATATGAGAGGAAGGACAAGTTTGATGGTTATGGTTAGGGAGACTAGGTAAGGGAATATTTAGAAATGTTTGTATGATTTTGTCTTCTTGTTGTTTAGTTACTAGTAATAGAGGCATAGGAAGAAGCACAAGTATGATTGCTATGTTTGTCAACACTAATATCCTCATCAAGGGGTAATGCAATGTTAAGAATAGTGTCAATGGTTTGGTTATTAACATGTTCTTTAATGAATTCATTATTATAATCTACATTGAACTCATAAGAAGGAATGTTGAATTTATGCAATCCATTTGAAACCAAATCAAAGCCACATCGTTTGAAATAAAATATGGTATGAAGAGAAGGGAAAGAGAATGCAATGCAATAATTTAAAGTAAAATGTTTAAATGTAATTTTTCAGATGGAGAACAAGGTAACTTTTTGATTACACTATGCAACAATCTGAAAAAGAAATGTAGTATATGCAAAATGGAAACTAAGCAATGCATGGAATGAGCTAATGTAAGCTAAATTTAATAAAATACATGTAATAGAAACACAACTAGTTGATATAGATAGGTAATGGCATAAAAAAAAACTAGAAAATAGGGTTTTCGACTCTGTAAAGGGTAGTTTCAAAAGCTTGAAGGGACTAGGTCGCCTAAGGTGGTGGCTTAGTCCTCCTAGTGATTTTTTTGAGATTTTACAGAAAATTTTGATGTATTTAGGTGGTTTCTTTATTGTATGAGGCAACCCTAAAAGGAAAATGCAAAATTTCAGAAATGATTAATGTTTTAAGATGAAAAATGCAACCTATATGCACTTTCACTAATGCAAATTTTGAAACCCTAGGATGCAATGTAAACAATGCAAGATGCAATGCAATGCAAACCTAGGATGATGAAGGAATCTAAACCAAAAAGGAAGGGTGGAAGGATGTTAGGTTTGTTGATGGTGTTTTTATGCACTTCACAACACAGGTAATGCGTAGGTTCATTACTTCTCTTGAAAGACAATCTTCCACAATCAAATTGCAGAACACTATCCCGAGGTCTCTCGAATGTCAGGTCATGACGGAGCTTGGAACATATCAGTTGTTTGATGTGATTTTTCTAGAACCACAAGGCGGTCTTACATGGTCAAAGTTGTAGAATAATCGGATCGATGAATGGAGTTCGATGGATATGGAATTATTGTACCTTGCTATAGGTTCAGACAATAGTCTTGGACTCCATTATTTTGTCGGATTTGGCTTTACAATGTGCAACGAACCTTAGCACAAGTTGTTTCTAAAAAAAAAGGAAAAAGGGCAAGGAAGAAGGATGATTTCTGGACCTGCAACTATCGATGAACAGTGATCATGGAGGTTCCCGCTGTGGACAGTTTCCTTAAATAGAATTTCACTTAATCTGAATTTTCACAATATCATGAAATCTATGCTATCTTCTAGGGACTACAAATATCCATCATTCATTCGCCATGGGAACGTGAATAAAGATAAAGTTTAATGAGAATCAATGAGATTAAAGTCCAAGCTAACTTTACACAGTCATATACTAGTAGAAAATGACCGAAAGTATGGATGAGGAAAGCATACACACAACAATAACCTTCAAAACCAGAGACAACATACTAATTCTACCAAAGTTAATCTAAGGATACTAAAGCAACAAAGTAACTTGAAGCAAAGTTTTAGCTAAATGGAGAAGAATCATGAAACATGTGGAGAAATCTAGAAATACACCAGAAAATTACTGTATTTTCTATTATATTTTCAGCAGCATGTCTTTCAACAACTCAACTCTCTTAAAATGAGAGGAGGATAGCCCTATTTATAGTTTCCAAAAAACAAAATGAGTGGCCAAGATTTGATTCTATTATGTGGCCAATATTCATTTTACAATAGGGTTTCACCTACCTCCAGATATATTACATTTATAAATTCATTCTTGTCTTTTCCCTGTTTCATCTTCTAGTGGCAGCACTGTAGCAATTTTGTCCTTTAGCTTTTTGCCCTTTGCTGTAGCTATTCTTTGAGGAATTCTTTGTCGATGACAGGGTTGCCTTCACGCTTCTTCAGCGCTGCATACTCTACGAAGTTCAGGATCAACGACACGAGCTTATCCATCTCCATGATGTCTGATCATAGCACTTGATAGATCCATTCTTGGGAATTACTGAAAATTTTCTTCCAGTCCTCTTCATACTTGGCCGCACTATCTCTGAAAATCTCTGACTACATGAAGGCACGGGCTGCAAAACTCATGAAGTCCATGGTGACTTCAACTGACATCCCATCTTCCATGATTTTCAAGAAGTGGGGCTTTATGTTCTAAGGGTTGATCTCGGCTATGGGTGGCTCATACCCCGTTATCAATTTGATGTACCGAGAGCACTCTTCTCTAGAATCCCTAGCCGATTTGATGTTTGGCGCTATCCGCTCAATGATCTACTCGAGCCTTTTCCTCTTGTGATTGAAATATCGCTTCTAGACATCTACTAACCAATGGTCATTGTCCTTGAAGGCTAGGTCCTTCTCCCAGACCTTGCTTGGCAACGCGAGTATGGCCTCGATCTTTGGATAGGTTGCCTCGTACTTCCTTGGGAACTCCTCACAGATCTGCCTCATACCCTCAAGGGTCCTTTGCACTTGGAGGAACTTATTTGCTATCCGGACAACCAAATTGATGCTCGTGTTTTCCATGTCTAAGACTTGCCAGAACCAGTTTTTCGTAGTCTTGTCTAAGTTTCTTCTCTTTTCTAACTTATTAATCTGCTCCTCAGACAGCAGCTGAGGTGGGGTGGATGACGTCGTGGGCTACTCATCTGGGGATGACCACTGCTGAATGTAGGTCGTTAGATCGACCACTTGTTCCTTAAGCCCCTCCTTTGAAATCTTATCTTGCTGGATAAGGTGTACCACTGTGGCGACCGACTCCTGGAGGTGATCGAGCTTCTGTTCCCTCATGGCCACTCCTAAGTCGATGGTGGAGACATTATAAATTATACCCTGTTCTCCAACCACTGGTCTCACTATCTACACTGCCCTTGATCCTGAGGCATCCATGGTTACCTTCGATCTAACCTTTGGTTTCTTCTCCTTCCTATTGGTGCTTACTTATGCTCTAGTCATGATGGCTTCCAGCCTTGCCTTGGGATCCTTCAAGGTGGGAGTCTTTTGTTTTAGCTACCTCTGCAGCCACTCGGGTACTTGGGGCTCCTCCCTAGGTGGTTCACTTTGACCCCCGTTGTCTTTCTACTCAAGCTCAATGGCTTTGATGACAAGAGCCTTCTCTTTAGTCCCCATATCGTCCTTCTCCTCATCAGAGTCTTGTTGAAGGGTTTTATGTTTAGTGGGGGATTCAGTATGCAACTGCTCTTTGGGTAGATCTTCTTTTTCAGCATCCCCCTCTTCTTTGTTCTGATTATATCCATGCTCCTCGGGGTTCTCCCCCTACTCATCCTCATGGAGGGATGCTTCCTTGTCATGCTCTAGAGTCTGGTCTTGCTTCTCAGTAGGAGACTTGCTGCCCTTTGTCTCTTGAGCATCAATCTCTTCTTCTCTTACGAGCCAGTCTTTGGCTTCCTTATCTTCAATCTCCTTGAGCTGCTTCCCCCATTCTGCATTGAGTTCGGGGTCATTTGATTCTCTTATAAATTCAACATTCAACTCTTCACTACTCTCACTAGAGGACTCATAAGCTACCTTGTCTATTTCTCGGCGCTCAAACAGTGGATGTTTGTGGTACTCAAATTCCTCATCCTCCGGCCTCGTTGTAGCCTCTAGCTGCCATCGCTCAAGCTCGTGTGATATTTGCATTGTCGCCTTCATCCTCGATGGTTCAGTAGAGGGAAGGGGAACTAGAGCAGAGGCCATAGCCTGGGCTATTGTAGCCTGAACCGCCAGATTAGTGAGCATCCCTGAGAGCTCAGATGGCACATTTTATATATATTTTATGAAAGATTCAGGGAGACCAAGGACAGGTATTGTAGCAACTGGAGCAAAGGGGAGGGAAGGAGACATAGAAGAAGAGGAGACAAGCGAGGTCATGGTAGATGATTAATCCATGAGAATGATCTGCAAGATTGGAGGAGTGGCAGCAAGGTGGACAAAGATGTCCACCGCAGGTGGGGAGGAAATGGAAGCGGCAAGTGAAGCATGCGGGGTGGGAGTAGCAGCAACAATAGTAGTGACTGAAGTAGGTGGTGACCTTGGCAACATAGATCCTTCTCTGATCCCAAGGGGTGGACCCTTGGGCATCACAGTCGTATTTGTGCCTCCAGTTGTCTTTCTCTTCTTCTTGGAAGGCTCTGGCTCAGAAGACTTTTGGGCATAGACCTTTGGTTTAGGAAGTTGCTCACTGGCCTCCTTTCTCTTCTTGGTCCTAACTGATGGTGGTGTGTTAGATGCTTCCCTAGTTGCGACGGTAGCTGCTCCTCCATCGGAGCCACTTGGTTCACTTTCTAGTCCCTTGAATGTCAAGGTGACTCCTTGTTGTTTTAGTCGAGCCACCTGTTGGTCAATCCATGCCCTTGTTCGTATCTCAACAGGCCTAGTGAGTATGTTGATGTCATCAAGCTCTGGTTCATTCTAGTTAATTGCAGGTAGTGGAAAATTGGTGATGGCATCGTATCCTCGATTGATCATCATGTCTTCATCTTCTTCGAGATGGTCAGGAACCGGGCACAGGTTGATCCTTTGCACATAGATGGTGGTCATACACATGTAGTGCCTCAACCGCACCTCAAGATCATCTTTGCAGTTGGCCCAAAAGTCTTCAACATTGTGGAGGTGGGCATACTCTCGTCCTAGTGCCTTCCTAATGTGTCCGTATGGGTCCATTCGAGGCCGAGCTGTATGTTGACGGAAGTTGTACTCAGCCAACTCCTTCTTTGAATACCCCGTACATTGGGAGGTATGAATCTTGTACATTCCTTGGTCAAGCCCAATGGGGTAAGGCGGGCCCGCCAAATGCTTATCACTCAGGATGCTATGAATATGTTGTAGCTAGTGGGTCAACTCCAATAGAATGATCCGGTCATTGGGGTACCCAGGCAGCTTATTTGGTCTTTCCGTGAATCCCTTGACACAAATGTATGTGAACTTCGAGAATTGTATGTAAAGGAAGGCATACTGTTTGAGGAGAGCTCTGGCACTATGAGAAACTCTTCTTTGAAAGTTGCCCACGAGGGATCGGATGATGTGGGTGATGAATGCATCATTCACCTGACAGTAATCTCCCTTGAAATCTCTAAACTGTAGTTGAGTGTATTTATTGTAAGGCTTGAGTTCCACCCCCGATGGATCACTGGGTACCACCGTCAATCCCTAATAATGTCACCGATCAGTGAGGGAATATACCAAGCAGGAGGTCATGAAGAACTTGGAGGTCTTCTTCACGGTTGTAAACTGCTCGTGGAAGCAATCACTGATTATCTCTCCCCAATAGAAGGTGATCTCCTTGCCGTGGAGAATCTTCTCTATGAAATAGAACATCCATTCTTGGAAGAAGGCCACTGTAGGAAGGCCCATCACTCGGGTTAGCAAAGTTATGAGGTCATGGTAATCCTCGAAGAAATCACTATGAAAAAGCTCCTGAGGAAGCTTGCCAGCGCTACCCCGCTTGTCCTTCAACCAATACTGATTGATGACCTTCTTGCATCCCAAGGGATTCTGTTCCCAAAGTTCCTTGCACTCCCCCATGGTGGGGGTCTCCATGCTCTCATAGGCAGGAATGTGGAATGTTGCCGTTATACCCGATGGGGACATGTCTGCAAGGATATTTCTGTCCCGGTCCACTATAGTTCAAGTCTCCTCCTGATAGGCTTCCACGCATGCCATTACCAGTTCTGGGGCCACCAAGGCCGATGGGAAGCCTGCAGCTTTGGCAAGTCCACTTTTCTTTATCAATCTTGCATTCTCTGTCTTGGGGTTCATCCTGACCCTTTGTATGAATTCATCAACATCGACCTGGCCGATGTTGGTATCTGTGACATCTCTCCAGAGAGAGGTGACTCTGGATTGTATGGGGACCCCTTGGAACTTGTACTTCATCAGGTCCTTGTCCTCCTTTCCTTGAGGTGTCTTGGCTATTCCTTTCCCTTTCTCCTTGGAGGCACCAAAAGTTTCTACATCGGACTCCATAAATCTTGCACAAAAGATGAGAATCAGTAACAATAAACATGATGAAATGGTCCCGGACAAGTCCCTACACACCAAGATTAGCTTTGCAATAATTGTTCATATTAAATAAGTACTAATACTTGATATTTCATCATTAGAAAGTAAGGCAGACAAACCGGGTTCCCAGGGCCGAAATTCCCTTGGCAGAATGTCGTTTGAAAGGGAAAATTGAGGATGGAATTCCCAAAGGCATTTCCTAGTATTGGATTTAAGTATTAGAAGGTTGGAATGAAGGAAGACCTGACTTTAGCAAGTGGGTTGAAATCCATTTTGGATTTGGAGGTCATTTGATCCTTCATTTGGGAGTTTGGGCATCAGATGCAAGATGACCATAGGAAACAACGCAGGGGAGGCAAAAATCCGGGTCTCGGAATCCAATCACCGGGAAGCGGCTACAGATTAGTCGTTGGAAATGACGAAATGGAAGCGGAGATCCAGGGAAGGAAATCTAGAGTGCAATCTCCGGAGACAGTCAGAGGACTCAGGTAAGCTAGGCGACGAATAGAGCATTGGGACCCAGAGGTTAGGAAGCTGTCCCAAACTCACTGTTAAAATGATGCTAGTGGAACGAAATCTCGAGAGGGAAATTCTGGAGGTCGAAATCCGGAAGAAGCTCGGGTAGCGGACCAGGGTCCAGGAGTTGGGAAGACGTCCTAGGACGGCCGTTTGGAACGGCGAATGCGGCACAAAATTTCGAGGATGGAATTTTGGAGGCCGGGGTCCGGGGTGCATTTCGGTCGAATGTTCCACCTGGAAGCTTGGAACAGATTTTGCGGAGTTGGGAACTGAGGTTCAGAATGCTGCTCGGGGAAGGCCATCAAAACGACGAAGTCAGCACGGAATTCCGGGGCTACTTTGATCTTGGCTGGTTCTTTCAATTTTCCAAGGTCTTTAGACGAACTTTGAGTGTCCGAGGTCTGAAGGTCAGGAAGGTGCTTAGGAAAGGTCATGTAGAATGGTGACGACACAATGAAATCCTGGGAGGGGAATTCCGAAGGTCGGAGTCAGAGGTGGGTTCTGTCATGGAGAATTTTGAAGATTGAGTTTGCGGATGGTGGTGGGAAAGTCTGAGCCTGGGGGACGTCGGTGACTATTCTGAATTATGGCTGTGGAGAGGTGAAGCTCCAGATTGAATTTCGACCACTCAAATGATTGATTTTTACATTTTTAAAATGTGGGTTTTTAGCGGAGGGCATATTCCTACCCTATTTTAGCCTAGTTTTGCATTTTACTTCATTTAAGGCTCATAAATTGACAAAATGAAGAACAAGGGTGTGGACGATGGGCATACCTCAAGATCTTGAAGAAATTTCCAATGGCCGTGCGGAAAATGTTGGAAAATGGAGCTCGGACTCGCAGGCTCGAAATGTCAGATGTGTGGGAGCTCCTCAAAATTCTATCACTTGGTCAGATGAAAATGACAGGCAAAAAATCCAAATTTATAGCCATACCTACCATTAATGTAGCATTCAATTCCTTTGTACGATGGCAGGTGAAGTTGGTAAGTTCAATTTCGTAGTCGGCGGTAGGAGGATTGGAGTCCGGTGGTCGGGAAGACGTCCCGCCACAGCTACGAGAAATGACAAAGTGCTAGAGGAATTTCGGTGGGGGAAACTCGAGTTTCGGGGTCTGGGGTTCGGAAAGACATTGGATGCCAGGTGCTGGAAACAATAAACCCGAGATGGAAACTTGGGGGTTCGAGCCCGAAAGGAGCCATAGACGCCAGAAAGGGCATTCTGGTAGTGAAAAACCTGAATTGACCCCAGATTTAGCATTTTTTAAAGGGGTGATTTTGGTCAAGCTGAAATGAATTTGGGGAACGTGTTGACCTTTATGACATAAAATTGGGCACACAAAATGAGGCAAAGCAAAAAAAAGGGGGGCCAGGAAGCAGTAGAGGGAAGAGAGGGTCCTCGTTCCGAATGGGGCATGTGTGCAAAAGGAACAACAAGGTTCACCAAAATGAACCACCAAAAAGATGAAATGCTAAAATGGAAAGAGGATTCCCCAATTAGACTCCTAGGGTTTTTCACCTAAAGAGCACTTGGTTTAGGAATGGACTCTCTTTCACCTAATGATATGATTTTGGTGAGTTAATTCAAAGGAGTTAGGGGCTTAAAGTGATGTGTGTGGAGTTCCCTAAATACAATAGACTAAAAATAGAAACTAACTATGGATGTAAAAACTAAATAATGTAACTATGTTTGAAAACACATAATGATATGCAAGTATGTACAAGATAACCTAAGAAATATATATTAAGTTAAAACGAGAGATTGGAGATGAAAGGGGTGTGCACCTAGAAACTTAAAGAGGTCAGAGATACTACTGAATCTAGAATTCGAGCTCGCTAAGACACTTATACCATTATGGGCGACCTAGTCCTTTTTAGGGTAAATTTTGGAAAACTACTCCGGAGCCTGTTTTAGCGAAAAGGGTATCTAGATCTACCAAAATATCTAAAAAATAGGTTCAATGGGACTAGGTCACCCAAGGTGGCAACCTATTCCTCTTCTAAATTTTTGTAAACCAGAAGATGGAGTCTGAAGCCCTTGGTCTGTGTTTTTTGCTCCTCTAGGTGTCTGGTCCCAAAAGTGAAGATTTTGGTCTATGAAGGTCCTCCAAGCTTCAACTAGGGTTTCTCCAACCTTGAAGAGCTTGGACAAGTTGATGAAGACTTTTCCACCTTAGTTCCTTTGCTAAATCTGCATACAAGACCTGCAAATCACACTAAGAGGGAAAACTTGTTGATTGTTAGGGATTATGGGTTTACCTTAGTCAAACCCCTTTTGAGTAATCAAACCAAATGAAGATAGAAATGTAGAGAATCATGAAACAAAGGAGTGATGGATTTTACCTTTCCATGATGTTTGATATTGAGTTGCAATAATGGAGGATTCGACCCTTGGATGCTTCTTGAGAGAGATGTCTTGGTGACTTAGAATACTCAAAACCCTAGCTTGAGAAGAATGATGAAGAAGAGAAGATAAAAGAAAAATGAGGCTTAGAAGGTGCAAAATGAGGGGGTAAACCCTTATTTATAGAAGTTATGCCCTAATTTTCCTAAAATAACACCATACAAGCTGACCTTAGGGTTTTAGAGACAAAATCCCGAAAGAAATTTAGGTTAAAATTGAATTTTATGCCACATGGGACTAGGTCACCCAAGGTGGTGAACTAGTCCACTTGGGAAATTTTGATTAGTTTTCAGGGGTTAAAGTATTATTATTGTTGCTTTTCAGGATTGTCTCATGAAAACACACTAAGATAGGACTTATATGTGTATTAAGGGGTCGTTATAACATAATAAAGGGTTGATTTAGTGATGAAAATCATAGGAATGTGTGAAATTGTTTTACAACACCTTACAACACTTTGGCACAAGACTTGGAAAGGGGTAAAAAGGGGTTAAAAGAGGTCCAAAATCCATAGGAAAAGGTCCAAATGAGCGAAAAGTGTCAAAGGCTACACTTTTTGGTGACACACCTTTGTTGTTCTATACTCCATCACTTTCAAAAATTCAGTGTTAGTCAAACCACATAAAATAACATTCCTTACCTTACATTGAGTTCACGAGCCATCTTTCATGCCTAATCCTTGGGAGGGAGAATTTTAGGAGGCTCATATTCTACAAATAACATCCAAATGTCCAATCCTAAAGCCATCAAATAGGAATCCATCCTAACTTTCCAAAAAGAAAAATCAGATCCATCAAAATCTGGTACTTTATTTCCAAATGAACTTTCCCGTGCCATCCTAGATCTACCTTAGGATATTAAAATTCTTCAAAGGAACTCATGTCTGATATCAATTGAAAGGCACACAATCTATTGAGAGGGGGGAGAGTGAATCAGTAGATAAAAAAAAATCCATAAACTTTTACTTTTATAACTATTATATAGATTTTCAACATGAAGAGCATTGAGCCATACAAGCTAGTAATCAAAGAACAACAAAATAAAACACAACACAAAATATACATGGAAACCTAATATGGGAGAAACCAAATCAAGAAATATCATGAGAAAAAATATTATAAGTTAATTTTACAATGTGATGTAGGCACCAACCTATCGAAGACAACAATCCCCATGAGAAAGAGACACCAATCCCTACCATAACAATACATTACGTATAACATTAGTCCTACTAAAATATAGAAATAATGGAAGATTTTAAATTTAACTCTGATATACACTAGAGACACAACAAAACTCTCACACTAAGAATGACCCTCTCATACTGACACTCCCTATTTTATTCAAACTTTTTCACTCACATATGTTCGATTCATTACACTTGATTCAACTTGATATATCAGCTCACTCTCTTTTCACACTTGTTGCATTTCAATACATCTGAACATTTCAAATATATACATGACATTACATTAATACTCTTCCATGTCGGCCAGGGGTTTGCATAAACTCAGATGAAATAGGGTGGACCTAAATTCAAATTACATGAAACATGTAATACAACAATCCAAACAGAAATTTCTTATCACCAATAGAACTTGACACCTTGTGCCACCACGTGAACCCTAAATAGGTCCTATCCTCAATCCACACACATGATTTGAATTATTCATGATTCAAGTCATTATCACACATGCATCAAACTTTGAATAGCTTGATGAACCTTTTGATGCTTCGCTGAGCCTCACCTCCAAAATCTTAGGAAACTTATTGATCTAGTGTAGACACACTCTCCTTCCAAATGATAGAGCAACATTACATTTTTAAAATAAATGTCACCCATATTAATTAGAAATCTCTCTACCCAAAAGATATCCTTCCAAACCACCACACTCATGATGACTACATACCCAACCGTATAATGAACAAATTAACTATCTTAAGGTAGTCATGCCTCACTAGACATGCTACAAGATATGATTGATTAGATAGTCTACACACTAATGCACAAAATGCTTCTGGAACCTTGAGACAAATGAAAATTTTAGTACTTCTGCAATATTTTTCATTTTTTGATAGCCTTCACATCTGATAGCCTTGACACCCTTTGATAACCACTGCTAGCAACAATCCTTTGCCATCAGTTTGACATTAATGGCAACACATGTTCAACATTTACAACCTTGAGAGAAAATTTGTTGAAAATAATAATTTTGCAATAAATCACTTAATTATGCTCCAACTGATCTGAAAGTTATACTTTAGGATTCTAGTTTATTGATTCAAAACCCATTAAAAATTAAGAAACAATTCAACAAGTTTTGAAAGATATGTACTTTCCAAATAAATTAGGTAGAACCTCTATTCTACAATAAATCACTCGATTCTACTCCAATTCCTTTGAATTCAAGATTGTATATTCCTTGATATTCTTTTAAAAACCCCTTTGAAGCCAAACAAAAAGTCACCAAAATATGGTATTTATGTGTTTCACAAAATAACCTCCAAAATTGAAAAAATACATTGTCGTCGTGGTGCCAAGATCATGCCCTGATACCACTTATAATGGAACAACTTGCACAATAATAATATAATCTAAAATATGATGCAACTAATTGATAATATAATATTCCACTTTAGGGGGCAACCTCCTTATCTAGTTTTCACAATATCACTTTTTCTACCTTAAAGGTAATTGCTCCTAGTTGGCGAATTAATAATTACTTTAAGGTGGGGGTATACATTTCACTATGTGCTTCACTTTATCCACACACTATGGAAATTGTGATGCTATTATAACATTTCTTGAACAAAATTTATATAAATTTATTGAAGTTATTAAAAAAACACTAAATTTTGTATGACTCATAAATTTTGATATTATTGACATGGAACTCACCTAGTGAATATTAGACTTCACTGGCCTATGTTATTTTTGTGAAGCTCACCTAGTAGATATCATACTTTACTACCCTGTGGTGCTTTCACCTTATTTGAAAAATTCACCTAGTGAGTATTGTACTTCACTATCTTGTGTTATTTTTTGTGAAGCTCACCTAGTAAATATCAAACTTTACTAGCATGTGGTACTTTCACCTTATTTGCAAAACTCATTAATCAATATCAGACTTCACTAGCCTATGGCGGTTTTTCTTATTCATTAGCCACCTAGAAAATATTGGACTTTTCTAGCCTATGACTTATGGATGTCATATCTTGGGTGTGGATCCTAGCAAGAATTTAGAGATCTTTCTATTATTTGATGCCATACCTTTCATATTTCTTTACCTTCTTTACTTTGTGTATTCATTATATGCTATGTGTTTTCTTCATATATGCTCCATGTTTGCTTAATGTTTGCTTCATGTTTTCTCCATGTCTTCCTCATGTATGATTTATGGTTTTTGGATTATTACATTATTTTTGTATCATGTTTTATGTGTCTATTTGAATTCCCTTTTAACATTATTGTTTGGTAGGATCTTGAGCTTGGGGGCTATCACATCTCCGAGCATGGTGTCAAATTGCCTCCTCAATTATGTGATAAAATGACTCTTTGAATTCTCCATACCTTTAGTGTGAGTATGAACTTAAGATCATACACCCACTAAAGTGGGGGCTAAATGTAACATCATCAATTGTCACCCTTGAAAATTTCACACCATGTTTGGCTCCCTCACAAGTGCATGTGCCTAATTATGCTTATAAATCACACTTTTAATTACCATTTCTAGAAAATTAAATAAAGTCTAGGAAATTAAATTAGATATTTATCTAAAAACATTTAGGAAGCTAAATAGGGCTGGCATAGGGTGCCCACACCCTGGTCCTACCTAATAAGTCCCTAAATATCATTTTTATTGTTGCTCTCAATATGTTTATGAATCCAAAATCCTTTGTTGGCTTACCATAATGGTTAATATGAAATATGTTGAAACTCATATAAATATAAGTATTTCCCTCCATTTGAACATCTAAGTCCTAATTAATGTGCATATATTTTAAGCAACCTAAAGGAAATTAATGCAATTTGAAGAGAAAAAATAAGAAAAATATCTACAACACTATTTCAAGTCAATTACATGTTTAAAACACATCAAAAGATTCATGTTAATGAATAGTAAGATGTTTCATGTTTATTCTTATTTATTATTATGAGGACTAACACTTGTAGGATCTCCAAGAATCCTCCAATTTCTCCTTGTATGGGATGAGAAAAGTGACTTCAATCCAACAAGGAATAAAAATCTAAGTGGTAAGTTTCAACTCTTTTATTTAATATTTATTTTTATCCATTTTCCTCTGCCCTCCCTAGAGCACACGATTTATATCATTATCATAGTCACTTGTGGAGATCGAAACACCAAAATGGGGTTTGGATAAAGCAAGCCCTTATATGACACAACACTTCTCCCCTTGTCCTTCTAGGTTACAGGTTTAATGTGGATTCAAGTGGATTGGAGATCTCAATGCCTCAAAACCTTATGACAAGTATTCAAGAATCTTCTCTCATTAAATTAGGGCAAGCTAATTATTCACAAATTATCCGAATTCAAAACATGATCCCAACTATCAAAGACCTTCAAATTATGATGCATCTGTACAAGTTTTTAAACCTTAAAAAAATCTACTTTTGGACTAGGGTTCCCACACCCCTGTCATGCCAATTTTTCATAAAATTCACATGCTAGGTTCTTTTCTATCTACACTTTTCGATTCCACTTTCTATTTATGTCTTGTTACTTTAAATTTTCTAGATTGTGTAATAGTTTACTTTTGTAGTCTTTATCCACCTAGTTTAAAACATTTCAAATCCACATTCAACCAAAAAACAAAAATGGAACCCAAACCCTGACTAACTATTTGGCTCTCCCTTGAGGATAAAAACCAAATAGTTTCTCTTGGTTAGTTTTGTGTCCCCATTGTTTTATGGTGGAATGAGTGATTTAGGTTAAGAATTTTCCTTAGATCCCATTTCACCATTTGACAAGGAGAAGAACATAAAAAATTTCCTATCAAAGAATGGTGATACCCAAAGTGTGTAAAATTGATTCATTCCTCCATGAGTTTATATCAGGACACAATGAAATGAAACTTATAGCAGGTTATATAAGTATGGTCATGTCTTCAACTATTTATTGATTTATTAAATTATAACATGTAATTAAGAAGACATTATTAGTGATAATTTGTGCATTACTCTATTAATTTTTGGTCATCTACGACCTTAACAAGTTTACCTCTAAGTCCACTCAAAGAATAGTTCTACTAAAATTTGAACATCTTTAGCCCTAGTAGAGGTCACTTGAACTGTCTAAAAAATTGAGTTCTTCTAATATTTCAATTGATTATCTTTTTTTTTTTTGAATATATATTTTTTTTCCTCCACCATTTGTTTCATAAGATATCTCAATGTATAAGTGATGAAACTTGTTTATGGGTTGGGAATCACAATGATCATAAGAGAATAATGTAACCTTACATTTTTTACCTAGGAAAAATGCACAACATCAAACCCAAACCAACCCATGGACATTAAAGTATGTATAGAGTGTAAGACCTCAACACATTCTATTGTCGAACCACACACATTTCTAATTCTAGATGTTGCAACCCATTTTTTTAACTCTAATATTTTAAGTAATTAATTAGATTTTGAAAGTGATTGAGTAATTTGATTCATTATATAAGTTAGGATTTATGAGATTTATTTTTTTATGATAAATTAATTTAATTATTCTAAAACCTTTATATAGTTTTCTTTTGATTATTTCAATATAAATGTATTTAGTATAATCAATAAACCTCATCTTGTGTTCATAATGATATTTTATGTGATTTTCCTTACCATTGTGCTCATAGAAAATGTTTAAAATATTTCCCAAGTGTGAGAAAGGGGAGAGTCAACCTACAAAATTTCAACACCAATCTACATCTCCTTATAATTTCCCGAATCTTTGTCAATTAATCTATTTTGTTCATATCCTGCAATCATGACATTTCCACGAATCCATATGCCTTTTCTATAAAAGTCTACACATATAGTTACTACTACATCATTTAACAAATCTTCTATCCTTTACACTTTTTTGGATGCCCATACCCCATTCCAAATCTCCAATTTTAATGTGGATGGAAGGATAAGCTTTAGACCAAGGTAGAACTTACATTGAGTAGTCCTTGAGGTTCTAACTCATTAATAAGGAGAACAACTTTGAATAGAAAGTTTTCAATCCTGAGTACCAATAACTTCTACTTTTACCATTGCATCTATCACATCCAGTATGGATAAATGCCATGAAACTAGACCAATAAGTTATATCTTAGTTTTAAAAGAAAAGAGCATGCTATGCACAATGAAGTTCTTTAGTGAGTAATAAATAATAATAAGTATATATGAGTTAAACAATATTAAAGAGTGTCAAAATTTGTGTGAGGTCATAAAATATTTTCATTGTCCTGTATGGACAACAGTTGTTTTTCTCTTTTACACTGAGTTATAAGTCATTTAATGATTCAATTAATACCCCTTTTCTCTACCATTGTAGCTGTTCCTTGGATAGTTGTAATGATTGGGTAGTTAGATTTCTCTTAATTAAAATCTTAGTTTCAAAACATGATGTAACCTGTTATGGAAATCTATGGTAAAATCACATATCTTGTCTATGCTTGCACATCATGCATGCATCTTGAAATGAATGCATTCCATGAGATTAAATGTCTTGAGGGATTCTATTAATAGTTTATATCAGATTCATTCACTATTTTGAGTTGAGATTAAATTGATCAGTGGGTTTTATTGTTGGTTATGGGTCATAATCTTTAGTAGTTAAACCTTTATTTTTTTAATGATCTTTTCATTATAAATAAGATATGATTTATAGTTCATCTTTATCTTATATACTTCTCAAAATTATCTTAATATTAATAGAATATTTGAATATAAAACATATAATGACTATAATTCACAAAAATGAATATATTTATTTATTTTTTATTATATTTTATTATTTTTAATTTATGTATACTCTCAAGACATATTCATATTAGTTGTTTTTTTCACCTTTAGTCAAGGCGTGTGGGTTTCACATAATTACCTATGTCATGTTATCATATTTAAATTAGCTTTTGAAATTTTATATTTAGATAGAAAATTGTTTGAAAAGGGTATATTGTAAGATGTTGAATTGACAACTTATTGGTAATTGCATAATTTTTACTTTAGTCATTAACATTATATATGTTATATTGATTAAATGAAAATAAAAGAAGAATTGCTCGATCATCAACCTCATTAGTATTATTTTATTTTCATTTTTTTAATTTAGAAATGTATGTCAAATACAGATCTATTAGCATGCAATAGTGTAGGTCTTGAGAATTGATTTTTGATTTAATAGTTTATTTTATTTATCTAATTTGTGTTTAAATAGAATTGACTCATTACCCATTTGATATTCATTAAGTATTGTATAGTAGTAATTTATTATATAATAGTTTTAGATATCATTTTGATAAGCTAGAAAATAGTTATTCATTAAGTATTGCATATTAAACTATGGAGAAAAGTGTTATGTTAGAGTGTGTGTGATTAATAAGTATTCCTATACCTTGGTTACTATATAGGATTTTATATTTAGAGAATTAGAGTTGGTCTTAACAATATATCAACTCAAGCATGGGTTTAATCCTTTGAAAAGAGAAACATTTTGAATAATAGTTTAAGGAAAATATACTTATTTTAATCTAATATTGGTGACTTTATTTATGTTGCAAGGTGTGCACCCTTGGTCTCCTTGTGTTGTGAAGCATAGCACTCAGGTTTGTGACATGGATTAACCACCTCCCATGGATTCATTAACATAGGCGGTTGTATCAGGCATTAACAGGTCAATCTTTTGGTGCAATGACAACCATCTATGAGAAAATTGGTATTAGAGCCTGGGTCATGAGTTTGAACCCATCGCTTGCACTGAGGGAGGGGATTGTTACAAGGTGTTCACCTTTGGTCTCCTTGTGTTGTTCAACACAATGTTTGGGTTTCTAACATGGCTTAACTGGCTCCCATGGATTCATTAAATTTTGTGGCTGTATTGAGTAGCATATGCATCTAGCTCAAAGATCTCAAGATTCATTCTTTGTTCTAGACTAATGTTGGTGGCTACCTCTTAGGGGGAGTAGGTAGTGGCATTGCTAATTGTTACAGGTTGGTGTGTGCTCCTAAGGGGGAGTATTCAGAGTAGTAAAGGAAAGGTGTTGTAGAGTAGTTGTAAGAAGGTTTTTTGATGACAAAGGAAAAGAATAAAATAATACAAACCTTATGTCCTTTTCCATTAATGTCAAAGGGGGAGAGAAAATCATGTGAACAAGTCATGAACACAAGGAGAGAGAACAAGTAAAGAAGAAATTCTAAAAGGGGGCAGAAAAGAGAAAAGAAAATTGGTATGGTATAGAGCTATTGTGTCTTTGATGGTTTTTCACACCATGTGTTGCCATCAATGACAAACGGGGAGATTGTTGCAAGTATGAACAATTGGTGTTGTCATTAATGTCTGTAGTTGAGTGAGATGGTTGCAAGAGTATGAGAATTTGATTCTTTGATTAGTTGCATTATGTTTTCATTAGTAAAGCTATTGGTGTCAACCTCTGGTGTTGCTTTGATAAAATTCTATCTATGGTTGTGGAAACAGTGTGTTGTAGTGGTGTTCTGGGTAATAGAGTTGTGTTATGTTTTTTCTCTTCATTTCTTCTAGGTTGAAGATCTACCTATGAGATTCAAATATGTTGGTGATAAGTGTACAAAGGTGTTGTATTCAAGATATGGTGTGTTGGATTGCGACACAATAGAAGTTGTGTTCATCAGTGTGTGATTGTGCATTACAAAGGTGTTTGCGAGAAATGTTTTTGCTCCACATTTCTTTGTAATTATGTTTCAGGTCTTTTGATTTTGAAGGTGTGTTGATGGTGTTTGTAGTTGATCTCAATCAAGAGGGTTTCAGGTTTTGCACTTTGAAAGATTTATTTTCAAGTAATAGTGTATGGTAGAGTTGTTTAAGTGTACACACATGTACATTATTCTAGTGGAAGTAGTTGTGAAGGAGTTTGTTGGATTTTAGGGTGCTTGAGGAATATTCTAGATAATTTTCATGCATGGTGTGTGGTTCACAAGTCATCGTTGGGTTTGAGGAAGTGTGTACTTCAATGTTTAATGATGTTTGCATGGGTAACAACTGACCTAGTGCTTACACTACATGCGAAGGATAAATATTGTTTGTGGTAGTGTGTGGTTGAGTGGTGTTGTTGATTTGGGTCCTAAATAAGTTTTAATGTGGTTTACTACACTCACTTCTATCTATGATTGAAGTGTTTTGGCACTGATATAATTTGAATTTGTATATTTGAGGTGCATAGCCAACCTTGGAGAGGGTTTCAAGGTTGAAGACGGTATAAGTATGAGTTGAGTTGTTGAGAGATGCAAAGATAGATGTGTGTGATGTGAATGATGCAAAATGTAGAGTTGTAGAGTGAAAAATTGAGAAGTGGAGTATGATCTTTCAAGTGTTACTTTATTGGATGTAGTGAGCAGAAGGTGGCTACAATTCTTCAATCAGATTGTGAAGGTGTAGAAGTCATTTTGGTGGATTCCTTGGTGCATTGAGATGCTTTTTTCTATGTAATATTCCTTCTCTATCTTATTTTCTATTCTAGCAATGAGCTTTTCTTCTTTAGGCAGTGAGCCTTATTGTATTTGTTGTTGATATTACTTATATTGTGAGTTAATCCTCACCATGGTTTTTCCCTTCTTGGTTTTTCCACATTGAAAGGAAGAAAATTTTTGCTCTATAGTTTAGGACATAGAAAAAAAAGTTTTATTCACTTCTCATTCAAGGAAACCCTAGAGATCTCAATTCAAGGAGGGAATGAGGGAAAGAGATCTGAAAAAGGTTGTCCTAGGGTGTGATAAAGGACTAAAAAGGGGTTCATCACCAAGCTAGGGCTTGGAAAGATAAGTAACATGCAAAACCTACATATGAAACTTAATGATATGTAAGAATACAATAAATGACCTAGAAATGAATGCAAAATAGAACAGTAAACTGAGAAATTAGAGAGGTGCACTTGGAAACCTATAGTAGCTTGAATGAAGACTTGAAATGGTGAAGAAAATTCTGATTTTATTGCACATTGGGACTCATACGTTAGGTTAGGTAATTTATTCCTAGATTAGGGTTTCTGGGCAGGAACATAAATCTGACAGAGACAAGTCTGGAACATCTAAAAATTTGAAAAAACACTATATAGGGACTTATATGCTAGAAGTGGCATATCGGTCCCACTCATCTTTGTTAGAAAGTCAAAGTTTGAATCTACTCTTCAACCTCTACTCTATCTTCTCAACCTAATTTTTGGATCTGAATTGTTGAATTCTACTTTATAGATGCCTTTCAATGATCTTGTAAACAAGGTGACAACTTTGAAAAATTTGCACAATTGAAAAATTCTTTCCAATCTTTCTCCTTATAAGATCTTCAACCTTCATCTATAAATCACACACTGAAGAGAGGGAAAATGTTGTTTTGTTAGTAGAAAGGGGTTTGCCTTGGTCAAACCCCATTTTGGTAATCAAACCTCATAATGAAATCAAATGAAAAGGAGGAATGATGAATGAAAAAATAAACAATTCTGCAACTCACCAAACCATGGAATGAGATGCTGCAAACATGCATGAAATGGCTCCAATGGATGTGGATCTTGAATCTTGCTTGAATTTTGAAGATCTTGAAGTGAATACTTGCCTGAATTATGAAAGCCTACATCACAAATGTTAGCTCAAACACAAACATGATGAATTTGACATGATGCTTGATACTTGAATAATGCTCCAAAATGTTTGATTATCTACTCTTGAATGCTCTTGTAAAAATTTTTAATCACCAATTTTCTGTAAGGATGCTTATTCAACTTGCTAGGTCACTTGATTTCTTGTTAGGAGAAAAAAGAGTGAAATAACCTTGTATTTATACTTGTTTATGCCTAATTTCCTAAAATTACAACACTACAAGTTGACATCAGATCTAGGAGAATAAACTATCACCAAGAATTTGAATTTAATTTAATTTTAAGCCATATAGGACTCATACGCTAGAAATAGTGTATGATTCCCATTAGGCTAGTCTATGAGACACATTTTTTAATAAATGCTTAGCTTTATGTGAAATCTAGATCGGGGCCCCGAAACTTAGGTGGGACTCATACACCCAAGGTGGAGTATGAGTCCCAGATCACTAAATATGGGCCAAAAAATCCAAAATCATTAATTTATAATTGGTCATTACATATGTGTCGGGACTATCCTAAAAAAGATGCATTAATTAAGGCTTGTGGATGCAAAATAAGGCCAATTAAGGAACAAAGAAGGCCAATTAATAAATAAAATCCCTATACTTGTGTGAAAGTGTAAGAAGACACTTTACAACACCCTAAATAAGGCACCATTAAGTTCATTTTAGTTTACAGGGGCCCAAATGAGTGTGAAAATGTAACAAATGATATTTTTTGATGCTACACATGTAAATATGGTGTTGAGTTGGTTAAGTTTATGTTATTTTTTTTTCATTTTTATTCATCATAATAGACTTAAGGGTTTAATGAATGAATGTGGATCCAAATGTTAAGAAGGGTTTTGAAGTTTTAAGTTACAACTAATTCATTCCCCTCTTAGTTGTCTAGTGCATTTCAGCAATTGATATTGGAGACTGGGTCACGGGTTCAAAATCCTCGCTTGTGCTAGGGGGATTGTTGCAAGGTGTGTGACCTTGGTATCCTTGTGTCGTGCAACATGGTGCTTGGGTTCATGTCATGGATTAACTGCCTCTCATGGATTCATTAACTCTAGCAGTTGTATAAAGCATTAACAAGTCAATCTTTTGGTGCAACAAAAACCATCTATGCAACAATTTATGGAAGTGAAAATATTAAAGGTGAGACAAGAAACTCAAGGAGGTCAAACAATTTTTCTATTCAAAATACTTCCAATCAGTATATCGCTTAGGATATAGTATCAATCAAGGACCACATGTGGTGTACATTAAATTTATATCACATAAGGTGGATTAATATTTGAGCAAGGTTCTTTATTTATCCATTTATCATCTAATTTGATTTAACAAAGTGGTTTGATGCACATCCTATGGTTTCTTCTTCCACTTGATTGCAAATATTACACATTATCTCATCATTCTATTGATTATTTTTATAACCATTAGGTTAAAGAATTTTTTGAAGCCTTAAGAGTTTATATGTGAATATGTTGGCCTTGTTGTTGCACCAAAAGATTGAACTGTCAATTCTCGATACAAGCCATAGTTAAGATCCATGGGAGGTGGTTAAACCATGCCACGAATCTTGAGTGCCGCATTGAACAACCAAGGAGACCAAGGGTGTACACCTTGCAACGATCCCCCCTAGCATAGGTGAGGGATTAAAACCCATGACCAACTTTGATATCAATTGTTGGCCTTGTCGTTGTACCAAAAGATCGATCTATCAATTCTTGATACAAGCTAGAGTTAAGATCCATAGGAGGCGGTTAAACCATGTCACGAATCCCAAGTCCCACGCTGAACAACCAAGGAGACCAAGGGTGCACACCTTGCAACAAAATAAATTATCATTTGTTCATTATCCCACATAGTATATGAGTAGATTGATATATTTTATGATTTGTGATGCTAAATAAGGAATCATGGTAATTAGTAGTTACAATATTATTCCTTTAATTTCTTTGCATTAGGAAGATAATTTATTTAAGTTTTATTATGTGAAATAATTTGCAACATCATTATCTTTATATAGTTCTTTCAATCTTGCACAATTAACTAAGATTATAAATAAGGCTTCTTCTACTCCTAGGAAAATTCTTCCATATCAATATCAAAATAGTAGTGTATAAATTATTGCATATTTCTTTAACTACATGGTTAGTTTGCATATTTTTTAGTTTTAGTTGAGTAATTAAGGTATGAATAATTTTGTGTTTCATTTAGGCATATTTACCAAAACCAATTGACTTAGTAAGGTTTGGAATACTTTGAGTAAAGTATTATTTAATCCATAGAATTTAAGATGCATTGTTTCAAAAAAAAATCTTTAGGTATTGGATATTATACCCAATGCACAAAAAACAACTTTTTAAATAAGAAAATTGACAATGCATTCTATGTAAGAAAGAAAACATTTTCCAAATCAAACTACATGTGAAATTCCCTTTTTAGGTGTTTGCAAGTAGATATTTATCTAAGGTATCATCCTTATTTCACCTGATTGTGTGACATTCGATGAAGAACTATCTAGGAAAACAAGACCATAGAAAGGGTTGTGTACCCGATCGTACTATTTAATAAACATTGTTAAAATAGAACTACATAATTCACACACCTGGCCCTCTAGTATCTCAATCTTGTGGATACAAGGTATGTAGGAAGATTGAGAAATTAAGAATGTTTCCTTGATACTCACATATAAAGGAAATTGTGAGGTTCTATAAACCATTTTAATTTAAAGAGAAAACTATGAGCCTAATTAGTATAAGAATAAAATATGATAGTTATTGATACTAAAAATAATCCCCAAAGTGGATTGGACTTGTACTTGGCTAGTTTCTTGAAAATCAGGGGTACAAGATATTTTACTTTTATATTATATGATCTTATGAAGATCCTCAATATAGTATAATGGGAATAATATGAAGTTTTTTGTAAGTGACTCAGGACTCATATTGATCCCTATGATTCAGTGTATTTGGTTAGAGTATATTTATCTTGATTCATATCCTTTGAGGCCCATTTGGGTGCTTGAATACCATCCCATATTAGATGGATGCATGATCTATATTAATCATGATAGTTTTCCAGTCTTGCATGGAAAAATTAGTCCAATGGACATAAGAGTATATATCTTCTATATAATTGTTGTCTTGATTTGGAAAAGTTAGCCTAAATTGGCTATCATTAGTTTCTAAATATTTAGTCAAGACTATCAAATATTGAATAAGTATAAATAGATAGTATTTCTTTCTTTCTTTTGTATAATCATTATAGATTTATTTGTGGAATTTATAGTGGGTTTTCTCAAGTCTATCTAGTTTGGATAATTTTCATCATGTTTAGATGGATGTTTATTCTATATGTCTAAATACAATTTTTTATTTAAGAAGAGAAATAAAATCATATATGAAAATTTTGAGGATCATTTGGAGAGGTTCTTACACAAGACAATTCATCACTCTTTTTTAAACGAATGAAAATGGAACTAGATAATGCACAATTTAATGAATTATTTAATATCATAGGATAGCAAAAAATATTTCATTTAGCACCATAAGATTCATCCCTAAATAAAAGGTACCTCCACCAAACCATGAAGAAGGAAACCACTCAACTAGAAACTAGAAACAAAGAGAAAATAGACACATGAAACAAAAAAAGTAGCCAAATCCAAGGATTAAAAAGAAATTGGATCTACCAAAGAGGAAAAAAGAATACCATAGGAGCCTAAAAAAATATAAATCTACACGTGTAAGAAGGTCTTTAGAGACCTTTAGGAACCAAATTAATGATTAAGATATTACCCATTAACTATTAATATGATAGAATTACATATTAAAGTATAGATCCCAAAGGTGTTATCTCCTATGGGGAACCAAAAAGTAGCCACCCCACTTTTTGGCCACATCAAAGCTATAAAAAAAATGTGTCATAATACGAGCACATTATTTCTAATTTAAACAATAAAAAACAAGTCCCATTTCTATTGAAAACTTGAAATACTAAGAGGGGGTGGTGAATCACTATTCTATTAAAGTATTCAAACTTTAGCCATCTAATTATCAAAGCATATTCAACTGTTATAAGGAAAGAAAGCATGAAACATCCATAATATCATATAACACATGAACACCAAGATTTTTATGTGCAAAAAACAAAATGGGAAAAAACACATTGAGGGTTAGATTAGAATATATTATAAATGGTTATAGTATATTACAAAAATTCTCACTGCAGCTAGAATCACTATCCATAGAGAAAAATATAAAATAAAGAAGGTGGCTTACAAGCTATTTGAATTATTACAAAAAAATCTACAATATGCAAGGATAAAATTTCGATGAAGCATAATAACAAACTTCACATTGATCTGGATCAATTCTCTTCTCTACTCTACATTCACACAATTTTGATCTCAACATTCATAACTGTAGTGTCGAAAAATGTCATCAATGGAATTTTCAAACTTGTTTGGGCCCTCCTTACAGAATTGAGTTTAATGGTGCCTTGACTTAGTGTTGTAATGTGTTTAACACACTCACATTAGGTCTTGGGCCCTTGTGAATTAAATAAACTTATTCATGCCTTATTTTAGGTGTTGTAACTCACTTTCACACTTTTCTAAGGTTGTCATTAATAATTGGGATTTCTTATGCTTTAATTGGCCTTATTTTACATCCATAAGCCTCATTTAATGTATCTTTTTGAAGATAATCCTGAAACAAATCATTACCTAATCATAATTCAGGTGTTTCAGGTTGAATGGCCCAGAGTTAGTGATCTGGGACTCATTCACCACCTTGGGCGAATGAGTCCCACCTAGGTTTTTGGGTCCCAAACCTAGTTTCATGTACATTTCTAAGCATTTTTAAATTTGGTGGCATACATTATTCCTAATGGGACTCATTCACCACTTTGGACGAATGAGTCCCATGTGGCCCAAAATAAAAATTAATTCAAATTCTTGGTGGGATTTTATCCTCCTAGATCTAATGTTGGCTTGTCATGTTATAATTTTGGGAATTCTTCCATAATTAAGTATAAATACAAGTTTCTTTCACTCATTTTACACCTATCAAGTTGAATGAGCATCCTTATAGAAAAGTTGAGTTCATATGAGTATTCAAGCATTCACAAGAACATTCAAGAGTCTTCAAGGGTAGATTATCAAGTATTTTAGAGCAGTATTCAAGCATCAATTATCATGTCAAGGACTTCATGCATCATGTTTGTTATGGAGCTAACAATTGTGATGTAGGGTTTCATGATTCAAGATAGCATTCAAATCAAGATCTATCCTATTCAAGAAAGAGTCAAGATGTACATCGATTGGATCCATCTCACACATGTTTACAACATGTTAATGCTAGAGTTTGGTTAGTTGCAACATCTTATTTTGTTCATTCATCATTCTCCATTCTTATTTCAATCTATTTCAAGGTTTGATTACCAAAACGGGGTTTGACCAAGGCAAACCCCTATCCACTAACAAAACAACATTTTTCCCTCAATTTAGTGTGTGATTTGTAGGTATAGATTAAAGAAACATTGAAGATCAAGGTTGGAGAAAGTTTTCAAAGTGCCTAGAGTTGTCAAAGTTGTCATCAAGCATTGGAGAACATTGGAGAACACCTATAGGTTGATTTACAAAGATTCAAATCCGAAAACTTGAAAAAAAAATTGAGCAAAGTGAAAAGAATAGATTTAGATATTGAAATTATAGAAAACCCTAGCTAGACTGATTTGCCACTTTTGGCGAATGAGTCCTTGTTTTGGTCAAAATTCAAATGTTTGCAGATTTGGATACCCATTTAGTAGATTCCTATTCTCGCATAGAAACCCATATTTTGGACTAATTTTCCCAGCTTGGTGAATGAGTCCCATTCAGTATTGAGATCAAATTTTCTAGCATTTTAGAGCTCCATTAAACCATGACTGGATTCCCAGGTGCACACATTCCATTATGTACCTTTCTATTCTATTTCATTTACATTTCTAGGTCATTTAGTGAACATTTGCATCATATTCTAGGTTTTATCATTATATCTTTCATGGCATATGTATTTCCAAGTCTTAATTGGGTGGTGAACCCCTCATTAGTTTACATTCAGCCCCTAGGACAACCCTATAACAAGATCTCTTTCTCCTTTGTATTAAGATCTCTTATGGTTATCCTTGAATGAAAGTAAGGAAGATTATCATTCTAGGTCCTAAATCCTAGAAAAGCACATAAATTTCTTCCTTCGAATAACTTATCTCTACTCTAATTAAATTCACATCAAACATCTCAAATACACCATCTCTCTATATGAAAACATCGAAAACAGTCTAGCATATATATTGACATCAAGTGAAACATCAATTAGGTTAGCCTAATTGGATGTAACACACAAAATTCAACTTGTCGAGCCCAAAACATTTCAACCAATTATCATGCCAGAATCCAAAATTAAAAACACCTTAAGATAGGTTGGCATGGACCTAAAATAAATCTCATATAAAAGTGCAACACATACGAACTCTTCGCATACTCATCAAACATGTTAGGTCGACACATTATAGGAGCTAAATAAAAAATCTTTCAACTTTTTATCCAATTCGCAACATGTGGACCTCAAAACATTTTACCATCTTGAATTCATACTCATCTAACATCTAGAAACATATATTCAACATTGCAACATCAAAGAATTATTTGTGAAGGAGTCAAAAATATCCCACACCAACACACTATTGGACTCAAGGGAACACTGAGAGGGGGGGTGAATCAGTGTTCATCAAATCTTAACTTTATTAATCCGAAACTCAACCATTTTGTCATTACATTAAAAGAAAGATGTAATCATTCAAGGAAAAAATTCATAACACCATGACACAAATATTTTTGTGTGTAAACCTTGTTAGGGGAAAAACCACGGTGGAGGTTAATCCATAATTTGAGTACTGAAATAAAGTTTTACAAAAGGGAATGCACTTGCATTTAGGCACAATGCTTAGAGCTCACTGCTCAAAGAGAAGGCTCACTGCCTTACAAAAGTTCAGATTAAAACCATCTGAAGGATGAAATGAGATAGTAGCATCTATTCATGCCAGGTTACAGTTTCAGTGAAGTTCATAGATTAAATTCTAGATTTGCTTTTTAACTTTGCACTTTGCTCTGCTTTGCTTTGCTCTTTTCTACTCTTCGCATCACACATAAAAATTCACACTATTATTCTTCTAAATTTCACACCATATTCACATTCACTATCTTCACATACTTCTCCACATATGACACACACAAAAATGATAAAACCAATCTCATATTTATATCCGCTATCAAGGATTTGATCTTTCTTATGTCGGCTTCATAAAATATTTAGTTCTTCTTAGATGTCGGCTAGATCCACCACTAAATATTTATGCGCATCCTCCAAAGTTAGTTAAGACAGAGAGAGGACCTAAACAAAACATAATAGAGCATGAAGAAATTTGATTAATTACTCCTTATACATCCATGATTGCTGTATTTGCCAGGTCAGCCTTCTAGCATAGATAGTCAATAAATTAGTGCACCAGATCTCCTAGATCACATACCAGAGACTATGTATTAGTATAATTCATGAAAAAGCATCAAAAAACATCAAAAAATATTCCTCAGAGATCCACAACCCAAAATAATAGTTCGGTGGAGTATTCAAATCAACTTTTATGCCTATAACCAGATGTCTTGTTCTTCACTTTGTTCTATCAATGTAAACCAAAACTGTACTGTAGATCAGATGCATGACTTAGGTTGCCAAGGTTGCCATGGTTTCTATCAATGACAACACTTACGAGCCATATGCCAACACACACTATACATGAAATGACTATGAAATGATAGACTAGACTTTGTTATTCATATCTCCCAAAATACTTCACCAAACAATATGAAATCTTGGATTTAGATTCTTCTAAAAAGAATATAAACTAGGTTAGAAGCATAGAGAAAAATATTCCTTTTCTGAGTGGTGCGGACTCAAAAAACTAATACATTGTAACCCTAAATTGGAAGTTCTAACATAGTCATATTTTCACACTACTAAACTTTTTGAATAAAATCTCTTTGCACAAATGACTTCTTCAACACTTGAGAAACATGTCAAGATTTATAAAATTAGTCTACAACAATGTTGACATCAATGAATACACTGTATTACATTGCTATGTACATTCCATTCTTATGTTTCCAACTAGCATCATCAATGATAATCTCCTCAAGCTTATAACAATCTCCCCCTTTGTCATTGATGGAAACATGCAAAAAAATGCTCTCCAAAGCTCTCCCCCTTTGACATAAAGGGAAAAGGGTCCCTATAGACATTGTTCTTATCCATTACTAGAACTCCCCTTGAATGATGTAGCCATATATACATAGTTGTGAAAATAATTGATTCCTCCTGAGTCATGTACCAGAGCAAAAAGATACTGAAAACAACTCTTATGTCCATATATGTACAAAGAATTAGAAAAAATACATAAAAAACATGAAAGACGAGTCAACCTGAGGTGGTTGATGCTTGCAAATTCTTCACCCAATCTTCCCAATCTAGCCTACCATCTTCCCATTCTTATTTTTCCTCTACAAGCACCTTGATCTGGGTTTCAAATTCCAACAACAGTTCTTCTTCTTGTTTCAGTGAAGCAAGTACTAGATTCATCCATTTTTCCATGCCTAAACTAAGTAGTTCCTTAGAAATTAGTAATAATTTGGGATTAGCTATATCCCTAACCTCTCCAAACTATAGTATGATATGTTCTTTTTGTGCTTGAACTTGGAAAATTTTCTTATGAAGATCTTCAATTTTACTTCTTGTGATACTAGTGAAGTCAATATCCAGGTCATACGCATTGGAGGCAGTGTTAATTTGTGACTCAATAGAGTCCATCTCCTTTGTTATGTTCTATATGGCTATGGGCCACTTCATGCCATATTGAAATAATGCCTTCACCTCATCTATACTACTTTCAACATCTTTCAATAAGTCAAATTTTTTTTATGTGCAACAATACATTTCTTTGTCATCTCCATCATTCTCTTACCACCCAATCTCTTTTCCTTCAAATCAACATTACCTTGACTCATCGGTAGTTGTAGCAACTGAGAGGACACAATGGGTTGGAAACTAGGCTAAACACTAAATAAATTCCTTAGAGAATCTCTGGAGGAGCTAGAAAATTCACTAAGAGACTTTGTAGTCTCAACAACCTTATCCTTTTCTTTTATAGTCTTTTCGAAGTCAGTTGTTTCATCCTTTTCAACATCTCTAGATGCATCTTTGTATTTTTTTATTCTTCTTCTTTATTCTCTTCTTCCTTCTCTTCATGCTCTTCTTCTTCATTACCATACTCTTCACCTTCCTCATCAAATTTTTCTTCTTCATGCTCCACATTAATATTTTTATCAGCCCTATTAGATTTCACTTTTGTATAGTATTATCTGTGCTTACCAGAGGAGGGACTTCAACATTCTTTACTAGAGGAGTTTCCTTTGCAATTTCTTCCTCTTCATTTTCTTTAGTCATATCCTCCACTTCTAGAAGGGTGCTATCTATTGGAACTTCTTCATTCATATCTTGCTCATGTTGAGCATCATAAGTGTGTACTTATTTTGCATTGTTCACTTCTTCAGTCATCAGAAGTAGTCCTAGATTTTGAACAATCTTCTCACATTTTTCATTGATTTCTTTTCAGATTCTTTCCAAGTCACTTTGATCTTTTCCCATGAGGACTCTAATTCTTTTCTTAGTTCTCATCTCCTTTCTATATATAGTGACCAATGTGGCTTTGTCATCTTCTGAAAGTCCAAGTCCAGCTCTTTCCAAGGCTTCATCTTTTAGCCTTTTATGTTCCATTATAACTTCTTCCCTTTTTTAAAGCAAGATGTTCTATACATCATGAGGAATATCTTTCCTGATATTCTTCAAATTTTCTTCAAGTACCACAATTTACTTGACAATAGCCTCAATAATGGCAACCTTTTCCATCTCATTTGATTCCTTGTACAACTTTGAAGTTTCCTTCAACACGTCATTTTGCATAATACTATTAAACAATGCCTCTAACTTCATTGGGGAAGGAGGTATTTCCTGTTGTTTCTGCTTGTTGACCTTCATCAAAAAATTCTTCTTTTGACATGTCTCTTTCTCCTTCTCTAGAGCAGCCTTCTTTTCTTCCTTTTCCTTTACTCTCATTTGAATTTTGAATGCCTCTTTCTCTTTCTGTATTTCTTCCTCACTCTCTATATCAACTATATCAATTCTTCTTCTTTTTGTGCCAACTTCACCTTGTGAAGCCTCTTTCCTTCCTCTCCAAACTAATTGTGGTCCTTCTTCCTCTAGTTCCTCTTCTTCATTAGCAACATTAATGCCTATACTCTTCTCCCTAGTATCATTTTTCTTGACTCTTCTTCTTGTAGGGGCAATAAGGGGTGTTATGGTGGCGGTCTTCTTATTTTTTTCCTTGGTGGCATGCACTACCAAGTGGGATTTCTCCCTTATTAGAGGCCTGGCAGTAGGTTCTCTTTTCTATCCAATAGATGGAAAATTCCCAAAGGATTTTTGCATAGAGGCAGGAGTGGTAGATATTCTTCCTAATCTTTTGGTACTCCCTGATGCCTTAGTTGCACTCTTGTTTGCTCTAGCTCTCATTATTTCATACTCCACCTTTTATTTTTATAGACCCAACCCTTGTGCATATACATCCACCATCTTGTTAATATTTTTCCTCATCATAGGTTCCTTCTACTTAAAATATTCTTCCATAGATTTTTCTTCATATGTTCCAAACCTTGGCTGATTTGCATCCTTTGGACTCTTCAATAGAACATCTACACATACAATAATTTCTACCTATGTTACCTCATAGCCTAACTCAAGAACCCAAATATTCCTCAATTCCAATGCCTCCATAATACAATAATCTATAGATAAAAAAATGTGGTCTCAGTTTTGTATTTCTCAAAAATATTCCTTGGGATCCTTTTTGTCTCATGGATTCTTTTCTAGAAAAAACAAATAAAGAAGCAAGTGCTTCATCTTATGCTATAACATCTCCAAGACTCCTCCCGTGGTTTGGAATCTGTAATGCAACATGCCTTCTTATTGACCAATTTACCTTTCCAAACATTAGAATCTCCTTTAGAAAGTAGAAAAGTAGACACATAGCTAGAGCTTCATAGTTGAATACATACTTCTCTTTTTTTAGACTCATATTCTCCATTACTTGTTTCCTAAGAAACTCACAAAGGTCAAATTCAGGCCCATTCACCACCATCACATGTGCCACATTAGTTACAGTGGAAGAAACAAAGTTATCCATGTTTGTGAGGTAAAATTTGTATCCAATAACCATGGCAGTGTAGTAGGGTTTTTGATGGGATTCATTGTCATGTCACTTTCGTCATATGTAGCTCTAGTCTTCTCCATTACTACTTCATTATTGATAGATTTTAACATAAGAACTAGTACGAGGGAGAAAAGACTAGTGACATATCTTATTAACTTCCTTTTTTATCATGTAGGGCATGTCGATAAAATAAAATGATTGTGAACCCTACTCAAGTCCATTCTAATCCATTTTACATCATAGTAGAAAGGTGGGAACCATTTCCATCCATCCAATTTTTTATCAACTAGGTTTTTGTATTCCAACTTTAGATTAAAGTTATCATTTTTTAATTCCTTTGCCCAAACATATCCTATTTGGAGGGAGAATTCTCTTCCATCTTAGCATGATTATAAGCCCTAATTTCCTCACTCGGTAAAACCCCATATGGTATGTGCGAGAGTGCGCCTAATGGGTCATTTTCTATGGCTCTAGTAGGATATCTCTTGACCTTAGGTTGGGGTTTCTCTAAAACCTCTACAACCTTTGAGATAGCCATTACAAAATGTATTAAAATTTCCTTTAAAAAATTATTTTAGAAAACTAGGGCATACAAGACTTACTAAATACCTTTTTACTTCCCTTCACAGATTTAGGGTTTTAATGCATTGAACTTTGAATCACCTTTAGCACTCCAAATACGCTTCTCGCTACTTTTCTTCTCTTTGAATGCTTTGTGAAATGAATTTTCCTTGGTAAATTTTCTTATAACCCTTTCATCTACCAAAATTTTGCAATAAATACTTCAAGCTTGATAAAGCTAGAAACACGTTTTCTGTATACACAAAAAACTTCCCAAGTTCCAAAAATCCCCTCATTGACATATTTTCTCTTGCAATTTTCACCAATAGATCTAGCATTTTTTTCTTCATCACATATCATCGTGTTGTAGATTCAACACCTCTTTTTTGGTGGGGGATAAAAGATATTCAATAATGCTCCCCTTAAGCCATAGCTCTTGGCTTAGTTTTAAGAGGAAACATCTGCGCTAGAGGGTGGTATAGATTCTTGTTTTCTATCTCTTCCTTCTTTCTCAAAATCTTTTCCATTTCCTTCTTTAATTCAATTGGATCAACCTTTTTGACTAGTTCATTTCTCTTTACTAGATTTTCCTTCCTTACACTTTTGCTTTTGTAAAAATTAGTGATATGTCTAGGTCTATTGCAATTGTGACATACAACATTCTTTTGAAAAATATTCCTTCCATTCATTTTATATTTTCATTGATTAGATTTGTGTCCAAATCCATAGCATGTATAACAGTAATAATTGAAACATTGAATCCTTCTACCATTGTTATATGTATTCATCATTTTACTTTTGCAATCACTTCCTTTATGACCAAATTTCTTGCTTGTAAAGCAATGACTAGTAAAGGATGGAACATTCTGATTCATTTTGCTTCTACATTCCATTGCTATATGTCCAAACTTATTTCAAGAGTAATAAAAAACATTGAAAGATGGGTATCTTTGAGTGTTTGGTTTCTTGATTAAAGGTCTTCTAGCATTGTTTCTTTGGTTTCATATCTTCCCATTGTTCTTCTTGCCTTTAGTCTTCTTTATTGAATTGATCTTCTTTTCTAGATTAGGTGTTAGATCTACTTTTGAGCTTTTACCTTTTTCAAATCACAAACCATCTCTGTTTTTGGATGTTTTCTACCTACAATCAACTCATCAAGAATTGCAGATCTTGTCTTGAATTTATCTTCATGAATTCTTGCTTTCTCTAGATCCGATCTTAGATTTACCACTTCTTGTTCAAGCCTTATGCATTCATCGAATTTTCCTTTTACTATTGCATTAAAATATTCCTCAAATCTTTTCTTTTCTTCAACTTGCACTTTCAATCCAGTGATGTTTTCATTTATTTGTTTCAACTATTCACTAACTTCCTTATGTATTTCTTTGAACTTCTTGATTTTCTCCCTCAATTTTCTAATGCATTCATTTCCTTATTTAACATTCTCCTTTATATCTCTATTTTCACCTTCAACTTTGTCAAGATCTTCAAGAGAAACTTTGAATTCTTTATCTTTGTCAAGCATGCAGTCCTCTTTTATGTATCTTGATGAAACTCTCAAATTTTGCAAATTTGAGGTGCCTATTTCAAAATTTTGCTTCTGCACTTTTAGAAGTGCACTTGAAGAATTTGTTTGGGGGACCCACTTTGGAGGCTTGAATTTTAAAGCCTATTGATTGTCATACAAAACCCATTTGTAGACATACTCAATTGACATATGTGAACGTGTGTGTCAATTTTTAACTTCCCATGATGAGTTTTGTTAGAATTTTGAAAAGTGAAGCTGGAGGGTTTTGACATTGTCCCGCTGTTTGCAGACATTCAATTTTGTGAAACAACTTCCTTTTTGAGCTTGGATTTCGCAACTAGTTGAATTTATAGAGAAAATGAATGTTGTTCTATGTTCTCCATACCTAAATGATCTTGGGTGTTAGTTTTCAGAACCTCATGATCTGATTTGTTATTTTTAACAAGTCGAAACCGAATGCAGTTTGTTCAGTTTCACATCTGCATTCTGATAGCCTTTCTGAGTGGTCAACTTTGATTGTTAATAACTTTTGATCAGTGATGATTCAAACAAATTCCTTTTGCACACATGCTTAGGGTATCTTAATGTTCTAATGAGTCTGATGGAAACTTTCCAAGGGTTGATTTGTTATTTTTACAAATTAGCAGTTGGATCAGTTTTAATTGGTGCAGAACAACTGCTGTTTCAGAAAAGTTCAACTGAGAAAATTTGCGGATTAATATCTTTCACCTCGTGACTCCTTTTTCTGAGTCGTCTTTTGCACTGTATTCTCAGATCAAATGAATATATGTCTACAAGTTCTCATTGCCTCACGAGGTCATTTGACTGGTTTCCCAGATTGATTCCAGAGCCCACTGGGTCAGTTTTGCCCATTTTCCAAATGTGTCAGAAAGCAGTTTTTAATGGCAACCCAGTTCATATTTTCACTTCACGTGCATTCAAAACTTAGTGTAAAGTCATTTGAAGGTGAAACTTGTTTGAAAACAATTTTTTTTTTAGTCGGGCCCACATGGGGACTTGACATGCTTTGCATAAGTAAAGGTGAAAATGTTGCAGTTTGCATAAAGTTACTCATCTTTATAGTCCCTCAAATTACACTAGGGTGGTGTTGCAAATAATCACTAATCAGTGATACTCTCTACTTAGGCTACAAAAGTATGATGGTATGGAAAGAAATATGATAAAGAGTGGTGCCTCACTTGGTTTCCCGTAAGACAAAGTCACAAATTTATCTAACCTTATTAAATTGTTTGAGCAGCTACATACAATTGTTTGGAGGAAATATTTTAGTGGGCTAATATGTTTCATATAAACAAAGGATATACACAATTGATTTGTTTATTAAAATGTATGAATGGAGTTATGTGTTTATTACCAAAGGATTTCAAGCCCAATACCTCAATCAGATATGTGAGAGAATTTATAGTCTTCCATCAACTGAATGTGGATAAAATGGACTATTGAAAGGCTAAAGAAATGTCCAGAAAAATCCAGCCAATAGAAGTCTGTGCCGAAAGATGAGGAAACTTGGGTGCCATGTTGCAGGATATGAACATGAGTGATATGTTGAAAAGGCCATAGAAAATTTTAACCCAATGCAAGTGTGGTGAGAGACTCACACAATGCAACTGAAAGGTAAGCAAGGAGGGTGCTATGATTGCATGATGTGCACAGTGTGAAGGAGAGGCACGGTTTTTAATGGTAGAAAAATCTATCAAAATTGTTGAGCGGAATCTTGTCCAATGAATGTGGTCTCATGGTAATGTTGGAATAGGGGATAGAGATCCACCAGGAGGAGCGGAATGTGCACAAATTGGATTTGTTGAAAATGTTTGAAACTTTCAAGCAAATACAGTGTGATCTCACCAAGTGCCATGAAGGCCCGCGTGTATGGAAGGAGGGGTGCAATTGGTTGTAGTGCTTTTCCCCCTAGCTTGTGCCAATGGAGAGAGGCTTGCGCCATGTTAGGAGGCCTACACCATGTATGGAGTAGGTCTGTGACCCACATAATAGTGTGGAGGAAGTGAGGGCCTGTGCAACAAGGAGAAGTGGGAGGAAAATCGTGGCCAAAAGGGAGACCTACGCAAGCAGCATGAAACTGACAAGTGATGGGTGCGCGCATTGCAACAGGGTATGGGAAATCCATCAAAGCACAAAATGTATTTGTTGAAAACGTGTTTTGATCCCTCCAAGCAAATGTGGCTGGCATGTAAAGGCCGATGGAAGGACACAAATACAGAGTATGCACTAAGTAAATTGTTGAAAATACATTAAAAACTTTCAAGCAAATGCGCCCGGCAACCAACATGCTCTGGGGAAGTGAGAATACAAAAAATGGAAGCATAGGAAAAGCACATATTCTATCAAGAATGCTATTACACACAAAATGAAAATTGCAAATACAATATGTGGTCTCGTGGAATGTTATTGTTGCCACCATGAATGTCAGGTAGAGCTCGAGTGAATGTAGAGGAGGATTTAGGGAAAAAATATGGATCAATGGCCGGCAGTAAGGAATGAGCTATGTGGCATAATGTCGCGAACCTCATACAAGAAGGGGTGACGTGAGTTGAAACCCTGCTAGGCCCACGAAATTAAGGGACGTGGATTGTGGGCCCAGGTTGTTTTCAACGCACGGATATAGTCCTAATATGCCCGATGCAAATATTAAAGGTTTGAAATTAGGGCCATTCTCGCTGACCTCGCGGGATTTTGGCGACGACACCAAAATTCTTGTGAGGTGTGCGAGAATGCATGGGAGGAGCTTTTTTTTTTAATTTTTTCAAAAGTTACATAGTTTGAGATTTAAAATGGGGTGGGCCAAACGCAAAATTTTTAGATGGTAAACAGGTGAAGGAGGTAAAATTTTAAATATTTGTCCATGAAAGATAGAGGCCACTGGGAAAGTTTTTTTTATTCCCCCATCAAATGAGTAAAATAATTTTAAAATAGGGGAATCCCATTAGGTGAATAAAATATTCACGGTGAAATATTATAAAATGATTTTATAGATCATTTTATTCGCAAAAGGTGAAATATTTTAAAGGGAACATGGATACTCAAATATTGCCCTAGGAGGTAAAATATAAAATATTTCAAATGTGAAATATTTAAATGATGCATGGGTAAATATTTTATTTGCCCAGGTCAGTAAAAAGTGAATTTAATATTCACTATGAGCAAACATTCTATTTGTTGGAGAATAGAATGTAAGGGGATATGGGTAAAATGAATTTAATATTCATTTTATAATATTGAAATGGTCAATATGTGCTGGGTTTTTATATGCAGCAGTATTAAAGAGCAAAAATATTAAAGTTATTAAACTTTAATATTTGAAAGTAGAATAAAGCTACAACATTATAATGTGGGGAAATATTGCTAAAGTATTGCTGCAGCAAATAAAAGGTAGAAAACAAAAGTTTGCATGGGAAAGAGATATTTTCTAGCTTGGTGAATTTGAAGATTCTCCACATGGGCATGCTTTAAGTTACTGGGCAATGATGAGCTGAAGCAGTTTTTGAGGGAATATGTTTGTTGCTGCAAAGGAAGAAGTGGAGATATTCTTTTCAGATTGATCAATGGTAAATGGAGCTTCCAGATGGCATCACTAGATCGAATTTAGGGCTGCCCCTGCTTGCATCTCTTCTTCTATATCTTCTATTATTCTCATATTGTACAAGGTTCTGAGATTGGTTTCTGAGTAGGTTCTGAGTTTTTGTATTGGGCTGGGTAGATAGAGAATTGTAATTTCTGAGTCATTGTTTGAGTCTGTAAGCTGTAATTTTATGAATTTATGAGTAAATATAGCCAGTTTATGCAAATAACATCATGAAGGTGTTTGCACATTCATGAATGTATTAACATTGTCTCCATATTTGTACACTTTGAGTCATGTAAATTCAATAATACAAAGTGTCTTTGAGTTTATCATCTCAAGTTTCATGAGATTGTTTTGTCTGTTCATTGTTCTGTTTCAAAGAAATGGTTAAAGTGCTTTGAGCAGGTGATTGTGATTTCAGGTGTGTAGATGGGATTTGATAATGAGAATCTAATTGATAATAAGAGAAGGATTGTTGGTGCAAGACACTAAAAGTTGATGCAAAGCATTAACAAATTAAAATCCACTGGTTGAAGTTTGTTTGCTGAGGAATTTATTTTATTTGTTTGACTCCATGGCCCATAATTGGCACTGATCTATTATGTAGTGTTATGCATCTCAGAAACAAATTTAATTACAAAATCATTCTTAATCTTACTATGTTATTGTGTGTCCTGCTTTCCAATGGCTGAGAGAGGCTTGAGTTATTAAGAATTTAGCCAAGTTTAAAGTTGTTAATGCCTCCCTTAGTGTATTTTCATTGGGAATTATTTGCTTTATAAAGCAATGTCAGTGGTTCTTTGTGGTTCTTTAATATAGAGGTTGGCTACCTCTTAGATAATTACAAATCCTAGCTGGATTGTATTTTTAAAAACCAACAGAATGACGACTCTGCTAGGGATGAACTCAGAAGTTTTGGTTGCAGACGGTGCTGTTATAGAGTCATTAAAGAGTTGAATTATTTTTGTAACCAGAGGTTGCACATTATTGAACTATTTTCCCATCCAAGTCACCAACAGAATGGTGACTCTGTTGGGGAGAATTTGAGAAAATTCTAATTGTAGAATCTAGCCTTAAGAGTCATTGCATAGAGTCAAATGATTTGTCATTCTGATTTTAGTTCAAAGTTTGAAGGATTTCAACCCTGGAGAAGAATTTATTGTAGTGAACCTGAACAGTTTTGTAATATGTGGTGCTTTGTTGGTGGAAAGGAACCCAAAAAGAAGTTTACATGTGAAAGAACTTCATACTGCTTGAAGTTCAATCCTCTGTAAAAAGAGGTGGTGACTCTATTTATAGAACCTGTTAAAAATTTGAAGAAAGTTCCAGATCTACAAATATTACCAGTCAGGAAGACAATTTGCAGTAGCTGAAAAGTTTCCAGGTATTCCTCATTCTTGGTTTTCAAGAAACTCTTGTGTGAAAACCATATCTGAACTTCTTAGAAGAACCTTTGCTTCCCTATTGAGTGAGTTAGCACTAACAAAGGGAAAGAACAGTAAATTCAGATTTGCACACTCTTATTTGTTGGATCTATTGAATGTAATTGCAGTTCCATTGAAAGAATCATGTTTAGTGCTCAAATATCTGCTAGTTTGGATGGTTAGAATGCATTTGTGTATCTTAGGGGTTTCCATCCATTTGTCTTGTCATGATTTTCAAGCCCAGGTTGTCATTATGTCAATAACTATCCATGTTGTCCATCATGTGGTTAGGTTTGTAATTATGCACAATTAGTGAGCCTTAATTTGTAATATCCATGGATGACCAACGTAAGGTAGCTATACCAGTGAACACTTTGATTCAGGTTGTCAAGAAGTGTCAAAAGTATAATAATCTTCAAGCATCTAATACCCCAAAGTGTAAGAACCCAAGAGTTAATAAGCCTAGATTCAGTCCTGAATGGAATGATGTATTTGAAAGAGGACTTAAAGAAATGGATGAAAGATACCAGCTGTTTCATCAAGCCCGGTCAAGAGACCATCAAACTGTGTCTACTTGTGAAGTCATTACACCCGTTGTGAGTTCTTTTGACCCATTGTATGCTCAGTTAGATTTGTCATGGGTTGATTATGAAACTAAAAGTATGTCAGCTCAAGTTTATAAGGAGATGCCTAGATTTGATGGGTATACCGTATGTGAAGGAGATGCACATGTTCAAGGTTTTTCCAACTTCATGGAGAAACATTCATTCAGAGATCAAGATATGTGGATGAGATTTTTTGTCAGATTTCTTGAAGCAAGAGCTCGGGATTGGTATTTAAGCTTTCCCGAGAAGTCATTTCCTTGCTGGGATAAATTAGTGGCTACTTATAGAGAATAATTTGCAAGAGATCCCTCAAACCTTGTTGTGAGGTTAAAGCAAATCAAGAAACAAAATGAAGAGTCAAGTGTTGATTTCAGTCATAGATTTGTTGTTGCCTTGTCACTAATCCTAGAAATTTTTAGACCTAGTATATCAAACTGTATCCATGTGTATTTTGAAGCTTATGAAGAAGGCTCTAGTGCATTGTTAAAAGATTTTAAAATACTAAGTATGCAGATGGCATACACAGTTTTGGATGGTTTGGAGAAATAGAGGAATGAGTATGTTCAAAGTTTGTTTTCCTTAGTTATGGGAAAACCTGCTGATGAAATCAGCACTGGTGTGAATGAAAATGATCAGATGTTTTCAAACAAGTGCATACTTGAGAAGGTACAAGATGAGAAGAATGCATCATCAAGTGATGAGAAAGTTGTTAATGAACAACTTATGAAGAAATGTACCCAACTACAAATCAACAGCTGAGTCTTTCGAGCCAAGAACTAGAAGAAGAATATGAGTTGGATTTACTCTTTGAAGAAGAGATATGTGATCAGAAATATGATGATACAATTGATCAAGTCAAGCCTACATGTGTTGAGTGTAGCAATGATGCAAGTCTGCATAGTGAGACAAGGGAGTTTGCAGATTTAGGAAATGCTCTTGAGAACATCAGTGTGTCAGCTGAAAATGAGGAGGCGTGTGATGAATTTCAGTTTGAAAGACAAGCCACAAGTAGTTGTAATGAGAAAACCATTGATGGTTTTCAATCTGACAGTGAAGATATTTGTGTTTATCCTCAAGAGTATGCAAGTGAAAAATTCAGTGATGACACCCAATCTAATGTTGAAATGCAAAGTGATGTGGATTGTTGTTATGACAACCCAGAAGAAAGTAAGAAGGGAGAAGTGGACAGTTTATTCACTATGACTAGTTATGACCATTATTTTGACAATGTTGTTAGCAATTCTACCTCCTATAATTGGGGAGATCCAGTTTATGATAAGGCCATTGAGTTCTCAGAGTTTGAAGAGGATGATACTTTGATATGTTTTGATTTGTAATTTGATATTGCATCCAATTCAAGTGAAGATCAAGGAGAGGAAGTGGTTGAAATAATAGATCAAAACAATGATCTATTGAGTTGTGAATAAATTTCAGATCTATTGACCATAAGATATAAGAAATGTGCACATGAAGACAACTCTCAGTTGTTGTGTACAACCCCTATTAATTTTGACAATGATGATGACCTTCAAGATGCAAGGTATGATGCAAGTGACTCTGATTCTTTTTCCTATGATGAACCAGTTGATCATAATGATGATAATATGGATGAAGACGAACAAAAATTTGATTGTGGTGATGTATTGTATGATGGATATGAAGATATGGACACTGATGTAAGTTCATAAATCTCTTTTGATGAGTTTGAAAAAAAAGATAACCATGAGGTTTATGCATCCAATGAGTCAAATATTGAAGATTGTAATGCAGATTTGGACAAGTCTTTGTTTGATGACTTGAATGAGCCTAGTCATGAGTCTTCGAGTGAGAATGAAGATGTTGATTTCGATCAGAAATCAGATTATGCTTCTGAACCATAATTGCTTGTTGTTGAGCAAACTTGTGATATTGAAGAGGTTGATACCTTATGTTAAGAGGATGACTATATGATTACAGATGATGATGAGTCAGAAATTTCTGATGACTCTCAATACCAACATGATGAAGAATAGTTATAAAGTGTGCTAATGCATGAGTGTATTTGTTTGCATACACTTGGAGACGGTTTGCATGATGAACAAGATATTTTGGTGAGGTCTTGTGATAGTTTTAATTTTGATATGAAAACTAGTAATCAATTTGACTTTGACAGTTCTAGCCACAAGGCAGAATGTGAGTGATATTTTTGTCAGCTGGACGAGGTTTTCATAGAATGTGGCAATGTGAAAAACACTGAAGCGAGTTGTTTTCAGCTTGAGAATGATTTAAATCATGAATGTAATCAGTTGTTGCCACATGATAATCGATATTTTGAAAGTATGTCTGACTTTCAGATGCATAGTGATTGTGAACATGTTGATGATGTGGTGAATGATTGTCTAATAGGAGATACCAACATGTTTCATTAGGTGGATGGTTGTGATCAAGCTATGCTTTCATATGGTTTTGATCACCATTCTCAAATACTGCCACTTAATACTAAATCAGAGAATAAAGAAAGTGATAGTGATGTGACATATCTGATTTGGTTGACACTTGATGACAGAGTTGAACAGAGAGCAAGTTCACATTTTCACAAGGGCAGTTTGGTATTGCTGTTTGCAAAGATGAAGCCACCTATGTTGTTGTGGTTTGATAAGTACAAGCATGAGTTGAGGGAGATCAAATCTTTCTACAAAATTGTATTTGACAGAGGTAAATGCTGATTCCACTTTTTCATTTGGTGACTTGGGGTCATCAGATGAAGTTAAAAAACAAGATTAAATGAAGGAACATTTTGAGGACACCTGATGGACTCAACTTTTGGTCTAATCTCCAGAGATCTAGAATCTTGCTATGCCCACAGGGGGCATACATCCCTAGTTAGATCCACTGATGGCACTATCAAATTTTGCAAATTTGAGATGCCTATTTCAAAATTTTGCTTCTGCACTTTCAGAAGTGCACCTGAAGAATTTTTCTGGGGGACCCACTTTGGATGCTTGACTTTTAAAGCCCGTTGATTGTCATGCAAAACCATTTTTTTGACATACTCAATTGACATATGTGAACATGTGTGTCAATTTTCAGCTTCCCACGATGAGTTTTGTCAGATTTTCAAAAAGTGAAGCTAGAGGGTTTTGACATTGTCTTGCTGTTTGCAGATGTTTAGTTTTGCAAAACAACTTCCTATTTGAGCTCGGATTTCACAACCAGTTGACTATATAGAGAAAATAAATATTGTTCTATGTTCTCCATACCTAAATGATATCGAGTGTCCATTTTCAGAGCCTCAAGATCTAATTTGTTATTTTTAACAAGTCAAAACCAAATGCAGTTTGTTCAGTTTCACATCTACATTCCTGACAGTCTTTCTAAGTGGTCAACTTTGATTGTTAATAACTTTTGATTAGTGATGATTCAAAAAAATTCCTTTTGCACACGTGCTCAGGGTATCTTAATGTTTCACTATGTCTGATGGAAACTCGCTAAGTGTTGATTTGTTATTTTTACAAATTAGTAGTTGGATCAGTTTTAATTGGTGCATAATAACTGCTGTTTCAAAAAAGTTCAATTGAGCAAATTTATGGATTAATATATTTCACCTCGTGACTCCTTTTTCTAAGCCGTCTTTTGCATTGTATTCTTGGATCAAATGCATATATCTTTGCAAGTTCTCATTGCCTCATGAGGTTGTTTGACTGGTTTCCCAGATTGATTCTAGAGCAGACTAGGTCAATTTTTCCAATTTTCCAAATGTGTCAGAACGTAGTTTTTAATGGCGACCCAGTTCATGTTTACACTTCACGTGCATTCAAAATGCAGTGTCAAGTCATTTGAAGGTGAAACTTGTTTGAAAATGATTTTTTTTTAAGTCAAGCCCACATGGGGACTCGACATGCTTTGCATAAGTAAAGGTGAAAATGTTGCAGTTCGCATAGATTTACTCATCTTTATAGTCCCTCAAATTACACTAGGGTGGTGTTGTAAATAGTCACTAATTAGTGATACTCTTTGCTCAGGCTACAAAAGTATGATGGTATGGAAAGAAATATGATAAAGAGTGGTGCCTCACTTGGTTTCCCATAAGACAAAGTCACAAATTTATCTAACCTTATTAAATTGTTTGAGAAGCTACATACAATTGTTTGGGGGAATTATTTTAGTGGGCTAATATGTTTCATATAAACAAAGGATGTACACAATTGATTTGTTTATTGAAATGTATGAATGGAGTTATGTGTTTATTACCAAAGGATTTCAGGGCCAATATCTCAATTAGATATGTGAGAGAATTTATAGTCTTCCACCAACTGAATGTGGATAAAATGGATTGTTGAAAGGCTATAGAAATGTCTAGACAAATCCAGCCAATAGAAGCCCGCGCCAGTAGATGAGGAAACTTGGGTGCCATGTTGTAGGATATGAATAGGAGTGATATGTTGAAAAGGCCATAGAAAAGTTTAACCCAATGCAAGTGTGGTGAGAGACTCACACAATGCAACTGGCAGGTAAGCAAGGAGGGTGCTATGATTGCATGATGTGCACAATGCGAAGGAGAGGCGTGATTTTTAATGGCAAAAAAATTTATCAAAATTGTTGAGGGGAATCTTGTCCAATGAATGTGGTCTCATGGTAATGTTGGAATAGGGGATAGAGATCCACCAGGAGGAGGAACATAATGTGCACAATTTGGATTTGTTGAAAATGTTTGAAACTTTCAAGCAAATACAATGTGATTTCGCCAAGTGCCATGAAGGCCCGCACGTATGGAAGGAGGTGCGCAGTTGGCTATAGTGCTTTCCCCCCTAGCCTGTGCCAAAGGAGAGAGGCCAACACCATGTTAGGAGGCCCACACCATATATGGAGCAGGTGAGTGACCTACATAACAATGTGGAGGAAGTGAGGGCTTGCATAGCAAGGGGAATTGGGAGGAAACCCACGGCCAGAAGGGAGACCTACACAAGCAACATGAAAATGACAGGTGATGGGTGCACACATTGTAGCAGGGTATGGGAAATCCATCAAAGCACAAAATGTATTTGTTGAAAACGTGTTTTGATCCCTCCAAGCAAATGCAGCTAGCATGTAAAGGCCAATGGAAGGACACAAATATAGAGTATCCACTAAGTAAATTGTTGAAAATACATTAAAAACTTTCAAGCAAATGTGCATGGCAACCAACATTCTCTAGGGAAGTGAGAATACAGAAATTGGAAGCATAGGAAAAACATGTATTCTATCAAGAATGCTATTACACACAAAATGAAACTTGCAAATACAATATGTGGTCTCGTGGAATGTTATTGTTTCCACCATGAATGCCAGGCAGAGCTTGAGTGAATGCAGAGGAGGATTTAGGGAAAAAATATGGATCAACGATCGATAGTAAGGAATGAGCTACATGGCATAATCTCGCGAACCTCGCACAAGAAGGGGTGACATGAGCTGAAAACCTGCGAGGCCCACAAAATTAGGGCACATGGATTGTGGGCCCAGGTTGTTTTCAACGCACGAGTATAGTCTTAATATGCCCAATTCAAATATTAAAGGTTTGAAATTAGGGCCATTCTCGCTGACCTCGCGGGATTTTGGTGATGACACCAAAATTCTTGTGAGGTGTGCGAGAATGCACGGGAGGAGCTTTTTATTAATTCTTTTCAAAAGTTACATAGTTTGAGATTTAAAATGGGGTGGGCCGAATGCAAAATTTTTAGATGGTAAACAAGTGAAGGAGGTAAAATTTTAAATATTTGTCTGTGAAAGATAGAGGCCGTTGGGAAAGTTTTTTTTATTCCCCCATCAAATGAGTAAAACAATTTTAAAATAGGGGAATCCCATGAGGTGAATAAAATATTCATGGGGAAATATTATAAAATGATTTTATAGATCGTTTTATTTTTAAAAGGTGAAATATTTATAAGGGAACACGGATACACAAATATCGCCCAAGGAGGTAAAATATAAAATATTTCAAATGTGAAATATTTAAATGATGCACGGGTAAATATTTTATTTGCCCAGGTCAGTAAAAAATGAATGTAATATTCACTATGAGCAATCACTCTCTTTGTTGGAGAATAAAATGTAAGGGGAAATGGGTAAAATGAATTTAATATTCATTTTATAATATTTAAATGGTCAATATGTGCTGGGTTTTTATATGCAGTAGTATTAAAGAGAAAAAATATTAAAGTTATTAAACTTTAATATTTGAAAGCAAAATAAAGCTACAACATTATAAAGTGGGAAAATATTGCTAAAGTATTGCTGTAGCAAATAAAAGGCAAAAAACAGAAGTTTGCACGGGAAAGAGATATTTTCCAGCTGGGTGAATTTGAAGATTCTCCACATGGGCATGCTTTTAGTTACTGGGCAATGATGAGCTAAAGCAGTTTTTGAGGGAATATGTTTGTTGCTGCAAAGGAAGAAGTGGAGACATTCTTTTCAGATTGATCAACGACAAATGGAGCTTGCAGATGACATCACCAGATCGAATTTAGGGCTGCTCCTACTTGTATCTCTTCTTCTGTATCTTCTATTATTGTCTCATTGTATAGTGTTCTGAGATTGGGTTTTGAGTTTTGATATTGGGCTGGGTAGATAGAGAATTGTAATTTCTGAGTCATTGTTTGAGTCTGTAAGCTGTAATTTTGTGAATTCATGAGTAAATACAACCAGTTTTATACAATTAACATCATGGAGGTGTTTCCAAATTCATGAATATCATCGGATTGTCTCCACATTTGTACAATTTCAGTCATGTAAATTCAATAATACAAAGTGTCTTTGAATTTATCATCTCAAATTTCATGAGATTGTTTTGTCTATTCATTGTTCTATTTCAAGGAAATGGTTAAAATGCTTTGAGGAGGTGATTGTGATTTCAGGTGTGCAGATGGGATTTGATAAGAAGAATCTGATTGATATCAAGAGAAGGATTGTTGGTGCAAGACACTAATAGTTGATGCAAAGCATCAACAATTTAAATCCACTAGTTGAAGACTGTTTGCTGAGAAATTCATTTTATGTGTTTGAATCCATGGCCCAGAAGTGGCATTGATCTTTTATGCAGTTTTGTGCATCTCATAAACAAATTTAATTGCAAAATCATTCCTATTCTTACTGTTTAGTTTGTTGTTTGTCCTGCTTTCCAATGGATGAGAGAGGGTTGAGTTACTGAGAATTTAGCCAAGTTTGAGGTTGTCAATGCTTCCCTTAGTGTGTTTTCATTGGGAATTATCTGCTATAAAAAGCAATGTCAGTGTGTATGGTTGAAATAAGTTTTGAACATTGTATAGGTTTACCCACCTTGGTTCTGCAGAGCCAGAAGTGTAGGAGATGTCAGTCTTAGACTGAATCTTGTCAGTTGGCCACTAGCCTTTGTGGTTCTTTAATATAGAGGTTGGCTACCTCTTAGAGAATTGCAAATCCTATGTGAAAAAAAAACACCAACATATCCAATAGTAGGAATCCCTTCTGGAGGAGGAGGAAATTTCCTATTAGTCATGTGTTCAATCTCTAAGACCTTCCCAAAGCGGTTAAGCTCCTTCCAAGGAACCAAGCTCTAATACCAATTTTTGAACTCTCAGAATACTGAGAGGGGGTGAATCAATATTCCATTAAACAATTCAAAAATTAGCCATCCAATTATCAAAGAATATTTAAATTTTATAAGGAAAGAAAGCATGAAACATCGACAAGATCACATAAAACATGAACACCAGTATTTTTACATGGAAAACAAAAAATGGAAAAAGCCACAGTAAGGGTTAGCTCACAATATATTATAATTTATTATAGGGATCAGTGCAGGATCATGGGGGTCCAAACTAGGCCCTTAAGTGGCAATAAAATTCAGAAAAGTAGAGTTAGGAAACTTGACATAAAAATTTGAATAAGTTATTAAGATAATTTGAAAAATACGTAAGAACATAATTTGTAGAAAAATTAATGTAGTTTCTAAGATACTATTCTTTTTTTGGAATAAATCAAATCTATTTGGTGAAAATTTGAAATTTCAATGTAGTAGTACTAAATTTTTCAAGAAAAAATAAAAAGCAGGTGTATGTTTGACCAACCTAAGTACAAGCAAATGGAACTGACAAAAATGGTGGATTTTCTACTTATGGTTTAGGAAATAGAGCAAACACACTTCCCAACTATTCCATTGAAGGGAAACCCTTGAGATCTCAATGAAAAAGAGAAAGAGATCTTGCAATAAGGCTTCCCTAGGAGCTAAATATGATCTAGTGAGGGGTTCACCACCAAGTTTAGACTTGGAAAAGATAATGAAAGGCTAGATGAAATGAAAAACCATAATTCAATGCAAACTAAGACTAAATGACCTAGAAAAGTGAATGAAACAATACAAAAAACTGCAAAATAGAATGTGTGCACCTAGAAATCTAGAGAGGGCTAGATGGAGATATAAAAAACTAGAAAATATACTTTGACTGTTGATAGGAAATCATTCACCAAGCTGGGTGAATCAATCCAGATTTTGGAAAACTATGTTAGAAAAAGTTTAAGACAAAAGGGTATCTGAATCTGCAAAATCTTGAAAATTAACTGGAACTGGGATTCATTCGCCAGGAGTGGTGAATCAATCCAGTTGGGCTTTTCTAGAACTCTAAAAGTTTATCTTGCTCTTCTCTATCTTCTCTACCCTTCCTAATTGGTTTCCTGATCTGAATCTCTAATTTTCAACCTTTAGGTCTTCTCCAAGATTCTCCAAGGCTTGATGGAAACATTGACAACCTTAAATGATTTGCAACTTTCTCCAATCTTGCTCCTTAGTAAATCTGCAACCTAGAACTACAAATCAGACACAAAGGAGAGGGAAAATATTTGTTGGGATACTATATAGGGTTTTCCTTGGTCAAACCTCATTTTGGAAATCAATCCTTGAAATGAAAGAAAATAAGAATTGAGAATGATGAATGAACAAAAGACAATGTTACAACTCACCAAACCCTAGCAATAAGGTGCTACAAATATTGTTGAAATGGCTGCAATGAATGTGATTCTTGACTCTTGCTTAAATGATGTTGATCTTGAATTGAACACTTGCTTGAATCATGAAATCCTAAACCATAATTGTTAGCACAATAACAAACATGATGCATGGAATCTTTGACATGATTATTGATGCTTGAAGAATTCTCTAAAATGCTTGATAATTTTCCCTTGAATGCTCTTGTAAACTCACTTTTATAGTACAAATTCTCTCACAAAATTATTAGCTTGTTAGAATGAAAATGAGTGAAAGAACCTTGTATTTATATTCAATTATGTAGGAATTCCCGAAATTACAACACTACAAGCCGACATCAGATTTGGGAGAATAAAATAAAATCCCACCAAAAATTTGAATTAAATATGATTTTGGGCCACATGAGACTCATTCACCCAAGATGGTGAATGAGTCCCATTTGGCATAATGTATGGGACCAAAAATCAAAAGTTCTTAGAAATGTGTGAAAACCAGTTTGGGGCCAAAAGATCTAGGTGGGACCCATTCGCCCAAGGTGGCGAATGAGTCCCAGATCCTAAATATGGGCTACATAAGCTAGAAACACCTGAATTATGATTGGGTATTGATTAGTGTTAGGATTATCCTAAAAAGTATGCAATAAATGAGTTGTGGATACAAAATGGGGCCAATTAAAAGCACAAGAAAGACCAATTATTAATGACAAGCCTAGAGAAGTGTGAAAGTGTGTTACAACACTTTACAACACTCTAAATAAGGCATGATTAAGAATAATTTTGATTAAAAAGAGGCTTATTAGGCTAATAATACCTTAGAAAAGTGTGAAAATATATTACAACACTTCACAACACTTTAGCAAGGTACCATTTAAATCCATTAGTTCACAAGGGCCCAAGGCCTAATGTGAATGCGTCAACCACATTACCACACTAAATCAAGGCAACATTAAGCCTAACTCACAAGGAGGGCCCAAACAAGCCAAAAAATGTAGAAGTGTTACTTTTGAGTGACTCCAACTTTTTTTTTAAAACTTCGAATATAAGTAGAGGACACATGCCTGGATGTGCCACATTTTTTTTGTAAGTAAATAATTAGTTATGAATTTATTATTATAAATTTTTAAAAAATATTAAAACTTGTTTGTCTGACCACCATAACTTGGTCAAAAATTTATGAAATTCAATTCTTTTTTATCCTATAGTATGGAAAGCATTTTGAATTCAAAAAATGTGAAATTGTTTAATAATTATAGATATTTTTCAATTAGCATATCAATAAGGACTTTAGTCAGAATGTATGTAGAAAATCAATAATAATTATCTATTTAATTCCAAATAAGGCATATCTTATATTTTTGGAAAGCTGACAATTTTTTCAATAAACCCTTTTCATTTCATCAAATCTAGATTAAAAAAAGTCGTCAGCCACTTTTTTGTCATATCACCACTTTTTGGACCCCCATGATCTTGCACTCACCCATAGTGTATTACATAAATGCTCAGTGCATGTGGACTCACTATACATAGAGAAAAAATATAGAATAAAGAAGGTGGCTCACAACCTATTAGAACTGTTACAAAAGAATCTACAATATGTAGGGATACAATTCCAATGAAGAACTATAAAAAAATTGCATTGATCTAGATCAATGCTTTGCTCTGCTCTACATTCACACAATTTTGATCTCAACATTCACAACTTATCTTTGTTCTCATGAAATTTGCATAACACATCTCACATACACCATCTCTCTATATGAAAAAATTTAAAACAATCTAGCATATATATCGACATCAAGTGTGACATCAATCAGGTTAGCCTAATTAGATGTAACACACAAAATTCAACTTCTCGTCCCCAAAAAATTTCAACCAAAATTTGTTCCACAATAAAAAATTAAAAACACCTTAAGATATGTCATCATGGACCTAAAATAGATCTCATATAAAAGTGCAATACATATTAATTCTTTGCATATCATCAAACATGTTAGGTCGACACATCATAGGACCTAAATAAAAAATCCTTCAACTGTTTATCCAATTAGCAACACATGAACCTCAAAACATGATACCATTTAGAATTCATACTCATTTGACATTTGGAAACATATCTTCAATATCACAACATCAAAAACTCATTCGCGGAGGAGTGCAAAATCTCCCATATTGACACACTGTACACTATAGAGAAAAATATTCCTTTGCAGAGTGGTGTGGACCCAAAAAATGATACATTGTAACCCTGAACTGGTAGTTCTAACACTTAATTAGATTCTCACACTACTAAAATTTTCAGAAAAAATCTCTTTGCACAAATTGCTTTTTCAACACCTCAAAAACATGTCAAAGTTAATCAAATTAGTCTACAATGTTCAATGTTTTTGATAAGTTAAGCTACATTTACTGGGTGCAGTACCCATTACACATTGAGCCTGAAAGGGAAAAAAAGAGACCAAGTTCAACAATACATTATAGAGTCTAGACCAAAAATAGTAGAAACCAAAAAGATAATAGACACAACACATAGACAGTAGAGACCAAACAAAGACACACATACAAACCCACTAATTGGCAATACCTTCCCATTTCTAAATGAGGAGATTTAAAACTTCATCCCTGATTCAATTAGAACCCTCACCCTAGGTCTTCTTGTCCACCTCCTCCTTGAGAACCTCAGAGAGAGAGAGGAAGCATACGTGTGGATGATCTTAATGGTGAAATGTGTTATCCTAGTGAACTTTCATTGAAGTTTCTCCACCTACTCCCACAAAATGTTGATGTCCTCCTCCTCGTCGCTCTTCCTTTGATTCATCTCTTCCTCTATGGCCCTATGATCCAAAGAGTGGGTGGAGTCCTCTTTGATATTTTTTTTAGGTCCAATAAGTGGCTAGGACCTTCCATGAACTCCTCTTCCTCCTCAATAATATCCTTCTTACACTCTTCTTTATCGCTAGTCCACTTTGAGTTACTAGAAGTTTCATCCACCGGTATCTCTTTCTTTTTCTTTGCCAACTCATGAGACCTCCTGATACTTCTTTTTCTATCCCTATGTCAATACTTGCCACCAAAATACTGTCACCTTTGAAATCCTTTTCCACAAAACTCTTTCCCTCATTGTTCATCTACAAAAATGTTACTATCAATGATAACAGTGTATTACATTGCTATGTACATTCCATGCTCATGTTTCCAACTAGCATCATTAATGAAAATCTCCTCAAGCTTCCAACAATTTCTTTATTTTTATTTTATCATAGCTTGCAAAACCTTCCAAGCTACTAATATTGTTGTAGAGTTGATTTTGCACTAATTTTTTTGCCAAATATTCACCAAAATGTTGCCATGACATCAAGGAGGTAAAAGGAGTAAGTATTTTTAGTTTTTAGTGTTAAGTTTTTATTAATTAGGTATCTATTAAATTATTATTCTTTTTTTTTTTAGTTTCTAGGAGTTGATAACTCACCTCTTCATGAAAATCCCCTTGAGGAAGAGCCACAATAAATACCTCCTACAATTCCTTGTCATCCTCTTAGAACATAAAATATATTAGGGAAAATAAAAAATAATAGAAAAGAACTTGAGGATCTAATTAAAAAGGTTGAAATATCTTGCAAGAACAAATTCCCATAGGACTACCCTTTCTCAATCATTGTAATCCATTATGTTGCATGTAAAATCAGTTAGTGGACAAATAAATAGTTGATCTATGACACAAGGAAAGAGCAAAAACAATTTTAGGTTAATAATTTTTTATATAAACAAATTAAATATTTTTCTTTTTGAAATATGACTTGTTAGCACACTTAATGAACCCACAAACTAATCAAACCTTACATGGTGCATGCAAGATGTTCCCTATCCATTAGTACCACCACTAAGGGATAAATAATAATTTTTGGGATAGGTGGTGGATGGTTTTTGACCATCCTCCATGCAATAAAAATGAGGTACCACAATTTTTTTTTGAGGAAAGTCTATTTTGAGTTTTTCCTCAATGAAATCCCAAATTATTTTGACATGTGAGAGTTTTAGGGTAAAGGTGAGGCTAAAAAAAAGATAGATTGGTGGTACATATTGACTCAAACTAGGCAGCAAGAGCACTAGCTAGACTAGACTATGAGCATGTGACTATCCCTTATGTTCTGGAGGAGTGTGTTGAGGTGGAGACCTTAGAGTCAATTAGCTCACTCACTTAGAGATTTATACAACATACTAGGCCTCTAGTATAGGGTGAGGCAAGAAATTCTTCTAGGCATCCAGTTCCACCTCATACATGTCAATCTTGTGGGTATCTTTTTGTTTATGATCTTGAGGATAGTTAGGATGCATGTGCCCAAGATACATCTATAGTAGATCAAATGGTCATGAAAGAAGCTCTATTGAGTGATAATTCCAAAAAGTTCATTTAATTCAATTTATTAAATTCAATTTTGAAATGTAAGATTAAAAAAAATAGAAGAATGATTATAATGAAATTTTAGGGTCACAGTGTTCACCCTACTTCTAGTGGTCCTCTACCTCCCTATTACATGATGATGTTGAGTGTAGAGGTATTTAACTAGTAAAGAATTATAGATATTACATGTGAGAAATTGAACCTTGTATGAATGATATTATTATAAATCACTTTGGATGTTGAGTAGGTTAATGCTAGGCCTTCAACATCAACACTTGGTAGTCAAGGTACTCATCAAAATTTCACTCAGTTAATATAGAGATTTTTTATTTTTTTAAAATAAAAAATTGTAAAATAATGTTAGGTAGTTTTTCTAATCGAATAATGTTTCATTTTTAGATGGTGCAAATAGTTACACCTCTCAATATTCATATGATAATAGAGAATGGTGTTGCTACAATAGTAACAAGTTTGATACCTTTGATAGAGGTATGAGGGAGATCAATATTTTTCACATTATATTTGTTGTTTCATCTATCTATTATTGAAAAATCATGTAGACACTTAAAAATGTCCTGAATGATACTACACACTTGAATCCAATATACTGACATCGTTTCGGCTTGAAATGCATCCTCTTTTTTCTTGTTTAATTAAATAATCCTAGTTATTTAATTAAATGCATCATTTTCTTCTATTGATCTAATTAATCTAATTATCCTTTCATACTAACATTCCACCCTGTTTAATTGAATAAATGAAATTATTTAATTTAATCCCTAAGTCATCTCATTTAATTAAATAATCTTAAATTATTCAATTAAATGTCATTTGCACTCCTTATTCATTAAATAAGTTAATTATTTAATGGATATCAAATTATTCCTCATCTTGCACATTTGAAATTTAGTTTTAATTACTAAATTGCTAATTTCCTCTCCCATCCACTTGCATAGGGAATATTCCAAAGGAATATTCTCCTATTTGGCTCCAAAAAGGCAATGATTTCTTTCAAAGAAACTTTGTAACAAACTTTAAAAGTTGTTACAAAGTATGTTTGTTTGAATCATTCTCATCCCTTGATCTTTCCTTGATCCATGTGATCTTTGATTCTCATCCATTGATCAGAATCCTTTATCCATGTTTCCCCCTTCATTCAATATTGACCATTGATAGATCAAATCGATCTTTGAGCCCTTGATTCTTCATTTTATCTCCTATAAATACTTCACCATTTGGAGAGAAATGGACCATGTTTTGATAGAAAATTTATGCTGTTGAAATTCATATTCACTTGCATCCATAATTAGCATTTGTTAGTATTTTATATTAATCTTCATCCATATTAGCTTAAGCATCCATTAATGGTTTCCATTTTATCTTAGTTTGTGTCCATTTTAGCTTAGATTACATCCATGGTTTGCATATTTGAACTTTGTTTACATTTAGCATAGATTGCATCCATCTCCATCAAGAATTTTAGTATTTATCACTCATCTTCATCATATTAAACTAGTTTTGCATCCATGTTTCACACATATCTCATCGGTTTTATCAGTTTTCATCAATAAAATTGATTGGAATAGCTCATATTATCTAAGGGATTAGGAAAGGGTTTCCATTCCACATCAATGTGACATCACTCCTCTAGTGGGATAAGATTTGAGGTCTTCAAATAGGTTTCCATTATGTTTTCATGTTTTTCATGTTAATTTAATGGGTTCTTAGTCTTTGAAATATTGAATATCTCATTGGGATCATTTCTTAGGGGATTAAATATTGTTTAAATTTATTAGGATCTAGCATATTTAATTCCTACTATGACTTTGGTCACATTTTGGTGCTAGAAGGAAGGCTATACTAATCAAATTTGATGAATTTCTCTTTAGATTCCCACGTTCTTGAGTTTGTAGGTACAACGATGCTTTTGGAGGCTATGGTGACACCATTGTAAAGCATCACCATATAGAGTCAGGCATTTACAAGAATTATGGAAACACTTAATTAAATCCAGTGATGGTTAATTAAATCTAGAGATATTATTTTTTGGATTTATTGTAAATTTACAAATAGCGACGCCTTTGATATAGTGATGCCTTTGTGGTCATTATTTTATACAAAGTGATTCTTTGAAACTTTCAACAAAGCGACACCCTTGAATTATAGTGACACCTTTGTGAATTAAAGCAATTTCTTTGTGTTCAGTGATTCTTTTTATTGGTAAACAAAACATAGAGTTAATTTTCGTATGTGCTTTAAATTTTTGATTTCATATGCTCTCTTATATCTTATTGACATCTAGTTTTTATTTTTGAGGCTAACTGGTTTTGCAGATTTAAAAAAATTTGAAGTGAAGGAGCATACTATCGTTCAACCATACATTGTAAAAAGTGTTTCTACACTTATGAGACAATTATAACCCATCATATCCTGCTTTTCTTTATGTTTTAGGACCAACTAAAATTCTATTGGGTTTAAAATTTACTTTCAAAGTTGGTTAAAATTGGACCCATACATTTTGCAATATCTATTAAAATTGAACAAAGCAAACACACACTTCTATTGATGATTCAAATGAAGTCATTTTGCTTTATGGGATTAAAATGAATGAGTTATTTCTTTGCTTGTGTATACTTGTAGTGTGTATCCACTCCTCTTGCACTTCATGCGATCTTAGGTGAAGAGAAACACTCAAGTATACTTTCATTTCTTGTGTACACTTGTAGTACGTATCCACTACCCTTGCACTTCGTGCAATCTTGGGTGAAGAGAAATAATCAAGTGTACTTTCATGCTTTGAGTCACCCTATAATGGAGAACTCATAAGAAAGTTCTTGAAGTACATTTATTGGTGGGATATATCAAAGGTTGTGAAATCATGAGAAAGTAACTTCAATCCTGAGGCATCAATGCACTACACCTAATCCCTCTCCTTAATTGGAAGGGAATGGTTGAAGAGACTTAAGTGGCAAGTGGATGGCAGCAAAATGGTGGGTGTTCTCAATTTGTTGTCATTAAAAAACTTTATTTTTAGTGGCCAACTTTTTCCTTCGAAATAGTTCTTTAAAGTGGTACATTGGATTTACTTCCAAGAAGTTACTTGCCATGTCCGATTTTTGTTGAAGAATAGAGGTTAAGACTTCATTCTTAACATACCTCTACACTTTTCCTTGATTGCATGTAAAATCATCTCGTCTACTATGAAGGGTAGGAAATCCCACCAAGAAGAACATATCCACTTGAGATAGGAATGTTATTTCTTGTGAGTCAGTTTGACACATTTTTTGTTCCAAAACAACTTAAACACACACCAAAAAGTTTATCAAATTTTAAACCCTTTGGATTAAGTATGGATACCTTTTGAAAATTCCTAATATTACTACTCGTCCCTAAGGATTTTATCCTTAGTGGCTTCTAAATATTTGGACTTTATCTAAATCTACACCTTCCAAAGTTAACATAGGGAACTATGGCACTAGCTTCATGATTTTAACCTAATGGACTTTGTGAAATGAAGGTTGATTTGACATAGACATTTTAGTTTGAACATCAATTAAGACTTTCTTGATGTGGAAATGAAACAATCTCACTTAAGAAAAGATTAAATCAAATGAAAACCCCACATTGATGTATCTTCAAACATTAAGTCCCCAAAACAAGTAAATTGAGACAAGGAAAGTATTACAAAACATTGATTCCAAATTCTATTATCAAAATCAGTGAGTTTTATTTTAAGAAATCATTGGGTCCAAGTTCTATTTTTCCAAAATCATTGATTTCTTAAGGTTTTATCACTTTAGAGGTATAACATGTTTCTCACTACCTTGGTCTTGCAAAACAAAGGTTCATTTTAGGTTAACATTTTGGGTCAAAAAATTTCACCCATTTCATCCATCTTCACACATTGTACATCTCACTTCATAAACAACTTTAGAAACTTGTGGGCACATAAAAAACTTTTTAGACTTTGACATTTATCTAGCCAATCCCCTAACTTATCTACTTTGTGTATGATATGGATCATTTTCCATACACTTAGTCAAGTTAGATCACATTTATGGACTTGTTTATCTTAAAGGTCACAAGTCTACATTAAAGATTTACAAGTTCATTTGACACCTTTATCCATGACATCAAAACATAACAATCTTTAAAGTATAAAAAAATTTGTCCAAATTTTTAGAAAGTTCATCCCCCATATCATTCACCCTTTTCATCATCTTTTTAGATTATTGGTCCAAAATAACTTAGAGGGACCCTTTTACCAAAATTTGAGTCAACTAGAGAGTTTCAACACTATAAATCTCAACATACTGTTATCAATTAGATATGCACCTTGTGTTAAATTTGTAGAAATATAACTATCTGTTGACACATGGAAACCTTCTTCAGATGTGGGTGATCTGAATGAAAAAGGAATCTCTAGAGTGAGTTGCTTCTTCGAATGGTAAATCTATTCTAAGTGATTTTCTGAGGGAAAGAGTTAGAAGGATGAATTGAAATGAAACCTATGACTAAAGTGATTTTTAGGATTTAAATGATGACTCTAATTTTTACTCACAAACAACTCTTAGAAAACAAAAATATCTTACAACTTCTCATGAACACTTAACACATCATTGCTTTGCATGAAGATTCGGGTTTTCAATATAACATGCAACCTGTATTTATGATCTTTCTACATCAAAATTACAACTTCAGGACATAACAAGGATCCTGTAAACAAAAATCACACTATCACATCAAACTAAAACTGCGAGTGACACAAAATTGGGAAATAGGAAATTTTTTTCTATTAACTGAAGGATTATCAAAGTCTGAGTACAAATTTATGAGTTACAAAAATCTCTTTTTTAGCATGAGAGAAAGAATCAATAATCTAAACTAAGAAAAACTCTAAGTTTTTCTCCAAGATATATCACGAAAACCCTAATCTGAGCTCAAGAAAAAAGCTCAAGGAAAAGCACCTAAAATTTCCAAAATGTGGCATAAAAGTGGAAAACTCACACTTTTTGCATGTGCATGCCATAAGGCCTCTAAAAATAGGTAAAATATGCTTTAAAAGAAAATAAAACACTTCATCTCCTCTCCATGCAGCTCAAATCTGACCACAGGAAAAGTCAAGCCTATTTTGTCTCATAACTACTAAAAATAGCAAGAAAGAACAAACAAGTTATAAATTATTGTTTTAACTTTTGCTTTACACACATGCAGTTTTTACAACTTGATTTATTTTGCAATAAAGATTGATTTTTTTTGAAAAAATATAATCCTTATTACTCCATTATAATATTGTTTTTCCTCATAAAAAATCATAAAAAATACAAGGCCATTTCCATTAATGAATATTAATTGATTTTCTTTAAAAGAAATCAATTGAAAAAATAAATGCCTAGGTATGAATTTTAATCTAAGGCTTGAGTAATCTCAGTATCCATATTTAATTGATCTCTCTCCAAATCAATTAAAAAAACCCTAAAGTATTTAGCCTTTCTTCATTTAATACTAAGGCATAGACATAAGTATTGATTTTAAAATTAAATGCCCTAAGTATTAATCAAAAACTAAAATCATTAAAGCTAAGACTTATAAAGTCTTATGAAATTCCTAGAAGGCTCGACCTAAGCATGAGACTATTCAACCACTTAAGGTATTAAGCTTAGGCTTGATTTAAAATGCAAAAAATAAAATGCCCCTATGTTCGAATTAGGGCTATCATGAACAAAACCAAGACAAAAAGCCTAATGTTATTTCATTTCCACTTTGTCACTTTGGAGAGTTTGGCTCTACCTGGGAGAAATGAGCCGCCATGAAGAAAGCTAGGTTTTCACTTGCAAATGCCTTTAAGTCTAAGATTTTTGTCTTCAGATGGTCGAATCCCATGACATAGCAATGGGTAAGTCAATTTTTGTCACTATCATATAATTTCATTGTGTTTTGAAAGGCAAGAATGGCCTTTTAAGGCCACAACTTCTCTTCCTCTATCTCTGATTTCTTTTTTCATTCATCTTCTATCTTGTTTTATCTCCTCTTGGCCACCTTTGGAGAGTTCAAACCTTGTATTTGGAAGCTCCATTAGAGCTTGTCCGTGGCCCTATATATTCTTCTACATACACGACAAGGTAAGCTCTCCACTCTATTGTTCTTTCTTGTCAAACAAAAGCTTTAGAAGCTTATGATTACAAATAATGATTATTGTTTTTACAAACAAAATGCAGACACAATGCAAGCCGTGCCATATATGTTTGATCTTGGACTTCATGAAGAAAAATATCTGGATTTCTCCTTCTTTGTTTTCAGATTTTGACTTCTGTACAACAAACTCAAAATGGGTTTTCATCTTTTTAGTGATTTTGTAACTGAAACTCCTCCTCTTGGTTGTAGCCAATGCATGCTTAGACTGGTTTTGTTTATTGAAAATCTACATTTGAAATGTTAAAGTATTAAAAGAATGCTTTTAGAGAAAATTCTTGCTCCATTTTCTTGTAAATCTCTTCATGAATGGGCTCAACCCATGATTTATGTATGTAACTGCATTTTTTGAAAAAATCCTTACATGGGTAAGCTGAAAATAGTGAGAAATCACTATTTTTGTAAAAACCCCTTCATGGTTCCAACAACCCCATTGATACATCAAAACAAGTGGTTACCCAAACTACTCAACTCAATCCACCATCCACATTAGTCCCATCTCTCATCAATCCAAATCAAAACAACACATTGATTACAAACACCATCAAGAAAGGTAGCACCTTGGTCCCACATCAAACATAGAAAGGGAACCATCAACACATTGGTAAAGGGAACCCTTCTAATTGATTGATCCAAGGTCAGAATGTTCCATTGACATCACAATACCAAATGGCTCCATCATCATATTTACCATTGGTCCCCCAAACCATGCAAAATAAAATGGCATCCCAAACTAAAATTCCTCCCTCATAGTCAACAATATTACAAGGAGTTTTAGAACCAAAAAAAACACAATTCACTCACCCCACAATCAACCAAAATCCATCTCATGTGTCCCAACAAAAAAAAACTTCAACATTGTAAACAAAACAAGCTCACACTCTAACTCTACAACAAGCACAATAAGCTTATCAACAAGCATTTCAATAACAACAAGCTCAAGTTTAAGCCCTTCAAGTGCAACAAGCTTATCAACAATCCTTGGTCACACAAAAACAACATCAAACTCAAGAACAAGCCTTGGTTGCACAAATTAAAAATCAAGCTCAACAACAAGCCTTAGCTGCACAACAACAACAAGCTCAACAACAAGCTTAGCTTCACAACAATAATAAGAAGCTCAACAATAAGCCTTAGTCACACAACAACAATAATACACACAACAACAAGCATTGCTAGCACAACAATACACCCAAAAAAAAGTGTTTTTGCAACAACAACAACAAGGTTTATACTATAATCGTCAACAAAAAATCATCAATCCTAATATGTTAAGAGATTATACACCTCTACCACCATCACTTTCACATTATGAAACTCCACCCTACACACCGTACAACACCTCATCATACCAAAATCCCACTTACAACTCATCCACCATCCCACAATACACAACATATGCTCCTCCACCAGATCCAAAAGACAATGTGTCATCACAACTCAAGGCACTTACACAATAGATCCAAGAAATTCAAATGGAAAAAAAAAAACCACATACAAAACAAAACTTGTGTCGATACCCATTCAATAGAAACATTGTAATGGTACCTTAACCACCCAATTTTGAGGTCCCTAAATTTGATAAATGCAAAGGGAGGGGAAATCCTGTGGATGAAATTAAATAATTCAACATCATGTGTATGGAGGTTTCCTACAATGATCCCTACTTGATGCGCCTCTTCCGATGGAGTTTGGTGGACCCTACCATTGATCAGTTTTCACAATTGCCTCTAGGGATTAAGAATTTTCAATAAATCATCGATATATTCATAGACCACTTCTCCTTCAATCTTAACAGGAACATAAGCTTAGGAGAGTTGTACACACTCAAGGAGAATCCTTCACTAATTTATTACAAAGATGGAGACAAAGAGCTAGTAAGAGCAAGTGGCCCATTTACGATAAGAAAAAGGTGGGGATTATCATAGAAAATGTTCATCTAGAGATATCCTTCCAGTTAAAGATGCAATGTACCACTACTTATGATAAGCTTGTCCCTAGGGTCCTCAAAATCAAGAGAGAACTAATCTGGTGCAGTCACGGTAGGAGGGTCCTCAAAGAGAACAATCCAAACCATGCAACAAGAGTCACACAATAGAAGCAACAAAAAATATGGAGGCAAATGTAGTTACAAATATTCTTATTATCAGAAATCTTGATTACAAATAGTCAACCACATTTGGGCTTACTGATTTGGTGCACAGACCTAATTACAACATGCTCAAAATATAGTGCTCATACATTCAAGAAAAAAATATTATAGATCAAAATCTATGCAGTTACAAAAATTCTTATTATCATAAATCTTGATTACAAACAGTCATCCACATCCAGGCTTACAAATTTGGTGCATAGGCCTGATTAAAACATGCTCAAAATATAGTGCTCATACATGCAAGCGAAAATGCTACAGATCAAAATCTATATACATCATAATCTATCTTCCCTAAATCTGTCTTTTAATCTAATGATTCAATACTAGCTTTCTATCGCATCCACGGGTCAGGAAACATCCGCGTTGGCCAAAGATTGCTACAATCTCTAAGAAGAAAAGTGTAATGTGTGCAAGAGTAGGTCAGCCTCAAATCTGAAATTCATCCATGGTAGATGCATAAGATGAAGTGTGGAAATAAGTGTAAGGTCAGGGAAACTCCATGGAACAAAACTAAACACACCGTGAGGGTCTGCAAGTCATGGGAAATATCCGCGATCGATCCGACTAGTTGTTAGGTTTTGAAGTTATTCTGAGGTCAGTCCCAAAAACTGTCATGTACTCCGGAAGCGATAACTTGCTGGAAAAAGATCCAAATGAGCTAAAAACTTGTAATCCATTATTTGAACATGTCCACAATGAAATCCTAGGTATGCAAGATATGGCGAGAAAACATGAAGAAATACTGGATTTTCCAACTTGAACCAGAACACGAACAAAACAAGAACAAAAATGAATGAAAATATTTTTGGTTGATGCAAGATTGCCAAGGACCAAGGATTCTCTTGCATTAGACATCTGGGGTTAATGAAAAGTGAGCCTCTCACTTTACAGGGGCCAAAGGAAAACCAATACGGTCTACCTCAACCCGAGAAATCCAAGAAGAATCCTCTACTGGTCTACCCTTCCATTTTACCTAATATTCCGTGTACTGTCTTCCATGAGTCTTCCTTCCATCCTTGACATCCAAAATCTCTTCTATCTCATTTGATTGTTGTTTAGGAAGTTGTTCTTTCAACTTCACCTTGTTGTCTTCACTGAATTCTACTTCATGGTACTGATGTAGGTTTGCAATGTTGCATATAGGTGATATACCCATGTCATATGGTAATTCCACTTCATAAGAATTTCCAGAATTGAACTTCTTCAAAATCCTATAGGGTCCAAACTTCCTCATCTTCAATTTACTGTATGTTCCAACTGGAAATATTTCTTTCCTCAAGTACACCATCAGTTCTTCTCCAACTCTGAACTCCTTATATCCCCTCTTTTCATCTGCTTCCTCCTTATACCTCTGGTTCATGTTTTCCAAATGTTATTTCACTTGAGTATGCACTATCTTCATATGTTCTACAAATTCTACTGTTTCTGCACTTCTTTCATATTCCCTAATGATGTCTCTCAACTCTGATATACCTCTAGGATGAATCCCTATAACAATATCAAAAGGTGTCTTTCCAGTACTCATGTTTACTAAATTATTGTAGGAAAAATTTGCTTGTGCTAGAAGTAGATCCCAACTTCCAATCTTCTCTCCAACCACACATCTCAACAAATTTCCCAAACTCTAGTTCACTACCTCTATTTGTCCATCTATCTATGGGTGAAAAGTAGAACTAAACTTCAAATCTATTTTCAACTTCTTCCAAAGTGTCCTCCAAAATTAGCCAACAAACTTCTTATCTCTATCTGAAACAATACTCCTAGGTAATCCATGCAATCTGGCCACTTCTCTAAAAAAATATCTGCTAGTTGTACTGCATCCATTGTCTTCTTACAAGGTATGAAATGTGCCATCTTAGAAAATATGTCCACTACCACAAATAATAAATCATTACGTCTATGTGTCTTAGGCAAACCAAGTATGAAATCCATATTGATATCCTCCAAAGGTCCTTCTGGTCCTGTTAAGGCTTATACAATCCAACATTCTAACTACTTCCCTTTGCAACTTGACAAACTTTGCAATTGTACAAATTTCCTGACATCCTTACAAATATATGGCCAAAAGTAATTCTCACTCAGCAATGCTACTATCTTGTCAATTCCAAAATATCTTGCCAATTCTCCACTATGTTTCTCTTTTACCAAGTTATCCCTCATTGAACTTTGGGGTATACACAACTGATTTCCTCTAAACAACATGTCCTCTTGGATGGAATAATCCAACCATTGAATTCTATCCTCCAAGATTGGTTCTCTACATGCTCTCCAAGGTTCTACAAAATCCAGGTCTTCCTTATACAATTTCCTTAATTCATCAAAGCCTAATACCTCCACTCTCATTTGCGCCAGTAAATTTATTCTTCCACTTAAAGCATCAACAACTCTATTTGACTTTCCACTCCTATGTTTCAAGACAAAAGTGTAACTCTATAAGAACTCTACCCATCTCATGTATTTTTGATTCAACTTACCTTGACTATTCAAATATTGTAAAGCTTGATGATCCATATACAACACAAACTCTTTAGATAGCAAGTAATGTCTCCACTTTTTCAAAGCTTGAACCATGGCATAGAACTCCTGATCATATACTAAATACCTTCTCCTTGCATCATTCAATTTTTCATTGAAATAGGCTACTGGTCTTCCTTCTTGACTGAACATTGCTCCAATTGCATTTCCACTTGCATCACAGTCTACTTGAAATACCTAATCAAAATCTAGTAAAGCCAACACAGGTTGCTCAGTCACCTTCTGCTTCAACAATTCAAAACTTTTATTTGCTCTAGATATCCATCTAAAATCCTTCTTGTCTCCTCTTGTCATCTCTATCATGGGTTTACAAATAGAACTAAAATTCCTAATGAACTTACGGTAGAAACTAGCTAATCCATGAAATGATCTTACCTCTCTGATGCTTTCAGGTGTAGGCCATTCAATAATAGCTCTCACTTTCTGAAGATCCATCTTCAATCCATCCAATGATATCACAAATCCTAGATATACCGATTCCTCCTTCATGAAACTACACTTCTTTAGGTTTATCAACAACTGTTCTTCTTTCAACCTCTGCAAAACTTGTCTTATGTGCAACAAAAGTTCCTCTCTAGTCTTACTGAAAATCAAAATGTCATCCAAATATACAATCACAAATTTACCCAAGAATTTATTCAATACCTCATTCATCAATCTCATGAAAGTATTTGGTGCATTTGTCAACCCAAAAGGCATAACCAACCACTCATACAATCCTTCATTCATCTTGAATGCTATTTTCCACTCATCTCCTTCTTTGATTCTGATATGATGATATCCACTCTTCAAGTCTATCTTTGTAAAGTACTTAGCTCCACTCAAATAATCCATAATATCATCCATCTGGGGAAAAGGAAATCTATATTTCACCGTGATCATGTTTATGGCTCTAGAGTTGGTACACATTCTCCATTCTCCATCTTTCTTAGGTGCAAGCACAATAGGTACTGTGCAAGGAATTAAGCTTTCTCTGATCAAACTTTTCCTCAAGAACTCTTGCACTTGTCTGTTAAGTTCTTCATTCTTTGCCAATGTCATCCGATGTGCTGATTTATTAGGCAAACTAGCTGCAGGAATCAGATCCATTTAGTGACTAATACTCCTTACAGGTGGTAATCCATCAGGTACATTATGTAAAATGATAGCCTCATATTTTGTTAGCAACTCTCCTATCTCTTCTGGATGTCCTTCTGCGTGCTTCAAGTCTTTAAATTTCTTAGGAACTAATGCATAGCACATGTTATCATGTCTCAGTCCATCTAGAAATCTCCTTCCATCAACCAAATAGATTCTAGTAGTCGTACAAATATCAGCCTTCGGAACATCTTCCAAGGGTAACAAATTTTGCTTCATCGCATTAGCAACAATGGTGTATATGTTCTTCTTTCCATCATGAATAGATTATCGATCATACTACCAAGGCCTTGCCAAAAAGATATGGCATATATCCATAGGCATAATATCACACAAAAATTCATCATTGTAGTTTCCTATCTTCAATTTCACCAAACATTGTTCACTTAGTAGTATTTTATACTCATCTTGAATCCATGCTATCTGATAGGGTTTAGGGTGTTTCAACCTTTCCAACTTCAATTTGGTTACCATTTCTTGAGAAGCCAGGTTCTCTGAACTTCCACTATCAATGATCACTTTGCAACATTTACTAGCTACCTTACATTTGGTCCTGAAAAAATTATTTCTCGATAATGGTTCTTTCTGTAATTCACTTTGACACAATACTCTCCTATTCAACAATACCTATCCTTCTTTTGGTTGATTAGATGGTCCAACCTGATCCTCCTCAACAAAGGATGTTCTACTATTGTTCTCAGTATTTCTTCTTGTCTCTCTTGGTTTTCTTTCAAAGGGTCTATGTCCTTCTCCACCACATTTAAAGAAAGTTCCCCTAAATACTGTTTTCTCTTGTCCTCTGCCATCTTTTCTATACCCTTCATTTTGATAACCACCATATCCTCCTCTTTTGTAAGAGTTTCCATCATATCTTCGGTATGAATTTTCACTCTTATTGACCTCCTTATTTTTTATCTGCAAAGGTTCCTCTTCCTCCTCCAGTAAATATTCTCCCTCTCTAAAATCTTCCACCTCTTCCTCTCTATCTTTGTTCATTTCTTTTATCCAACTTCTCCTCTGCTTTTAGGGAACACTGATATGCCTCTTCGACACTCAAAAACTTAATCAAATTGATCTCATCTTAAATAGATGACCTCAAACCATTCACATATTTGGCTACTTGTTGAATCTCATCTTCTGAATGTCCATATCTGATGTTCAACTTATAGAATTCCTCAGTATACTCTATCACACTTGATTCTTTCTGCTTCAGGTTCTGCAATTTCTTGAACAAACCTATCTAATAATATGGAAGCATAAAATTTTTCTTCAATTTATTCACTATCCGATCCCATGATCTTATCTTCTCCTTTCCTTTTCTTTGTCTATCTGTTTGAAAATGTTCCCACCAAAGGGATGCATTTCCTCTCAACTTTGTATGGGAAAATTTCACTTTCTTATCAACTAGGGTACCTTAAAAATCAAAGTATTTCTCCATTTCTATAACCCAATCCAACAATTTGTCTGAATCCAACTTACCATTATAGTCCGATGGATTAAAATGTGGCGTAGTGTTCACTCTAGTTAGGGCTCTTATGAACCTCTCTTCTCCCTGATCAAGGCCAGGTTGCTCTTCTCTTGCAACTTATTCTTGTTATTCTACTTCTTCATCACTTACATCATCAACTAGTTGACCTCTTCTCTGGGCCATTTCAACTGCTTCCAATCTTGCAAAAATTCCTTTCAACATCTCCATTACAGTTGGGTCTACATTTCCACGCACTCCATTTCCTCTACCATTTCTTCTTCCCACCATATTTACACAAGTCCTTTGCAATTGTAGGTCGAATCTTTAATCCTCCACCCTACAAAAAATATTCAACATGAATACACAACTACTGAGGATCTTGCAAGGAACGAATCTTGCTCTGATACTAGTTACAAACATTTGTAACATGTGCAAGAATAGGTCGGCCTCAAATCTAAAATTCATCCACGGTAGATGCATAAGATGAAGTGTGAACCTAAGTGTAAGGTCGAGGACACTCCATAGAACAAATCTAAACACACCATGAGGGTCTGCAAGTCATGGGAAAGATCCGCGATCAATCCGACTAGTTGTTATGTTTTGAAGTTATTTTGGGGCCAGTCCCAAAAAGTGTCACATACTCCGAAAGTGACAACTTGCCAAAAAAAGATCCAAATGAGCTGAAAAATTGGAATAAAAAATTTGAACATGTCCATAATGAAATCATAGGTATGCAAGATATGGTGAGCAAACATGAAGAAATACCAGATCGACCAACTCAAACTAGAATAAGAATAAAAGAAGAACAAAACTGAATGAAAATATTTTTGGTTGATGCAAGATTTCAAAGAACCAAGGATGCTCCTGCATCATAATCTCATAGGGAAACACAAAAGAATATAAAGAAAACCACCCATCTACCAGTTCAAATGACAAGCCACACATTTGGGCTAAGAACAAGAACATGACAAATGATGGAATTGTGGATGCTCAAGTGGTCATAAGCACTCCTAGGAAAAACAAAAATCAACCAACCAATGTGTAACCAACCATAGAAACAAACCACCCCACCACCACATAATAAACAAATCAATAACACCAACATGCAACAAAGAGGACCTCCCAATAGGAATAACTACCCTAAACGCAAATACATGCGGAAACTATTGAAGCTGTCATGAAAAAATTGGTACATTTCAACTTGATTACACTCCCCAATTTTTAGAACTATCAAGAACCTCAAGATAAACCACCTTGGTATAACATTAAAATTATATTTATGACTTTCACAAGATTAACAAACATAAAACATCAAACTGCATGAAACTCAAGAACGTTATCCAAGATCTTATTGAATAACTATTGATTTACCAATAGGTAACCAATACCTCAAGATATACAAGAATCCAATGCCATATCACAAAAAAGGGAAAAATAATGGAAAAGGGAAGAATTACAACAACTTGGGGCATGTCTATTCCAATGTGGTTGCCTCTTATGACAATGTCGTAATAGTTTTCACCATTCAAGGACCTAGCGCAGAGTTGGGAGTCACCACACGACATGGAAAAATTCCCATCCAAGGAGCTTCATCTCAACCTAGGGCAGAACCTACGTTGCTGACATTAGATCCTAGTAGCTAAAATCTCCTAGATCAACTAAAGAGGACCCCCACATAGATCTTTATCCTAGAACTATTGAGGCTATTCCCCACACATGGGGAGATATTAGAAAAGGCTTTATCGATGTCCTCCATCCCTGAGAATATTGATACCGAGCAGTTTCAAGCTATGGTAGGGCATATCACTACCCCTCATCTTCTCACCTTCTCAAAACAAGACCTACCAATGCAACCATCCCACAATCGTGATTTGCTCCTTGAGGTCATTGTTCATGAGAACAAGGTTAAAAGAGTCTTAGTAAATGGAGGTGCTGGTCTAAACATTTGCACCCTTCAATTGTTCAAGAACTTGGGTTGTTCAGAGGATGCTATTGAAAAGAAAAAGAGTACCACCATAAGGGAATATGATGATCAAGAATGAGTGTTGTAAGGCATCATCAAGTGGGACCTATCATTTTGAGACCACATGCCAAGTGCTAAATCTTGATCTCCCCTACAACATCCTACTTAGTTGATTATGGATTCATGCCATGCAAGCTACAAATTTCACCTATCACCAATGTCTCAAGTTTCCTTTTGAGGATAAATAAGTTACTATCCATGGAGATCTTGAGCCTTTGTACTATTGCAAGAACCTTGAGGCCAAGTTATACAAGATCCCCGAAATACCCAAGAATGATGAAGGTCCTACATCCTCATCCTCATTTGTTGACCCATCTTCTCTTTCATCCACCTTAGAATCTAAAGTACCCATTGTGCATAATATACTTGATATCAAGGTAGTTATCAAGGATAATGGTTGTGGAGATTATAATCTAAAGGACAATTTTGTGTTGGGTGAGTTACCTCTTTCTCTCAAATCTCGTGGAAAACCCACACCTATCAACAAAGTGGCTAAAACATTAAATCTTGCATCCACCACATTCACCAAGTGGGGGGACTTGAATAAAGAAGATGCCAATGAGGAAGATGTATCTAAATTTATCTATCAGGACAACCTACCCATGCCCATTCTTCCCATGGAAGATGATAATAAAGTTTTACAATTAATGATGGGATGGGGACACACCAAGAATGGAAAACTAAGACTAAATGATAATGGTTTGCTAGAACCCATCGTTCCTAAGAGATGTCCAAAGAATCTTGGCTTAGGATGTACTAATAGAAAGGTGACCATTCTTGGCAAGGGTACTTCTAATAAACGAGTTGAGGCTTCCTCTTGGTTACCAACATCATGTGATACTACCCTAGATGAATTTCTCCTTGAATTTGTTAAACTATTTTAGAATAACTCTTTCTTTATGATATCCACAACATATTTCACCCCAAATGGCCAAACCACTGAATTAAGCCTAGTATACCCTCAACTCATTGATTAGGACCAACAAGGGCCACAAATTCTAGACATATTTGAAAACAATGAAGCAATATCATAATTCATGGGACTTCACAATAACTTACCATGTGGGGATCAAAAATTAGGAATTGATATAGATCTAGTAACATAGGCATACTATGGGGAGATGATTGAATCCCTTAGGCACAAAATTGATGGCATGAGAATCACATGAAGGTCTTTAAGTTAAAACCACACCGTGGCACTTTTAGATCGCAAAATAGTAAAAAGAAAGGACACATCCAAAGGTGAAAACCTCTCCGAGGTGCCCAAGGATGAGGGATTCAATCCCCCCTTAGTTAAATGAATCCAAAAAAAATCTAGTTGTACTAGCAGAGAAGGTTGTTCCAATGAATGTAGGAACAAAAGAAGCACCTCATATAACCTTTTATGTCGAATCATTGTCAGATGAAGAACAAAAAAACTTAGCAGCATTCTTGAAAGAGAGAAGAAAAAATTTGCATGGTCATACATAGATATGCCATGGTTCGATCCTAAAGTGGTTGTACATCACTTATTAGTCTATCTTGAAGCCAAACCAATGATTTTTTTTTTGAGAAATATGCACCCTCAGATATCATTACTGGTTAAATTAGAACTACAAAAGCTCCTTGACATCAGATTTATTTGACTAATTGACTATCCTGAGTGGGTTTCCAACTTGGTACCAGTATCCAAACCCACCAGGGGCATCAAAATATGCATATATTTTAGGGAATTGAACAAAGCTTGTCCAAAGGATGATTTCCCTCTTCCCAACATTGACATCATTGTCAATTTAACATTAGGACATGAAATGTTATCGCTCATGGATGGATTTTAAAGCTATAACCAAATCATGATCACCAAGGATGATCAACATAAAACTACATTCACTTGTCTATGGGGAACATATTGTTGGAACATGATGTCGTTTGGGCTTAAAACTACTGGAGCAACCTATCAAAGGGAAATGACCCTAATATTTCATGATATGATCCATAAAATAGTTTAAGATTATGTGGATGATATTTTGGCCAAATAAAAAACAAGAAAGGAGCACATAGAGGTATTAGGACCCATATTCAATAGGGTTGAAGAGTATAAGGTAAGATTGAATCCAAACAAGTGTGTCTTTGGGATTACATCAGGAAAGCTTCTTGGCTACAATGTGTCATAGAGAGGGATATAAATAGATCCAACAAAGGTGAAAGAAATATTAGACATGGAGCCACTAAAAATATTGAAATAGATGAGAGGGATACAAGGAAAGTTACAATCCATTAGGATATTCATAGCACATCTGTCAGACAAGATCCAACCTTTCTTGCATCTTCTCCATAAAGGTATAACATATAAGTGGGATAAGAAATGTGAAAATCCATCTAGTAGATCAAGGACTACTTATTGTTACCTCCAATTCTCATGCTTCCAATACCAAACAAACCATTGATCCTATACATATGAGCTACATCTGTAGCATTAGGTGCACTTCTAGCCCAACATGATGAAACAAGAAAGGAAAGAGCTATATCTATTACATTGGAAACACATTGTTAGGCTATGAAATGAATTAATCATCCATTGAGAAGGCATGTTTAGTAGTGGTCTTTGCTTCATAAAATTTTAGGCATTACATGCTTTCACACCAAATCAAGCTTATTGCTAAGATCGACCCATTAAAATATCTGTTATCTAGAGCAACTCTCATTAGGTGAATGGCCAAATGGGTAATGATCTTGATAGAATTTGACATAGAGTATGTGGAGTATAAGGATATCAAAGGACAAGTAATTACGGGTAAACTAGTAGAAGCACCCATTTATATAAAGAATCCTTTGATATCTGAGTTTCTTGACGAATCAATATTTCTTCTCAATGTAGTAGATCAATGGAAAATGTACTTATATGGATCATATACCCAACATGGATTAGTTATGCAGGAGCATCCTTGGTTCTTTGCAATCCCGCATCAACCAAAAATATTTTCTTTCAGTTTTGTTCTTATTCTTGTCTAGTTCAAGATGGAAGATTCAGTATTTCATCATATTTGCTCACCAAACACTGCAGATCTATGTTCTCATTGTGGACATGTCCATTTTCCATTATCCAAGATTTTAGCATGATTGGATCTTTTTCCATCAAGTTATCGCTTTCAGATTAAGTGACAGTTTTTGGAACCAACACCGAAATAATTTCAAACCTAATGGCTAGTTTGATCTCTTGTGGATCTTTCCCATAACTTGAGGATCCTTATGAGGTGTTTCAAATTTTTCCATGGAGTGTTCCCAACCTTAATTTTAGGTCCAAACTTCATCATATGCACCCACCGAGGAGAAATTCAAATTGAAGGCCGACCTATTTAAAGCACACGTTACATTTTCTTCATCGGAGATTGTAATAATCTTTGGCTGATGTGGATAATTCTAGACCCCCGGATGTGATATAAATCATTGTAACTGATCATTAGGAAGTAGATTAAGTAGATTTGGGATTAGATCTTTAATATTTTAGCTCACATTAAGGAGCATGTAGGATTATTTTATTTTGAGCATGTTATATTAGGCTTGTGAGCCCAATCTGTAAACACAGATGTTGCCGGCTATATGTAATTGAAATTTTTGATAATAAGAATGTTTGAATCTGCATTTTCCTCCATATTCCAAGTGTATTCTTTTGTGTAACTCTTGCTGCATGATCTAGACTATTCTCTTTGAGGACCCTCCTACCATGACTACACCAAAATTGGTATCAGAGTGAGATCCGTTCTGTGAGAGATTGTTAGAGTTTGCGAAGTCCTATTGAAGGTTTCTTGTGGGATGGAAAACTAAGGATCCAACTTGCAGCTGTAGAGGACTTGTGTAAAGATGGTGGGAAGAAGAAATGTTAGAGGAAATGGAGAGCATGGAAATGTAGACCCAACTATAATGGAGATGTTGAGAGGAATTGTTGGTAGATTAGAAGCAGTCGAAACGACCCAGAGGAGAGGTCAACCAGTTGATGATGTGAGTGATGAAGAGGTGGAAGAACAAGAAGAAGGGGAAAGAGAAAATCAACCTAGCCTTGATTAGGGAGAAGAGAGGTTCATAAGAGCCCTAACTAGATTAAATACTAAACCACATTTCTATCCACTAGATTATATTGGCAAGTTGGATTTAGATGAATTGCTTGATTGGATAACACAGATGGAGAAGTATTTTGATTTTGAAGGTACCACAAAAGACAAGAAGGTGAAATTTTCTTGTACAAAATTGAAAGGACATGCATCCTTTTGGTGGGAACATTTGTAGATAGATATGCATTGAAGAGGAAAGGAGAAGATAAAATCATGGGATCAGATGGTGAATAAGTTAAAGAAAAAATTTCATGCATATAGACTATTAGATCAGTTTGTTCCAAATGTTGCAGAATCTGAAGCAGAAGGAGTCAAGTGTGACAGAGTATACTGAGGAGTTCTACGAGTTGAATATCAGATCCAAACATTTGGAGGATGAGATCGAGAAAGTAGCCAGATATGTGAATGGTTTGATGTAATTTGTATAGGATGAGATCAGTTTGATCAAGTTGTTGAGTGTGGAGGAGGCATATCAATGTACCCTACAAGTAAAACAAAATTTAAATAAAAGACATGAACAGAGACAAAGAGGAAGAGGTAGAAGATTTTAGAGAGGAAGATTTTTTACTGGAAGAGGAAGAGGATCTTTTGCAGATTAGAATAAAGATAAGGAAGTTAGTAAGAATGATAATTCATACAATAGAAATGATGGAAACTCTTACCAAAGAGGAGGATATGGTGGTTACCAGAATCAGTGTTATAGAAAAGATGATAGAAGATAGGAGAAAAAAGTATTCAGGGGAACTTGTTTTAAGTGTGGTGGAGAAGGACATAGAGCATTTGAATGTAATCAGGGAGAGATAGGGAGAGAGACAAAGAACAGTAGAAGAACAACCTTTGTTGAGGAGGATCATGTCAAATCATCTAATAAACCAGAAGAGGGAGAAGTGTTGGTGAACAAAAGAGTAATGTGTCAAAGTGAGATGGAGCAAGAATCGTTGCAGAGAAATAATTTGTTTCGAACCAAATGCAAGGTAGCTGGTAAATATTACAGAGTTATTATTGATAGTGGAAGCTCCAAGAACTTGGTTTCTGAAGAAATGGTGACCAAATTGAAGCTGGAAATATTGAAACAATCGAAACCCTATCAGATAGCATGGATTCAAGATGAGCATAAGATATTGGTAAGTGAACAATGTTTGGTGAAATTGAAGATAGGAAATTATCATGATGAAGTCTTGTGTGATATCATTCCTATGGATGTATGCCATGTTTTTTTGGGAAGGCCTTCGTAGTATGATAGATAGGCTATTCATGATAGAAATAAGAACACATATACCATTGTTGCTAATGGGATGAAGCAGACTTTATTTCCCTTGGAGGATGTTCCTAAAGTTGAGGTTTGCACAAGTGCTAGAATTTGTTTGGTTGATGGAAGGAGATTTTTTGATGAACTGAGAGATGAGAACATGTGCTATGCCTTAGTTTCTAAGAAGGATGAATAATTGAAGCATGTAGAAGAACAACCAAAGGAGGTAAAGGAGTTGCGGGTAGAATATGAAGCTATCATTTCGGATAATGTACCTGATGAATTTCCACCTGTGAGGAGTATTAGTCATTGCATGGATTTGATTCCTGGAGCTAGTTTTCCTAATAAAGTAGCACACCAGATGACACCAACAAAGAATGAAGAGTTGAATAGACAAGTGCAAGAGATGTTGAGGAAGGGTTTGATCAGAGAAAGCTTAAGTCCTTGTGCAATACTTGCAGTGCTAGCACCTAAGAAGGATGAAGAATGGAGGATGTGTACATACTCTAGAGCCATAAAAAAAATCATAGTGAAGTATTGATTTCCCTTTCCCTAGATGGATGACATTATGGATTGTTTGAGTGGAGCTAAACACTTTACAAAGATAGATTTGAAAAGTGGATATCATCAAATTAGAATCAAAGAAGGGGATGAATGGAAGACAACATTCAAGACAAATGAAGGATTGTATGAGTGGTTGTTGATTCCTTTTGGACTAGCAAATGTACCGAGTACTTTCATGAGGCTGATGAATGAGGTATTGAAGAAATTCTTGGGTAAGTTTGTGATTGTCTATTTTGATGACATCTTAATTTTTAGTAAGACTAGAGATCTTAATTTTTAGTAAGACTAGAGAAGAAAATTTGTTGCATATAAGACAAGTTTTACAGAGGTGGAGAGAAGAGCAGTTGCTAATAAACATTAAGAAGTGTAGTTTCATGAAGGAAGAATTGGTATATCTGGGATTTGTGATATCTAGTGATGGATTGGAGATGGATTCTGAGAAGGTAAGAGTAATTGTTGAATGGCCTACACCGAAAAGCATTGGAGATGTAAGATCATTTCATGATTGGCTAGTTTCTACTGAAAGTTCATTAGGAGTTTTAGTTCTATTTACAGTCCTATGATAGAAACAATGAGAGGAGATAAGAAAGATTTTAGGTGGACATCTGGAGCAGACCAAAGTTTTGAGTTGTTGAAACAAAGGGTGACTAAGTAGCCTATGTTGGCTTTACTAGACTTTAATAAGCTATTTTAGGTAGACTGTGATGCAAGTGAAAATGCAATTGGAGTAGTATTAAGTCAAGAAGGAAGACCAGTAGCTTATTTTAGTGAGAAATTGAATGATGCTAGGAAAAGGTAATCAGTGTATGACGAGGAGTTTTATGCCATAGTTCAAGCCTTGAAGAAGTGGAGACAATACTTGTTGCCTAAGGATTTTTTGTTGTATACAAATCATTGGGCTTTGCAGTATTTGAACAGTCAAGGTAAATTGAATCAGAGAGACATGAGATGGGTAGAATTCTTGCAGAGTTATAATTTTTTTTTGAAACATAGGAGTGGAAAGTCAAATAGAGTTGTTGATGCCTTGAGTAGGAGAAGGAATTTATTGGTAGGGATTAGAGTGGAGGTATTAGGCTTTGATGAATTGAAAAACTTGTATGAGGAAGACCTAGATTTTGCAAAACCTTGGAGAGCTTCTAAAGAACCAGTCTTGGAGGATAGGAGTCAGTGGTTGGATTATTTCATTCAGGAGGATATTTTGTTTAGGGGGAATCGGTTTTGTATACCCTAGAGTTCAAAGAGGGATAGTTTGATGAAAGAAAAATATAGTGGATGAATGGCAAGACACTTTGGAATTGATAAGAAAAAACTAGTAAGTGAGAATTACTTCTGGCCACAAATTCATAAGGATGTTAGGAAATATGTGTAGAGTTGCAAAGTTTACCAAGTTACAAAAGGGAGTGGTCAGAATGTTGGATTGTATAAGTCTTTGACAGTTCTAGAGAGACCTTGGGAGGATATCAACTTGAATTTCATACTTGGTTTGCCAAAGACACATAGAGGTAATGATTCCATATTTGTGGTGGTGAATAGATTTTCTAAAATGAGACATTTCATACCTTGTAAGAAGACAAAAAATGCAGTACATGTAGCAAACTTGTTTTTCAAGGAAGAAGTCAAATTGTATGGATTACCTAGGAGTTGATGGGAATTTTCAATTCAAAGGGGGAAGGCTAGGGTTTCAAGGTTTTATATTAGCCATGATAATATAAATTATCAACTTTGGAAACCCTTACGTTATATTTCAATGGTGAATTGTTACCGAAGGTAACCGGTCACTTAAGAGATCTGGTTGAGCCTTTCCTCTATGTTCTTACTAGCCCATTTATTCTAGCCTGTTGGTCTCTTTTGCCACCTAGGCTTAAAATTTTATACCACTGAAGGTTGTACTGGCCAATCCCACCTAAATACTATATGTCCTACATACAGTTTGGCTAATCGTCCGATCACGGGTTTTGATCTGGACCGTTTCTCGCAAACCTCGTAGGTTTTCTTGCTGATGTCACTAAAGTAGTGCGAGGTCTGTGAGATGCCACCATCTGACATGTATGGAGGAGCGGGGTCTTCTCATGAGGAACCTGTAGTGACATGTGGCCATCTTTTCACCGATGAAGGAATTTAATGAAGGGGTTAATAATAATTGTCCCTCGCAGACCTCGCATGGTAAAAGTAAATATTCCTAAATTACTGCGAGGTCTACGAAGGGGTGACACATGGATTTGTTCTTGAAGTGACAGGGCTCAGTGGGATCTACTGTCCAGTTGTGACCTCCTATTTTCATGGGTTATGATTGGCTGTGTTCTTTCCCAAGCACTGATGTGGATTGTCAAAACTCATTGACTCGATTTTGGTCGTCCAATTTGCTAGGTCTATCCTGTATCAGTGGTTCAGATTCAAAAAGGGGTGTTTTTCATTTGTGTGGCAATTTTTTGTGCTCTGTAACTTATTTCATTAATGGTGTAGGTTTTTCCAAAGGATCTTCCCCTATTTTTTCTTACGTGCGAACGATGCCCTCCTGCTAAGTGTGATGATGGGTTGTATGCCATTTCTTCATGAGCCTGGAATACTCTTATGGTGGCTACATCAACCAATGATCACTCAAATTCTTGTATTGCATTTAAGCAATTAATATCCCTTGCATGAATTCACTCTATAAATTCTTGCTAAGTTTCCCCGTGTTATCATTACATTTTTGAGTTGTTTTGTTTGCAGGTGGTGGTTTTTCTCCTGTATTCTGTAAGCTACTTTTCTTCAATGGAAAAATATTAAGGGCGTAGGAGTTCCAAAGTACAGGCCAGGAGGTCGCTACTCGAGAAGGAGCAACCTGCTCCCAGAATTCCTAAAGTTGCTACTCAAGGTGCTGGAAAAAGGCCTGTGTTGCACATCCCCTGTTCTGATTTCATCAGATTCTAATGGTAATGGGTGTGAGACAGACTCGGACTACCGATGTTACTTGGTGGCCTTGACCAATCTCATGGGTGTAAATGAAGAGGTCCTTGCAGTCAAACCAATAACTGTAGTGGCACCGTGCCAAGTTGCTGGGTGTTGTGCTGATGTGGATGGAGGGAAGAAGGTGTTTCCACTAATTTCTAAGGCGGGAACTCATAGCGGTCACCTGTACCAAGGCCGTGGGTTGACTTAGTATGGGCTGGTGTGGGTTGCTTTCTCGGTGGTTGGTTTTTTGATGATATGGACATGTGCGTGCATGACATCCTTTTTTATTTTTCTCTCTGACTGGTTACTGTGTAACCATTTTTTGATTCCTCAGATCATGCACTTTGCTCTCCAATGATGAGGAATGTGAATTCGAATTTCATTTTACATGAAATTCAATTTTGAAATTAACAATGTAGCCTAATGCTTTGTTGCTCTCCTGTCCTATAAAGGAGATTTCACAGCTCATTGTTAAGGGTCAGATTTTGGATCCATGAAGTTATGAATATGTAGAATCAGGTCATTTATTGTAGTTTTCTTGGAGGTTTTAGTTAATATCTTTTTTGGTCAGGTTTTCTATGAAGCAATCAAGTTGTGCTAATGTAATTTCCGATATTCAAAGCAATAAATGATAATCATTTTGAAATAATCCCTCTCCTAATTACGTGTCATAAGTTGTGAATGAGCATATTAATGATATTTTCATTCACTTTCAATGGTATATTTGAATGTGTTCTTCATTTTCTCACTTTAACTCAATGAGTTAATGAAATTTCTTGACAATGAGTTATAGATTTATGATTATACATTTAGGATTGCTAAGGAGTGTTGTTTTAAAAATCAAAATTTGCATGATGTAAAGCATTATGGTGATATGTCCATAATATCTGGATTACGCTTTGTATAACTCCTGTCCAATGGATGAGGCACTAGTTATTTTCTTCAAGATTAGTACGGGATTGTAATTCTCAACATGGCAGTCTAAGAGTTGAACAAAACAAAATATTAAACCCTATCTCTCTATGAGAGGCAAATCTTACATTGAAGTCTTCAATCCCGTTGGTCTAAGATTCTTGTTATTATTCTTTGGTCTGCCAATACCAAAATTAATCACCATCTCATTGCGTGTATAAGGATTGTAATTTGTAGGAAGAAGTGTTCTTACCAGTCATAGAACATTCTTATGAACACATTTAGGTTTACCCACCTTGGTTTCACAGAGCCAAAAGTGTAAGAGATTCAATCTTTGACTGAATCTCGTTAGTTGGCCACTAGCCTTTGTGGTTCTTTATAATGGAGGTTGGCTATCTCTTAGAGAATTGAAAATCCTATGTGGGAAAAAACACCAACAAGTGTATTGTTTCAAACAAAGATACAAAGTTTGTTGATTAATTTTGGAGGACATTTTGGAAGAAGTTAAAGATAGACTTAAAGTTCAGTTCTACTTTTCACCTATAGACTAATGGAAAAACAGAGGTAGTAAATAGGAGTTTTGGGAATTTTCTGATATTTTTGGTTGGGGAGAAGACCACAAGTTGGGATTTAGTCCTTGCACAAGAAGAGTTCACCTACTATTCAATGAATAGGAGTACTAGAAAGAATCCTTTTGAGATTGTTATTGGAGTTCATCCTAGAGGTATATCAAATTTGTGAGACATCAGTAAGGAAGATAAAAGGAGTGCAAAAGCAGAGGAATTTGTAGAACATATGAAGAAAATGCATGCTCAAGTAAAGAAAAAATTGGAAGATATGAACCAAAAGTATAAGGAGTGAGCAGATGAAAAGAGGATACATAAGGAGTTCAAAGTTGGAGATGAAGTGATAGTGTATTTGAGGAAGGAAATATTTCCAATTGGAATATACAATAAGCTCAAAATGAGGAAGTTTGGACCCTATAAGATTTTGAATAAATTTGATTCAGGAAATGCATATGAAGTAGAGTTACCTGATGGCATGAGTATATCACCTATATTCAACATTGCAGATCTACATTAGTACCATGAAGCAAAATTTAGTGAAGATAGTAAAGTAAAATTGGAAAAACAGTTTCCTAAACAACAATCAGATGAGATAGAAGAGATTTTGGATATCAGAGATGGGAGGAAAACGTGTGGAAGAAAGTACAAATAATATCTTGTGAAGTGGAAAGGCAGACCAATAGAGGATTCTTCTTGGATTTCTTAGGCTGAGGTAGACCGTATTATTTTCCCTTTAGCCCTGACAAAGTGAGGGACTCACTTTTCAAATAACCCCAAATGTCTGATGCATTAGAATCCTTGGTTCTTTGCAATCTTGGATCAACCAAAAACATTTTCTTTCAGTTTTGTTCTTGTTCTTGTCTAGTTTAAGTTGGAAGCTTAGGTATTTCATCATATTTTCTCACTAGACACTATGGATCTATTTTTTCATTGTGGACATTTTCATTTTCCATATTCCAAGATTTTAGCATGATTGGATCTTTTTCTAGGAATTTATCACTTTCAGATTAAGTGACAGTTTCTACAACCGACATCATAATACTTTCAAACCTAACAGCTAGTTTGATCTCTTGTGGATATTTCCCATAACTTGTGGATCATTGTGAGGTGTTTGAAATTGTTTCGTGGAGTGTCCCCAACCTTAATTTTAGGTCCACACTTCATCATATGCACCTACTGAGGAAAAATTCAAATTGAAGGCTGACCTATTTCATGCACACGTTACATTTTCTTCATCGGATATTGTAATGACCTTTGGAAGACACAGATAATTATAGAACCCTGGATGTGATATAAATCATTGTAAATGATCATTAGGAAGTAAATTAAGTAGATTTGGGATTCGATCTGTAATATTTCGGCTCGCATTAAGGAGCATGTAGGAATACTGTATTTTGAGCATGTTATATTAGGCTTGTGAGCCCAATCTATAAACCTGAATGTTGCCAGCTATATTTAACTGAAATTTTTGATAATAAGAATGTTTGAATCTGCATTTTCCTCCATATTCCGCTTGGCTTCTATTGTGTAACTCTTGCTGCATGGTCCAAACTGTTCTCTTTGAGGACCCTCCTACCGTGATTGCACCAATTAGGGGGTGGGAATACTCTTTATCACCCCTCAAGGTGACTATATTCCAAAGTCATACCAGCTATCATTTCCATGTACCAATAATATTTTTGAGTATGAAGTGCTAATAATAGGTATAAGAATAGTGGTCCAATGGAAAATACATGAGTTAAAAATATATGGGGACTCACAAATGATTGTTAACCAAGTCAACGATGACTACCAAACCAAGGATGATAAAATTACTCCTTATAAAAAGATGGTATAAAGTCTTAAGGACTTCTTTGTTGATATAAATTTTGAGCATATGCATCATGTAAATAATCGAGTAGTAGATTCCATGGGGATAATTGGGTCTTTGTTAGACATGCCACACAATGTCCTTCAATGTGAAATCTTAGTAGAACAAATTCTCATATCAGATTTAAAAATTATTTAATCTGAATTTGTGTGTGCGATCGTTGGTCCTGGTTTCCCATGGTATCATGATATATTCACCTATCTTAGTAGAGGTACCCTCCCATCTGATATCACTTCTAACATTAAGAAGAAATTCATTAAAAAGGCATCCTAATTCATCATCTTAGGTGATACCTTATACCATAGAAGCATCAAGGGGACATTACTATGATGTCTCAACCAAGAGGAAGCTTTGACCACCGTAACATAAGTACACAAAGGCATTTGTGGTTCCCATTTTAGTGGAATAACCTTATCCAAGAAACTATTGAGGATGAGGTATTACTGGCCAACCATGGAAAGAGAATCTCATCAATATGTGAAAAATTTTATCTAGCGCCAATAGCATGGATACCTTATCCATGCTTTAGCTCAAGAGTTACAACCAATGGCCATACCTTGGCCTTTCTAATAGTGGGGGCTTGACATGATAGTAAAGATTACTCCCACCTCATCTAATGGAAAAATATCCATCATCACGACCACTGAGTACTTTACTAAGTGGGTTGAAGCCATTCCTATGACTTATATAATAGGGAAGAAAATCTCCAAATTTATCCTAAATTGCCTTATCTACTTCTATGATGTTCCACATGCCCTTATCTCAGATAACAAAACATCCTTCAAGAATTAGGATGTAAGAGAGGTATACTAATTATTTAAAATCCAACATCAATTCTCTACCTCCTCATATTCCCAAGGAAATGGTCAAAATGAGGCTACAAACAAGACCATTCTAAAAATCCTAAAGAAAACAATCAATAAAGCTGGTCGTGACTAGAATTTACAGTTAAATCATGCCATATGGGCTTATATAACCAACATCCACATGCCTACAGGTGCAACCCCTTTCTCTTTGGTCTACAGATTAGAAGCCATCCTACCTATTGAGGTTGAGCTTCCCTCATTGTGAGTGTCAATGCAAAATATGTTCATTGATGAAGAATATAGGGTATATCAGCTGAATGAGTTAGAATTATTGGTTAAGCATCATCTTGATGCCCTAAATCATTTGCAAGACTACCAAAACTAACTAAAACAAAGATACAATAAGAAGATCAAGGGCCAATCTTTCCAGGTAGGGGATCTTGTCCTCAAGTAGAATCAAAAGATCATTCCAAATCAGGAAAGTAAAGGAATTTTTTAGCCTAATTGGTTGGGCCCATTTGTTGCCATAGCGAGCTATGGATCAAGAGCTTACCAATTGTCAATGTGTAAAGGAGAAAACTTGCAAGAACCAATCAATATTCTACATCTCAAAAAGTTTTATGCCTAGGCTTGAAGGGTGTAATTCCAAAAAATCAAGAAATGATTAAAATCCAAAAAAAAGAAAAAGGATTGAAAACAGTAAAGAAAAAAATCATCCTCTAGTGAAAACCACTTTGGTGGTGCTTTGGGCAAGTACCTTGGTTAAAACTTGGCAAATATGTGCCTTTCATAAATAAGCACCTCCATCTATCTTTCGCTCTTTGGATTATCATGCTTCACATCGTATTCATCCATCACACCACTCATCCTATTCATTCCATCACTCATTTGTGTCTGTGTCATAGATTGATATTGTAAGGTATCATATTCCCCTTAGTACTACCTGACACATTCCTAAGGTAAGTTTGTCTTGCCTATATTGAGGTAGTCTATCACATCATGTTGGGGGAAATTATTTATGATCACATCAGATTGGGTTCTTGTATATCTTAAGGTTATTTGAAATCTCTTGAAAATATCAAAAAAGTTCATAAAACCTCATCAAAAATCCAAAAACACTTACAAAATCAAAAAATCAAAAAACATCAAAATCCTATATAGCTAAAATCCAAAAAAATTCAAAAAATTGTAAAGGAAAAATCCAAAACATCCAAAACACATCAAAATCCCTAAATAGGTCAAAATATCAAAAAATAAAAAATATTACCTTGTTGAAATACATTGTATTTGAGCTTGACCATAGGAGAGGCCATCATTGATTTGCCTCTGAGACACCCTAGGTCAGTCCTTTAGGAGCCCATCATAATAAACTAAGAATTCATCAACTGCTCATATCTCATCAATAAATTGGCCAAAGCTAGTCAAACTATGTGGTCTCTGTCTATATAATGTAGGCAAGGAAAATATTTGATGATCCCCCAAGGCCCCAAGCTAGTCCATTTTAGGTATTGATCAAAACTTAGAAAACACCAAAACATTTGAAAACTTGGAAAACCCTAAATATCCTCAAATAATCAAAAACCAAAACATTCACATAAACTTTCAAAAAGACAAAAAATAGACTCAAAACATTGCAAAATACCAAAAACATTGAAATATTCCAAAAATCCCATAACCATCTATCCCATTTCACTTCACTTGCAATAAAATTTCCTCCATAATAAATCAATCATCACACTCACCCTTTGGTAACACAAACAGAAAACAAGTGCAACAATAAGAAAAAGTAGAACCTTTAAACGCAACAAAAATCAAACTCTTGATCATTATCAAACATGTTGATCAAACTTTATATCAATGGCCTTTAAAAAAATCTATCAACCTGCCAACATATGATGGCATTTTCTAGGATGCATCCTTCCTACAATGGGCATTATCATTGGTAATCACTTTCAATATTTATCCTAAACATAACACCTTTTGGCAAAAGATATAGATAACATTGACTATTTGTTTTGCTATTTTCTTATGATTTATCTTATTGATCCATTCTAAGGACCTCTTGATGATGTCTAAAATAATTTAGAGAGAAGGGAATGGGGCATCAATCATTATCTTTTGTTTTATGTGCTTGTGGGGTATTCATGTAAAATAATCTTGGTGCATACTTTCTTAGTTGTATGTAGGGAGGTCATTTGGAGTAGATTGTTGACTATTGCGTATGCTTTGGTACGAGATATTATAAACTTCTAAACTACATTCCAACAAGGTTTTTATATGTCAAGATGTGAACAAGGATTATCCTATGTATTTGTAGAGTCAAAGTCCATCACACTAGATATAAAGCCATCCTAGTTATCGATACCTTGATGCATCGTGTCTATGTTTTATACCAGAAGTAAGGATTAACAAAGTCCCAATCCAAAGAATGAGTAAATCATCACTCTCAACACCATAATCTAATAAAGTCTCAAATAATCATAGGCTTGTTGGGTTTCTGAATCAGTTTCAAAATAAGTGGTTAATCTATCTCATTCATCTACTTATATCTCATTCTCATTCTATCTTATTCTTCTATTTCTTACTAATATTTCTATCTAGGTATCAAATATGTGTGATATATCAAAATATACATGAGGCTAACCATGGCTGTTGACTGTCTATACATTATAAAATCTATCTACATTAGACATCCGAGCTTTCTAGTCCTCTTTGAGGTGAACCTATGTTCAATATTTGTTGCGATATCAACCTGCAAATTAACATTTTTGCTTGATATCTCAAGGGGGTAGGGTACCAACTTAATTCCTTCTATTGGGGAAATAGTGGAGCATCCAAAATATCAAGAATTTTTTATCTGAACAATAGTTTAATTCTAAAAAGTGTCAGTCTCTGAACCAATGCAATAAGTACCTTGATTCAAAGAGGGGAAAAATACAGACACTTAAAAATGTCCTAAATGATACTACACACTTGGATCCAATATAATAACATCATTTCATCTTGAAATGCATCCTCTTTTCACTTGTTTAATTAAATACGCCTAGTTATTTCATTAAATGCATCATTTTCATCTATTGATCTAATTAATCTAATTAGGTTAATTCATATCCTTTCACACTAACATTCCACCCTATTTAATTGAATAAATCAAATTATTTAATTTAAACCCTAAGTCCTCTCATTTAATTAAATAATCCTAAATTATTTAATTAAATGCCATTTTCACTCCTTATTCATTAAATAAGTTAATTATTTAATGGATATCATATTATTCCTCATCTTGCACATTTGAGATTTAGTTTTAATTACTAAATTTCTAATTTCCTTTCCCATCCACTTGGATAAAAGGAATATTCTCCTATTTGGCTCCAAAAATGGAATCATTTATTTCAAAGAAACTTTGTAAAAAACTTTAAAAGTTGTTACAAAGTGTGTTTGTTTGAATCATTCTCATCCCTTGATCTTTCCTTGATCCATGTGATCTTTGATTCTCATCCATTGATGATAATCCTTGATCCATGTTTCCTGTTTCATTCAATATTGACTATTGATAGATCAAATTGATCCGAGCCCTTGATTCTTCATTTTCTCCCATATAAATACATCACCATTTGGAGAGAAATGGATCAATCTTTTGATAGAAAAGTTATGTTGTTGAAATTCATACTCACTTACATCCATATTTAGCATTTGTTAGTATTTTAGATTAATCTTCATCCATATCAGCTTAAGCATCCATTAATGGGTTCCATTTTAGCCTAGTTTATATCCATGACTTGCATCTTTAAACTTTGTTTACATTTCATCCATCTCAATCAAGAATTTTATCATTTAGCACTCATCTTCATCAGATTAAACTAGTTTTTCATCCATTTTACACACATATCTCATCAGTTTCATTGGTTTTCATCAATAAAATGGATTGGAACAACTCATATTATCCAAGGTATTGAGAAACCTGATCGCCATTCCAAATTAATATGACACCACTCCCCCAATGGGATACAAATCAAGGTCTTAAAATAGGTAAATCTATTACGTTTTCTTATTTTTCATGTCAGTTTAATGGGTTCTTAGTCTTTGAAATTTTGAATATCTCATTGGGATCATTGCTTAGGGGATTAAATATCATTTAAATTCATTAGGATCTAGCATATTTAGTTCATACTCTAACTTTGGTCACACATCAAATGATATTCATTTTTAGCTTAATTGTTATCAAGATGGTTACAGTAAATCTTTGCATTTATTGATCATGATCGTGCCCCTATTATGGATGAACATAGTGACTATTTATATGTGGTAAGTGATTATTTTGTTATATGTCATTCTATAGTTCAATTTCTATATATTAATGTCTATAATTTTTATTGTATTAGGTGAAGGTCTAGGAAACATTAAATAGGAGGTCAAGTGAACAACTTCAAAGGAGACCACCATCATATGCATCTCCATCCTTTTGATAGTTAAAGGAAACTTGTGATCTCTTTCCTTCACCTAGAGGGAAATGACTACATTAGGGTCCTTTTTTGTATACCTATATAGTATTTTTGAACATATATTTTGTATTACATATATGTGACATTGTATGCCCATATGAATTTATTGTAATCCTATATGGCTTTCTAGTATAAATGTTATACTTTTATCAACATATAATGGTGTATGCCTATATCAATTTTTGGTTAATACAAATCATTTTTACCAATGGTATCCATATTTTCATTTAAATGAATTTAAACAATGAATAATGAACTAATGCAACTATAAAAGATTAATGTTATTCATGTTTTTAATATAAGTAATTAATTGAATAATTGAATAAGACTCACTTGTACCATGTAATTGATGCAAGCACTGTAACTAATCATTCACAATTTTCCTCAAATATGTTTATAAGGCATGTGGATGAGATTTTGAAATAGTCAAATGCCTTCTAAGGGCATGGGATATCCATTCTTCATGAGAACCCTACCCTTTGAAAATAAGAATTGTATTGTGGTCATGTAGCATTGTCCTCTAGTTCATGGGATTGCCAAGATCTCAAATGAATATCCTCTTATTCTTCATGTCAATGTCATATTATTGTTTGAGGATTTTCTACTATCATTACCCACTTGAAATAGCATCCTTTCACTAGACTTTTAGGAGGTTTGTAGACACTACCTCATGTTGAGCCATGGTTATTGTCTTGTTGAATGCTATGGTCACTGTGAATAGCATTGTCATTGTCTTCAAAGTAGTATATTCTACAATCAGTTGTCCTTCATTTCTTCTAATCATTGTGAAAAAACTATGCAATAAAATTTTTCTATGCTGTTATGACCATGTCCCTCATGTCTTTAAGGACTATTATAAATTTTTAAGAAATTTTCTATTCACTAAATTCAATGAAGTTGTTATGTATACATTTGGAGTCATCTTATACTCATATTAATCTCTCTCATGAAACTATTGTCTTTGATAGATTTAGATATTCCCTTTGATAATATAACAACTATGCCTTGCCTTTTGTGAATTCAACTATCTATTTTTAACTTTGTCACTATCATTTTCCAAGGATTCATTATAATCTAAAATTCTGTCACACACTCATCATTATCTACCTTCTACATGATGATTATCCTCTTATATTTAATGATAGGACATAGTACTATCTATGATAGTGTTGCTTGATGTTTTTTCATAAGGCCTACTTGGACAACTATCATTTGTGCTATAGTATGGTTGCATACTTGTTAGGACTAAATAATGACAAACTAATATTTCCAAAATAGCTTGTTTCTACCTAGTTCTTGGTTAGTACCTACCTTTAATATTGCATAGTACCTACCTTTAATATGGTATAGATTTACTTCCCCCTAAATGCCTTATAGAGTAGATAGTCATGCAACTACAAAACTTAGGGATCACATGTAAATTCAAGTACCTATCCATCCTTGTACATTTGATCCTCTACCAATGTTATCATATGAACAACCTAACATTTATCATTTCATTGAATTATGTGAGATATTTATAGTATGGACCCCTGTCCTCTAGTTGACCAACGACTATTTCACATTTATAGATCTATTTCTCATGCCCACACTTTCCTTCCTCTCAAATAAATATATTCCTATGACAAAAATGTTTATGACTACCTTCAATTCAATTCATGGAGGATACTAGTTCTTTTGTGTAGATCATATAGTCATAAGATTATATGGGTTCATTAGGTTATTATAAAATATTTTCAGAATGGTTCTACCATGAGTGTTTACCTTAGAATTCATACACTAGCAAGATATACTAAAAAATTAAAATGGAACTGACAAAGGTAGAGATACATTCTACTCCCTCCTATATACCTTTTTGTGATACCAATGTAACACATTATAAGACTATGGATGTTGTTTGTGACTATCTTCTTGGATTACTACCATTTGGAATATAGTCTTTTATTTCCCTGTAATATTTGTTGCTTTTTAATTCTTGGAATGATGCTCTCAATTTTTAGGTTCACTCAAGGATGTAGTTTTTATACCATCCTAATGCCCATTGTAATGGGTTATGCACTATTTGTGAGTGACATAATTTATCATCTTCTACATCATTTCATTCATTATGTTATGTGAAATGATCCCAATGTCATATGAATATTTTTTTTACTTCTTGGATTGTAGGTGTTCATATGACTACCTTCTATGCCATGCTATAGGTCTATGTACATTATAGTGTCCTTGGTAGAAAATAAAGTAGAGACTATTTTCTTATAGGGATTTTAATTCTCTTACACAAAGTCCTTTGTTTATATGTCACTTAAAACTATCCTTGATTTGGACACTCATGACTTCTTTTTTGAGGACTTTGTCCCTTTCTCTTATTTTAAAACTATCGCATGTAGTTAGTGCTCATTAGCATTTTAATATTTTTCATTTTTAAGATAACTATATACACTTGCATGCTTGAATGGAGATGATATCTAAGGACTAAACAACCTTTTCTAGACATCCTTTCACTAGAAAAATAGTGAAAATAAACATTGTAATATCCTTTTCAAGATAGAAATTGAATGCAGAGGTGTTAGGATGAGCATAAACCTCTTAGATACCTCCGATAAAATTTTCAAGATAATGCTAGCCACCATGAAGGATGGAAAATTCTCATGCAAAGATACCTATGGTGACTGTAAAACTTAAAGTGGACCTTTTTTTCAAAAGTCAATCTCTCCTAAAAAAACTCCCTCTTTAAGTCATGCCTATGGACCTTCAAGGGTTAGTGATTAAAGATAATAGTGTTTCACGTAAGAAATTTTGTTGGTCTAATTTAGCTCAAAAGGATCAAGATGCTTGGGTGCAAAAATGAGATCTCTAATAGTAGTAATCCACCCACCACAACATGTTGGAATTTTCAGTTTAGCCCCACGAGATGAAGAACATAAAAAATGCCTCCTGATAACTTTTTACTGAACACAATTGATAGTTTTTGCAACATCTGAAACATTGTTTCCATGGTGAAATGACTTTGAGATATGAAAAACTAAGAGAGGTTATTATGAAGGGACCTACATGACCCTATACCTTTAGATGGAAAATTTATATGTGTCATAGTTTTTGAGAAATATCCCATCAAAGTTTGCTACATTTTAGAACTTGGGGATCTTAATAGAAAGCACCAAAACAATATAGTTTTGAATGATCGAGCATGCTAGGGTGTGAAATAGTATCTTTCCTAGAATATAACTACCCACTCAAATGTGTTGGCACTCTCAATTTGGCTACATGATGAGAAAAATGAAATTTATGCTACCTTGTAAATTTCTCTTCAAAGAATTTGACACTTTTTGTAATGTGTGAAAACTTGTCAAAAATTTGATAGGTTATTGTGGAGAGACCCTACATGAACGTAAACCTTTAGATGAAACATTTCTAGGTTCCATGGTTTTTGACAAACAATTCATCAAAGTTTTCCACTTTTTGGCATAGAGCCTTTAAGACAAAATTCCAACACAATATAGTCTGCAATGATCGAGCATGCTAGGGTGTCAGATAGGACCTTACCTAGCATAAAATATCATATTTAGACGTGTTGGCATTGTCAGTTTGGTCCCATGACAAACATAATGAAAAATATGGTACCTTGCAACTTTCTCATCAATGCCTTTGGCATCTTTTCAACATGTGAAAACTTGTTGCAACAACCAAATAGATCGAAGTTTTAAAAATTTGAGAGAAATTACTATGGAGGGACCCTACATTACCCTATACCTTTATATGAAGCATTTCTAAGTTTCACAATTTTTGAGAAACAACTTGTCAAAGTTTACCACTTTTTGGCTCTTAGGGATTTTAAGAGAAAATATTTGCACAATATAGTCTAGAATGATCAGACACTTTTGGGTACAAAATATGACCTTTCCTAATAGAAACCCACCCAACCAAATATTTTGGTAGTATTTCTTTGGCCTCACAATGAATAAAATGAAAATTATGCTACCTTGCAACTCTCTCCTCAATGCATTTGACATTTTTTGCAACATGTGAAAACTTGTCACCATGGCCAAATGGATTAGAGTTATAAAAATTTGAGAGAGGTTATTGTGAAGGAACCCTACATGACCCTATAGCTTCAACTTTTTTTCTAGATTCCATGGTTTCTGAGAAACAACTCGTCAAATTTTTCCACTTTTTGGCACTTAGGGATCTTATGAGAAAACATTGACACAATGTAGTCTCGAATGATTGGGCATGCTGGGGTGCAAAATAGGACATTTCATAACATAAAACTGCCCACTTAGATGTGTTGGAACTTCCATTTTGGCCCCACAACGAACATAACAAAAACTATGGTGCCTTGCAAATTTCTCTTCAATGGATTTGGTTCTTTTTGTAACCTGTCAAAACTTGTCGCCACGACCAAATGGATTGGAGTTTTAAAAAATTGAGAGAGGTTATTATGAAGGGACTCTAAATGACCTTGTATCTCTAGATGAAAAATTTCTAGTTGCCATAGTTTCCATGAAACAACTTGTAAAATTTTGCCAATTTTTTGCACTTAGGTCTCCTAAGAGAAAACGTTGACACAATGTAGTTTGAAATGATCGAGCATGATGGGGGTGAAAAATATGAAATTTACTATAATAAAAACACCCAAATAGATGTGTTATCACTATCTATTCAGACCCATAATGAACAAAATGAAAATTATGCTACCTTGGAACTTTCTCTTCAATGCATTTGACATTTTTGCAACATGTGAAAACTTGTTGCCATGGTCAAATGTATTGGAGTTCTAAAATTTTGAGAGAGGTTATTGTGGAGGGACCATTTTTGACCCTATACATTTAGATGGAACATTTATAGGTTTCATGGTTTCTGTGAAACAACCTGTCAAACTTTCCCACTTTTTGGCAATTAGGGCTCTTAAGAGAAAGCACTGACTCAATGAAGTCTAGAATGATTAGGGACATTGAGGTGTGAAATAGGATGTTTCCTAGTGTAAAACCACACACCTAGATGTTTTTCACACTGCCATTTTGGCCCCACAATATAAAAAACAAAAATTATGCTACCTTGCAACTTTTTTTTCAATGCATTTGATGGTTTTTGCAATGTGTGAAAACTTCTCGCCACAATCAAATGAATTGGAGTTTTAAAAATTTAAGAGAGGTTATTGTTAAGGTACCCTACATTAACTTGTAAATTTAGAGAGAATGTTTCTATGTTCCATGAATTTAAAAAAAAACCCATCAAAGTTTATCACTTTTTGGCACTTAGGGATCTTAAGAGAAAGCATCAACATAATTTAGTTTGGAATGATAAGGCATGTTGGGTTATGAAATAGGACCTTTCCTAGCATAAAAAAATCCATCAAAACATGTTGACACTATTAGTTTGGCCCCACGATGAACAACACTAAAAGTAAAGGTTTTGATGAGTTTTTACTAAACATATTTGATGCTTTTTGAAACATTTGAAACATTGCCACCACAATCAAGTAGATTGGATGTTTCAAAAAATAAAAGAGGCTATTGTTGAGGGACCCTACATAACCCTATAATTTTAGATAAAAATTTTCTATGTACCATGGTTTTTGAGAATCATCTTGCCAAAGTTTTCCACTTTTGGCACATAGGGCTCTTAAGAGAAAGTGTCGACACAAAGTAGCTTGCAATGTTGAAGAAATGTGGAATGTGAAATAGGACCTTATATACCATAAAATTTCCCATCCAAATGTGTTGGCACTATTGGTTTGTACCCAATATGCATGAAATGAAAAGTATGGGTCTTGAAATTTTTTTACTAAACATATTTGACACTATTTGCAACATTTGAAAGATTATCACCACAATCAAGTGGATTGGAGATTTCAAAAATTGAGAGAGGTTATTATGGAAGGACTCTACATGACCTTGTACCTTTAGAATTTTTTTTAGTGCCATGATTTTTGATAAATAGCCTACCAATTTTTTCCATTTTTTGGCACTTAGGGCTCTTAAGAGAAAGTTCCAACACAATGTAGCATGCAACATTTAGGAAATATGGGGTGTGAAATATGACCTTGTCTACCATAAAGTCATCTACCATAAACTCACCATTCAAATGTGTTGGAACTGTTAGTTTAGCACCATGACACAAGAAATGAAAATTATGACTCTTGACAATTTTTCCTTAAGTCAAGCAAGTAAGGACAGGGTCTAAAAGTATGCACAAGAGTATTCAAGGATAGTCATGAGGAACCAAGGGAAATATGGTGGAGTAGGTTGTGCAAGTCAAGAATCTTAAGTATGTGCAATATTTTTATTGAGCTTACCATTAACTAGTTTTTGACCAAATTAATTTATGATTTTTCTAATGAACCTATGAATACATTCTAGATTTTTTTGCATCCTTAGAAAAATTAACCCTACAAACATGAAAATAATAGCATTTTCAAATATATTAGTTTAAATTGACTCATGAAACAAGTCAATAAACACAAATAAATCAAGCCTATCAATCTTGGGGATGATAGAAATAATTATTTTAAACCCACATAGTTAAAATTATAAATTGATTCATCTTCTATTCTTATGCATTGGCTCTTTGTAGGTGGTATCTTGTCAAATTGTACCAATAATTTTTACCAATTTGAAGGATACAAGATTTGGGTTTGTTCTTTCTTGTATTATATATGTGAGAGTCCTAAGTTAGTGGATAGAACCTCTACAAAATTCAACCCTTAAATATCATTATTGTGTTAATTTTTTTCCATTAGAGAGGTGGTGAGTTTGTTGCTACGATTTTAAGTGTATGTTATTGAAATAAAGTGACTATTATGAAAATGTAACACACATTTCATTCGAGTAGCTTATGCTGTTGAAGTAACTTAAATTTTATACTTTCTTAGTTATGGAATTTGATCCCTTCTTACAAAAATCTTACAATATTATGAACAAGTGTTCAATGTATGCCATATTTTCCTAGGTCTACTCCTTCAAGTGTTTCATCTAGTTAATATGATGATTATAATTATAAAGTATTATATAGTGAGGTATCATCTAATTTTATAAGTAGTTGTATGTCCTCCCCAAATCCATATAAAAAACTAGAAGTTTCTAGACAAGAAGATGGTCTTATGAGCCATGTGGAAATTCTTGAGCTTGATATCTTGCAATCTAAGTGACCCTTGTTTCTATTAAGGATGATATTTTATACTCCCAAGTCCCAATATGAACAAGGTCTAGAGGGAGCGAATTACCCTCGGTCACCTCAATGATGTAGACCCAAGTGATAGAGGTTCAAGAATATTACAAAACGTATTTAAAACAAAGTATTTGGGATGATCACAGATAAAGGACTACAGGGACCAAAAGAGAAAATTACAAAGATTTATAAGACAAGAGGATAAGCTCTAATCCAAAGGATTCCTACACAAAATTAGGATGATAATGTAACACATTGTCACCTTAGGGACACACTAGCATCTCATACAAATGGAGAATAAGATCCTTTTCATAGGACTCAAAGAATATAATAACTATTTAGAATCCAAAGTTTACTTAATTTACTAACTTAACAAAAAGAGACAATGCAACTAAAAGACAAAGAGATAAATTTCAACTCATGAAAGATCCTATGCTTCAAAGCCTCCCGTAAAGCTCCACATGAGAAAATTGCACACAAGGTGAACAATGAAAACTGTTGGGTCTATTTTTGGGCCTACCTTAGTTAAACCCATATTTTTGGTGTTTCTACCTCCATGGATAACCAAATAGATAGAGAATATAAAAGAAACAAAGTAAAGGAGACAAAATGAGTGATAAAATAAAACCTTATAATGGAGGAGAATCCATATCATGAAATAGATAGCTAAGTGATAAAAGAAAACTGCACTATGGAGGAGAACTCATATCATGAAATATAAACACAATAAGTATGATAGAAAATAGACATTGAGTGCTTGCAAGGGAGATTTGGTTAATGGTGAGACTTCAATCCGAAATATATTCACCATAGAATCATGATGTAGAAGAGTGAAGCAAGTTGAAGTGAGAGAGAGAGTGGGAATGCATGCAAATGAGAGTGAAAATGAGAGATTTTTGATGTTGCATGGTTGGGAAGATCTGTTACACTCAAAAAAATTCCACAATGACACATGTCATGGGTAAGGGTTTTCAAGATTCCTCATTTAAACTCATAAATCTTGAGGATGCTAGCACACTACATAGATTTCCACATGTCGTCTAGACATCTAACTCATAACTTTACAAGAAATGAGGTAGCAAACTATTGTCACTTTATCATTGCCCCTTATGTAGTTGGAATTGTGAAATTTTAACTCATAGGGTTCTTGTCATAAATGCAACTAGGCACCATAAATGTGGGGGGGGGGGGGAACAAACAAATGTGAAATTTCCACAAGGTGGAATTTTATGACATTACATTTTACCCCCACTTTAGTGAGCTGATTTTTGAGAAAAAAATTAGCTACACTAAAGTAGAGAAGAAAACATTAATGCAAGCATGAGATGTTTGAAATTTTATGGATTTGCATGCCGAAAGGATACTATAGAGGCTATAGAGGTTGAGCAAGATGATATTGATGATGCCCCCAATAATTGAGCTCAACAAGAAACCACAACATTAGATGTGAAGGGTCATTTTAGAAAGCTCAATTTTAGGTCAGCTCAAAAAGCAGAAGAAGCTACCACAACAAGAACAATGGTCAAGAAAAATTTAGTGTTTTGGAAGAAAAATATGATGAAGAGGTGAGTATATGCCCCTACTATTTTTTCCCCAACTAGGTGGGGTGAAAATAGGAAAAATAGAAAGACCACATACACGAGGAAAAATGGGCCAAAAATGACCTAAATATACCTGAGAGGGCCCACAAAAGGGTCATTTTCACTATTCACCATGAGAAAATTGTTGAATTTTGTCAGAGAAAGGTCAAATGCTTCAAAATCACAATTAAATTGGCCCTAAGATTGAGCATTTGTACAGGTCCATAGCCAAGGCCAACAAGGTTGATGAGGTATGCCGATTTTGACCCTTTGTTTCCATTTTGGGTATTTTTTGATATTTTTCAAATCTAGAGCAGTGCATACATTTGGTTGGCATGAAGGAATCTAACCTATGCATTAATTTCTAGAAAAAATGTTGGTGGCCTTCATGTGTGTTGGAATCTACAATGCATGTTTTCATCTAAGAAACATCCATGGCAGACAACTTGGGACACTAGCGCATCACACAAATGTCTACGTGACACACCTTTTTCCTAGATGTCACTTAGAGAAAAAATGATATAGAAGTTATATAGATGAATTTGACATAGATTATATTTTTATTTTATAGGATTGGCCTAGGATGCGAGAGTATAGAGGTAGGCACATGCTTACTACACTCTTAGATCAGGAAACCTAGATGCATTCAAACTACCAGGATCATCTTTGATAGGTGGGTCTATTGTTGGCCTACGCCCTGTTTCAAATGTTATACCATCCTCTGATTTTGATGGTGCTCATGGAGTGGTGGTACATGTTGACCTTCTCTTTTCACCTGCCATTAGGAGAGATGATAGTCATACTTGAGGACATGTACCGCATCAATAGATTACCCATCCATGAATGACAAGTGGCTCTTGATGATACACACTCATCTCGAGAGGTATTAAAGGGCTAGTAGTACTACACCAAGTGCATAGAGCCCAACGAAACCACCAAACACATCTATATATGCTAGTTTGAGTAGGGATGAGTGGTAGTCCCATTTTTGAGGAGGGTGATGGTAGTCATAGTTTCCCTCTAAGTCACCATGGATAGGAAAGGCTCACACCAGCATAGGGGCCTCGTCCATACAATTCATGAGATGGAATATCAAACCATTTTTTCTTGGGGCTGCAACATGCTTTCCCACTTATACCATGAGTTAGGGTGACATTTTAATTATGAGTACTCCAATCTCACAACTTGGAAACTCCTATAGGTGTGGGTTTTTGCACATATTATAGCTACTCGACCAGTCAGGTATTCCCAAGGTATGACTTATGGTACATTGATGGCTCATGCATACCCATTGTTATGTGACTGGAGATATAAAGACCTTATGTTTTGGTGATTATAGTTTGATACTTTATGGTTCCACAAGGCTAGATGGTGACCATATAGAGGCATGTGGTGGCCCATAGACAGGTGACGACTATGAAACATGCAACATGATCATCTTCTAGTGTGGCACATGGAGTATATTATAGTACCTTATTATTGACACAGGATCACTTGATAGTTCAAGATTTTATAAACCATTCCCTCAACTACCCCCTCAGACATACGAGCATCCAGAAGCCCCACCAGGTTGGGGAATCATCATATCAAACATGATTGTCAATGATGATAGGTTGGACAATGATGATCAACTCTCAATTCTACTCATTGATGATGTAGGGGTTTCCAATGACTTTAAGACCTAGTGGGTGATAGTGGGTCCTACCTCAATTTCCCAGTAGATTCCCCCATGGGTGACGTTGGTGTAAAGGGGTAGGTAGGAGTAGGAGGAGGAGAGGACCGAGGTGGTGTTGATGAAAATAGGTAGAGGTGGCAAAGAGGCTGAGGTGGTGATCAAGGATTTCATCACCTACAATTGTCATCCCAGTCTTAGTGGTGTCACCTTTGATAGCCAATGACCCCCCAATAGCAATAAGAAGAACAATATTGGACATCAATCCTAGCATAGTATGTAGTGGAACCCTCAAAAATTTCATGTTCCACTAGTTCGTGAGTGCATTTTTTTGGGTGTTTGTTGGTCAACTATGATTAGGGTTTAGGGTTTTATATGAGGAGTTGTTTTACATTGAATATTTTCCCCTTTGTCTAAATCCTTAGTCTTTCAGTCTTTTTCTTTGTTGACATACTGTGGCCCATTCCTGATCATGTTAAGAGTAACTTGAGTCATTGAAGTCCATGTATGATCAGTCCCTTGTGGTTAGGATCTCCTACTACCCGTCACTAAATCTTTTCACATGCCTAGGTCCTTGAAATTACTTTATTTTATAAGGTTGATTAATTGGCCTTATTTGGCCTTTACATCCTTTATTTAAAATGTTATCAAGTCTTTCAAGACTTTATCATGCACTATTCTAGGAGATCCCTTCATTTAAAACAACTTAGTCCATGTACAAATTTTAGTTACTTAAGTGATCAATCATCATTTAAGTTGTTTATGTCATCAGGTTCATTACCATGATGAGTGATGGTCCTAATGGTTCTCTTTTGCATCATGAGTTTTTGAAAGTTGCTACTCTTCATGATTGATTTTTACAATGAGCGATATGGCTGTGTGCCTTTCATATCACTTATCACTAAAATGTTTCAGCTTCACAGTTCCACTTCAACAAAGCATGATGGACATTGCATTTTCCTTATGTTGCATCATCATAAAACTATTCCATGGGATTTTTTAGTTTCTATGATGAGTGATGGGAATGTTTTAAATAGAGTGGTGTGACATTGCCACTTGTTAGAATTTGGTGCTATCGCCGGTTTTTCCCATTGTTGCAAGCACCCTCAACTCTAAGTCAGTTATGATGTTGTACAATGGCTTGTGGTTATGTTGTGGCATAATTGGAAAGTGCTCCTCATCGAAATAGATATGCAAACTTGTTGCATTTTTTGACAAGCGATGAAGGATAATGCTATGGAATATTCCCTCTAGCAGGGGTGTTGTCACTCATTGCCAAAGTTTGGACATAACTTCAGGGCATTACTATGACGAGCGATGGAGTCCAAAATGTACTATGAGTTAGTGGATGTCTACAAGATGATTTCTTAGTGCATCATCGCTATTTTAAGGATCAATTGTTAAAGCATCAAGCGATGGTTGAAGAGAGATGTTGATTCTGTTTTAAATCAAAAGAGATCAAAGGTTTGGGGTTCAAATTGGAACGACTACTTTTCAGTTCACTCACGTGAACAATTTATCAACCATTAGTGGTGAACGCACTCCCATTCTGATTCATAAAGAGGGTTGTTGAATTTTTTCTTTTAAAATTACAGTCATCGTGAGCAGAGGAACTAGCTAAGTGGAGAAGAGAAGAAAGAGAAGTTCTTGATAAGGTGAATTTCGATGAACAACTTGCTAATTTTCTTGGGTAAGTTAATTTCTTGGCCTTTGTGGGTAATTTGTGCATTGACTAGTCTGGTAATTAGATGAAGAATTAGGGTTAATAATAGAAATTATCATTTTCATGGTTTAGTGGGGAATTGGAATTAATTTTTCTAGGGTTTGGGGTGGATAAGTTGGAACTGTTGTTTTTAATTTGAACCCTATGAATTTGAGGAGCTTAAGGTACAATTTCATGTTTTTCAAAACCCTAGTTTTATTGTGTTACAAATATGAGTGAAGCCAGTGGGTCTTTTTCTAAACCTGAAAGAAAACCTGCTCAGAAAAGGGTTAAAATACCTAAACCCTAGGATGACCAATCTAAACCTGAGGTGGTGGAGAGGCCTAAAAAGAAAAGAACAGTAAAGAAGGATCATCCTAGGTTTATGTAAGAGCCTCCTAAGGACCTAGCCACAAAAACTAAGAAGGTGGGAAAAATGAAAATTGGTGAAGGGGTTTTGACATATCACTTTTAGGATTCATGATGTGGCATTGCCACAAAGTGGTTGGGATTTGTTTCACTATGCTTTCAAAAGGATAATTACAAATAACCCCACATGCAACTTGTGGAATTATGACATAGGCAAGTTGGTATGAACTAGTGTATCTATGGAGGTAGATTTAATGCCTGAACTAGCTAGGTGCTACGATTCACTAGATAGAACAATCAAGAGATTTTTTAGACTTTGTTCCTATTTTGGAAATCTCAACAAGCTAGACAATGGAGGCTTTTTAGTTGAATCCATCTACCTCTAAGTCTAGATCAATTTACACAAGCTATATAATGAATATGATTAGAATAAGTTTGGCTATAGGAATGGTGTCTTGCCTAAACATAGGAGGCATGACTTGAAAAAAATGGTGGTTCTTTTAGCCCCCTTGAGATGGAACCATTTGATTGTGCTGATTTTAAAGATTATTTCAAGAATACTAATAATGCATTGTGTCAAGTTTTGCATAAGAAGTATGATATTATGATGGATATTGCCTTGATGGCCCTAGTAGTTAATATTCAACATAAGTATCAGAATAGGGTTTGGAATTAAGCTTCCTATATTGCTAAGCATATACATGAGGACTTGGTGAAATTGAAAGATGCAACTCCTCCCTTGTCTTGCATAAACTATTCTCTGTTGATGCTCTTATTGTTATTGAAGAGAAAAAAGGTGATGAGGAATTCTATAAAATTGAGAGAAAGAGATAACATGGACAATGATTTTCCTATGCAGCTGTGGACACATATTTGGGATGTGCACTATCCAAACTCTGATTACAATATTTTTTGCAATGTTTTCAAGTTCTTGGTGCTGGAATAGTTGGGTTTGAGCCCATGAATAGAATTTCATAAGGTGTCAAGGAAATTTTGAGGCCCATGGAGTATGAGGTTACTAAACAAAAATTCAATTGGGGAGATTGGTATCTTCATACCAATTACACAAAATTCAAAATTTATGGAGCCCTAGTGCCACCTCACAATGAATGAATATATGTGTCGAATAGACAAGAATTCATGGAAATAATGTGGTAGCTGGATACCATGGACAATGAACACTTCAAAAAAAAAAAAGGCATCTCTTGTGAACCCTTTTTGTGGATTTGAATACTTCAACTACACCTCGAAGGAGGGAATTGAGAGGTTTGAGTCTCTTTTAAATAATTAAAAGTTGAAACAAGAAGTCATAAGGTTTTGTTACCCTAAGGGGGTGATGTTTTCTGAAAGAAAAGCAAGAGGGTTTTCAAGAAAATATCACGAGTTCCTCTTTCAGGAGGATGTGATTAAAAATTTATTCTCTGATAAAGATGTTATAGCAAGGAAAAATGCATGGAGAAGGATATTTTCAATTGAATAAAATATGTTGAAGGAAAAGTCTTTGTATGTTAGCCCCTATTTTGAGATAGAGGATAAACTTGTAAAAGAAAAATTAATGCTTGGTGGTTTTAATGACAATAGTTTCATTGAGAAAGTAAAGCAAGATGCTATTAAGGCCAAGATGGCCAAGGAAAACCATGATGCATAGTTAAGGAGCTAGCCGACTCAATCCTTTGCTCCAGGAGTCCATGTGCGAGTAAGAGAAACAGGTGGAAAATTTGTGGTCACTCCATTAGTGGCTTATTAAGTAAGTGAATAGATTGGTGAGCCTCAAGTCCTTGAGGTATCTAGAGAGCACATTCCCATGGAGCCAGAGGTGGATCAAGAATTCCCTAAAGACAAAGATGATTCCTTGAATATAGTGGTTCCTCCTAGTAGGATTGTAATGTGGAAATACAATGAGGTGGAGGATGATGATGTTAGAATAAAGGCTTGTGATGAATTCATGTGTGATGATGCTGTTTTTAAATCCAAAGAATTCAGATATTTGGTCATCCATATAAAAGGATATGACATTAAAAGGAGGATTGAAGAAGCAAAAGAGAAAGTTGACCCCTCTTTACAAGAAGAAGTTGAGAAGAAGGAGGATGCTAAAATAATACAGGAAATTTCTGAGATGTCACCAAATGAGGCAAGAAAATTGGTGAAAGGAAGTGGGGTACTCTGAGATGCAATTAAGAAGGACCCAAATGCCTTTATTTCTTTGGATATTTTTGATAGTAAGGTTTTTGGCTAAGGTTTTAACCCCAAGCTGCATACAATTTCCATTTGGTCTATGACACCAAACATAGGGAAGCCTAAGGTCATAAAGTCTATGGAAAAGGGGATTGGAGTAGCAGTTAACAAAAGGGCTACAAAAATGACTACCATTGCAGCTACACAATTGACTATGCATGCTACAATGTTAACAATGGATATTGCTCAGATTACAGAGGCTAGCTATAAGAAGTTGGATGGATACAAAAATTTGATGGATGAACATAATAAAGTGCTTGCCACTACACAAAGGGGTCTTCCATATCCAACAAGTTCTACCTCAGATTTTTCTACACAAGATAGAGAGACCCTATCATTGAGGATTTAGAGTTTGAACCATGAATTGAGGTCAGAAAAAGGGAATACAAAGAAAGCCAAACCGGAAACAGTTAAAGTGGAAAATGACATTTTTGAGGATGTGTTAAATCATAGAGTGATCAAGTTGGTCAATAGAGCTCATGATGTGTGGGCTGCTTACAGGAACATCCATGATGCTCACACCAAACATTTGTAGGTTCAGAGAGATTTTCAAATTGATTGGAGCAAGTGGATTACCAATGTAGGAATACTTAAGGAAATGATGTGTAAGATGTAGGAGGATCTTGAGGCTGCTACTAATATTCCTAAAATATTACAAGCCATTGATGTAATAAATGAAATTATAACTTTTCATGGGAAGTTATGGATTCAACTCCAAAACAAATTAAGAATGTTTAGGGAGATGGAGGAGCATGGCATGCCCAAAATACTTGATGTTAAAGGTGATTTGAAGGAGTTTTCTAAGTGGAGTGATGAGTTGGGAAAATTTCTCTCACAAGATAAGATAATGTTAATTGTAGTTGATTACTCCATGCTGAATCCCAATATTGACAACATGGCTAGAGTGGAAATGAGAATGGATATATTTGTTAAAGAAGCCAAAGCTTTGTTTGATGCAAGGTATGATCAATATAGTGTAAAAGTGAAAACCTTGCTAGACATGAGGTGGCCAACCGAGGATGAATATAACACATGGTTGGAGAAGTTTATAGACTGGCCTTGTGTATGAAGGGTGATGACAAACATGGTGAATAACAGATGAGAGAGGAAAAATGCATAGCTTGGAACTAGTATAGATTAGGCTTTCGCTAAAGTATTTCATAATATTGTTCTCTCCCCCAACATGAAGATTGGTGGCATAAATGCTGACTTGTATGGGTTGGTTTTCTCTCTTTTTCCTTCTTTTCTTTCTTTAGAGTTTTTCTAATTGTACATGCATGTGGATAACACTTTTGGCTCATGAAGAATATATTTTGATGCTATTACAATGAATGAAAGGTTCCTTTTGGAAGGTGGGTGTATCTTCTTCAACAAAAATGATTTTTGTTTTGTCTTATGTGCTTTCCCCCACATTCAAAGGTGCAAATATAACTATCTAGGGAATTTTAAAATTGAAATTTGATCCGAAACGTCGATGAAAAAATCTCACACAATCTAAGCCAGAAATCATACAAAGAACATTATGGATTGTGGAAACCTGATATCATTAATTGAAATGTATGTCAAATAAAAATGTGAATTTAATTGTCATTTGGCCTAATGCTTGTTGCTCCCATGTTTCTATAAATGGGAATTCATGGCCAATTACATAGGTCTTTTGATGGTTAAGAAATTTTGAGCTCATGTAAGAGAAATTTTGTAATTCAAGCACATAGAAATTAAGTAGTGTTGAGTCTTAGGAATGCATTTTGATTTGTAATAGGCTTAATGGTTTTACAGTAGCAATGGTGTGTGAATGATCATTGCACATTCTGGTTTAGTTTCTCTCCTCTATATTTTTCCTTTGAAATTATGAATAATGGGATCAAGGTTCTTTTATTTGTCTTCAATCACTCTGGTTGAGTGTGTGATTTTGTTTCTACTTCAGTTCAAAGAGCTAGGTAGATTGTTAAGTGAGATCATAGGTTTGTACGATGAAATTCAAGGATTACTAAGTAGTTTCTATTTTTGGATACATCAAGTTGATATATTGCAAATCACTGTATCAATAGTCTATAAATACTTTTTTCCATTGCTAATGTATTATAGGTTATTGCAAGTAAGAGTTCATTGCCCATAGATAAAACACTGGTCCATTTATTTGGTTATCCTAAATGCTAGTGAGCCTGCTCGTACTTGACAAAGAACATAAATCTTAATTACAATTTCTGACATACCTATAATTATAGAAAGGTGGTAGGAAGTACCACTCACTCCTTGCTTTAGGTAACATTTCACTAAAAGGATTAGCCAAATCCTTAAAGAATTTTGTATATTTTCATCTGATAGGAATACATTTGTTTGTTTGAATGTTCATGATAAAATGATGCAAAATTATCGTATAAACATTATCAAGATCACCCTCTTATGTTTCATAGAGCGCAAAGTGTAGAAGTAAAGGCCTAGTAATCCTTTACTTGTTCATTGGAAATCCTCACCATTATTGACTATTGAACTATGGTAGATTCATAGGTAATGGTAGAGATCAAGTTTAATTCTCAAAAAATAACCAACAAATTGGCAACTCTACTAGGGACATTTCTAGTCCAACATCTCTAGGTTAGATCTAGTACAATTCGAGTCAAGTATTTTATTGTTCTTCATTGATTGGAGAGAAATTTTTTGAAATTTTCACCATATAAGTCAAGTCAATTTTTATGCATCAAATTATAGTTCATTCCTTCATATTATTTCTAGAGTCTGAACTTTCAAAGGACAAGCAACCAACCTAGGTAAAGAAAAATGTCGAATCAGGTAAGTCCACTAATTTGTTTGCTGATGCATCTCCTACTTTGAATAATGATGTAAATAATGAAAATATTCATGAAGAGGCATGTGGAGTTGAGGTGCCTCATGTAAATAAAGGAAGTTTTCCCATTGAGGAAGTTTTTGATAAGGAAATTGACATTTGAAGAGAAGAGGATAAGTGTGAATTCTAGCAAAATAGTAAAGGGTTCTCAAATCTATTTGCTCCTGGAGTTGGGTCTACCTTTAATGATGAAAATTTCAAGCCAAGAGGTGAATCCCCTATTGTAGCCTTGCACCATTCCCATGAGAAAGAAGTAAAAAACCTTGTTTATTATACTCCTGATCCAAGTGAGTCTAGAGATGTCTTGGAAGATGAAGAGGACATATACAAAGATATGCAAGCCTTAGAAGAGAAAGAGCGTAGGCTCAAGGAGTTGGAGAGGAAAGAAAGAGAGTTGGTCAGAAGGAAGGAAAAGGAGTTGAGGGAGAAAGAGGATAGAATTAAAGCCAAGATGCTTGAAAGAGATGCTTGGAAGCAAAGAATAGAGCAGATGAAAGAGGGTGAAAAGAAAAAGGTAATTTCTAATAATTCTTCTAATTCTGCTGCTATGGAAGCTCCTAACCCTCTTAAGGTTCCCATACCAATGGGAACCTTTTCTATAACTACTTATACCACATCCATTACAATTACTAGAACCTTAGATTTATTTTCTACTAATAAGAAATCACAACCTGTAGATCATGGGAAGAAGCCCATTAACCAACATAAAAAAACTACCTTTAATACCTTTAATACAAATACCAACACTAGTTCAAATGCAAATACATATAAATCCTCCACAAATACATCCAATAATCCTTCCACCCAAAATGTTAAGACTAATCCTACTCCATCAAACACGACTGCTAACCCTAAGATATTGAGGTTGTAGTTGGAGAATGACAAGTTGCATGAAGAGTTGAAGAAAGAAAAAATTGAAGTTGCAAATGTAGAAATAACATGATATCTTTCCTTAAGATCTCCATACCTATCCAAGAGCTTCAATCTCTAGACATACTAACAATGAATCACACAAGAAAAAGTCTAAGGGACATACCAATAGTGAAGGTGGTGGTGGAGATCAGGGTGGTGGAGGTGGGGGAAATGATAAAAATAAGAATTCTTATTTTGAAGATGGTGATGGAAAGAAGAAAGGAGGTAGTAGTAATGGTGGAGATGGAGAGGGTAAGGATAAGAGCCAATCTAATGACTGAAAGGATGATGAGCCTATAAATTCTCATAGAGACCAAGGTACCAGGAAACCAATGCAAGTGGAAAGATATAAATAGTTGTGCTTAACTAGCATTCCTGGTTATCCTAATCCATTTCCTAAAGACTTCAAGCTTGCCTTGGTTAGATGCTCTAGTAACAATGCCTTAATTGGTGAGGATCACCTCAGAGAATCTTCCAATTTCATGGACAATTTTTAAGTAGATGTTGAGGATGTGATGATGAAGTTATTCATTTACTCACTCACCGAGGATGCTAGAGATTGGTATAGAAGTTTTCCTACTGAGAGTATTGGTCCTTGGGAGGAGTTTAAGGGACTATTCAGAGAGAATTATTGTGATAAAACTGATTCAAGGTTTCTTTTAAATCAATTCAATAATATTGCTAAAGGCTCCAATGAGGTTGTAGCTGATTTTAATGTGAGGTTTCAAAAGGATATGAAAAAGTTACCTCCTCATTTTGAATTAAATGATAGTGTATGTCTGGAGAATTATTGCAATGCCTTTGATACAAATATGACCTATCGTCTACTAGATAAAAATCCTCAGACATTGAGAGAGAATTTTAAGATGGAAATCCATATTGATAGCATCAATAGAGAAACTGGTAAGGTTGGGAGAAGGGATGATGTGAAAATCCTCAGGAATCTAAAGAGAGAGGATAAAAATTCCGGTGCTAAGGGAGGCTCACTTGAGGACAAGATTGATAGTTTTACAAATACTATGAAGGAAATTGGTCACAGAATTTCCAAGAAAGAAAAGGGTTTGTCAAATGAGAAGTCCAACTACCATAAGAATGAGAGACCTCTTCGTCTGCAAGATCATCCATATAATACAAATTGGCATAAAGGAAAACCCATTCCTAAAAATTAGAAGAATGCTCAAAACAACATTCCTTTGGATCCTTTGCAGAAAAATATAGGAAATTTTTCTAATGATACCCCTTGGTGCATAGTTTGTCAGATGCCATAGTCTTCTCACTAGTGTGCAGTTACACAATTGGTTGAAGTTGAAGAAGGTGTGACAGAATATTATGATCCATCCCATGAGGATGATGTTGAAATAAATATGATCATGGACCTATCTGATTTTTTTGATAATGAATGATCATCTCATATGGAGTCTCATGAAATGGATGTGGATGAACAAAAGGCATATTGCTAATACATATCACCAACAAGTTCTCTCTTATGAGGTCAAATTATATCCCCAAATTATATCCCCAAGGGCCTTGTAGCACTAGAGAGAGTCTTTGACAATCAATACAAAAGTAGTGCCAAATCAACTACTACCCATCCAAAGGACTTAGAAGAAGTAAACTTGGGGACTGAAAAATTCCCCTAAAAAGGTATATGTGGTGAAAAATATGAAACCCAAGATCAAGGAAATGTTGATTGCATTATTGAGAAAATATAGACATGTATTTGCTTGGTTGTACGATGAACTGAAAGCATATAGAGAGGAATTATTCTAACATAGATTCCTCTGAAAGAAAATTCCAAGCCTTTCAGGCAGAAGAAAAGACCCATCAATCCAACCTTAGCCCCAAAAATGCAAGAGGAATTGGTTAAGCTAAGGGATGATGACATTATAAAGCCTATTAGGAATTCCTTGTGGATGTCTAATTTAGTTCCAGTTAGGAAGAAAAATAGTGATATAAGGTTATGTGTGGACTTTATAAATTTAAATATATCATCATTGAAGGATAACTATCCACTACTAAACATGGAAGCCATGTTGCAGAAGGTAACTAGCTATGAGCTATTATCTATGATGGATTTTTTTTGGATATAACCAAGTAAAAGTGAAGGAGTCTGAGTAGTACAAGATTGCATTTACAACTCCATGGGGCACCTATGTGTATGTCAGGATGCAATTTGGTTTAACCAATGTAGGTGCTACTTTCCAAAGGGCTATGGATGTAGCCTTTTCTAACTTTATTGACTTGTTCTTGGCAATTTACCAAGATGATTTGAGAGTTTACGCCAAGGAAAAAGAAGACCATTGCAGGCACTTGGAGAAGATATTCATTAGGGCATTAGAATATGGAATTTCACTCAACCTAAAAAAGTGTTCTTTTGGAGTCACTGAAGGTAAATTGTTGGGGCACATTGTCTCCAAGGAGGGAGTGAGAATTGACCCTGAGAGGGTAGCCGCCATAAACAAGATTCCCAAACTAAAGGATGTAAAAGGCATTCAGTCATTCTTTGGTCAGATCAACTTCTCGAGGAGATTTGTAACAATTTTTTCCAAGATTAAAAGACCTATCTCCAAAATGTTAAAAAAGGGAGAAAAGGTGGTTTGGAGTGAGAAGCCTAGTCATGCATTCAAGAGCATAAAGTAGGCTATCAAAGAATCTCTAGTTTTGAAGTCTCTTAATTTTTCTAAACCAATGCATATTTTCTCTTTTTCTTCTTTCCATACTATTGTTGTTGTGTTGTTATAGAAAAATGATGAGGGATTTGAATAGTCCATTGCATTCTTTAGCAAGTATTTATAGGCCACAAAACTTAGGTATGATATGATTGAAAAGAAAGTGTATGCTTTGGTCAAGGCTACAAAGAATGTCATAACCTATTTTATGGGAGCTATAGTCATAGCCTTTGTGCCAAGTTCTGCAGTGAAGGACATATTCACTTAGTAGGAAACTATAAGAAGGAGGTGCATATGGATCAAAAAGATCCAAGAATTCAACATTGATGTTTAGATTACTAAGTTAGTTAGAGGACAAGGATTAGCTAAGAAAATAGCTAAGAGTGACTTGGAAGAAAATTGGATAAATCAAGTAGAATCTATTGATGCTGTACCTATCTATGATATGCAAACGAGTGGTTGGTACTGAAGGATTGTTCAATATTTACAAACCTTGTAGTTCCCAATAGATATGGCTGATAATGAAAAGAGAACACTAAATTTTCATTCCATTAATATGTAGTTATTGATAATGAATTATGGTGGAGAAGCCCAATGGAATGTTGCTCAAGTGAGTGGAGGGAAAGCAAGCATTAGAGATTTTGTAGGAATTGCACAGTGGAGTGTGTGGCGACCATTATATGAAAAATACAATTGCTCATAAGATCTTGAGGGTAGTATTGTAGTGGCCCACTATTTTTAAAGATCCCCACAAGTTTTTCAAGACTTGTGATGCTTGCTAGAGTTTTGCAGGAAAATTGAAGTTTTTAGGGAGTTTTCCACTTAGGCCTATTTTTGTTCAGGCTCTCATCCAACAATGGGGTATAGAATTCATTGGTGAAATATAAAAAAATTATAGTGGGGTTCATTCATTGATCCTTGTTGCAACTGATTATTTCAAAAAGTGGGTGAAAGAAACCCCCACAAAGAAGGAAAAAAGTAAATTTGTGATAGAATTCCAGATGAACAACATTCTCATTAGATTTAGAGTTCTAGAGAAGACCATTTTTGCTAATGAAATGTATTTCATGTTAGAAGAGTTCAAGGATTTTTGTGAGAAACATGGAATACAAATTTCTTATTCTTCCCCTTACCATCCTCAAGGAAATGGTCATGCTAAATCCAACAACAAGAGTCTAATGAAGACAATTATAAGAGTGATTGAAAAGAATAAGAAGGCTTGGGACTTGAAGCTAAAGCTTGCATTGTGGGCTGATAGGGTTACTATATGGAAAGCTATTGGTCATTCACCATTTGGTTTAGTGTATGGTTTGGATGCTAGGCTACCAAAAAACAACTTGGTAAATATGTAAAAGTTTGTATAGGAATATGATGAGAATATTTGCGATGATATGCAGCAAAGGATTGATAATCTTGTACAACTAGATGAAAATAGAAGAGAATCTCATAACAAAAATGAAATTGCAAGTCAAACAATTGCATGAAAAGAAATCTTCTCGCAAAAAACTTGAAGTGGACAGTATGGGAATAGTGTGGAATGCGAGGGCTCAGGATAAGGGTAAGAATCAAAAGTTTGAAGCACTATGGTTAGGCCCTTATCTAATATCCAACACACATGGGGAAGATTCTTACTTGATTTAAAGTTTAATAGGTGAACTTACAGGACTGCCAATACATGGACAGTTCTTGAAGCCATATTTCTCTTGAAATATTCTCTTTTCCATGTACATTATATAGTCTTGTAAATTTTGTATACATGTTGGTTAGCTTTGGCCTGGTTCTCTTGCCTTGTATGAGAATGTCCTTCGGTTTTGGTGTCCCTATGCTTGGTTTGCTTCAACCATGAGATCTGAAATCTCGCCATGCTTGTGAGAGGCATGCATCCCCAGTCAGAGCCACTGGTGGAACCCTAAAAAATTTCATGTTCTAATGGTCTGTGAGAGCATTTTTTTGGGTGTCTATTTGGTCAGCTATGATTAGGGTTTGGAGTTTTGTATGAGGAGTTGTTTTACATTGAAGATATTCCCCTTTGTTAAAACCCTTAATCTTTCGGTCTTTTTCTTTGTTGACCTATTTTGGCCCATTCTCGATCATATTAAGAGTAACTTTAGTCATTGAAGTCCATGTATGATTGACCCCTTGTGGTTAGGATCTCCTACTACCCGTCACTAAATATTTTCACATGCCTAGGACCTTGAAATTACTTTACTTTATAAGGTTGATTAATTGGCCTTCTTTGGCCTTTACATCTTTTGCTGAAAATTTTATTGTCTTTCAAGACTTTATCATGCATTGTCCTAGGAGATCCCCTCTTTTAAAACATCTTAGTGCACATACAAATTTTAGTTACTTAAGTGATCACTCATTTCTGAAGTTGTTTTTATCATTGGGTTCATTACCACACTGAGCAATGGTCCTAATGGTTCTCTTTTGTAACACAAGTTACTAAAATTTTCCACTCTTAATGATTAATTATTGTGATGAGTGATATGGTTGTGTTCCTTTCATATTGCTTATCATTGAAACGTTCTGGCTTCATGGTTCCAATTCAATGAAGCATAATGGAAATTGTCTTTTCCTTATGTCACATCATCACAAAAGTATTTCATGGCCTTTCTCAGTTTCTATGTTGAGCATTGGGAATGTTTTAAATAGAGCAGTGTGATCTTGTCACTTGTTAGAATTTGGTGCTATCACTGGTTTCGACCCATCACTATAAGCTCTCTCGACTCCAAGTGAGTTACAATGATGTGAGATGGCTTGTGGTTATGTTGTCGCATCATTGGAAATTCCTCCTCACCGAAATACATATGCAACCTTGTCACATTTTTGCGACAAGTGATGAAGGATATGCTATGGAATATTCCCTCTAGTGGGGGTGTTGTCGCTCATAACTGAAGTTTGGACATAACTTCAGGGAATTAATGCAATGAGTGATGGAGTCCAAAATGCACTATGAGTTAGTGGATGGCTACGTGGCAATTTATTAGATCATCATTGTTGTTAAAGCATGAAGTGATGGTTGAGGAGAGACATTGATTTTGTTTTAAATCAAAAGAGATTGATGCCTGGGGTTTAAATTGGAATGCCTACTTGTCAGTTTGCTCGCACAAGCAATATATCAACCATTAATTGTGAATGCACTCCAATTTTGAGTCATAAAGAGGGTTTTTGAATGTTTTTCTAGTACAATTGTGGTTGTTGTGAGTAGTGGAAATAGCTAACTAAAAAAGAGAAGAAATAAAAGTTCCTGGTAAGGTGAATTCTGAAGAACAACCTACCAATTTTCCTAGGTAAGTTAATTTCTTGGCCTCTGTGGGTAATTTCTGTAGTGAGTAGTCTGGAAATTGGGTGAACAATTACAGTTTATGATTGAAATTATCATTTTCATGGTTTAGGGGGAAATTGGAATTATTATTTGTAGGGTTTATGGTAGAGAAGTTGGAACTATTGTTTTTAATTTGAAGCCTATGAATTTAAGGAGCTTAAGGTGCAATTCCATATTTTTTGAAACCCTAGTTTTATTGTGTAGTAAATATGAGTGAACCCAACATGTCTTCTACTAAAATTGAATGAAAACCTACTCAAACAAGGGTTAAAAGACCTAAACCCTAGGATGACCAACCTAAAACTAAGGTAGTGGAGAGGCCTAAAAAGAAAAGAACTATAAAGAAGTATCATCCTAGGTTTATGGAAGAGCCTCCTAAGGACCCAACTATAGAAATTAAGGTGGGAAAAAGAAAAATGTGTGAAGGGGCTTTGGCATCTCACTTTGTGGAGTCTCCCTCTAGGATTGGTGATGTGGCATTACCACAGAGTGGTTGGGATTTGTTTCACTATGCTTTCAAAAGGAGAACTACAAATCACCCCACATGCAACTTGTGGAACTGTAACATAGGCAAGTTGGTATGCTCTAATGTATTTGTGGAGGTAGATTTAATGCTCAAACTAGCTAGGTGTTGTGATCCACTAGATAGAAAAATCAGGATATTTTCGGACTTTGTTCCTATATTGGAAATATTAATGAGCTAGATAATGGAGGATTTTTAGTTGAACTCATTTGCCTCTAAGTCCACCAATTTCCACAAGCTATATAATGCATATGATTAGAATACGTTTTGGTACATGAAGGGTCTCTTGCCTATACATAGGAGGCATGGCTTGAAAAAGAATGGCATGCCTTTTAGCCCCCTTGAGATGGAACCATTTGATTGTGCTGATTTTCAAGATTATTTCAAGAATACTAATTATGAATTGTGTCAAGTTTTGCATAAGAAGGATGATATTAAGATGGATATTACCTTGATGACCTTAGCAATTGATATTCAACATAAGTATCAAAACATGGTTTATAATTACAGTTCCTACATTGCTGAGAATTTATATGAGGACTTGATGAAATTGAAAGATGCAACTCCTTCCTTATCTTGCAGACACTATTCTCTATTGATGCACATACTGTTATGGAAGAACATAAAGGTGATGAGGAATTTTATAAAATTGAGAGAAAGAGATAACATGGATAATGAGTTGCTTGTGCAGATGTGGACACATATTTGGGATGTGCACTATCCATACTCTAGTTATAATATTTTTTGCAATGTTTTCAAGTTCTTGGTTCTCGAACAGTTGGGGTTTCAAGCCCATGGATAGAATTTCACAAGGTGTCAAGGAAATTTTGAGGCCCATGGAGTATGAGGAGGACAATAAACACAAATTCAATTGGGGGGATTGGTATCTTAATACCAATTGAACAACAATCATAATTTATATAGCCCTAGTGCTACCTCACAAGTTGTCAATATATGTGTCGAATAGACAACCATTCATGGAAATAATGTGGTAGTTGGATGCCATGGACAAGGAACACTTCAAAAAAACAAAAAAGGCATCCCTTGTGAACCCCGATTATAGATTTGCATACTTAACCTTCACCTCAAAGAAGGGCATTGAGAGGTTCAACTCTCTTTTAAATAATTACAAGTTGAAACAAGAATTCATAAGGTTTTGCGACCTTGAGGGGATGATCTCTGCTGAAAGAAAATAAAGAGGGTTGTCAGGAAAATATCATGAGTTCCCCTTTCAAGAGGATGTGATTGGAAATTTATCCTCTAATGAAGAAGTTATAGCAAGGAAAAATTCATGGAGAAGGATATGTGTAATTGAAGAAAATATGTTGAAGGAAAACTCTTTCTATGTCAATCCCTATTCCAAGATAGAGGATAAATTTGTAAAAGAAAAATTAATGCTTGGTGATTTTAATGAAAATGGTTTTGTTTGAGAAAGTAAAGAAAGCTAAGATTAAGGAAAAGATGGCCAAGAAAAACCATGATGCATAGTTAAAGATTCATCTAACTCAATCCTATGCTCTTGACATCTAGGTGTGAATAGGAGAGACAGGTGGACAACCTATGGTCACTCCCTTAGTGGCTTATTTAACAAGTGAGAATATTGGTGAGCCTCAAGTCCCTGAGGTATCTAGAGAGAACACTCCCACTGAGTAGGAGGTGGGTCAATAATTCCTCAAAGAAACATATGATGCCTTGAATATAGTGGTTCCCTCTAACATGATTATAAAGTGGGAATACAATGAGGCTAAGAATGATGATGTCAGAATAAATTCCTATGATGACTTCATGTGTGATGATGATTTTGTCAAAGACAGAGAGTGAGATTTTATCATCCATATAAAAGGATTTGACATTAAAAGGAGTATTGAAGAAGCAAAAGAGAAAGTTGACCCCTCCTTACAAGAAGAAGCTCTGAAGGAGGAGGAGGATAAAATAATACAAGAAATTGCTGACATGTCACCAGATGAGGCAAGAAAATTGGTGAAAGGAAGTAGGGTACTCTTATTTCTCATATGGGAAATATCATTTGCTATTGCACTAGATGTAATTAGGAAGGATTCATATGCCTCTATTTTTGAGGAGGTTTTTGAGAATAAGGTTCTTGGCTCAGGTTTTAGCCCTAAGCTACATACACTTTCCATTTTATCTATGACACCAAACTCGGGGAAGCCTGAGGTCATAAAGACTATGGAAAAGGAGATTGGAGTAGTAGTTATCAAAAGGGCTATAGAAATGACTACCACTGCAACTGTACAATTGAGTATGCATGCTTCAATGTTAACTATGCATACTACTCAGATTATAGAGGATAACTATAATAAGTTGTTGGATAGATACAAAAAATTGATGGATGAACATAATAAAGTTATTTCCATTGCACAAAGAGGTCTTCCATCTCCAAAAATTTCTACCTCATACTTGTCTACCTAGGATAGAGAGACCCTATCATTGAGGATTCAGAGTTTGAACCATGAGTTGAGGTCAGAAAAATAGAATACAATGAAAGCCAAGCTAGACACAGTTAAATTGGAAAATGACATTTTTGAGAATGTGTTAAAGCATAGAGTGACCAAGTTGGTCAATAGAGCTAATGATGTGTGGGATACTTAAAAGAACATCCATGAGGATCACACCAAACACTTGTAGGTTCAAAGAGTTTTTCAATTTGAGTGGAGCAAGTGGAGCACTAGAGTAGGAACACTTAGGGAAATGATGCCTAATATGTAGGAGGATCTTGAGGCACCTACTAATATTCCCAAAATATTGCAAGTCATTATCTAATAAAAGAAATTAAAAAATTTCATGGGAAGTTAGGCATGCAACTCCAAAATAAATTAAGAATGTTTAGGGAGATGGAGGAGCATGGAATGCACAAAATATTTGATGTTGAAGGTGATCTGAAGGAGTTTGCTAAGTGGAATGATGAATTGGGAAATTTTCTCTCACAAGCTAAGATTTAATGTTAACTTTAGTTGATTACTCCATGCTGAGTTCCAATATTGACAACATGGCCAGAGTGGAAATGAGAATGGATATATTTGTTAAAGAAGCGAAAGCTTTAATTGATGCAAGGTATGCTCAACATAGTGCAAAAGTGTAGACCTTGTTGAACATGAGGTGGCTAATCAAGGATGAATACAACACATGGTTGGAGAAGTTTATAAAATGAGCTTGCATATAAAGGGTGATGACAAGAATGGTGAATAACAGATGAGAGAGAAATAATGTATAGCTTGGAACTAGTACAAATTAGGTTTTTGCAGAATTATTGCAAAATATTGTTCTCTCCCCCAACATGAAGATTGGTGGCATAAATGTTGACTTGGAAACACATGTGGATAACACTTTTAGCTTGTGAGGAAGATATTTTGATGCTGTTACAATGAATGAAAGGTGCCTTTTAGAAGGTGGGTGTATCTTCTTTAACAAATGAAAATGATTTATGTCTTATGTGCTCTCCCACCACTTTCAAAGGAGCAAATATAACTATATGAGCAATTTTGAAATTGAAATTGAAATGTATGTCAAATGAAAATATGACTTTAATTATAATTTGGCTCAATTCTTATTGCTCCCATGTTTTTATAAATGGGAATTCATGACCAATAACATAGGTTCTTTGATGGTTAGGAAATTTTGAGCTCATGTAAGAGAAATTTTGTAATTCAAACACAAATAAATTGAGTAGTGTTGAGTCAGATTAAGAATGCATTCTGATTTGTAATAGGCTTAATGGTTTTATAGTAGTAATGGTGTGTGAATGATAATTACACATTCTAGATTAGTTTCTCTTGTTTGTATTTTTCACTTTGAATTATGCATAAAGGGATCAAGGCTCTTTTATTTGTCTTCAATCACTCTGATTGAATGTGTGATTTCATTTCTACTTTAGTTCAAATAGCTAAGTAAATGCTTAAATGAGATCATAGGTTTGTAAGATGAAATTCAAGGATTACTAAGTATTTTCTAGTTTTGGATACATCGAGTTGATATATTACAAAGCACTATATGAATAGTTGTTAAATAATTGTTTCCATTGCTAATGTATTATAGTTTATTACAAGTAAGATTCTATCGCCCATAGATAAAACACTAGTCCATTTATTTGGTTATCCTATATGCTAGTGAGCCTATCTGTACCTAACAAAGAACATAAATCTTAATTACAATTTCTGACATAACTATAATTGGAAAAGGTGGTAGGATGTACCACTCATTCCTTGCTTTAGGTAACATTTCTTTAAAAGGATTAGTCAAATGCTTAATGAATTTTGTCTATTTGCATTTGATAGGAATTCATTTGTTTGTTTTAATTTTCACATGCTAAAATGGCACAAGAGTATCATATAAACATTTTCAATATTTTCCTCCTAGGTTTCATAGAGCCCAAAGTGTAGAAGTAAAGGCCCAAAAATCCTTTACTTGTTCATTGGCCAATCCTCACCATTATTGACTATTGAATTGGGAAAAATTCATAGATAATGGCTGATATAAAGTTTGGTTCTCAAAAAATAACCAACAATACCCCTAGATCCACATTGGGAGCTTGGGGATATAGGTATAAGAGCGATTCATGCTATTTCCATTTTAGTACTTCATATTTCATTTTCATCTCACATATATATGTTCATTTTTTCTATGCATATCATCTAGTACTAAAAATTTCTACTACTTTGTGGTTGCAATAGACACACATGAATGGATCACCTTCATTAGGTGGTGTATCTTCGAGGTGGCCAAAACCATGCCTGTTTAGGAGAGTGTCCTCGATGCATACATATCAGCTTCAACATAGAAACATTATATTTATTCGAGCTTGGTACATGCATGAGGAATACGTACGAGGAGGCATGAGTCAAGATCATGTAGAGGATTGTCGATGTTGTTGCTATAATCAAGCAATGAGATCAATAGGTGATTGAGCTTTGCACTTCCCTCATCAAGTGAGATTGGGCAAGAAAATGGGTAGAGAGTGTCAAGAGGGAACATGATTCCCTATAGAGAAAGCTCGATGGAATTAGTGGGAAAGTGGTAGTCATGAGGCCGATTGCAGATCCCTAGCTACAATAGCTTCAAGAGGACCTGCAACAATCCCAAGAGCATGAGGCAGGACTATAGGTGGAAGATATAGAGCTACATTGGGAGATACAAGGACTAGGAGTAGGTTTACAATGTTGTGGTCACATCAATTATATCCCATCACATTCAGCTATCCTCAATTGTGGTCACCACCAAGACCAAAGGGCTTAGGGATCCATGTACCTAGGGGCTAGAGGCCCAATTTTTATATGTTCCAATTTGTATACCAATGATATCATTTTGTATAACATTAAATTTTGAATTATAGACATATAGAGATATGGAAAAAACACATTTTGATATATATATATATATATATATATATATGAGATTGTGATTTGACATCATGATGGTTCTTTTATATGTATGCTTTCATTTTCATGTATGATTATTCAATGGATTTTATACTTATGGATGTATGTTAATTAAATATAGTGTTGATCTAATTGTCTCACTAAAATATTTTAGTCAAATGCAATACATAGGTACATAACATAATAAAACACATGTATGGATGATTCCTAATCAAAGAAATTAATCACATACACATGTTTACATCATAACACAGAATAACAGAATAGTTGTGTTGATGGAGGAATGTCATAGCATAATGAATTACAATCCATGAGGGATGAGCATTACACACATGACACATATACACTATAAATAGTATCAAAGAAGATGCATTGCATTGATAGCATATTTTTAGAGGTGTTCCATCCATAGTTGATAGTCCATAAGCACTCGAACCATACATAGAGATGATAATGTAAGGTCCTAACCAATTAGGGCTAAACTTCCCATTTTGATTAGGAAACATATTTACATTCCTTTGATTTTTATAGAGAACCAGGTCACCTACCTTGAAAGTTCTAGAAAGAACACCATGATTATAATGTTTAGAAAGTGATCATTGATAAGCTTGAAGATGACCGAGGGCCTCCAATCAGTGCTCATTGATCAAATCAAGTTGATGCAAATGATTAGCATGATAAGTGTCATAATCAATTAATCCTTTAAGGGAAACTCACAAAGATAAAATTTCCAACTCTAAAGGTATTATAGCCTCAACACCATACATGAGGTTATATGGTGTTGTTCCACTCACCATATGAACACTCATGTGATAGGCCCACAATTTGTATGGTAATTGAGTATGCCAATATTTACCATGTTTATTTACTATTTCTCAAAGAATCAACTCAACATTTTCATTAGATGCTTCAACTTGGCCATTAGATTAATGATAGTATGGTGTAGACAAGCGATTTTGAATATGAAACTTCTCTAGCAATTGCTTCAACTCTTTATTCTTAAGTGAAATACCATTTTCAGTTTAATTTCCCCTTTTCTAAAAATAATAATTTCTATTTTAGTAATTTGGGTTTTCAAAGTTGCTAATCAGGACTTGCAGATAAATCGAGTGATTTACATTTTCAAGACAAATTTATTAAATCAATATTGGGAAATAAATTAATTTTAATTTATTTTCATGGGTCCAATTTGGGTGTGGAAATTTTGGAAGAATTATCTTGGAGCATGATTTGGCTAAAAAAAGAATATTTGATTGCTTTTGACAATAGTTGTTATAAAAACAAATCTTTTTGGGAAATGGCTAATTTCATGGAGGCCAATTGGGAAAGGAGTTAAAAATCATGAAATGAAATATTATTTCCATTTTTTCATGGATTATGGGTTCCTAAGAAGCTTCATGAAGAATCCAACTCATATAAAATATATTTTCTTTCCTTTTTGGACTCATTCTATGCATGTTCTTTCATAGTTTGTAATTTTTTCTTCTGAGGATGGGAAACAAAAGAAGGAAGAGCTCCAAGTATGATAAACCAAGGAGTTAGAGACTTGAAGGAAGTGGTTCTGATGGTCTCCAGGTGTATATTCACTCAAGTTTTGATAGTGTGCTTCAAATATATAGTTTAGAGCTTTATTTTCTATTGTTGGAGGTGCTTTTTAGTGTAGAAGTTTATTCGGATGTTTCAGTTTGATATTGTTGTAGAGTGAAGAAAATATCCTTGTATCAACAACATATATTGGTGTAATATTTCTACTCATATTTTCAAAGTTTTGTTTTTTGAGTTGTGTCAAGAGTTTGGCATCAGTTGGGTGCATAATTTAGTTTGCTTTTGTGAGGTTTTCTCTATGTATTTTTCTATAGCAATTGTTTACTATTATCTACCATTCATGAAAGTAAATTTGATGTAATTAAATGGTATTTTAACTTATATATCATCAAATTTTATTGTAATTCCTTTCTATGTTTGAATTTCTCATTTTGGTGAATTTTATCTCATACCCGATTTCACTATTTATTGCAAATAACATTTCTAAGGGAGATCATTTTTATTTGAAAAATATAATATAATTTATAGCAAGGGACATTACAATGGTATCAGAGCTATAATGTTGCTAGATTTTAGGGTAAATTATGTTATTGGATGATTTATGTGAATCATGGGTTTCTTCGAATCAATGTTTAAGAGTTGGAAATTGACACAGTCAGATAATGTAAAAAAGGTTCCCAAATGGTATAAAGAGTACACATTTCTAACAAAATATGAAAAAAAGTCTCTTTATTTTTTTGAGTATTTAGAATTCAAAGGAAGAAATATTCCCCATGATAAGATGATCATTAAATTATTTGAGGAGTTCTAGAGATTTTCTAAGTATTTTAGGACTAAAGAATCATTTTATGAGTTCTTCATATGAGCTAGAGAGGAGGAGGGACTAGAGAAAGAGGAAACATTAAATTCAGAAGTCATCAAGAAAGAGATCAATGAAAAAAGAGTTTATCCATAATAAAAAATGAAAGTTGAGATTTAGGACATCATTGATCCAAAAAAGGAATAAAAAATTATGATAATCATATATTTTCTAGTCTAACATTGTTGAAGATCAAGATGGGAAAAGTAATGTCTAAGAAAAAATGGAATGAGGAGATGAATAGATTGTCTTTTTAGAAGTTTTAGTAGAAGAGCTTGATGGTTCCATAAATGAAGAAAAAATGATTGATTTGGACAACCCTAAGCTAGAAGCTTGGAGTCACAAGAATTAAGGTATTGAGGTTTTTTAACCATACCTCTAATGGGAAATATGGATGAACATGTTTATTGCAGCCCAAGGTGTGATTTCATTTATCCTACTCTGTCTCTACAATATTCATATCATTCTGGAAAATTTTTTAAAGAGGAAGATAGGAATAAGGATGCTAATGAATATTTTAGTCTCAAGAAGATGAAGTGTGACTCTTTCAAAGAGGCAAGCACTCATGCAGAGCACAATGAATACTTTCACCTTGATTGCAAAAATCAACCCACTTTTACTTAGGAGCTAGGCATGCCGGGACCTACACATGTTAAGGTCTATTTAGGAATGAATACCCCTTTCATTCCAATGTTGTTTTAGTTTCATCTCAATATTTATGCAAGGAGGATAACATTAAGGAAGCTAAGGATGAAAGGTATGGTGATGATGTTGAATTAAAATCAGATTTGTTATTGTTTAGTTTTGACTATGACCCAAAACATAATAGCCTTGATGTTGATCAAAGACACATAAGCCTTGGTTATGAGTATAAACACAACACCCTTTTTTTTCCATAAAATGGGCAAAGGAGAAGTTTATGAGGATTGGGACAGCCAGAATGTTGTTGGTGAGAGAGTAGTGCAAAAAAATCATGATGGATAATGCAATTTTAATTCAATAGAACCACTAAGGAGATTACAAATCTCAATACCAAAACTTTGAGTATGTAATACATTTTAATCTTTGAGTATTAAAATAGTTATGTGTGTGCAATGGCTACATTCCATGTGTGACTTTCTATAGAATCATCACTTTAGAATATTAAATAACACATGTGAAGGGAGAAATATGGTGTTGGGAGGTGTATTTAAGGAGACAATGGGAGCTGACACATATCTGAAGATTTCTTACAAGAGATAGGTTTCTTGGATAATACTATTTTTGGTGATGGAGGTTATGCAAGCTATCACATTTTATGGTAAGGATTATATTCTTCATTTTGATTTTAATGTGTTTCCAAATCAACATAGCATAGTTTTTAGTAACATGTTCCTAGGAATACCATTAGATAGAGGAATCCAACATGTCATAGAGTTGACTAATTTGCATCAAGAATCTATGTGGAAGAATGATGTCACATATCTTGACCAAGACATTGGCGTTTAGGGCTTTCAAGAGGATGCAACAAAAGAATATTTGGAAGGGATTGAAAAGGTAAGCAAATCATGCCATGTAATTTTCATTTCAGATCAATTTGTGGAAGGATATGATGTTTCAGGGGATGCTATTTTGGCTTCCTTAACATAAATGTTGGGCTCCATTCAATTTGAGAGCATGAGGTTAAAATGTTCTACATTGTGTTTATGAGGAGTTACAAGATGTCTCCATTAAGGGGTATTCACATGAGAAGGTACAACAATGGAAGAAAGTAAAGGGAAGTGGTAATGATTTGAATATCATCCATCTCAATGGTCCATGTGAAATACTTTCAATATGAACAAAGAAAGAAGTTACAACATTGATTTCATTTGATTCCTCTTTTTTGCATGATACTCTTTGGCAAAGATTGCAACTCTTCACAAGTACAAGATCAAGGCTTAATATGCATTTTGGCATAATTTTTTTAGAGCATAATTTTTGTAATTGCTTGATAAAAAGAAATTTTCGGGAGGGAGGAATTATAATGTCTTATTTTCAAAAAATAGCAATTACTACTTTTAGTAAGCCCTATTTTTAAAGTTGCAAATCAAAACTTGTGTATAAATTAGGTAATTTAGATTTTCAAAAAAAAATTATTAAATTAATTTTAGGGAATAAATTAATATTTATTTTTAATTTATTTTAATGGGTCCAATTTGGGTGTGGAAATTTGGGAAGAGTTATCTTGGAGCATGATTTGGCTGAAAAAGTAGATTTAATTGCTTTTGACAATAGTTATTATAAATGAAAATCTATTTAGGAAATGGTTAATTTCATGGAGGCCAATTGGGAAAGAAATTAAAAAATCATGAAATGCAAGATTATTTCCATTTTTGCATGGATTATGAGCACCTAAGAAGCTTCATGAAGAAGGAAACTCATATAAAATGCATTTTATTTCATTTTTGGATTCATTCTACACATTTTATTTCACAATTTGTGATTTTTTCTTCTAAGGGTGGGAAACTAAATAAGGAAGAGCTCCAAGGATGATAAACCAGAGAGTTTGAGACTTGAAGGTAGTGGTTTTGATGGTCTCTAGGTAAAATATCACTTAGGTTCAACCCATATAAGTACATCTCTCATAAAAGTTCATGGTTTGTTACAAAAAGGTCTTCATCTAGAAATAAATCCAAACTCGGAAAGGAGTGAGATGAGGGAGCTTCTAAAATTGATCAACAACAAGTTGAACCTTAATTTATTTATGAGTAATGAACTTGATTTCAAACTCAAAGAAAAACATTACCCATTTCAACAACCTTCCTCAAAGATTGGTTCTAGTGAGCAAATATCTTAGAATATTATTTTTTACAATGACATGAGTGTCAGCATGAAGAAGATACTATCATAACTTGTACATTGAAAATATGAGATCAAACCATTGTTTCTCCATGGTAGGTAGAATAACATGTTTCATAATCAAGAAAAATATTACTAATGTAGTGGACTACTCTTTCTTTTCCATCATCATCATGTTGAGCTAATAAACTTGCTAAGGCATGAGGTGATGCAGAGATATAAAGAAAAAAAGGTTCTATCTTGCATAACCAACATACGATAGGAGGGTTCGCTAAATAAGTGTGATTGACTCAAAAGATTTTTTTCACTCATCATCCCATCAGAAGTGAACATCTTTCTTCAAAAAGCATGTGAAGGGAAGGGTATGGTTAGCCAATTGAGATACAAATCTATGAATTGCCTAAATATTCACCTACAAACTATGTAGTTGAGAGATGTTTCTAGGTGGATACATGTTAGCAATTACAACAATATTATTTGTATCAAGTTTGATTCCATGGTGAGAAATAACAAATCTTAAGAAGTTTTCCTACACCAATACTAAAGACACACTTAAGAGGATTTAAAGCCTCATCTTATAGAGTTGAAGCCTTTCCAAAATAAGATGAATATTTTCTAGGTGATCTTGATGAGTTATGGACTTAGCCAAGATATCAGCAACATAATCTTCTTGAATTTTATAAATGAAATCATGAAAAGTAAGGATCATTACCTATTAGTAAGTTGCTCCTATATTTTTTAACCCAAATGACATGACCACATAATAGAAAGTTCCACAAGGGGTAGTGAAGGATGTCCTATACCAATCTTCTTGGTTAATACAAATCTAATTATAACCTAAGAAGCCATCCATGAAGGCAAATAAGGCATGGCTTGTAGTTGAGTCTATAATCATATCAATATTAGGCAATGAGAAATAATCTTTAAAAGAATCCCTATTGAGATCATGAAAGTCAATAAAAATATGAATACGACAATTGGGTTTGTCGACAACAATGATATTCGATATCCAAGGTGAATAGTAAATAGGACTGATAAAGCCTACTTTTAGAAGATTCTCTATCTTAGTCTTAACTAACAATGTGACCTTGGGATTCATATTTCAGATATTTTATTTGATGATCTTAGCATTGAGACATATAGAAAAATATTGTGAACCACACAAACTCATAAATACCAAGAATGTCCTCATATGACTAAGGAAATATATTAGGAAGAGAATGTAAAAAATTAAAAAAAATCTTAAATTGTTCCAAAGAAAGACACTTTCCAATTTTAATCACCTTTTTAGAAGGTTTAGGATCCATAAAAAATTCAGTTGTATCCCCTTTAAGAAGATAAATACAATCTTTAGGATGGGAAATAGTAACATCATCATCCAAATTAGATAAAGAAGCCTCCTAATCCATGCTCAAAATGGATTCTTTAAAGTACACTTGTTTATGCAAGTGGTATGGGAATCACTATTTATGGTGATAAGAAGGTAGATGAGAGTAGACACCTAATAATTCTCCCAACACTTCCTCCAAAGAGAAGACATCTAAAGGAACTTCGTTAGAGTATACTTTACTCCCAATTAGCTCGAGATGAACTAGACTAAGAGGTTCAATGAAACTCATGTTGTCACTTCATCATGGTTTCCAACTAGACAATTCAAGAGAGCAACCAATCCCCAAGTTATCCTTATGACTATATGGAATTAAATACCTTGTTTATTATTCCCACAAAATTTACATCCATAACCATATTTAGAAACTATTTTATAGCTAGGACCATAGCATGTTTGCAAATATTGAGAAGGAGGTGGATTAACATGTAGAGAGAATTACCCCACCAGTGACTATCATACTCATCTACAAGATCAAAATAATCCTTCTTGATCAAACTACAAATATTATCTTCCTTAGAATGGGTACATCATTTTCCTTGATGATATTTTGATCACTTTTCCCTGTGGGAGGATAATCAATTTTCTTAGCAGAGGTATATGAAACTATTGGAAGGCCAAGGTGGATAGGGTCGAATTTGTATTCTCCAATGAAGAAATTGAAAAATTCTAAGGACCCCCAATCATCACCAAGACATGTATTTGATTTATAAGAAGATGAAGAATGGATAGGCTTAGGATTCTTTTCTTTAGGCTGATCTTCTTCAGGGACATTCATCTCAAGGGAAACCTTTAAAACATGCACCACTAAAGAGTATGTCAACACATTAGAAGATAATGATGGAATAAATTTTTTAAGAGTGAAAAAAACTAAGTCTCAACCAATAGCTACCATCTCACAAAGGTGTATAACATCAAGGCAAGCCTTGATTGTAATCACTTTGTTATTAGCAAAAAAAATTATACAACGATGTAAGGTATATGTTATAGCTCCTAAAGTGTGAATTTAGTGTCTTCCCAAGAGAATATTGTAAGGTAAATGAATAGACATAATATAAACCAAGGTGGGTAAGGTAACAAGTCCTAACCTCAAAAGCAAAATTATCGTGTATAGGGCTTGATGACTAGTGTTATCAAATTAATGAATATACAAAGAAGAAGTAGTTTAAGAATAAGAATAAATTTTAATCTTAGGTATTAGATCAATGCTACATACATTGAGAGATGAATTGGTGTAAATAATAGAACACATAATACTGATGTTACTAATGTTAACTATAATCATCAAAGGATTTGCTTACTTCTGTACTTTCGGGGGTGAGATTTCTTGTGAATAAAACATAATATTTGGTGAATCCATACAAATATGAGAAATAACTACATTAACATCTACCTTCCTAGAAAAAGAAGGCAAGAAGATATTTTTCAAGGCTTCTTTCTTTAATAAAATGGAGTAGAATGAAGAAAATCCCATAGTGAGATCTTGGATAAAGTAAAATGAAGTCTCTCAACAAGATCGTAATCACTGGGTGCTTTAGTTGTAGGTTTAGGTGTAGAAGGAAGGCTTAGTTGAGCAGGTGATAGAGAAGTAGGCACAAAAGTGGGTTGATTCAAGTGTTTTTAATTTATTCTAGTATTATACGTATGTCCTATGACATTATAAGAAGAATCTGTAGCTTTTAAGAATCTAGTGTAATGGTCTAATGAGTCATTAGAGATTAGAACCCCACAAATAGAATGAATCCTTTTAGGAGAAAGGATAGATAGAGTCACATAAATTATGGGTCTCTTAGGCCCTTGAGGAGCCACAAAGATAGTCACTACATTCATAGACTCTTAAACTTGTGAAGATGAAGTAGATGGTTGTGATAAAAAAATTTATTTAGGAGATATACAGATAGAAGAAGATGCCAATAATAAATAATCCAAGGAATCGTCTATCATATAAAAATATTCCTTAGAAAAATCATTATCATAAGAATTAAAACATTGTAGAAAAAGATCCAACATGATTCGTGGTTCATGCCAGGTTCACCAAAATGTGAAGGAGGGGATTCACTACTCCCAAGTCCCAAGACAAATAGGGTGTAAAGGGAGTGAATTTCCCTTGGTCACCTCAATGACGCAGACACAAGTGACAAAGGTTCAATATGAAAGAGATTGTAAAATTTATTTGAAACAGGGCTTCTAGGATGATCACAAATAAAGGACTTTGGGGACTAAAAGAGTATATTATAGAGATTCTTGAGACAAGAGGATAAGATCTTGGCCAAAGGGTGTCTACATAGAAGTAGGATGACAACAAAAATGTAATATTATAGAGATTATTGAGACAAGATTATAAGATCTCGACCAAATGATGTCTATGTGGAAGTAGGATGACATGATACCATCTAAGGGACATGCTAGCATCTCTCATGGATGAAGAACAAGATCCTTTACATAGGACTCAAAGAATCAACTAACTATTTAGAATATGAAGTATACTTTATTTAATAACTTAACAAAAAGAAATAATGCAAGTAAAAGACAAAGAGAGAGAAAAGCCTCCCGCAAAGCTCCACATGAAAAAATTATACACAAGGTGAATGAGAAAAAATGTTGGGGCTATTTTGGGGCTCACCTTAGTCAAACCCTCATTTTGGTGTTTTCACCTCCACAAACAACCAAATAGATAGAGAATATAATATACACAAAGTAAAGTAGACACAATGAGTGATAAAAGCAAACCCCATGATGGAGGAGAAACCACATCACAAAATAGACAACTAATTGATAAAATAAAACCATGCTATGGAGGAGAGCTCATATCATAAAATATAGAAAAAATAAGTTGAAATGTTGGGAAAGGGGATCCTTAAAGAATAAGGGGTATTTTCTCTATTTATCCCTCTCCCCAATTCATTTCATTAGGAAAGAGATCACAAGGAGTAGAGATTGACTTTCAATCTCAAAGGTGATTCAATAAAATATGGAAGTTAGTTCTTATGACAATAGGATAGGTCTAAACCCAAATTGAAATGATACGTAATGCTTAAACTAAATGCATAATAAGATATAGAACATGATATGAAAATTCCTGACGGACAAAAATGGAAACCAAAATTTATAGGCATACCAAAAGTAGGTTTTGAGATCTATTAAAGGATAGGTTTTCCCTAAGGTGAATAGTTCTTGGTTAGGGATTTTGAGAAATTATTTTTGTAGTCCTTTGAGGTAGTATCTTAGCTTCTATTTTACACATATTCCATTGTCAGAAAGCCAAAAATAAATTCTAAATCTGAGTTTCTGTGGTTTGGAAACAACGATGACAACCAATGCAATAATGCAAAATTTATCTTCAAGATCTTAAATCCTTCTTCAACCTATAATCTACACATACAAAGAGGGAAAATTGTTTTTTGAATGGGGGTTTGTCCTGGTCAAACCCATGTTTCATAATTAAACCTTGATAGAAAAATAATGACAATGGAGAAGGAAATGATGAATGAAAACTTGCTTGCTACTGTAAGTGTGAATAAGGTAATAAAGAAATAAAACACTTCTTAATGAAACATTGCATCAAAGATTAAGCTAATAACCAATTGAAATCATCTCATTGTCTCCCATCTTTAAAGATTTATTAAGCTATGTGCTCTCAGATTTAAGTAACAATATTTACTGTTAAAATGACAATCTAAAGAATGAAATGATGTTGATGCAAATGATATGCAACTAATATGATAAAGACCAGATGATAAAAGAAACTAAGATGACATGAATTGATATAAAAACTGATAAATGCAGCTACAGGAGGCAACCATGATTGTGAAAGCTTGAATGCTGGATGCTAGATGCTTGGCGCTTGATACTTGATGCTTGATGCTTGATGCTTGAATTCCTACAGAGTAAGAGTGCATAAGTTAGATAATTTGGATCCTTTTCTTGGTTGAATGAAGCTTTATTTATAGATTTCCTGGTTGTAGAAATGCATAGGGATGGCAAAGAGAGGCTTGGATTCAATCTGGAGGATTGAATGGTGAAAGATGGAGGAGATTGAGAGAAATTTGGAGATTGTATCTACCCATGAAAACACTAGGCAAGAGAAGAGGAAAGATTGATGGAGGAGGATTGAGAGATAAATTTGCAATTTGTCTCCAATTTGTCTCCAAAACTTCCCATAAAGTTTCAAAGCATTAATTTTGACATAAATTAGATATAGAATATCTAATTTGATTTTGAGGAAATATAGAGGAATATTCCTTATGCCTTTATTCAAATATTTTTGATTTATTTAAATTAGCAAAAGAGGGATAAATAATTTAATAAAACAAACTATAGAAGTTGTTTATTAAATTAAATAGAAGAATATGACAATTAATCAATAAAGCGCTTTAATCTTTATTTAATTAATTTAAGATTGATGTGATAGAATAAAATAGGGAAATGATAATTAAATCAAACAAAGTATTTAATTTTGTTTATTTAATTAAGATTAGAAGAATTTAAATGTGAATGTGAACATGAACTATATAAATAAATATTTCTATTTATTCAAACAGTAGAGGAAATTAGGATAATTAATCAAATAATTCATATTTAATTAATCGGATTCTCTAGACCATTTTTAGTTGTATACATTTTTCCCCTCTTTGAAGTGATGTGTTTACGCATTGCTTCAAAGAAAATTTTGCTGCTACTACTAGTATCGATGATCAAAATTCAGTGTGCCCCAGACATGTCCCAGATATTGATTTTCAGATGATTGTTGATAATATGCCCTGTTGGGAGATAAATTAATGATTTGATGATTTTTAAGAATTTTTCAATTTTCATGATGATTGATGATGATTTGATGAAAAAAATAATTTATCTCCCAACATTGATGAAGAAAAATATAGCCCATGGTTGAATTTCAATTAATTCCATGGATAAAATTAATTAAAATAAAATAAAAACCCATAAAATCCCTTTTCAAAATTTATATAAGGTCCAAAAGGTCTTTTTCAAAGTCATTTGCACTTTGTGACTTTCAACTTCCAGTGATAAATACTTTTGAGCCAACTAGAGCAAGATGCCTATCCCCTACCACACTCATCGTTTCGAGCATGTGCGACATCACCAGTGGGCGGCCACCTACGGACCTCCGGTATGTACCCATAATCCACCTCATTTTTCATGATTTTTTGTTTTTTATGCATTTTAATGCTTTCCACATGTTTTTCCTAGTTTAGCGCATCAAGGTTGCGCTGTAGCGCTTTTCACTCCAGTGTAGCGCTTCCATTAGCTGTTTTAGCGCTTTGAGATTTAGTGCTTGCATTATTTTCTCTAGCGCTTTCATAGGATAGTGTAGCGCTTTCATGATTTAGCACTTAGGTAGTTAGTTTTAGCGCATCGATGCCAGATTTTAGCACCTAGAATGTTCTAGCACTTTGATTTGGTAAAATAGCGCATCTATGGTTTGTTATAGCACTTTGGTAAAGCGGCGCTTTGATGGATTCTTTTAGCGCATCGATGCGGTAAAACAATGCTTTGGTTAAAGTGGCGCTTCGGGTGCCTGTTTTAGCCCATCGAAGTGCTGAAGTAGCGCTTCGGATAAAGTAGCATTTTAGAAACTTGTTTTAACGCATCCGATTGATAAAGTAGCACTTTTGAGTTTTAGCACTTTGGATGCCTATTTTAGTGCATCCATGTCAGAATTGTAGATTTTGACTTAGTTTAATTATGATTTCGCCAATTCTGATCATGTCCATTCTTCAGTTTGGTATGATTGATTAATCCAAATTCTTGATGTTTGATTCTGTTGATTTAAATAAGACTTACTCTCATGATAGGCGAGAAGAAATCCTATTTGTGATGATCCTCATGATAGGAGAGGAAATGATTCATATCTGATAAACCTCAAGATAGGTGAGATTAGATAATGTTGTGATGAACCTCATGATAGGTGAGGTTTGTTGATGTTCGTTCATGAATTTTGATTGAAAATTCATACCAAAGTTTGATTAGACCTGATAGTAGAATGACCTTTTATTTCTTGACATAGTGCATTGATTGTAGATTTTTTTTATGATGATAGGAGGATCTAGGTACTCTCAAGATGTGAGAGCGATTTCCTTGGGCCACCGATTTGATACCTCATCTGAATTCAAATGAGATTCAAATTATAGGTCGATGTGGCCTCACTAGTTTACTTGACATGCCCCAGATTAGGATTAATCAGGGTCTCCTTACCACTTTGGCTGAGCGGTGGCATGGTAACCATAACACTTTCCATCTGCCCACTGGTGAGATGACAGTCACACCTAAGGATGTGTGGCAGATTTTGCATATTCCATTTATGGGGGAGATTGTAGTATATGATTCTCATGAGGCTGGTGGGAGAGATGCTCTCCGTAGAGTGTTTCAGGATCAGTACATTGCAGGTCTAAGTTTCTGATGGAGGATGATTGCTGATGCATATGCTTCACTACCAGTAGTGCTTGTTGGATTCATTGGAGGTTTCCTTTGCCCTGATCATAGGTCAAAGGGATTCTCTATGGGTTGGGGCCAGATTCTAGAGGGCATGGTCTTACATGGTACAAGATACGCATGGGGGATGTGTATGCTGGCACATCTCTACCATGACCTTCATTTAGTGGTGTATTTGGGGGCACAGAGTTTATCAGCAGGGATGACCCTGTTACAGGTGTGAGCATGGGAGCATTTTTCCATTGCTCGACCATTTCCAGTTTTGGACAGACTGGCAGGTAGACCGTATGTGTTTCGGTACAGAGGTAGACTTACCTAGGCTTGGATGGGTAAGTTGGAGCATTGGAGACAAATTTTTGATGATATGGAGAGCGTTGTCTGGCTGCCATATCTAGACTATGAACAGTAGGATGAGGACGATACAGTTCTCAGATACCTTTTTGATTCCATGTACCTGATTGGTAGGACACCCTTTTATTTTGGAGATATTTTTTTTATGGTGGGTGTACAAACAATACGACATTGTTCAGTGTATGCCATAGAGAGTAGCCCACTATGCATGATGACGAAGTGATGTACTTGATTGGGGGTCATGCCTGTCATACGAGACCATAGTAAAGGGGTACAGGGCTCTGCAACCATCTATCTGGGATATGCATAGGGATATTGCCAAGGCACCTATGATAGAGGAGTATGCAGCTTTTTTGGCATTGACTCCACATCCTCACATCATGATTCCCGATGAGCCAGCACCGTTACCCATGGAGGATGATGTTGTTGAGGGTTTCGAGGAGAGCAATGGGGTTGATACTGCATTAGGTAGCAGTACTGAGAGCAATAGCGGTGATAGTAGTAGTGATGATAGTGATGGTGGCAGAGGGGCTGGCAGAGGGGTTGGACCAGTTAGTGTTGGTCTGTCATCCAATAGGCCTCGCAAGAGGCGAGTAGTGGCATTACCATCAATAGATCACCATAGGAATATTTCTAGTTTAAAGGCATAGGTACAAACCTTACAAGGATAGTTGGTATAGGCCAATGGGTTGTTGGTACAAACGTAGACCCAGATGTAGGCTCAAGCACAGACCCATGCTCAGGCATTATCACAAGTACAAGGATAGTTGGCCACTGTTCAGACTCAAATTGCTACCTTGACAACCGAGCGAGATAGTGCCAGATAGATTGCCAAGAGGGCACAAGAGATGGCTGAGACCTTGTAGAGAGTAGTGGATGGTACCTCTGTGGAAGATTATATGAGGGAGGTTCTGTGGGCTAGCCGTGAGGAAAAGTTTTACCGGGGTAGATACCATGATGCAGTGCCTGCCAAGCGTAGAGTCAGCTACGCCCTGTCGAGTTATGGTCAGACTCGTACCTAGATAGTGAGTGAGGGTGTGACACAACCTCCTCGAGGAGATCCTAGTCCTTCTGGGGGTGGTGGTGGTATTGGTCCTATTGGGCTTGCACATTTTGGCAGTAGCAGATCATAGATGCTATTGTGATTTTGAGATTTTCTTTTTGAGATATGATGTATACTCTGAGTTGGCTCATTTTTGATGATGTATCTTTATTTCAGACTTCATTGTATACTTAACATTTGTATATGATATGAAGTGATTCAATTTATGATGGTTTATGATGTATGCTTTTAATTTATGTGATGATGTATCATGTGATGAATGCTTTTTTTATTCTTGTAATGATTCTATGATGAATGCATGTGCATAATATATGATGTATGGATGTTAATAATGTAATGTATGAATTTCTAAATGATGAATGCATTTTATTTTAAATGTGATAAAAATGTATGGATGTATGGATGTATGATGTATGTATATATGATGGAATGAAAATAATGACATGACTTGCATTTTATTTTAAATATGATAAAATGTATGGAATGGTGATCTTATGATGAATGACAATAATGTGATGAATGTTATGAACATGATGTATTTATTTATGATTTGATGTGAAAAAAATTGGTACGATTAAATGCATAATTTTTTTGATGTAAAATGCATGAATGATGAAATGGTGAAAAATTAATGATGAGATGATGACTTCTACATTTTTTTTGATAATTTTGATTTATGTCAAGTATACTTAGTCATATAAAATAATCATTAATTAGATCTCTTTATGCAACAAATACTTTGTAGATAATGGATTTATGATGAAATGAGGTCTAATTTTAACATGCAACTATATGCAAAACATTGTCATTTTAACAGTATTTTGTGTTTGGTATCATCATAGAGCTTTTATTGGATGTTGAAAGTGAGTACAAGCATTAATGGTATGTGTTAGACCAATGACGACCTGAGTACTTCTTTCATGATTTTGATATTGCAAGCAAACACAAGCATCTAGGTATAATTGAACTAAGATGAACTGAGCATTCATTGCATAAACAGGTAGTGATTAGTCATTTCAATGTGTGAATTATGAATGTCATCGATGATACATTTGCATAGCACATCCCCCGAAAATTCATATATTTGTATGATTAACTTACATACAACAGACAATAAAAATATCATTTCTTCTTCCTTGTTTCTCTAGTTCATTTAGATCATCGAGTTACTCCAAAGAAATGATAATATCATTCAAAAATACAACTTATCCACCTTTTACTTAGAGTGTTTCAAATCATTATTTAGATTAGATCATCCATCCTAACTTTTTTTTGATGTTTTTGTGATTTTATGATATTGACCAAACACCTAACTTACTAACCTATCCTAGGGGTCTCGGGGGTTGATCAAAGATTAGCCTTGCCTACGTTACACACACAAAGACCACGTAGTTTGACTAACACAGACTCACGATTTTGGTTTTGCTTTTCTAGACTGACTTTTTGACATGTTTTTGGATTTTTTTTCTTAATTTATTTATTTATATTTATTTATATTGATGGATGTTTGATGCTTTTCTGATTGTGATCAATTTTGCTTTTGACCATTGTTTTCGGTTTTCCTGTCGTACTGTTGTTTTCCCATTTGGTGAGACCAATGTTTTGGTTGCCCCCAATGATATCCCGATGTTGCCCCTAAGCTAGAGTGAGACATGACCATGTGACATGATTTAATAATGGATGTAATGATGGCAAGACTAATGACATGATATGAAATGGTAATGACTACCAGAATAATGATCCCAATGTGTTTCAAAATAGATGGGAAAGCTAATTTAGAATCAGATATGACGCTTGTTTCTAGGTTTTCACCATATGTTTTGATTACACTCTTTTTTTTGTATATTTTTCTTTTCTCATTTTTTTCTTTTTCTATTTTTTCTATTTTTTTTGTATGTTCTGTTGCCAAGACGCCTGTTTGCCAGGTTTTCGTAAAGGAAACCCTTTTTCAAAAGTTTAACCCATGCATTAGGAATTTAGGTGTAGAAATTTTTGAGATGGATACTGTTGATAGGTTCATCAAATAGATCCCCTTCTGACATTGATAGTTGATAAGCCCCTAATCCATATACTGATATGATGACAAAAGGACCTAGCTAATTAGGCTCAAATTTTCCTTTCTTTTCCCTATCCTATTGATTTCTCGGGTTTTCCTTTAGTACCAAATCGCCAACTTGAAAAATCCTAGGTTTTACCCTGTGATTGTAACTCCTTGATATTTGTTGTTGATATGCTATGAGATGATTAACAACTTGTTGACGATGCTCATCTAACAATTCTAGTTCTTGCAGTCTCGATACCCTATAGTCTTCATTTGAAATGATTCCTCTGAGTGATACACAAAGTGATGGAATATCAACTTCAATAGGTAATATGGCCTCTGATCCATATACCAAGGCTTATGGTGTTGCTCCTGTTGGTGTTCTAATACTTGTTATGTAGGCCCACAATTCAAGATTGAGTTGAACATGCCAATCACGTCCAACATCATTTACCATATTCTTGAGGATTTTTAGAATTGTTTTATTAGAGGCCTCTGCTTGGCCATTTCCTTGTGGATAGTATGGCATTGAACAATGATGTTGGATATGGAACTTTTCACACAATTCTTGAACATCTTGATTTTTGAAAGGCCATCCATTATCAGTGATAATAGATTGAGGAATGCCATATCGACATATTATGTAGTTCAAGATGAAGGACAAGATCTACTTCCCTGTGATCATTGTAAGGGGAACTACTTCTATCCATTTTGTGAAATATTTTGTAGCTCTTATAATGAACTTATGTCCATTGGATGAAGAGGGATTTATTTTTCCTACCAGATCCAGGCCCCATTGAAAAAAAGGCCATGTGGATGTGAAGGGATGTAGTTCTTGTGCTGGTGCATGAATTAGATTACTATGAATCTGACACTTTTGACATTTCTTTACAAACCAATAAGATTCTTTCTCCATGCATGGCCAATAATATCCTAAACGGAGGAGTTTCTTAGCTAGAGTTATCCCACTCGAATGAGTGCCACAAATACCCTCATGAACTTCACGTAGGTCCATCTTAGATTCTTCGTGTTCTAAACATCAGAGTAAGGTACCATCAAAGCCTCAACGATATAAGATGTCAGCAATTAAAGTATGTCGGGAGGATTGGCGGATAAAATTATGTTTTTGGTTCCTAGAAAGATCAGGAGGAAGGATATTGTCTTTTAGGTACGCATAGGCTTTCTCATAGATGGAGGTTTCAATGGTCTCTATATGGCATATGGTATTGGATTTGAATTATTATGAGAAGGAAATGGTACTTGTTCCACCATAAACTCATAACAACCTCATTTCTTTGGCAATTGTAATAGTGAAGTGATTGTGGCCATGGCATCCACAACTTTGTTCTCCGCCCTTGGAATTTGATCAAATTTGATGTTAACAAAAAACTGCTTTAGATCATCTATTTGTTGCTTGTAAGGCATCAACTTTTCATCCTTGGTTTGATACTCATCATTTACTTGATAAATGACTAGTTGAGAGTCTCCATATACTTGTAGGTTTGTGATTCTCCATTCAATTGCTATCTTGACCCCAATGATCAATGCTTCATATTCTACCACATTATTTGTACACTGAAACATCAGTCTATATGATTTTGGAATGGTGTGTCCCTTGGGATTGATGAACAAAATCCCTGCTCTAGATCCTCGCTATGTGTATGATCCATCAAAATATAATATCCATTGTTGTGGCATCACTATCAGAATATCTGCATTTGGAAACTCCATGGTCATGGGTCAGTCATCTGGAAAAGGAGCCTCTACCAATTGTTCGCTGATTGCTTGACCCTTGATGGCTTTTCTATCCACATATTGAATATGAAATTCACTTAATAACATGACCCACTTGGCTAGTTTACCTGTTAAGGCAACTTTACTGAGTAAATATTTTAAGGGGTTGATCTTCAAGCTATTAACCTTATTGTATGGGTCAGCATATAATTTCTCAGCTATTGAGTAGCAAACACCACCACTAAGCATGATTTCTCTATGAAAGTAGTTTATTTCATAGCCATTTAATGTCTTGTTGATATAGTAGATGGCATGTTCTTTTCCTTCATAATACTCCCGTGCTAATAATGCTCTTAAAGATATATCTATTGTTGCAATGTACAATATTGGAGGCCTTCCTTCGGTTGGTGGCATGAGAATAGGTGGTGACATTAGATACTGTTTTATTTGATCAAACATTGTCTCACACCCCTCATCCCATTTGAAAACTACATTTTTATGCAAAAGGTGATTAAAAGGATGACTCTTGTCCACCAGCTGGGAGATAAATCTCTTGATGGATTGGAGCCTTCCCTATAGTGATCTGAGTTGACTGATATTTTTGGGAGGTGACATTTCCATTATTGCCTTGACTTTCACTAGATCCATTTCAATGCCCTTTTCCAAGACAATGTATCCCAATAGTTTCGCTGATGTGACCCCAAATACACACTTCTTGGGGTTTAGCCCGACATTGAATTTCTCTAGTTGTGTGAAGATTTTTCTTAGGATATGTAGATGTCCTTCCCTTGTACAATATTTTTCCAAAATATCATCCATGCAATCCTCCATGAAGGTGTGCATCATATCATGAAAGATTGTTGTCATTTCTCTCTGATAGGTGGCTCCTGCATTTTTCAGACCAAATGGCATGACATTCCAGTAGAAGGTTCCCCATGGATATGTAAATTTAGTCTTTTCCTGATCCTCTGGAGCTATTTTAATTTGATTATATCATGAAAAACTGTCCATGATTGACAACATGGCATGCCCTGCCATCAAGTCCACAATGATGTCTATATTTGGTAATGGAAAATCATCCTTTGGGCATGCTTTATTTAGGTCTCTGAAATCCGTACATATCCTAATGCTATTGTCCGACTTTGAAATAGGTACAATGTTTCATATCCACTTGGCATAGTCAATAGACCTTATGAATCCAACATCCAACAATTTCTTCAACTCGGTCTTTACCATTAATGCAATATGAGGATGCATTTTTCTTAATTTTTGCTTCATAGGCTTGATTCTTGTAGGCAAAGACAAATGATGCATGAGCAGATTTGGGTCCAAGCTTGGCATATCAGAATATGACCAAGCAAAGTTGATGTTTCTTTCCATAAAGAACTTGATGAATTCTGGTCTCTCTTGATTTGTCCTGGATTCTGCCAGATGTAGGATTTTTTTTTTCTTCAGTGCCGATGTTAACAGACTATGTTGGTTCTACCAAGACTGATGACCACTCATGATAATGTTCTAGAAGAGTGTCAAATCTCCCATCTTTCGGTGCCTCATAGAGGTTTTCACCATTAGATATGTTCTTTATTTTATCTTTTTCCAGATCTAATGTTGCCATAGAATGGTTTTCACCATTAGATCTATTATCCTTGTTTTTACTTTTATAGCTAGAAGATTTGACACCCTCTTGCCAATTTGTGTTGTTATGAGTATTACAAATAGAACTCATACTAGGTTCGTCATTACATAGGAAATTCACGATGGCATCATCGTCTGCAAATATTGGTACAATTAGAGGTTCGATAGGTTCCTAGTCAATAAGTTCTAGATGGATTAATGGCATGAGGTCATCAAAATCATTTAGGTTGATGGATGTAAGGGTTTGAAAAACCATTTCATCATAGCTGTTTATTGGAATATCGAGGTCAATGATGGTACCTTCTTCAAGATTGTCTAGTTCACTTGATGTCTATTCATCCTCACTTGAGTCATCGATATTTAGTGATCCTACTACAAATGGTCTAGACCTAGAGCCTTGTCCCTCCTCACATGTAGGTGCATATTGTTGTATTACGTCAATTTGAATATCAATGCAAGATAAATCAGAACATAGATCCCACTCATATTCATTTGAATCTGTTTCAGAGCTATCTCTAAGCTAAAGCATTCTTTCTACAACCTTCCTTGTCATTTCCTATTTTTCTTCTTCAGAGTATCCCAGTCTCGTTTTCTCTTTTGATTGGAGAGTGAGGGGTTGAATAGGCTCAATTATTCCTTCCTTTGTTAAACCAATAGGTCCTTGTCCCTCATAACCAATTTTTTCTAGGATAGCTTTCCCTTTTCTGTATTTGTTTGTATTGATATTGACATTCTTGATACTGCTATTTGATGTCGAGGGTTCTTCATCTTTGTATAACCAATCAAGGATTTCTTTATTGTTTGATTCATCCTTTATGGTACCGGATTTTACAAACCTTTCTTCTAGAGCTGTGACAGGTAATGATGTTTGATGTTTTATCATTGATGGTTGGCCATATGTCTTAGGAGATGGCATTAACTATGAAAGATTAAGCGATTGCTCCATAGAATATTGCCCCATTTCCTTGTCTGTCAACCGAACCTGCTCTTGAGATTTCTATGATAAAGAAGTTTTGGGATCTGAATTTTTTGTTATTTGAGTGTCAACAAGATTTGTATCTTTTTCTTTATCCTTCTTCTCTACCCATTTGGTGATGATATTTGGATTTTTTTCTTCATTTGCTGACTTTGAACTGGATGCTTCTAGATTGTGAGGCACAAAGCTATCTTGAGATTTCCTAGGTGTGTCACAGTGCTGAGGATGATTATAATCAGTAGATACAGTCACCTCCTATCCATTTACAAGGAACTTCAAGCATTGGTGATATGTGGAAGGTATTGCCTGCATTTCATGGATCCAGGGACGTCCTAAGAGTATGTTGTAAGTCAACTCTTTTTCAAGTACTTGACATGCTATGTTTTTCATCATTGGTCCCACTTGAATTGGTAGCACAATTAGTCCCTTTGAAGATCTCTCTTCCTCATCATATGGTTTTATGGTCATTTTTCTTCGGGCATCAATAGCATCATCGGAATACCCTAGTGGATAGATTAAATTTAGAGTGCAAATGTTCAGACCAACTCCCCCATCTATTAAGACCCTTTTGACACAATGATTGTGGATCAAGAATTTGATATGGAGTGCAGCGTTATGGGGATGGTTGAGTGAGACATCATCCTATTTAGAGAATGATAGACAATGTGGGGTAGTCAAATGCCCCACCATAGCTTGGAATTGGCAAACATCTAGATTTTTTAGTACCGTAGTGGCAACTAATGCTTGTTCTAGAACCTCCTTATGTGATGGAGATAGTTTGAGGAGTTCTAGTATTGATATCTGTGCTGGAATTTTTTGAAGCTGATTGAAAATGTTGTAATGAGATGGAGGTGGATATGCATTTTTAGACCCAACTCCCTTTAACACTACCTTGGATTGCCACCTTGTCATTACATTTTCTGGTTGATAGTCTGTCGTTCTCTGATTTTTATGACGTTTATTTGATTTTCACAGACTTTAATTCTTGGGAGAAAATCCAAAGGGGTAGTGTCATTGGCTTTGTGTTCATCCATGTTTTGACCATTGGTATGATCACTCGCTACTTCAGTAAGACAAAGGATTGGTTTATCATAGATATGATTGATATTTTTACCTTTGTTGTTTGTAGAAGATGATGCTCCTTTGTCATAGTCTGGTAAAGGGTCCTTGAAGGCTGAATGATCATTATTGTTTTGGGGTCCCTCTATATACACCTTGTTATTTTTGATTAGATCTTGAACTAGGTGTTTTAACTCTATACAATCATTAGTTTTATGACCTTTGTTGTTGTGGAAGTTTTAGTAATCTGCATCATTCCACCATGTTGGTTCAACCTTTGGATCCCAGAATCTTGCTTCTCGCGCTGTGATAAGGCCACTGCTGACTAATTATTTCATTGTTGATTCCAATGTTTGGCCTAAAGGTGTGAACCTATGCCGGTTTGATGGTTTTTGGTATGATTGCGATTTTGTGATTTCGTTGTTCTGAATGACATTTGACTTGATGATTTGATCGTTGTTTTGATTTGTTTTTGAAGTAGATGTTGTCAAGTTGAAAACTGGTTTTAGCATTTTGTAAATCACTCGCTGTTTCGTTTGTAGTCGTATTTCAGTTCTTTTGCCAAAATTTTGGTTTATCACTGCTGGGATACTGATTTGAAGAGTTTGTGTTATTTGATTTGTCATTGAAATGTTTAATAACCCCTCTTTTGACTAGTGCTTCTTAAATCTTAAGGCCATTTTATATCACCTTTTCGAATGTAGGAGGACATTGCAATTCAAGTCTGTAACTCATTTCCTCCATCAAGTTGTCAATGAACAACTCCATTTTCTCTTCTTCAGGAATGGACCGAGGATATCTAGCGAACAGTTATCACCATCTTCTTAGAAAGGACAAGAACGTCTCCCCTTTGTTTTGTTTTAGATTATATAGATCCTTTATCGTAACATCATGTTGGATGTTAAAAGAATACTGGGAGATGAACCTATTGACAAGTTCCTCAAAATTCCTAATACCTTGTTGTAATTTTGAAAACCATTCCATACATGCACCTCCCAAGCTTCTTGGGAATAAACTCATTAGGTAAGTTTCCTCTTGGGAAAACTCTGGGCTCATGGTTTTAAATTCCCAGGTATGATTGATTGGATCTGATCTTCCATTGTACTTTTCATACTTGGGGAATTCACAATGTCTAGGAAAAGGTATCATATCGACTATTGAATCGAAAGGATAAGGACAAATGTCCTATATAGCATACCTTTTGGTACTCCCTTTTGTCATATCCTGTATCTATTGTTGTAAGATTTGCATTTGGGATGTCAAAGCAGCAACTGCATCTACACCTTGTGTGGGTTGTGGTATTTCAGTCTCACTTGTTCCAGGTGCTTCTTTTAGACGATTTATGTCGAAGTCATTGGGAAGTTTAGCCCCTGATTTAGCCGACATTAAGAGATATTTCTCCATGTCTTGTTCTAAGATCTTTTCCATAAATTTATGGAATTTGGGATCCTGTTGAGCTGTTTGAATATCCTCTAGATTTATTTCATTCTTATCATTTTGGTGTAGACTGTTCTAGGGATTTTCCTCTGCCATTGTTTGGGATGTTTCAAGTTCTTTCTCTAAGAGTCTCTGTTTTTGCGACCTCGTGAAGATTGGCATACAAAAATTTTCTCTTTCTTCTGAAATGTTGATCTTCTATGCTAGAAAAAAATGTCAATTGAAATTTTAACAAAGTCGAATAAGATGACTGATCTTATTGATAAAACTAAGTTAAAAACTGGATTACTATACTTCATTTCATGATAAAGGATGATAATATCCTGATGATGAAACATTAGTGTAGTAATCGATTGTGTATTTGATTTGACACTTCTGATTTGCAAGATCTTGTTTCAGTTGATAAGATTGGAAAATTGTATAAACCTATCTGATTTCGGTTTCTAGACATGGATTCTGATAAAAAGAAACTTGTGTTCTGATAAAAAATTTGGATAAATGATAGGCAGACTGAATGGTATAATTTTGGAACTCTTTATTTTAAAAGCGCTAAAATAGAGTACAGAGGTGCTCTTTCACAAAAGCGCTAGAACAGAGTCCCGAAGCACTGAAATAGGCGATGGACGCACTATCTTTACAGATGCGCTGAAACTGTGCTCGAAAGCACTGTAGAAAGTGATGAAAGCACTATCTTGAAAGATGCGCTAAAATAGTACTCGAAAGTGCTGAAAAAGATGATGAAAGCGTTGTTTGATGGAAGCGCTAAAACAATGCCCGAAAGTGCTAAAACAATGACCTGAAACACTGAAATAGGTTTCCAGAGCGCTAAAAATAGGACTTTTAGACTCTCTATTGTAAAACTTGATCTAGCCTTGTGGCATACTCTATTATGGGTTGTGGAAAATGAGATTGACATATGCATTGACTATGGTTGTGATATTGTGTGAGAGCTCTCCTCTAGAAGAAGGCTCGTGAATAGAGTGGCTCTACAACATAATCAAGAGTGTGACCCCTGGTAAAATCATGATATCTATGGATGAAGGTTCTATGTTGTAAAAGAAAATTCGATTCTGATATAGGAAACACCTTCTTCTTAAATTATCCCGATAATTGAGAGGTTTCTTGGGTTTGGTGATTTTGATTGTTCTCTTGAAAAACGTGGTGGACTTCCACTTTCGAATCCTAAATTTCTTGGCTTGTTTTGACTTTGTTGTTTTCAGGATGATCTTTAATTTGATTTTAATGAATTTTGTGAAAACACAACAAGCATTTGTGGAATAATTGTTTTAAACTAAATAGATCGTGTATGTTCAAGAACCATGAATGGTCCTTATTGATTCTCACAGGTTGCTTTGACAAATGTACACAAATAAAAAAAACTCACACTTAAGGACAAATAGGTCATTGTTATACTCAACAACCCACATCTTGAAATTGCATTGATGCACACAGCCATGTCACCCCCTAGAGGGCGCCCGTGTTTTTGTTGTTTCCAGGCGCGTACTCAGAGTTGGATTTCTCGTCCTCTAAGCAAACGGTCCTTCGCAATTATATGGTGAGTGTCTTGGGGGAATATTCTTCCCTCCCCTTGCACCGTGAGTATGACAATGTTTGGTTACTAAATCGACGGGATACTACTCTACGGTTTTTAGATAGGGCTTCTGTGCAGTGCGACAATTGATAAACTCCCTCAGGAGACCTCCCAATCTTTAGAACAAAGATTTTGGGGATGGTTATCTTGTTCACTACCATCAAGTTGGAATTTCATCAACAACTTGCATTTTGATTATAGTGGGTTGGAATCCTTGGCTTTAGGCGTTCCCACTTAGGTCGTTCCTGTAGGGTGAGTACTTTTTTCCACTATGATAGGCCTTCTAAAGGATTTAATAAAAGCGTAAATAACATGGAATAAAGATGAATCTGACACTTTGATCACCTAGTTAAGGGGAGAGCATAAGCCTAATCACCACACAAGAACACCATATAATTTTGTTTTGTTTTAAGCCCAAAAAAAAACAATTTTGTAATCTATGTGAAGATTTTGCTTCACAAAAATCATGATGTTCTTTTTAACCGATACTACAAAAATGTGATGGCTACCCTAGGATTGATAATTTTTAGAATAGAAATGGCTACCCTAGGATTGATAAATTTTAAAAACCAGAAGTGGCTACCCTAGGATTGATAAATTTAAAAAACCAGAAGTGGCTACACTAGGATTGATAAATTTTAAAAACCAGAAGTGACTACCCTAGGATTGATAAATTTAAGTGTAACTGTGAAAACATTAAATTCTCGCTGTAGTCATGTCGGATCCAGATTGATTTTACAAAAGCACTAAAATATTCCACCAAAGAGCTATAGTTTTTACTTGATGCGGTAAAATCAAAAGCGCCGAAACAGAGCACTGAAGCGCCATATTTTTCCATGGAAGCACTAAATCAACTTTTCTGGAAATGGGTCACCGATGCACCGAAACAGGTCATGGAAGTGCTAGAGTTGAAAGTGCTGAAAGTTTTGACGAATGTGCTATAGTATCATGGAAGTGCCGAAATAGAGCATGAAAGCACCATAGTTTGCCACAGATGCGCTATAGTTTTTGACGAAAGCGCTAAAACAGAACACGTCGGAAATGAGCGAGACACTTTTCAGAAAAATTGATAAAAATATGGGGTTCAACCCCATGGTGGGTGCCAAATTGTAAGTGTGAATAAGGTAATAAATAAATAAAACACTTCTTAATGAAAAATTGCATCAAAGATTAAACTAATAACCAATTGAAATTGTCTCATTGTCTCCTATCTTTAAACATTTATTAAGCTATGCGCTCTCAGATTTAAGTAACACTATTAACTATTAAAATGAAAATCTAAAGCATGGAATGATGTTGATGCAAATGATATGAAACTATTATGATAAAGAATAGATGATAAAAGAAACTAAGATGACATGAATTGATATAAAAACTGATAAATGCAGCTACAAGAGGCAACCATGATTGTGAAAGCTTGAATGCTGGATGTTGGATGCTTGGTGCTTGATGCTTGGTGCTTGATGCTTGATGCTTGAATTCCTGCAGAGTAAGAGTGCATAAGTTAGATAATCTGGATCCTTTTCTTGGTTGAATGAAGCTTTATTTATAGATTTCCTAGTTGTAGAAATGCACAGGGATGGAAAAGAGAGGCTTGGATTCAATCTGGAGGATTGAATGGTGAAAGATGGAGGAGATTGAGAGAAATTTGGAGATTGTATCTACCCATGAAAACAATAGGCAAGAGAAGAGGAAAGATTGATGGAGGAGGATTGAGAGATAAATTTGCAATTTGTCTCCAATTTGTCTCCAAAATTTCCCATGAAGTTTCAAAGCATTAATTTTGACATAGATTTGACATAAATTAGACATAGGATATCTAATTTGATTTTGAGGAAATATAGAAGAATATTCCTTATGCCTTTATTCAAATATTTTTGATTTATTTAAATTAGCAAAAGAGGGATAAATAATTTAATAAAACAAACTATAGAAGTTGTTTATTAAATTAAATAGAAGAATACAACAATTAATCAATAAAACGCTTTAATCTTCATTTAATTAATTTAAGAATGATGTGATAGAATAAAATAGGGAAATGATAATTAAATCAAAAAAAGTATATAATTTTGTTTATTTAATTAAGATTAGAAGAATTTAATTGTGAATGTGAATATGAACTATACAAATAAATATTTCTATTTATTCAAACAGTAGAGAAAATTAGGATAATTAATCAAATAATTCGAATTTAATTAATCGGATTCTCAAGACCATTTTTAGGTGTATATAGCTACAACTCACCAAACCTTCAATGGCTTCCCTTATAGGATTGAATACATACACATCTCTCTAAGGAATTGATCTTTATTTTCTTGATGGATTTGGACACTTAAAAATGCTTGGATTCTTTACAATTAATAATGCATATTAGCCCTAACAAGATGACATGAACACACATAAGCTTGAGAATGATGATAAATCTACTCTTGAATTCTCTTGACAATAATAATTTCTTTCGAATTGATCTCATAAATTGTGTTAGAATGTCTTGGATTTCAAATGATCAAAATACTATGTATTTATAGGTGTTTATCTAATTTATCAAAAAATAGTTTCCAAAGGATGACAATTGCATATTAAATTTGAATCATTAAAATACCGCTAAAAAAATATTTAAAAATGTGTCCTAGAACTTAAAGGGGACCCATTTTCCCTTAGGTGAATGGGTTTTGGCCTATAATTCTAGGAAAATCATTCTCTAATTTGTTTAAAATATTAATTACATTAATTAAATGTTGGTTTCCCTTTCAAAAAATGAGAATAATATGGATTTGAAATGCATAATTTATAAAATTAGAAGCTTAAATAAGTACAATAAATTAAGGGACCCAAACAAAGTGTGAAATTATAAAGGGTATACAATTTCTTACACGAAATTTAACCCCCACTTTAGTGAGAGTATGAACTTACACTTAGACTCACACTAAAGTAGAAAAATATGCATCAAGAGAGGTCCAAGTGTACAAATATTAGAAAGATAAGATGACAAAGGTCAAGGAGGATGATCAAGCCCCCAAGATTGAAGATCCCATGAAAAACCAACATAAGAAAAAAGAGACACATAAGATGTGTAAGATACACACAACAATACAAGATACACAAGCATACAATATTAAAGCTAATGCAAAAAGGGATGTAATAGAAATTTGTGTTATGATACATCCATCAAATATTCTCACAAGGATGTAAAATCACTTATGAGACACATGGCTCCATTGGTGAGAAATTTGTGTTGTGCTCAGTGGCCATGAAATATGCTCACAAGGGTGTAAAATCACTTATGGAACACATGGCTCCACTAGCAAGAAAGATGTGTTATTTTAGGTGGCCATGAAATATGATCACAAGGGCTAGTGTAATTAGGTATACACTAGGTGAGCCCCAAAGGAAAAATAAGAAACACACACTAGGTCTACAAGGTGTGAACTCATATCAAAGGGGTGGAAGATGGGAAAGTCACACTAGGTCTACAGGTCTCCCATTGTCAACCATACCAAAAGTTATACTCCTTGATAAATTTGATAAGGTGACACAAAATGATCAATACTATACCAATTCTACACTAAGTCTAACCTCCATGAAAAAAATTAAAGAAAAAAAGTCAATATGTTCATGTCAAAATGAGATAATGCCAATGTCCATGTGTAAATAATTCTAGTGCATGCCCCCACTTTAAAGGAATTGCTAAACACCATACTATGAACAATTACTTTAAAGTAGAAGTGATAAATGCCAATTGATAAGGGGGCCATAAGAGCTTATTTTGAAAGCCCTATGCCAATCATATGTTTCCAAATAAAGCTACATCATGAAAAAGGAGGGTGTCCCCACATTCAATCTCAAACACATAAAGGATCCATGGATTTAGGGTCAATGCATGTCTTTACTATAGTAATAAAATAGAGATTGGAACTGTCATCATTCCCCAAATACCTTAAGGAATAATGAACACAAAGGAGGAAAAACACATAGAGAGATAGAAGAAAAACAAGCCTTTTGGGTCAACATGGAAGAGACCTAGATGTCTTAATGCTTTGCATCATCCCGAAAAGGAAAACACAACATAATAATTATGAAAAATAGAAGAATGTAGATCTACAAATAGAAGAATGTCATGAATTTTCTTTCTTTCTTTGTATCCTTGCACCAATGGAGTAACAAGGGCCATCCAAAGAAAATTCATAAAAATAAAGGCACACCATGCAACACAATACTGGGGATCATAGTATATACATCCAATCACAAAGAACAATATTAGAAAAATAGTATTTCACATACGAGCCAACCTATAGCGTGTCGTCCACATCCAAATCTTGTTCATCATATACAAAAGGAAGATAACTAGCCAAAGGAGCAATGGAAAATTCCATACTAGGACAATCACCAAGTTCAACACATGGTGATGAACACTTTTTAGGAGGATCATCATGGTTGCATCCATCGAAGTTCATAAAAGTGGAAATCAATAAATTCAATTTGTTATGCACTTCTTCATCAATTTTAGCAGTTTCATCATCATCATCCAAGTTAATCACAACATGAGGCCTAATGACAATGGCCTTTGTATGTTCTTGATTTTGTTTTGGTATAAAAGTTTTATGTTGTAGTGAAGGTGGAGAATCATCATGCTTTGTTTTAGTTGGTTTTTTCTTTTCTTCTAATTTACAAGTAATAGCATGCCATCTACACCTACACTTTTGATCATTCAATTTTTTCTTGAACTATTTTCAAATTGTGATGGCATAGGAGTGGGTTTATCAACCATCAATCTCTTTTCTTCCCTTAGGGGAGGAATGAAAGGGATCTCGACAGGTTGCAAAACTAATTTCTCTTTAGGCTTATAAACTTTTTTGAGTTTAGGAGGCACAAATGGAATTGCATGGTTATCTCTTGGTCTCTTGTAGGATATAGGTGGTAAAATAACATCATGTTTTGTTTCTTTTAGTTCAAGCATAGGTTCATCCAAAACATTTGGAGTGGGAGGAACAACTATGGGTCTTTCAATTTTAGGTTGGATATTGGAAAGGGATAACTTTAATATATTCTTTGATTTGAAATTTTAATAGGATTTTAAAAAGAAATATTCATGAGGTTTTATAGGTTCTATACGTTTAGGCCAAAATAAATCCAATGAAAATTTCCCTCAAGAAGACAAAGGATTAAATCCATTGTGATGTACTATAAAAATTGGCTGTCAAATGAAAATTTCAAGCACTTGTGGATGACCAACAAGATGAAATTCATGGAGCGTAGCCATGGATAGCCTAACTTCACATGAAATTGATCAAAAATTGGGATAATAGAGAATGATACTTCTAATTGTTTTGGTCCAAATTTTAATGGAAGAGTGATCAAACCTATCATAGGGTGAGCAAAACCATCATGTGTTTTGATCCATTCTTTTAATTTTTCATAAGAATCTTGATAAATTTCATGCACAAATAAGAATTCCTCAGTGATCAAATTATCTACACATATGTGATCAATTAATATCCCATTTGTAGGTTGTCCATTGATTCTTTTAGCAATGTAAAGATGACCATTGTGTGCATGCATAATTATATAATTTCTTGAGAGAGAAATGTCAAGAGAAAATTTGGTTTGGACCTTATGAGGTTGAACGCCAATGAATCTGATCATATCATCTATATTGTCTCCATTATCACTCTTATTATCATTAGTTATATCTTGTATGTTTTCAACATTCATCACATCATTCTTATTATCACTAGCTTTTACAAATAAGACAAAATGGTTTAGCATGGGATTGGTAAATATTTGCACATTTTGGTTAGGTGTAGTGACAAATTTAATTCCTTGATCATTAAAACCCCTAATTAGATGTGATTGGAATCAATGAGGTCTTGATCTATATACTTAAACTGCTTACATTGTTCCGTATCATGTCCAACATGTTGGTGATATTGAAAAAAGACATTAGGATTATGGTTCAAAGGTAAAGACTTGGTTGTATCAAGAGGTCTAATGGTAGGTAAGGTAATTAGGTTCTTCCTCAAGAGTTGCAACATGATCAAATGGAGGGTATTAGGCAATAGGGTGAATTGCCTATTCCTATCCTAATATTGGTATGGATTTTTTGTTTTTATGGAAGCCACTTGAGGTTCAACATGGTTACTTGGTTGGTTGAGGTGGATTTATTTGTATAAATACCTTATTTTGTTTCTTGAATGGTTGAAAAATGTTATGAGGCACAATTTGAGATTTTTCAAGACGAGTTGAAGCAATTTTCCTATGTGTTGATTAAGTGAGTTATGATAATCACATAGAGCCATGTATAAGTGTGTAAAGGAGTGAAATTTAATCATCCCAAGTTTATCTTGGATACTTTTTTGTATGTTTTCAATGAACATTATTTGAAGATCAAAATTGAGAAGTTTAATGTTAATTTGTGAATAAAGAAGTTGATAACATGTAATAAAATTAGTGATCTTTTCATCTGCATTTTGTTTACATTACATAAAATTAGGTAGGGCCATCTTAGGACGAATGTGCACTTGGAAATGGTTGAAAAAAGCATAAAAAAACTCATTAAATGAGTGGATCAAATTATTCGATAAGGAAAAAACCATTCCAAGGTTGTATCCTTGAAGGACCTAGGAAAAAGCTTAGCCAAGGGTTTATCTTCAAAAATAAAGTTACTACATAAGGCTGCATATGCTAACACATGGTTGATAGGATCTCCTTTACCATTGTATTTATAAAATCTAGGTATCTCTATGCCTTGTGGAATTTGTGTTCTCAATATATCCAATGAAAATGGGTTTCATTTGACATATTGTGAAGGTCGTTCTATTTGGTTTTGGTTCAATGTTGTTATTTTTTTTTGAAGGGATATGACATTTTGCAAGAGTTGGTTTATGACAGAATCATTGGTTTTGTTTTGATATGGATGGGAATATGGTGGAGGTGTATATTTTTTGGGTGGACAACTAAATTATAAGTTTGTGAGAGGTGAGGGATTAGGAGATATGATGTTTAAATTCATAGAGCTAAAATAATTCCTAGTGTAAATACCCAAAGTTGAAGTGATATTTCTAGTTGGTTACATAGTTATGGGAATAGTTGGATTCGTATATGTAGGAATAGAAGATATTGTTGTAGTGGGAAGAATTTGATTTCCTCTTTGAATTTGAGTGTATCCCAAAGTTTGAGCACAACTAGCCATTATAGGAATATGCTTATCAATAATGTGGGCTAGGCTATATATAATCTCTATTCCTAGTTCGTTATCAAGCATTATCCTCATGTTATCTATCATAGGAATATCATTACCAACAATATATTCTATACTCAAATAGTATTTAAGTTTCTCTAAGGCTTTATCCATTTTTACAAGTTTTCTTAAGGATATGAGTAAGAATGTTTTCAACATCAGTAGAAGTAGTGGTCATAGGATGTGTGAAATCAGGGATGGAGTCCAAAATGGGTTGACTAGTGTCAAAACTATGAGTGAAAGAGTTGGAAAACCTAAGATCCATAACATATGTACCAACACAGGATGCCATGAGTCTTGAACTATGTCTCACTAAAGTATTATTAGTAGGACACTAGGTTGTGATATTCATACAAGTTTCACCAAACCAAAAGTGTACCCAAAATGGATGAAAGACACCAAATAAAGATAGTAAACATCCAAAACTAGGAAGCACAATGCAAGTATTAAACAAGATATTACAATTTTCAGATCTAAAATATGATAATTGATTGATTTTATATGCAAAAATCTAAAAAATGATTACTTTTTAATATCAATATTAATTTCAAACAATGCACTATCTTTTATCAATTGAACAAAATGCAAGAAAATACTGAATTATGTAATTTTGAAACTAAAATAGAGATCTGAAGGCTGAAATAGACTGTTAAAATACAGACAAAATAGTGTATTTTTTTTTAAAGCAACAATACCAATAAAGGTTCGCCCTATGGGGAATGGATCCTAGGACTAGGGTTTGAAAAATTTAAATCAATTTTTTTAACCAGATATTTAAGCTCATTGTTTCTAACAACAAAAAAATTATTCAATGATAGCTTTTCTAGAAATATGATGAAAATGCAAATACAATTTTATGACAATGTGTGAACAAAATGAAAACTTTTTTGAATGCAATTTTGAATGAAATGTTAATCTAAATGATTGAAACACACCTTAATGCAAGATATTATGCTGAAAGCATGCAATATTTTAGGATTTTTTTGAATTTAGATGATGCAAATATGCAATATGTAACCCTAAATGGAATGCAAGACAAGATGATGCAAAACCTAGATCAAGGGTTTCAAAGATCTCCAAATCAGAAAAGGTATGATGTAAGACAATTAGGTTCACCAAAAATGAAATGTTGGGAAAAGGGGTTCCTTAATGAATAAGGGGCATTTTCTCTATTTATTCCTCTTGCCAATAAATTTCATTAGGAAAGAGATCACAAGGAGTAGAGATTTACTTTCAAACTCAAAGGTGAGTCAATTAGAGGTAGATCTCATTCCTTATGACAATAGGATAGATCTAAAACCACATTTAAATGATATGCAATACTTAAACTAAACACACAATAACTAGAACATGAAATAAAAATTCTTGAAGGTAATTCAAAATAGAAACCACAATTTTTAGGAATATTTGAGAAGGGTAAGGACACATATAATAGTCACCAAAAGTAGGTTTTGAGATCTTTTGAAGGACAAGATTGCCCTGGGGAAAATGGGTCCTGGTTAGGGCTTTTGAAAATAATTTTTACAAACCTATGAGGAAGGATATTAGCTTCTATTTTTCATAGGTTTTGATGTTGGAAATCCAAAAATAAAGTCTAAATCTAAGTTTTTGTGGTTTGAAAACAATGATGACAACTTAAGTGCAATAATGCAAAATTTGTCTTCAAGATCTTCAATCCTTTTTCAACCTATAATTTGCACATACAAAGAGAGATTTTTTTTTTTTGAATGGGGGTTTGCCTTAGTCAAACCCCATGTTTGGTAATTAAACCTTGATAAAAAGATAATGAAAATGAAGAAGGAAATGATGAATGAACTCTTGCTTGCTACAACTCACGAAACCTTCAATGGCTTCCCTTAGAGGACTAAATACATACACATCACTCTAAGGAATTGATCTTGTTTTTTTTGATGGATTTGGACACTTGAAAATGCTTGGATTATTTAGGATCAACAATGCATATTAGCCTTCACAAGATGACATGAACAAACATAAGCTTGAACATGATGATAGGATATTGATTGTTGCAACAAATGATTGATAAATCTAAATTGAAATTCTCTTGACAATAATATTTTCTCTTGAATTGATCTCATAAACTGTGTTAGAATTTCTTAGATTTGAAATTATCGAAATACTATGTATTTATAGGTGTTTATCTAATTTCCTAAAACTTAGATTCCAAAAGTTGACAATTACATATGAAATATGAATAATTGAAATACCGCCAAAATAATATTTAAAAATCGGTCCTAGCCTATAAGTCTAGGAAACTCATTCTTCAATGTGATTAAAATACTAATTGCATTAGTTAAATTTTGCTTTCCCTTTTGAAAAAAAGGGAATAATAAGGCTTTGGAATGCATAATTTGGAAAATTAGAAGCTTAATTAAGTCCAATAAATTAAGGGACCACAAAAAGTGTGAAATTGTCAAGGGTATACAATTTCCTACACTACATAAGTATGCTAGAACATAGAAAAGAAAGAAAGAGATCCTTACCAATAGTCCATGGCCCCCTCTTTTCTTAGTTGACGTGATGTTGAGTGATTGCAAGAGAGATTTGGCTATTGGTGAGACTTCAACTCAATAAATATTCATCATATAATTGTGATGTAGAAGAGAGAAGCAAGTTGGAGTGAGAGAGTGTGATAATACATGCAAATGAGAGTGAAAATGAGAGTTTTGTGAAGTTGCATGGGTAGGAAGAGTCATTACACTCAAAATTCTACCATGACAATACATGTCATGGGAAAAGGTTCTTAATATTTCTCATTTGAACTTGTAAATCTTAGGGACGCTTATTGTTGTCACTTTGTCATTGCCCCTTATGGAGTTAGAATCACAAAATTTTGACTCATAAGGTTCTTGTCATAAATGCAGATAGGTGCTATAAATGTGGGGGGAGGGGCAAATGTACAAATGTGAAATTATCACAAGGTTCAATTTTATGATATTGTTGTTTCTATCAGTCTAACCAATTAGACCTTTCTTATATGTAAATTATTCTAACCATTTGAGTGAACCACATCATCCCCATCCATCAATTTGACTTGAAGTGGACAAAAAAGTAATCAAATTCTCATGAAATGATTGACTACAATATCTTATCATTATCTTACTTACATGCTTTCATTGTTAATTCCTAGATAATTACATATACATCATCAACCAACATACAAAGTACATATGAAACAATACAATATAATTAAATATATCTTAATACACCATAATAAATTACATAATCATCATAAAACACAATATAAATAAAACTCACTCAAAATACATAAAGAAAATTAGTAATAAAGGAAAAAAAGATACCTAACTCTATACCATAAAAGACTATACAAAACCTCCAAATGAATACTGCTCACATCACATACTACAAGTGTACACATTATTCAATGTTGTACATATTAACTATGCATTGAATCCTAAGGTAGAATATCATTCATCCCATACTACATGTATTCTTAATAGGCTTAGCCCAACTCTTGATAACCACATAGATCAATTTAACATAATTACAAGAATTCACACACTAATGAACAAGAAATACAAGAATACACTAAAGCCAAGAAAAATCATGAAGGTAAGAAATATATAACCACATAAATACAAGGAAGAAAAATAAACATGTACATAATAATATGAAGTAAGATATCTCAAGTTTGTATTTATGACAAGAGCAAGCACAAAGGAAGGTGGAACTATGTTTGGTTTATGAATTGTGATAAACCTATAACCCATGGTTTTGAAGAAATTATCTTGTTTGAATGAATTAAATAAGATAATTAAATCAATTATAACTAAGAATTAATTGAATATAATTATTTGATGATATAAAAATATACAAATCCGGTGTACATATTTATAATCAGCATGACTTTATAATTTGTTTCATTTATAATCAACCCTTGGAACCATAAGGGTCTAATCTAATATTTATTGTGTCAAGTATTGCCTCATGGAATCACTCACGAACCTTCCACAAGTTCTTGTCAAATGGTATACCCTCATATTTGATCAAATGAGCATTTTTTTCTACAACTATGTTCGAGTAATGAAGAATATTTTGATACTTGTCAAAGTATTGAAACAACTAGACATCGAACTTCTTAATTGGGTAACTTCTAAGCCATGTTCTAGTAACAACCACTAACCCTATAATATTGAGATGAAACACAATAAAGATTCACCTTTCTTAGCTTTCATTGAAAGTGCATCTACTGCAATATTTTCCTTCCCTTTCATATATACAATCTCAAACTCATATCCCAACATATTAGTAACCCACTTTTGTTGCTCTTTAGAAGATAATATTTTTTCTAAAATATATTTTAGGCTATCATGATCTGTCTTAACCTTGAAGTGTATACCAATTAGATAAGGCCTTACCACACTTTATAGGGGAGGAATAATACATTGATTGAGATTGTCTTGAATTTCTCACCAAATTATAGAGCCATATTTTCATCAAATATATGATTTTAAACTACATTAGCTCAATATATTTTCCTAATCATTCCTATAATATGTTAGGAATTAGGTGTTGTACAGCTTGCATAATTTTACAATGTAATTATTTATTTATTATTTGGTGCACCTAAGGAATCTAGGGGTATGTGCATCACATGGGTCTAGAATTCTTGGGGCCACATTATGTGTTGTATGTAACATTGGGAAATAAGTTATAATATATATTTATTTAATATTGGGGAAAGTAATTTAATAATGTAACCAATATTAAGTGTGGGATTAATGGTTTTGTAAGATCATGGTATTTATGTGAGGGGGAAAACCATTACATGTAAACAAGATTAAATGTGCTTGAAATGAGAATCTAATCTAAGATCAAACACGCAAATCTAAGAACTAATCCTACAAATACAAAATGAAACTAAACTATTGAAAACACATTTAGGAAATCTATGATTACCAAATTGAATACAAACAATAAGAAAAATGTTACCATCCTGTATCAGAGTGTATTCGCTTGATGTTAGATTTTTCTTATCATCGCAAAGCCTCCATAGTTTGTGTGAAAAGCTTTGATGAATGATGCATGTTGGTTGATCAAAGAAAGTTTGAAGCTCTATCAATGGTGATCTCGACAGTACTTCATTACATAAGGTATGTTGATTCTCTGACCATCATTTGTGAGGAAAGAGGTTTGTTAAATATAAAATGAGATTCAAAATGGATGATCAAGATCGTGTTGGAGAATATCCAGATCAACGGTTGAAATATGTTTAGAGGATTTAGACATGAGAAGATTATGCAAATTTGATTGGATAATTTGTGTGATTGAGGAATATATTGCCTAGCCAGGATTTAGATTGATCAGTCAAGATTTAGATGACTTAGTTAGGAAATTGGTGGCTTAGTTAGAAAATTAGATTGGTTAGTTAGGAAATTGGATTGATTAGTTAGGAAATTGATGGCTTAGTTAGAAAATTAGATTAATTAGTTAGCAATTGTAATTTTCTCAATCAAAAAGTGTGCGAGGAATATGAATTAATTGAATTATTTAATTCATTCCTTTTTGGAGTTGAACGTGAAAATCAAGTTTGACTTTTGTAAACAAAGTTGCATTTGTTTGATTTGATTTTTGATAAATGATTTGAATAGTTTGATTTAATTCCTCAATTTTTGGAGGGAAAGTGTCATAATTAAATTATATGATCTAATAATTCAATTTACTTAGAGGAATAAGGTGATTTCATGACATATTTAAATAATTGGCATTATTTAATCAACCAGGATGAAATAAAGTGGGATTAGGACTTCATCAAATAAGTGTAATTTATTTAATTGGTCAAAATGATAGAAACATGAATTAATGAAATAATGTTCTTTTATTTAATTAATAGAAGATTTAGGGTTTTTAGGACTTTACTAAATAAATAAAATTTATTTAATTCATCAGAAATGATGAAAAAGTGAATTAATTAAATAATGTTGTTTTATTCAATTTATAGTAGAATTAGGGTTTTTAGGACTTTATTAAAAACAAAATTTATATAATTTGTTAGAAATGTTGAAAAAGTGAATTAATTAAATAATGTTGTATTATTCAATTAATAGAGGAATTTAGGGTTTTGGATGCTATTTTGATATTGGGTGATGTTTTTGAGATGTTCTGGGATGTTGTGAGATGTTGCAAAATGATTTCGAGATGTTTTGAGATATTACAAGATGATTATGAGATGTTGTGGGATGATTGTGAGATGTTTCAAGCTGATTCTGAGATGTTATAGGATGATTATGAGACGTGGGATGATCCTGAGATGTTTCAGGATGATTCCAAGATGTTGCAGGATGATTCCAAGATATCGTGGGATGATTATGAGATGTTGCAGGATGTTTTTAAGGGTGTGTGATAGGTGTTATGTCAATTTTACAGGTTTACATTTTCCCCCTCTTTGATACAAAGTACTAGTTGCCTTGTTTCAAAGATTCTATTTTTTAAGATCAAGTTTTTTGAAAAAATTTATGCCCCACTACACCTCGACATTTAGTGCAATGATGGTAGGACTTTGTGCTACCCCCTCGAGAGGTTGGCTAAAATTTTTGTGTTTGAGGTCAAGCTCATGACCCTATTCTATTTTAGTTATGATGTGTTTAGGATGAAGAATTAGGTTCATAGGTCCTTCGTTTCTCATTCTAATGTTTCCGAGAGCTTCTAATTTGAAAGTAGGAAGGTTTCCTAAGTAAAATTAGGGTTTCCTAGGTGAAATTAGGGTTTTATTGAGGTTTAATATAGGCCATTAGTCTTCTAATTAGCTCATTTGTGATTTGATCCTTTTGCTAATTCTTGTCTCTAGATTTCCCTTGATCACTTTGTTTATTATCGATAGACTTGATAGTTGATCAGTCGTACTTATTCTATGATAGAGCGTTACTTATCAGACTAAGTATGTAATCAGTTTAGAGAGAAATAGGGGTGAGTTCTTGATGATTATGAGGCTCAGTTCAGTTGGACCACTCAGGAGGTCCGTGTATGGGGTCTCTAGGTAGATATAGATAATGTTGTTGCTAAGTTCAGAGCACTTGCTCTAGTTGGTTGGGGTTGGCTGGTTGGTTTAGAAGATCTAGGTACTACTCTTGATTATGATGAGTGGTGGGCATGATGTAGGCCATTGAGGTTCACCGATCTTGGGGGTGTTCCTACTTTGGAAAAAGTAGGTATTGCAATTCATCATGGGGAGCAACAACATGTTGAGGTTCTTACAGAGCAATTAGAGAAGGCCCGACATGATGGGGCATTAGGTGGTCAGGATGAGAATATGCCTCAGGCGTAGGGTCATAGATAGGTTTTGGGTCCTCCTCCACTAGCTAGGGATGGAGATATAATATTAGATCAGATGACTGCTATCAGAGATGTAGAGATAATGCAATGACAGGCTGTGGAGGCTCAGGTAGAAATTTTGAGGGCTAAGTGAGATAGAAAGAGAGGTCAATGACATGCTATAGAGGCTTAGGTATAGTTTCTTATGATAGAGAGAGATACTCTCAGGGTAGAGCATGATAGTATGTGAGCTGAGAAAGATTAGTTTCTACAAATGCCCACTTATTCTTAGATGTTATATGATGCTATTGTTCCTAGGACTTCTTGGCATCCACAATTTGGAGAGCCTAGTGTTGTGAGTGATGGTGGTGTTGGTGGTGGTGGAGGGGTAGGTGATCAGCCTGTGAGACAACAAGATCCATTTGGTGGTCCATAAGGTTTTTTCCTTCTTGTCAAGGTCTTAATTTTTGTACTTGATCTTTATGTTGTTCATTGTTCAGAGCCATATTGTAACCATGTGTTTTGTATATATATTCATTGGTTAGGTCAAGGCCTCGTATATATGTTATGATTTTGTATTACCCTATCACACTTGTTTCATTGATGATGATGCAATTATGGTATTACCCTTTTGATGATGATGATATATATATGAAATATACCTTCTTTGATTCAACCTCATTTTATGCTTATGTGATGATGATATATGATGATGTATGTTAATATATATTTTTGTACTTTTTTGATGTATGCGTATGATGTGGATGGATGAATCATACTTTGTTTCATATGATGTTGTTTATGTGGTGTTGATATATGATGAAAGAATTCCACATACATGATACATGATGTTTTTATTGGTTTATTATCATCATGATGTGTATTGACAATATTGTGGATGCAGGATGGTACTTATGATATTGCTATGCAAGGTGGGTGTTAATCAGAAGAAATATTGATGATGGATAGAGATATGATGTTAATTAGAAGAAATATCGATGATGGATAGAAATATGATGTTAATTAGAATAAATATCGATGATGGATAGAAATATGATGGTAATTAGAAGAAATATCGATGATGGATAGAAATATGGTGTTAGATAGAGGCAATATTGATGATGGATAGAAATATGATGTTGTTAGTAGTTGATGAGTTGCTTTTGCTTTGCTTTAGAGAGTTTGTAGTTTGAAAAATCTTGTTTGATATAGCAAATAGATACGATGCCCCAGGGTGTTAATGCACAAGGTGAATTTGTATCTATTATGTGGACTTTGAATCTACAAACAAAGAGTATGTTTTCTCATACCAGACATACAAAAACTTTGTTTAAAGTATATATTCAGGTCGTGCTAATTTTTTTTTGGACTAGGCACACAGAGAGGTATAGAACACCTAACATGCAACTACTTCACGAATTGTTTCAACACAACTTTCATATACTCAATAAAGCAAGTATTCACCATGGTAGTATTAAAAAACTATATTACAAACAACAAATTGAAATGAGGCTCAATTTCCCCCATTCCTTCTTCTCTAAATCCTTATGGAAATCCTCAAGAGATCTTGGGAATGAGTCAATAAAATAAATCATAAAAATAAGACTACAAAAAGATAAAAAACAAAGTTGCAGTATCACTTGCCATATCTAATTGAGGTTTCAGAAATACTATCCATTATTGATCATGTCTATCATAGGAACAAATCCATTAAGGCATATCTCAGGATGTTGTTGGTGAATTGTCAAAAAGATAGGTAGTTGATATTTGGATTTGTTTTTGTTTGTTTTACAATCAAATTTTTGCAATTGTTTTCTTGAAGGTTATAGCTTTTTGGTGTTTACTTTGTTTTCTTTGTTTGTTTTGTCAAAATACGAGGATGACGATTTTTTTATTATGGGTGATGGGTGAGTTTTTATTGCATCTTTTGATGATGGGATGGGTCTTCTTTTTTTATTTTTCTAAGTTTTTTATGTTCATCTATTATTTTTGACTTTTGTTGTTTTCTAATGTTTTTGAATTTTTCTATTTTATGACCATGATTGGATGTTGCAAGATCTAATCCATGACCAGCTTCGGGAAGTTTCCCCTAGTTGGTGACAAGACAATTTTTCTCAATCAGTAACAAGCCATGATTGGATACATGTTTTATGAAATGGATGGGTGAATGCTATGAAAATTATCAATAGATAATGATGCGAGTCTTATTCAAACATAACACCTATTTGCTAGGTTTTCACTATGGTACCTATTCTAGGAGAGCCACAGAGTGGTTTTCACTCAAATAACATTTTATTTCTCTTTACTATTTTTTTTTACTTTTTAATTTTTTTAATTTTTTATCTTTTTTTAATTTTTTTAATTTTTACCCTTTTTCTTGGGGTATTTTGATGTGCTTCATGTGTAGAAATTTTTGAGGTGGATGTTGTTCAATAGTTCAACTAAAGGTTCTCCTTCAGGAGTAGCCAATTGATAGTCCCCAGAGCTGTAGCTTGTTGTGATGATGAACATGCCTAACTAGTTGGGTTCAAATTTTCCTTTTCCATCCTGAATTCAATTATATTTTATAATTCTCCTTGAGGACTAAGTCACCAATTTGAAAGTTCCTATCTTTTATTTTCTTATCATATCTTCATTTGAGTCAATTTTGATAAAATAGTAGATGGTTTAGCGCATTCAAACACCTTTCATCTAAGAGCTCTAATTCATTTAGCCTAGATACCCTATATTCTTCATTGTTGTCCATGCCTTTTAGTGATACTCACAATGAGGGGATTTTTACCTTGATAGGCAAGACAACCTCTGATTCATAGACCCAGGAAAATGGTGTGGCACCAATAGGTGTGTGAATACTAGTTCGATAGGCCCATAAAGCTAGGTTTAGCTACAAATGCCAATCATGACCAACATCATTAACTGTCTTTTTTAGTATTTTAGGATCATTTTATTAGATTCCTCAACTTGACCATTTCCTTGGGGGTAATAGGGTGTGGAAAATCTATGTTGGATAGAAAATTGGGAACAAATCTCTTGGAAGTTTTGATTTTTGAATGGGGTTCCATTGTCTATTATTATCATTTAGGGAATTCCATACCTGCAGATGAGATAATTTAAAATAAATTTTGATATCTTTTTTTTAGTGATATAGGTCAAGGGAATTGCCTCTATCCATTTAATGAAGTACTATGTTGCTATGATAATTAATTTATGCCCGTTGGATGAAGCAGGTGATATCTTGCCTACTAGGTCTAATCCCCATTACGATAAAGGCCATGGTGTGGTTATGGGTCTCAATTCATATGCTGGTGAATGAAGAAGATCACTATGTTGTAGACATTGCCAACACTTTCTAGAGTACTGTATGCATTCTTGATCTATGGAGGGCCAGTAGTATCCTAGTCTAAGTAGTTTCTAAACTAGGTTAAGTCCACTAGAGTGGGATCCACAAATACCTTTATGGGACTCTTTTAAGGTTCTTTGTGCTTCTTTTGTGTTAAGGCACCAGAGTAACATACCATCTAGACTACGATGGTATAGGGTATCTCCTAGGATGGTAAAATGAGAAGTTCTACGGGTGAAGGTTTTCTTTTGAGTGGTTGTTAGGTCAAGTGGTATGATACCATGCTAGATATAGTAAATAGTATCTTGGTACCATGGGGAGTTAGGACCAAAAACAACACATACTAATTCTAATTCTAGGATGTCAAACACAGGTAAGAGTAACTATTCGAAGAGGAACTCATACTTAGGCACATTCTGTGGAATATCAAGTAGTGAGTCTATTGTTGCCATTGCATCGATAACTTTGTTATTGATCCGAGGAACTTGCTCAAAGGTTATTTTGAAAAATTATTCCTTGAAGCTATCCAGCATCCTTTTATATGGTAGCAATTTTTCATCTTTTATCTGGTACTCATTGTTCACCTATCTGATTACTAGCTGAGAGTCTCCAAAGACATGTAGCTCTTATATTCTCCACTCAATAGCCATATTTAGCCTTGTGATAAGAGCTTCATATTCTGAGATGTTGTTCATGCATGAAAATGATATCCTATAGGCCTTGGGTATACTATATCCATTTGGTGTGAGAAATAGAATACCTTCTCCAAAGTCATGTTGAGTATGGGACCCGCAAAAGTATAAAGTCCATTGGCCTGTATGTTCTGTCATCAAGATACTCTCATCTAGAAAGTCCACTATGAGAGGTTTATGATCATCTATGGGTGCTTCAACTAGTTGGTTTGCTATAATTTGTCCCTTTATAGCTCTCCTCTCCACATACTCTATATCAAATTCACTTAGGATCATCACCCATTTAGCTATTTGACCTATTAGGGTTGCCTTTGCTAGTAAGTATTTGAGTGGGTCTAATTTTGAAATTAGCTTCACCTTTCTATTTAAGATGTATTGTCCTAGGTTTTGTGTCAAAAAAACTACTAAGATACACACTCTTTCTATGGGTGAGTAGTTTAGTTCATAGCCCACCAGTGTTTTGGTAATATAGTAGACTACCCTTTCTTTGTTGTTATCATATAGCTAGGCTAGGAGAGCTCCAAAAGCTGCTTGTCTGATAGAAACATAAAGTATCATCTCCTTTTCTAGAATAGGTGGAATGAGCTCAGGAGGAGTAAGTAGGTACTCCTTGACTTGTTGGAATTCTTGGTAACATATTCCTTTCCACTTGAAGGTGATATCCTTGTGTAGGAGATGCGTGAAGGGGTAGTATTTGTACACCAATTGTGTGATAAATAACCTAATGGATTATAGCCTCCCTTGTAGGCTCCTTAACTCTTTCAGTGTCTTTGGTGGAGGCATCTCTAGAATAATTTTTTCCTTTGTAGGATCCACTTCGATCCCTCTTCTTCACACTATGTATTCTAATATTTTTTTGGATGTTACTCTTGTATTAACATGAATTTGCACCTCTAACACAAATTCCATTTTGACCTGTAACACTTTAAAAAATCAAAAGAGGAGGTTTAATTCCACTTAAACCCACTCCTTGCATTCCACTTGCCACGTGGTTCGCATGTCAGTGGTGGTGTTTTAGTTGGGGATGCTGGTGTGGTGCGTAGACGTCTATGCGACGCGCTTATGTCCCTAATAGATTCTTGTGGCTGTAGACTGCAAAGGCATTACATTTTCGATTGGAAGTCAACGAGTAACATTCCTCTTCACCTGACCAACCTAAATATGGCCATTTTTCATATTCTCCTTCATATTATCACTCCATTCTTCCATTCTCAAGTTTTGAAGAAGTTGGCACACTCTCTCCATACTTTTGAGAATTCGTTCACAAGCTTTGTAGCAACACCAATCACTCCATTGCAACAATCCATTACTCCATCGCTCCAATAGGGTGAGCATAATACAAACACTATGGAAATAGAGGCTTGAGTCCCTCTCACTCACTCCTCCACGAGCCTTGAGTACTTTGGACGGAGGCGGTAACTTCCTACAATCTCTCCTTTTGCTTACGATTGAGTAAGAACATACTACTTGTAGTGTTTTTGTGTTTACGTAGCTTGTAGTTTCTTTTCTTTATCATTTATCTCTACTATTCCAAACTTGGTTGTCTATGAAGGTGGAAACACACAAATAGGGGTCTAACTAAGGTGGGCCTTTATAAAACCCTAACAATTTCTCCCTTTATTGTCTGCAGGTGGAGAAAACTTGGAGCAAGATGACGAGGAGAGCATTGTACCAGATCATCTTTGTCACCCTGGTGGTAATATATTTCCTTCATCATATTTTTATCTGCATTTCTCTTTACTTAATCTTGTTGTATCACTTCAAACACCTCTAGACTAGGTTGATAGTCTCCCTTTCAAAGTTAGATTTCTGTCTTTTCGATTCTCTAGCCGTATAGATGCCAGCACACCTGTGAGATTCCAGTGCTCCGGGCTGTCATCCTAGAACTCCACTTCCGCCCTCAGACAAAGAGCTACCTAAGACATGAATCTGACTCTAAAGGCTAACTCATCTAGTCTCCTTCCAACATTTGGGATTATAGAGTGATCGAAGGACGGATAATCCTCATCATTCTTATCCTTGTCATCCTAACTTCCCCTTAAACTGAGGTGGGTTAGGGTAGCCTTTCCACTCTTGGCTTTTCGTGACCTAGAGCCTTGTAGTGGGTGGTCCCCCTCTCTCACATTTTTGGTGAACCCGACATGAACCAACGTCTATCCATTTGTCGGCATCCTAAAAATTTTCTCATATACCTCTTGGTCATGGTACCTTGGTGTGTTGTGAAAGTTTATGAGCTTCACGACCCAGTCTATGAACTCTGGGCATATTGTTAGAAGAATTTTATGACACCTTCTGATGGAAAAGACGAAGGTCTCCTCTATCTTCACTACTAGCCTTTTCTCTGGTTCTGTGGTTGGATTGTCTGCATAGGAGAACGTATCATGAGGTGAACTAAGGTTTCTTGATGAAACTAATTGCATCCCTACTCCTCCTGCATCATCAACCTCTTCATCTATAGATGAGCATGAGGCCATTTGTATCCCTTTTGAGTACGTCGTTAGTCTTGGTAAAGGGTTAGGAGCATTGGAAAATCACCTTGAAGGAAGCTCGGAGTTGGCTAGGGCTGCTAAGGTGATCAGAGAAGTAAGATACATGGTGGAAAAAGACCAGACAAGTGTAGAACTCCTGACAAGTCTAGATGGTCTAGCCAAAGCATGTTCCCCCTTGAGTCTTGGCTGCATGATACAAGGCAACCTTTTCGAGGAACACGAGAGGCAGTTAGAGATGTCTTTGCCTCCTATATCCGTGTACATGATTGACATGGTCCCCTCGGTCAATATACCTTCTACTTTCCAAAGTTTGGATCCTGTGAAAGGAAACAAGAATCCTTTAGGTTTCCACTTCACTCATTCTATTGCCTCTAGTGGTGGAGGATTTGGCGGAATGATGGGAGGAGGCTTGGGTGGCAAAAACTTCAAAAGTGGGGCTGGCATTGCTGGGGGCGGTGCTGGTGGAAGTCATGGTCGTGGCTCTAGTGGAAGTCACACTGGTGGCAACAACATTAGTGGTAGCTCTAGCGGTGGTCATGGTGGTGGCGCTAACGGAGGTCACACCAGTGGTGGCAGTATTGGTGGTGGTTCTGGTGGTAGTCGTGATGGTGGCTCTAGTAGTGGTTTCGGTGGTCCTATGTCTTCTAATGACCCTTTTTTGAATACCCTCCTTTAGAATATGGGGAAAATGTAGAACTAGCTGGTGAATCTTTCCCAGGCCTCGACCTAACCTATATTTCAACCTTTCTCCTATTATAGCCCATTTTCGGTTGCAATAGCAGGAATGGGGATTCCCAAATTTGAGAAATATGATGGTAAAGGGGACCCGCAAACACATGTGTCTGCCTTTAATGCCCTATGCACATATTTCTTCCATCATTATGCATTGATGGCTAAATTGTTTGGACCCGATCCCTCAAAGATACAACACTGGATTGGTATTGTTCTTTGCCCAATAATACCATCTTCACATTCGATCAACTTGTGAACCAATTCTTGCAATAGTTCCAAGCCAATATCAGACCGAAGATGACCTTCTTAGACCTTGTTCGGTGCAAACAACGAGACAATGAAAAGGTTATAGATTTTATAGCACACTACCAAGTACTCTTCTCACAAATCGTGTATCTGTTACCCGACTCTGATGTATAAAAGGTCTTCATAGGGAATTTATAGAGACATTGGCAAGAGAAGTTTTCCCTCATGAAGTATCCCTCTTTTTCACATCTGTGTGTGGCTCAACGAGAATATCAACAAATGATGGTTCAGCTTGGGGGCCCTCCCTCGGGCTCCCGTTCTAAAGGAAGATCTATTGTATCGATCTCGGGAAGAGGTAAAGATGTTGCGAATGTAATAGCTGCTATAGATAACAACGGCCTCAGACACAACCAAAAATTTACAAAACTATTAGAATCTTATTCTTCCATCTTGTAGAAGTTGGTGAAGGAGAAGCTCCTTACCTTGCCACATCCTAAACCAATTAGATCACCATACCCTAGTTGGTATGAAGAAAACACATATTTTGAGTACCATCAAGTTAATGGACATGATACCAAACACTACATATGTCTGTGTTGTGAGATACAAGACTGCATCGAGCACAGTACTATCCATCTTGATGGGAGTAAACACAACACGGACAAATCAATGGCGAAAGCTAATAGTGATTTGGAGATATACACGAACCCATTTTTGTCACATTCTCCTAACATGATTATCGATCCTGTTGATTCTACCTCTCACTTGGAGGCGTATGTTAACATAGTTACTATTACTCTCTCTACTCATCTTGCAACTTACTCACCGGATGTAACCTTTACCTCGCAAGACATTCCAGCAAACAAAAAACCTTCTACACTTTATATCACCACTTGCCTCAATGGCAACTTGTGATAGGGGTCCTAGTTGACCCCACGAGTAGGGTGAATGTCACCACAGAAGAGACATTACTCTTAAAGTCCCTACAAAGGGAGGAATACAACAAAACAAAGTCTGTCATCCGCACACATTATGAAATTTCTCTTAAACTGTATAGATCAATAATGTTGTCCATCCTAGTTGGACCTAGGAGTGTAGACACGGTCTTCGATGTCATCCTTGAGTCAGACCTATCAGAGTGAAGCTAGGCATATCTTGGCTAGCTTTTATGAATGGGATCACTTCCATGATTCATAAGTGCCTTAAGTTTTCACACAAAGCTATCATGCATGTAGTGCATGATGCATGATATCAACCTATGGTATCCCATGGAGGATATTCATTAGATCACTTTTGGCCCACTCCAGTCGGTCCACTCTAATAGAGAATGAAACTACTTTACAAGAACTATGTGAAGTACAAAACTAGGGGCAAATGACAACCAAAGTTGACTCTTCCTACAGTTGAACAGCCTGCTGCCTCCTCCTCTCAAAAGGAGAAGGACAAGCTCACTCCCTCTCAGGATGACTCATCCACTCCCCTCTCTTGGTAAGAGTATTGGATGAACAAACCTGGGTTCTCCCGCTAAGTCCGATGATGCCTCCTTGGTGAAAGCCCAAAGTTAGGATATCGGATCTCCCTAACGGGTCCCTAGGACCCTCATACTATTTGTATGATAGAAAGAAAGGTTCACGGAGAGAGTTCACCCCTCGACCTCTTCCTATTCCCCCGAATAGGAAAGGATCCACCTCGGAGGTGCTAGAGTCAACTCCTACCATTTTTGAGCCCGCCCCTCCTCCTTTCATTCAGGAGTTTGCCCTTCCACTGGAGATAGTCATGGAGGACACTCCCATGGCTGAGTAGGATCCTTCTATCCCTTCACAAGTTTCATCTTCTGGTTCAAAGAGCTATAGAAACCACCTTGCGTGCAAGTGGAAGTACCAACGAAAGGCTCTCCTAGACGATCAAGCCTCCATACAGAAGAAGGAGGAGGAGAGGACCACACCTCCTACTATGTCTTCCTCTCTCCCCCCTTTTGTCCTTGTTCAACTTAGTTCTGTAACTCTTTCAGCTCTTGCTGTGAGCGCACCTGCACCTGGAAGGGTGCAAGTGTTCATTGCTCCTTCGACGGAGCTTCCCTTGCTGACTTGCATCCCAAATGTCTTGCATTTCCCAAATCCCATGGAAATGGTGAACACTTCAGTTATGTCCACTATGGTTCTTTCCTCTTCTCCCTCGACCCTTGTTTCATCTATAGGAAGTTCACCTCCTCCGTTGAAGAAGAAGGTAGAGTGTGGTCTCTCTAGCAATGGAGGACATAAGAAGAACCCACCTTCTCCCAAAGGTGGCCCTAAATTGACTTGTTCTGTCTTAGTCACAAAACCAGTCCCAGCCTTCCCCGAGTTTGTCACTGATCTTGAGTCTCTCAGAGAGCCTAGTAGTGAACCTCAAGTACAAACTCCTCCGTCTACTGAGGTGAAACATGACACTCATGTTAAGTGCATTTTTAAATCAGTGGAGGAAGTCTCGACACTGTCAGTGATTTTTGCTAGGTCGTTGACCCTGGAACCACAAGAGCTAAGCGACAGAGACCTTATAGGTTCCTCTAATTTGGCCCTTGTTGCGAGAGGATCAGAAGCTCCTCCCCTTAACATTACACCATTGCAGGATCATCTTCCTTCCTTCAAGGATCTAGACTGGGAAGCCAACGACCTCCTGGTCGACCAGTGTTAGGGGGAGACCCTCTTCTTGATCTTTATATTATATGTGCGTGCATGTCATGACATGTGCTTCCCTCGTGATCATGCTACATGTGCCTAGATGACCCTCATCACCCCTGTTGGTGCTTGGATATAGGCATGGTGTTTGTGTTGTAAGCCTTCCTCTATATGTATCTTTATTCTTCCATGTTTGTGATTGACTTTCGATAAATTGGGGATGATGAAAAGTGTCAAGAGAATTTAGGCCTCCTTCCATGTTGACCCAATTTTTTATTTTACTTTGTCTTTCATGCATTCTTCTTGATCTAGTTAGGGATTGATGATCTTTCGCCTCTTACTATGGTTACCTACATATATATAAATAAAGGAAGATCTAACCCCGTGAAACCAAATCCCCTTGTGCCCTGTGTGTGATCTATTTTCTTTATCTTTCTCTCATCTTTTCATGAGTTTTCCCTTTCTAGTGTGACAACACACCTTCTACATTTCTTAGTCTTTATAAAATGCATTTGTTACCAAACGAATATTTTCTCAAAGACCCTTCACACACTTCCTTGTTAGAATGGCATTCTCAACTTGGAACCCTAATGAAACATGTTTCCTTCATCAGGGGTTCATAAAGAAAGGACTTGGAAATCCTCCTCCAAAGTGGGAACGGTCTTAGTCTTCCCCTCGCATGAGCATATCTCCTTCCTTTCAAATTCCTTGATGAATTGAACATCCTTCAAAAGGATTCCTTGATGACAAATCGATTTGAAAAGGAAGACATTAAGCTTTTTGAATAAAGTGTCCCTTGAGTGGACCCCACCTCTTCACCCTGGGTTCCTGAGGGACCCCTTCAAAAGTTTTCAACAAAGTTCTATGGTGTCTAGCTTAGGGGAAACCTGACTAGACCAGATTCACATCTCGATGTCTAGTTTAAGGGCAACCCAACTAGACCATCTTTGCATCTTCACGTCTAGCTTGGGGTTATCCCAACTAGAACCTACCTTGCAAACAACGCGTCCCTTGAGTGGAACCTCATTCCTTTTGAAGGGTTCCTAAGGGACCCCTTTAAGAGTCTTAAAACTTAGCGATGGTCCGTGTGAATGTCCGTTCACTGGCCTGCGTGACCGCTTCCTAATGTGTTCTATTTGTGGGTAAACATGTCGCCATCGCTGGATCTGCGAAGTCCCCTTTACTCGGTCTCCCTCATGTGAGAGCTCTTGGAGGATACCTTCCTTGCAGGTCTGTAGGTTTGTGAGGTGCTTTCCTTGGTCTCCCTCATGTGAGAGTTCTTGGGGGATACCTTCTTTATAGGTCTATGGGGTTATAAGGTGCTTTTCCTAGTTTCCTTCATGTAAGAGTTCTTGAAGGATACCACCCTTGCAGGACCATGAACCTGTAAGGTACATTTGTACTTCATCTTTTTAGTTCCACAAAACTATGAAGAGCTTTCCTACACTTCCAGGTTTTCCAGACCATGCTCTGCTTCCTTATCAGTTCAAGTATACATCTCTTACTCTATTACTTCTTTACTACTCTATTTTACCAAAGCACTCATTAGTACTCATGCTTGCTAAAGTGGGGGAAAAATGTATCAACATGAATTTTCACCCCTAATGTAAATTCCCTTTTGACTCGTAACACTTTAGAAAATAAAAAGTAGAGGTTTAATTCCACTTAAGCCCACTCCTTGCATTCCACTTGGCACCTGGTTCACATGTCGGTGGGGGCATTTCTGTCGGGGATGCTTGCACAAAGCACAAGCATCCCTATGGCATGCTTATGTCCCTAGTAAATTCCTATGGCTAGAGACTATAGAGGCATTACATTTTTGATTGGAAGCCGAAGAGTAACATCCCTCTTCATTTGGCCGACCCGAATATGGCCATTTTTCATCTTCTCCTTCATATTCTCATTCCATTCTTCCATTCTCAATTTTTGAACAAGTTGGGACACTCTCTCCATTCTTTTGAGCATCCATTCACAAGCTTTGTAGCAACATCATTCACTCCATTGTAGAAATCCATTACTCCATCACTCCAATAGGATGAGCACAAGACATACACCATGGCAATAGAGGCTTGAGTCCCTCTCATTCACTCCTCCATGAGCCTTGAGTGCTTTGGATGAAGATGGTAATCTCCTACAATCTCTCCTTTTGCTTTTGATTGAGTAAGCACATACTGCTTGTAGTGTTTTTGTGTTTAAGTAGCTTATAGTTTATTTTCTTTATCATTTATCTTTACTATTCCAAAATTGGTTGTCCATGGAGGTGGAAACACCAAGACAGGGGTTTGACTGAGGCAAGCCTCTATACAACCCCAAAAATTTCAACCTTTATTGTGTGTAGGTGGAGAGAACTTGGAGAAAGATGGCGAGGAGAGAATTGTACGAGATCATCTTCGTCACCCTGGTGGTAATACATTTCCTTTGTTTTATTTGTATCTACATTTCTCTTTACTTAATCTCATTTTATCACTTAAAACATTTCTAGACTAGGTTGATAGTCTCCCTTTTGGAGTTAGATTTTTGTCTTTTCGGTTCTCTGGCTATACGAACACCAGTGCACCTATGAGATTCCAGCATGCCATGCTTTCATCCTAGAATTGAGCTTTCATCCTCAAATAGAGAGCTGTCTGAGACACAAATATGACTCTAAAGACTAACTCATCTAGTCTCCTTCCAACATCTGGGTTTGTAGAGTGATCGAAGGATGCATAATCCTCATCATTCTCATCCTCATCATCCTAACTTCCCCTTAAACTGAGGTGGGTTAGGGAAGCCTTTCCGCTCTTGGCCTTTCGTGACCTGATGTCTTGTAGTGGGTGGTCCCCCTCTCTCACAACACTGAACACACATTTCTTAGGGTTGAGTCTCAAATTGTACTATGCAAGACAATCAAACACCTTTTCCATGTTTGTCAAGTGACCTTCCCTTTAGACTGACTTTTCTAGAATGTTATCCACATAGTCCTCCATGATTGTGTGAAGCATAGCATGGAACATGGTCGTCATTTATTTTTGATATGTGACTCCTACATTCTTCAAACCAAAGGGCATTACATTCCAGAAAAATGTCCCCTAAGCACAAGTAAATTATATTTTGTGTTGGTCATTTAGAGAGAAATTTATCTGGTTGTATCCAAAGAAACCATCCATTAAGGATAGCATCTCATGTCCTTCTATTGGATCCATAATAATGTTGATACTTGGCAATGAAAAGTGATCCTTTGGATAGGCCTTGTTTAGGTCTCTGAAATCTCTACAGATTTGGACACTGGTACGAGATTTGATATCAATTGTGGATAGTTGATGGGTCTAATGAAACGTACAATTTTCTTTAGCTCTACCTTTACTAGTAATTCTATTTGAGGATACCTTTTTCTAAATTTTTGTTTGATAGGATTTGATCTAGGGACTACAACTAGATGATGTACCACTAATGTTGGATCTAGTCCAAGCATATCAGCATAGTTCCAAACAAAATTTACCTTTTTGTTATTGATGAATGTTGTGAATCTTGCTTTCTCTTCAAGATAAAGTGATGCTGCATGGTGACTTTTTGATTTTTTGTTGTGCCGACATTTTTGGCCTCTGCTTCTTCTACCAAGAGTGTTGATATTTCTTGGTACTCAAATATGGGGAGATTGAACCCTCCATCCTTGGGTGCCTCTTGGAGGTTTTCACCTTCAGATGCATCCTTTATCTTCTTTTCTAGATTTGATAGAACCACAATGTGGTTTTCTCTAGGGGACCTTGTGTTTATTGTTATGTTTTTCTTTCATCTTTGTGATTGGAAGGTTCAGTATCTCAACAAAAGTATGTCTCCTATTCAAGTTCGATTATCAAACCTTCTTTGTGGTCTCCTATTTCTACGTTTGTTTGAAGTCCCATAAACTCTGTGATTGCCTCATCATTTTGGAATTGATCTAGAATAGGTGTATGTTGTTGTTGATCCCAATCTGTGAGTTGCAGGTAATAGAGTGGGAGGCTATCATCTTGATCTGCAAAGCTTATGGAAGTGGGTGAAAGGGTTAGTATGGCTTTGGTTTCTTTTTCCCACTAGGTATCTAGGTCATCATTACTAGAAGTGGGGGAATCATATCTGGTGATGAAGGAGAATCCCATTCGTATTCATTAGAGTCTGTTTCAAAATGGTAGTAGATGTTGGGAATGGTTTCTATATACTGGAGAGGGAACCTATCAATGATAAAGTTATTGAATAAGTCTTTGACGGGTAACTCATTGTCCATGATATGATAGATATCTAGTGCCTTAACGCTAGAAGAAGTTTCTCGTTTCTTCCAAGAGGTTCATCTAGTTTTTGTAATAACCATGTATTTTGGCTTATAACCTAGCCCCATATTTTTCTTCCCTTTTCCACTATGATAGGCTCTAATTAACCTTATTTGTGTAGGCCAAGGCCATCTATTCCATTTTTTCCCACCTGTTTAGCTAATTGATAACCTCTAGTATTAGGATCAATTAAAATGGGATGTGGCATTTCTAGTTCTTCTCGATCCTCCTTATAGATCATGGATAAGAAGTCCTTAAATATTTCTTCATCTTTGATGTCTCCCCACCTAGAAAAGATTGTGGGCTCAGCTATCATTTTCACTATCTTTATCTCTTTTGGAACTCCATAGACTTTGGGTGTTGGTGGAAGCATGCTGATGCAGAATGCTTGGTTAAAATGGTAATTCCCATTACCCTTGTCAAGTACTTGAATATTGGCTTCCATTTTCAGTTGCTAACTTGATGTGTTCTTGGTTGAGGTTGACGATATTTTGGAAGGGTTGATATAAGAAAATGAATGGAAGGATATGTCGTTGGTAGGAACATGTTGGATTTTATTGCACTTCTCCTCCAACTTTGCACATAAATGAAAAGGCTCCAAATTGGCATATAGTATTACTTGTTTTCCTTCATGGGGAAAATTTAGGCACTGATAAAAAGTGGAAGGGATTGCTTGTAATGCATGGATCCAAGGGAATCCAAAAAAGAGGTTGTATGGAAACTCAAGGTCCAGTACTTGACAAGTAGTTTCTATGATGGCCGGTCCTATCTACACTAGCACCTTGACTGTTCCTTCAAAATTTCTTTCAAGGTCATTATAGGCCCTTATGGTGATACTTGTTATTTTTCAATAACATCGTCAAAATACCCTAACAGTTTGACAAATTTTGAGGTACAAATTTTTAAACCTGCACCATTATCTATCAATACTTGTTTGACCATGGTTTTGTGAACACCAACCTCTATTTAGAGGGCTTGATTGTGGAATGTTCTTTGTGGTAGATATTTCTCAGAAAATATTAAATGATTAATTGTTGTGATCTTTCCAATTATGGCTTGGAACTGACCAGGATTGAGGTCATTAGAGACTGAAATTTCCAATGCCTTTTCTAGTATTTACTTATGTGCAGGTGATAGTTTTAACAACTCTAGGATTGAGATTAGGGCAGGTGTTTTCTTCAACTGTTTCACAATGTTGTCTTCACTTGATGACTTGATTGTGGGTTTGGGATGAGCTCCTTGTATTGTAACTCTTCCTTGATGGTTGGTTACGTTATATTTGTTATCTCCTCGTATTTTCACTACGCTTGCCCTATTTTCATCAAATTGTGAGAGGATTCCTAAAACCATGTCACTCTATGTGTAATTAGAATTGTGGTACTCTTGTTCCTTTCCTTTAGCATTCCTTTTTGTGTGGTTTGGGATTAGGTTTCAGTATATTTTAAGGTCCTTGATTATGGGAAAATGCTCAACGTCTACTTCTCCTTTGTTTATCAAGTCCTAGATGATGTGTTTGAGGCACATGCAATTGTTGGTTTTGTGTCCTTTGATCTTATGGAATTCACATAAGTCTTTCTCATTATACCACGATGTCTTAAAGCTAGGTTCCTCATAGTTTGGGTGATATTTTTTTTTGATGAGGTTTTGATATACTAGTTTGCACATGACTATTTGAAGTGACTCACCTAGTACTATGAATTTCCTCGTGGGTTGATCCTATTGCCACTATTTCCCATCTTGATTTTTTCATTGGTTTACAACCTGATTGTTCTTGCGATAGGTGGTTCGGTTTTTTTGTGTGTTGTTGGGACCATAGATTTTTTGTGCCACTTATGATATTTTTTGAGGTGTGTTATGTGCATTCCATAATGGTCTAGCATCTACCACTCCATCATTTGTGACATTCTTGTTTTTGGCCCAAACTTTAGGTTTCTCATTTGAGCTAGAGGGACTATCTTTTAAGATGTTTGATTTAAGGGTTCCTCTTGTAATGAGGGATCTCTCAATATGTAATCCATTTTCGATTGTTTCCTCAAATTCTATAGGAGATAACATAGTGAGTTGGTATTTTATTTCAGGCAGGACATTAGTGATGAAAATATCCACCAACTCCTTGTCTGGAATGGGTCATTTGCATCAAATCGCTTTATGTATCCATCTTTGCAGGAAGGAGGAAAATGAACCTCCTTGATTATATTTTATTGTGGAAAAACTTGTGATGGTGACATCTTTCTCTATGTTAAATGAGAAGTGGCATATGAATTTTCTAGATAGTTCATCAAAAGTTCTAATTCTGGGTTGCAGATGGGTGAACCAATCCATAACATGACCTATAAGGCTAAGTGGAAAGAGCCCCATGAGATAGGAATCATTTTTTTTTCTATCTCCATACATGATACTGAGAAGTTTGGTACATGCTCTACTAGATCTCCTCATCCTTTTGTATTTGTTGTCAAACCTCGGTATTTTGAAATTCTTTGGAAAAGGTAATGTAGTGATAGAATGATCAAATGAGAATGGATAAATTTCCTGAAGAATGTAGGTATTCTTTTGTTTTCCTACCTACATTTTTTCTATTTTTTGGGTGATGACATCTAATTTTCATTCCATCTCTATTTTTCGTATGTTTGTTTGCAAACCTGGCATGAAATAGCCTTGTTGCCCTACCATGTTTTGGTCTTATATCGGGTGTTGTGAAGGTACATGACCTTAGTAACCATATTGGGAGTAAGGAGGGTTAGCTCCTTGTTGGATATAAAGAGGATTAGCTCCTTGTTGATGGGAAGGACTATATTGAAGGCTTCCCTAATGGTGCATTGGTGGGTTACCTTGTTGATGGGATGACTGAAGAAGGGTACCTTAGGGAACACATTGTTGGGTAGGACTATACTGAAGGTTCCCCTAATGATACATTGGTGGGTTACCTTGTTGATGGGATAATTGAAGAAGGGTGCCTTGGGGCACACCTTGTTGGGCTGGACTATATTGAAGGTTCCCCTAAAGATGCATTGGTGGGTTACCTTATTGATGAGATGACTGAAGAAGGGTGCCCTAGGGCACACCTTGTTGGGAAGAACTATACTGAAGGTTCCCCTAATGATGTGTTGGTGGGACACCTTTTTGATGGGATGACTGAAGAAGGATGCACTATGGCACACCTTGCTATTGGTATTGCTAGTGTGGAAGGGGACCCTATGGTCCACCTTGTTGGTGGTACTGATTTGGAAGGGGACCTTGTGGCCCACCTTGTTGATGGTACTAATTTGGAAGGGGACCCTATGGTACACCTTGTTGATGATACTCATTTGGAAGGGGACTATATGATCCACCTTGTTGATGGTACTGATTTGGAAGGGGACCTTATGGCCCACCTTGTTGATGGTACTGATTTGGAAGGGGACCCTGTGGTCCACCTTGTTGATGGTACTTGTTCTTTTGGGAAAGGCCGACACTTGAAGTGTTTTGAGATACATATTTTCTAAGAGGTGTATTATTGTTTTGTGGTTCATACTAGGATGTCCCTCCTTGATACAGTTGTGCCACTGCTGCTTGTTTAATTTGAGTTGATTTATTGAACAAGGGGTTCTTTTTAGGTTGACCATTATTTGGTGCAAACATAGGTGGCATGTTTGGAATCTCTAGGGGTTCATTTATTTGTCTTAGAACTGAGTTATCTAATAAGGGAATAAGATTGTGATCTTTTAGAGCCTCTATGTTTAAGTCCACTGGTAATTTAGCATCACTTTGTGCTAACTTGAAGAAATATGAGTTTGGGTCTTTCCTTAACAACTTTTCCATTAGTTTGAGAACCTTGGGGTTGTTAGAATGTTTAAATAGTTCCACATCATTTATTTCTTCCTTCGTATCCACCTCCTCTACAACCACTTTGTTAGGGTCTTGGTTGTTTTTTTCTATCATCTTCTTTTGTTTGTGGTTTAGTTCTTCCTCACTAAAGGTGTCTTTGTACACAGGTCTCTTTTGGGGTGTTTCAAAGTCACTTGGCCTATATCCCCACGGGCTACTTTCATTGTTCATGGTATTTGCTAGTGGTATGATGGTGTTGCTATTACTTGCTTCCATTTTATCCTATGTTGTGATCTTGTAGTTGTCATAAATAACTACCAAGATTTTTATGACTATTTTCGTAACTCCTAGTCTCTAGAAAATATTTGTCCTACTGGTGCAAAGTGTAAATAGAAAAATTCTAGCCTATTCTGGCAGGTGTGATATCTTCTCCGAATGAACCATTTGGTGAAACGTTTTGTAGGGAAATTCTTTGAAAGCTATAGTATGGATTTTCACTTAAGTATATTGCTCTTGTTGGTCCTAAGGATCTTTTTCTTTCCAAAAATCATGAGAAATGTATGTCTACTACCACACACATGGTGGTAACATGGGTATTTCAGCTACCATGTTTTCTTTCTCTTCCTCTTCGTCTAAGATGATTGATGCGGTGAGAAATTGGCTTGGTGTTTCATTCTTCTCAAATATGAAGGTTCTTAAACTACTTATGATGTTAGTTTGTTCACCTTCAATGTATGTGATACTAGGTTGAAGGATGGGTGTAACAAGGTTCAGTCACTAGATGGTCTTAAAGTGTAATGGTGTTTTGAGATGGTTGCTATGAATCTCAAGACCCTAAGGTTTGAGTGTTGTTTTGGAATGGTGCTACTTTTCAAAAATCAAAATATTGAAGAACTAGGGTTGATATTTCACTTCCTTGTCTAGAGGATTTGTTGTGGAAAAGATTACTTGAACTATCTATGAGTCCCATGTAACTCTTGATATCATAGATGTCTGAGTGAAGGAATGATCCCAATGGTTTGCTTGATTTTGATATCTAATAAGTAGGATGGAAATAATGGATGAGGGACTATGTGACTTATCTGGTTTCTCAATTGTTTTGTTCGAACAATGATCCGATAAACAAATTTAATTTTTTTTCCCCAAGTTTTAGATTGATGAAGCAATATGTTGGTTTCTGAGCAAAAATACACAAGAATGTGAGAAAAAGTGGCTAGATTTATCAAGTGTGGCCAACAATGTGTCAAGTTCTTGGGTTTCAGAAAAGCAAGTGTGAGCTGGAATGGAAAGTGCAATTGTTTGTGTGTTCTTATAAAATGCAATGCTTTCTCAGGAAAAGTGAGCATCTTTTGGTAAATACAAGGATCTTTGTAACAAGTGTGCTAGTTTCTTAGAAGAAAATGCAAGGGAATAAAATCAAGTGCATGATTCCCATAGGAAGTGCTTAGTTTCTATCAAATGCAACTGATTTTGATCAGTAGCTTTTTCGGGACAAAGAGAAAATGAAATGAAAATTTGGCTACTACTCAAAAATTGTGGCAAATACACTAAAATTTTGTGCAAATTCAATGAAATTTTAGAAACTACTTAGAAACTATGATATCTTGCACTAGAATTTTGTGCCAATGTGGTTTTTGTGTTTTTTGTTTCTAGTTTTGAACAATATTTTCTTGGATTTTTGCAAGTTTAAATTTGGTTCTTCTTTAAAATTCTTTATGTTTGGAGTATGGAAAGTGATAAAACAACACTTGGACTAACTCAACAAGCATGGACTTATGCGACCTTCATGTCTATAGATTAATTTGTGAAATCACATCACCTAAGTCATCGTTCCCAAATGTTTACTTTAATCAATGCAACCTAAAATAAAACCCAAAATATTTATAAACCTTTAAGGAAAAATCCTTTCAAGGAGTTCATACATATGGCTTCTTTCACAAGTATACACTAAGTCAAAGGGTTTTTGATTCAACCATCTCGTTCAGTGTTTGTTTGGATGTGTTATTTTTAGATCAAAAATAGATTTTTATGTCAAATTGTTTTGAATGTATTTGGAAAGTTTAACATAAACATGCAATTACAACCCTAGTGGATAGAAAAAATTCTCTTAGGTAGGCCTACCTCATTCTCTAAAAAGATGATTTTACATGCAACTTATGGTGCGAGCCTGTAGTCGTACATGACAAGTAACTTCACAGAAGTAATATTTTTGGACATTTTGTTCAATTAAGAACCTTTCATCCCTTGTGAGTTTTTATGCATCATGAGGATACTGAGGAAGAATATGTCTGCATAGGCCAATAGAACTCGGTGAGTGATGAACTTTACTCACAACCAAAAAAGATTTATATAGCGGTCCAGAACGAAAGTACTACTTGGGTCACCTATGAGTTCTCTGTCATAGGATGTATATCAATAAGTAGGCCCTCTAGAAAGGTATTCTTGAAAATAAAGGTGCAAAGCTGAAAATTTTTTTGCTCACCCAAGATCACCAACAAGTATGAGGGGAGAAGACAACCATCTAGCTTTCCAATCACTTAATGCACAACATACATTTCATAGTAAATTGATTCTTTTTAAACACCTCAAGTGGTGTTATCCCCAAAAATATGTGAATAAAATAAATGACTCATTCTTTTGAATTTCACCAATATGGAGTATTTAGGATATGAGTCATTTAAGATAGCACTGGTACAAGACAAAAAGAAATATTTGTTCATTTTAAAGCCCAAATATGAGTGTTTCTAAGAAATCAGTCCTAGTTCTAACTTGGTCAACAAAAGTAAAACATGCATGCGTCAATAAAATGGAAATCATTTTGCATTCTTTTTATGCACCAAAATTAAAGTTCCTAATGATGAAAACTTGGAAAGAGTTCATTTTTAGAGAACCTTAATTGAAATTTTTTTATTCTTTTTATGCACCAAATTGACAATTCCTAACTTAACAAAAAATTGAAATGGTTCAATTTTAAGACCACCAAAATGAAATGCTCATTTGTGTCATTCTTTTTAAAGCACCAAATAAGGGTTCCTAATTTAAGAAAGCTTAAAATTGGTTCAATTTTAAGAGCACCAAAATAAAGTGTGCATAAATGTGTTGTTCTGTTTTAAAGCACCAAATGATGATTCCTAACTTAGTCAAGCTTGAAATTGGTTCAATTTTAATAACACCCAAAATAAAGTGTGTGTTTATCTTGTTCTTTTTAAAGCACCAAAATTAAACATTCCTAACTTAATAAAAAAAATGTTTATAGATCTGGAATACTTTGATCAATCGTCTTCCCTGCAAAAAAGGAGTTAAGAGTCTTTCAAATCCTGCATACAAACCCATTAGTACCTATTAGACATTCAAAAATAGACAAACATTGGCTAAAAATCAATTACAACAATACAATTTTCGTGCACTCATCTGTCAAAGAAAATGCTCAGAAATTTTTGCAAAAGCGCCCTTGCTAGAATGAAATGCTCAATTCTTAGAGCAAGTGCACCCCCTGTCAGAATCAAATGCAAAGTTTTCAGAGAAAATTAATAGAAATTTTTGCAAAACCATAGTTCTCATGTCGGATGCTCAGTTTTTAGAGCAGATGCATAGTTTTCTTGATAGGCAATTGCAAAAATTTTTTGGGTAGTGAATGAACATTTTTCAAAAGTGCTCGAGAACCCTGCAACTTCAGTTTAAATTCATAAAAAAAATTAGTAGTGAGGACCGTTGTCCCACCGAGCATGCCAGAATGTGTGAGGGGAAAAACCATTAGATGCAAACAAGATAAACGTGCTTGAAATGAGAATCTAAGATAAGATCAAACACACAAATATAAGATCTAATCCTACACATACAAAATGAAAATAAACTATTGAAAACACATTTAGGAAATCTGTGATTACCAAATTGAATGCAAACAATAAGAAAAGTGTTACCATCCCATATTGGAGTGTATTCACTTGATGTTGGATTATTCTTATCACCTCGAAGCCTCCATAGTTCATGTGTAAAGCTTTGATGAATGATGCATGCTAGTTGATCGAAGAAAGGTTGAAACTCTATTAATGGTGATCTCAACAGTACTTCATTGCATAAGGTATGTTGATTCTTCAATCCTCATTTGTGAGGAAAGAGGTTTGTTATATAGAAAATGAGATTTGAAATGGATGATAAGGAGCGTGTTGGAGAATATCCAGGTCAACGATTGAAATGTGTTGAGAGAATTTAGACATGAGAATATTATGCAAAGTTGATTGCATAATTTATGTGATTAAGGAATAGATTGGCTAGTCAGGATTTAGATTGATCAGTCATAATTTAGATGGCTTGGTTAAGAAATTGATGGATTAGTTAGCAAATTAGATTGGCTGGTTAGAAAATTAGATTGGTTAGTTAGGAAATTGATGGCTTGGTTAGAAAATTAGATTGATTAGTCAGCAATCGTAATTTTCTTAATTAGAAAGTGGGTGAGGAATATGAATTAATTGTTTTAATTAATTAATTCCTTTTTGGAATTGAATGTGCAAATCAAGTTTGAATTTTGCAAACAAAGTTGCATTAGTTTGAATTATTTTTGATAAATGATTTGAATAGTTTTATTTAATTATTCAAAATTTGGAGGGAAAGTGTCATAATTAAATTATTATGATTTAATAATTCAATTAACTTAGAGGAATAAGGTGATTTAGCGACATAAATAAATAATTGGTGTTATTTAATCAATGAGGATGAAATAAAGTGGGATTAGGAGTTCACTAAATAAATGTAATTTATTTAATCAGTCATAATGATAAAAAGATGAATTAATTAAATAATGTTGTTTAATTTAATTAATAGAAGAATTAGGGTTTTTATAACTGTATTAAATAAATGAAATTGATTTAATTCGTCAGAAATGATGAAAAGGTGGATTAATTAAATAATGTTGTTTTATTCAATTAATAGTAGAATTAGGGTTTTTAGGACTTTATTAAATAAATGAAAGTTATTTAATTTGTCAGAAATGATGAAAAAGTGAATTAATTAAATAATTTTGTATTATTCAATTAATAGAGGAATTTAGGATTTGGGATGCTATTTTGATATTGTGTGATTTTTTTGAGATGTTTTGGGATGTTTTGGGATGTTGCAAGATGATTTTGAGATGTTTTTAGACATTATAGGATGATTTTGAGATGTTGCAAGATGATTCTGAGATGTTGCAGGATGATTTCGAGATGTTGCAGGATGATTCTGAGACGTTTTGAGATGTTGTGGGATGATTTCGAGATGTCGTGGGATGATTTTGAGATGTTTCAAGATGATTTCGAGATGTTGTGGGATGTTGCAAGTTGATTTTGAGACATTGTAGGATGATTCCAAGATGTTGTGAGATGTTGTTTAGAGTGTGTGATAGGTGTTGGCTCAATTTTACATGTCTACATTATTAGTCACATGGTTTTATGTAATACCACTTGGTGGTTTTGTGGGGGCTTGTTTCTATAAAAGCAACCACATGGGTAGTTGTTTAAGGTTGTATAATTGGATTTGTGGGAAAGGGGTTAAGGCTAGCTCTTGTTAACTTGTGTGAGGGTTTGAAGCATGGAATTGGATGTGTGGTTACATTCTTGTTCACCTGAATTTCCTATTCAGGGCTTGATGTTTCAAAGGTGTTCATGGAGGACTTTGAAGATGTATTGTAATAATTATTGTTGAATAATACATGAGTGGTGGATGCTTTTGGAGGATGGGTTTTTATCCCTTGAGAGTTTTACCAAGGTATATATTGTGTCATATATGATGGTATGTTGTCTATTCTTTTGCATATGGATTCTAAATACTTGTTTTCATATATTTATCTATTTGGGTTATGTGGAAATTATCTTGGGTGAATGCACATTTCCTTTCATTTGGTATCAAAGTCATGGTTGTGGTTTGTATAACCCTTGTTGGAGTAGATCTAATGTATAGTTGAATCTATGTCATTGCATGAGAGAATGGAAGACATGGAGATATATGACAATTTTTCAGGTTGCTTATTGTAAATTTGAGGGTTTTGGGTTTGTTATGATGGGTTGTTTGCAGATTTGCGGTGCAAAAAATGTTGGTTAAAAATGGTTTCTTGATTATGCATTCACATGAGGGTTTTGTAGGGGAAATGTTGTAGATGACCTCTTGAGACAAAATAGATCTCATGGTTGGATCTGGGTTGGTTGAGAGACAAAAAATGATATAAATTTAGCGTATTTTAGCCATTGTGAAGAAAATGAGATTTTTTTGCCCTCCTTGCCCTTGTCATATGATGGTATGGCCATTAATGCATCTATAGAGGAAAAATATTAAAATAAATCCCATTGGTATTAAAGAAAATATTTTTCTACAAAAAAATATTAAATAAAAAAATTCTTATGTTTGTGGAAAACCTTAAAGTTTTGATTTTTTTTTTTAATATTTTTGGGGACAGTGGGGGTGGGGGGAAGGTGCATACCCTATACCCTCCACCCCTACTATGCCTAATGGATGGAAGTACCGTAATACTTTCAGTACTGTTGGCTCTACCATGACCAAAAATACTATCTGTACCATCGGTGGGGTCTAATGGGGCTGAAAATCAGACCCCACGAGCATTCAAAATATGCCACCAACTTTTATTTAATAAAAAAGTTAAATTATAAATGCCACCCATTAAAATTAATTCCATTGGTGCATTTTTTAAACATGCAAAAATTTAACCAAAATTTAATTGTATTTTGAGTCTAGATCTTTTGGCAGGTGGCTTTGCCACCACTGACCATCGCCCCAACACCAAGGGGGTTATTTTTTGCACCTATTACCAAAATTGGGCAGATTTTTTCTAAGGGGCATAACTTTTGCCTAGGGTATCTATTTTTCAACTTCTTGTACTTGCTATAAAGGTGATTCTATGCATTACGCAATGGTGTGATTTGTTTTTTGAGATTTTGTTGTTTTGATATTGAAATACTTGTTGGAAGTCCGATGTTCTCTTTTTACTTGGAGAGGTCATAACTTGTGCATATAGAGTTAGATTTTGGATTTCTTATAGTCCATAGAAAGCTTGTTTAGAGCACTCTACAATGGATTAGGTTTGGATTTGTTTGGGCATGGTTTATTTTCTATTATTACCATCTAAGCTATTTATGGGTTACTTTGACTATGGTGATTCTATGAGTTTATTGTAAGTTAAATATTGGTGATTTAGTGCTTGAGTCATTGTATACTCAGTTGTACATATTTGATCAATCTTATTTGACATGGTTATCAATGTATTGTTGGAATTGTATGTTGCATTGTTGTATCTACAAGTTATTCAATGTTGTAGGTGATCTATACTTACATGTTGCATTTATGACCTAGAAATGGGTTGTCTATGCCCATAGACAGTTGAATGTTGATACATATTTAGTTTGGTGGCTTGGTTTGGTCACTTGGTTTTCTAGTTTTGTTGCCATGTTGAGGAGGTGAGATGGTATTACTAGGTGCAATCATGATGTGAGACCTATGTAGTTGACTATGTTATGCAAACATGTGGGACACAATGGAATTATGTTTCTGGTACATTTGGTGGTGGTCATGGATGTTCCTTGTTCTTTAGGGACTTTTGAATGACATGATTGTTTTTGTAGGTGCATTGTTGGTGGTGTTGGATTGGTTCATGATTTGGTTTGTAGCGTAGTGTATCTTCTTGGCTTGAGGATCATGGTTATGATTTATCTTCATTGATGAGGTTATTATCATGATTTCATGGATAGATTGATTACATGATTCAATGAGAGCTTGTGATAGTGATGGTTTATAGTGCTGTATATTATCTTCAAGATCATGGTTTGTACTCTTCCCTTTGGGAGCTCATGGTTTTGGGTTCTTTTATTGTGTTGGGGCCATGGAAGATCTTCATTTCGAGGATGGTTATCATGTTTCCACGAAGATATTGGTATCATGGTTTAGTGGGAGCTTGTGGAAATGATGTGGATTCATCACTTAGTGGTGGATGATCTTCTATAGTGTTTGTTGGTGCCATGGATGGAATCTTGGTTTTTACTTCTATGTAGTGAGGGTTCATTAGCATCTTTGGTTTCATTCACAAGGGATGGTTTTCTTCATGTGGTTTTAGTCTTTGGTTGAGGTGTCATGATTTTTTATTTTGATATATGATCCTTATTTTTATATGGTGGTTATGTGTTGTGTCATGATTTACTCTTGATAACTAGTTTAGAGTTTTGGCATGATATAGGTACTTGATATATTCTTTGGATCATATATTCTTATTTTGAGGAGGTGTGAGATCATGTTGTCATGTGTGTGATCCTAATTCCTAGGTAGGATATTTCACTTTGACATTGGTTGGTTCTCTTGGTATTGGGTACATTGATCATTTTCTTGAGAGCTTTATGATGATGCTTTGTTGCTTTTGGAGTTTGGAATGGATTGATTGGCTACATGTACTCATAGATACTTGGATACATAGGTGAGGCTAGGAGATCTCTTGTAATTAGATACATGTACATTGACATGGCTACTTATTGATGAGGTTTCAGTTGGAAGTCCAAGGAGACTACACCTTGGTTGGAAGTGAGTTCAACATGGACCTATGAGGAGATTATTCTTAGATGATTCATGATGACTTGGATATCTTGGATGAGAATTCTCATTCCCCACTCTTGGTCTACTTGATGGTTTATCATTTGAGAGGTATTTCCCATTGTTACATTCGAATGCATTATGTTTTATTCTTTATATTCTCATGCATATGGATCTTGAGCTATGGTTTTTTAGTTCTAGAATGGTTCATTTGAGGGATGGTGGTATGTTTATCTCCTTATGAATTGTGATTTTATTCATCGACGTTGAGTTTAGGAGATGTTGTTGGGTTTATTTCCTTGATTGGGAATGGATTTGGTTTGAGATGCATACATATTGATTATGGTTAGATGTGGATAGTGTTATTCTCTTTGGGGGTTTATGGAGGAGATCATAATTGACACAATTGCCATTTAGAGGTGTGTATAGAAGGACATACTACAAGTTTTGATTTGCACATTCTATTTGATCTTTTTCTTCTTCCTTGATGTTTGGTTTCACATGAAATTGGTTTTCAGGTTTGGTTAAAGAAATGGTGATCACTAGGCTTGTGGTCATGTGTTGTTAATTGTTCTTTGGTGAAAACATGGATGTTCCTTTATCTCTTTCCTTTGTTGGGTGTGGAGAACCCAGGAGAGCTATGGAGACTTGTGATGAGAGATGTATTACAACATATTGGTTTGTAGGATTTGCATATCATTGTCAATGTTCCTTGGTACTACATGATGTTAGTTATACGTCTATGTGATTATAGTGGTGTATCTTGGATACCTTGATCATTTTTCAGATTTGAAGTTACCTATGCAGTGGGAGTTCTTGGATGTGTATGTTCATTATATGATAGATTTGGCACATGGATCTTGTGATTGCATGTTATTGGTTGTATATGTTTATGACATGAGCTTCACTTGTTATGTTTGTATAACTTGGGGGTATGGATAGTTGGATGTGTTGGAACTTGTTGTGGGTGCTATTTTAGCTATGGTTAGTGTATCTTGATAGCTATTGGTGCATATTTACACCTTTGGATTGAGTGTATGTGTATTGGGATATTAGTTGAGGTAGGTCTTGTGCTTCATTGTGATAGATTGTGTGGCTTCTCTTTGAATGGCTTCTTATATTTGTGTATTGGCATGATGGAGGATGAGAGTATTCATGCTTGAGGTGGTGGTAACCTTGATTCTTTTTCTAGGTATCTTGATGGAGCACATGGAGCACTTTTATTCCTTGATGGTATACGTGGCTAAAGGGATTGTTGCCTTGTTCATGTTTGAGTTTACTTGTTTACCTCTTATGCAATATATACACCAAGTGGGAGAATGTTAGGAATTAGGTGTTGTGTACACCTTGCATAATTTTATAATGTAATTATTTATTTATTATGTGGTGCACATAGGGAATCTAGGATTATGTGCATCACATGGGTCTAGCATTCTTGGGTCCACTTTTTGTGTTGTATGTAACATTGGGACATAAGTTAAGTTGTAAAATGTATTTATTTAATATTGCAGAAAGTAATTTAAATAAATTGCCGAATGTTAAATGTATGGTTAATTATTTTTTAAGCTCATGGTATTAGTCACATGGTTTTATGCAATACCAATTGGTGGTTTTGTGGGAGCTTGTTTCTATAAAATTGACCACATGGGTAGTTTTTTAAGGTTGGATAATTGGATTTTTGGCTAAGCGGTTGAGGTTAGTTATTGTTATCTTTTTTGAGGGTTTGAAGCATGGCATGGGATGTGTGGCTACATGCTTTTTCACAAGGATTACTTGTTGAAGGCTTGATTTTCCAAAGGTTTTTATGGAGGATGTTGAAGGTGTATTGTAATGATTATTACTGAATAATCCATGAGTGATGGATGCTTTTGGAGGCTGGTTTTTTCCCTCTTGAGGATTTTCCCAGGGTATATCTTGTGTCATCTTTGATGGTATGTTGTATATTCTTTTGCATATGGATTCTGAGTACTTGTTTGCATAGATTTCTCTATTTGAGTTATGTGGAAATTATCTTGGGTGGATGCATATTTCATTTCATAATACAAATCTCCATTATTGATCTAACAAAAATATTCTTTTAGATTTCCTCAAGTCAATGATTTATCTACAAAAATAATCTTTAGCATAATTCTACACCTTACTCTAATATTTTTTGATGCAATCATGTGTAGAGGATACACTAAAGGAGTATTAAACCATGTATTCTAATGAGAAACATAGTATAATTCAATGAAATAGTAACATTCTATTTATTCATTCATGGTAATATATGAACTATAGTTTGTGACAAGGGACCTACAAAAAGAGTAGACAACCTTTAAATCCATATGAGAACAACAATGTGTAAATTACCAAATTTAAATCATATTTTATTACAATAATTTTTCATAATAAAACTTGACTCAAAATTAAAAAATTATTTTTCCTCCTAATCATCATCAATGATTTCTATATATTGATTGCTAGCCTTATTTATTTTCTCTTTTAGCCACAAGGAGGCACACATATAATGTTGTGTAATATGTAGTTAGCCAAATATGTAGAAGGGACCTTATATAGAAGACATGTGGTGATGATGCATCAATGAATCGTGATGAAGTTCATACCATAGGACTTCTTAAGTCCAAGAAATCTAGGAACATGCTCCTTTATTTTTAAATTCTTCATTAAGGTGTTGCAATCATTGAATAATGAATTGGTAGTTATCATTATTATGCTCGATGGTAATCATGAAATTGAATTATACCTCACATTAATCAAAATACTTTAAAAATTTAACAACACATACTAAACTCTTAGTAGATCACATTTCCCCAAATATAGGGTAAAATGTGAAACCATAATGAATTGTACAGTAAGATTTGTAATGCATGGATGATGACTAGAGTGTTATTGAAAAATTACAAAAAAACATAATGAAAAAATATGTTTTGGTGATGTAATATTTCTCTTTCGCCCTTGTATTCTCATACATCCATGAATATATTACATTAAATGCTCATTGATATTTGTAATTCAAACCAAGGGTATGTGCATAAAGATGGTGAGCTAAAATGTGGGAAAACTTTGACAATGATCTAAACTCACTTTTTAGGAACCATAACATTTTAATGTATGGTCCATAGGCATTGTTCATAATGGGACCATATCATAGATTTTTTTTTCTAATTTAAATCATTCAAATTCCATTTTTAGTCTTGGAAAAAGTTTGAATTTACAAATCCTAAGGGTTAGGAATGCAATTTGGTTGTTAAAAAATAATTTTATGCAAAAGCGATACAAAAAAAAGAAAAAGTTGAAAATTATCTCCATGAAGTTTTCTTATTTTAGGATAAGATTTAAAAAAATATCATTACAACCTCAAGCTATGTTTGACTATTCTAACAATCTATTTTCCTGTTGCAAGTATGAAGGTGTTGTCATTGATGATAGTAGTGCAGTGGTTGAGAAGAGATTGTTTCTTTGATTAGTTGCATTATGTTGTCATCAATTAAGTTGTTGATGTTAGCCTCTGGTGTTGCTAAATGATAAAATTCTATTTATGGTTCAAATGATGAGGATACTAAGAAAATTGATAAAATAAGGAAATAAGGTGTTGCAGAGGTGTTTTGGTTTGAAGAGGTTTTCTAGTTTTGCTTTGCATTTCTTCTAGGTTGAATATTTTTTTTGTAGTTTGGATATGTTGGTTAGAGATGTACAAGGTTTCTATATCCAGAATTTTGGATTGTGGATCTCTGATCAAAGGAAGTTATGTTCACCAGTGTGTGAACTGGTTTTGCAGTGTTGTGTACAAAGGTGTTTAGGGGTTAGTGAAGGATCATGGGGGTCCAAAATAGGCCCTTAAGTGGTAATGGAAATTCAAAAAAATAAAGTTAGGAAGCATGACATAAAAATTTGAATAGGTTATTAACATAATTTGAAAAATATGTAAGAAATTTTTTGTAGAAAATTAAATTTAGTTTCTAAGATGCTAGTCCTTTTTTGGAAAAATTAAATCTATTTGACTTGAAAATTTGAAATTTCAATATAGTAGTAGTAAATTTCCAGGATAAAAATAAGAAGCAAGTGTATGTTTGACCAACCTAAGTATAAGATAATTTTTTTTGAAAATTTCAATATAAGTAGAGGACACATGCTTGGATGTGCCACATTTTTTTTGTAATTTTTTTTCAAGTAAATAATTAGTTATGAATTTTCTATTAGAACTTTTTAAAAATATTAAAACTTGTTTGTTTGACCACCATAACTTAGTCAAATTTTTGTGAAATTCATTCTTTTTTTATTTCACCTTATATCATGGGTAGCATAAAACGTGTCACATCTTTTGGATTCAAAAAATGTGAAATCATTTGAGAATAATAGATGTTTTTAAATCAACATATCAATCACGACTTTAGTCATAATGCATGTAGAAAATCAATAATAATTATCTATTAAATTAAAAATAAAGCATATCTTAAATTGGTGGAAAGCTAACAATTTTCTCAATAAACCCTTTTCATTTCATCAAATTCGGATAAAGAAATAGTCATCAACCAATTTTTGGTCATATCACCACTTTTTTGACACCCATGATCTTGCACTCACCCCTAGGATAAATGTATTTGCTCTGCATTTCTCCGTAGTTTCTTTTCAAGACTTGAAATTCTAAAGGAGAGTTGATGGTATTGTGTTTTTGCATGTTTCAAGAAGATTTGTGGTTTGGTACTCAAGAAGTTGGATTGTAGAGTTGTAGTGTTTGGTAGTGTACTAGTTGTGTACATTTTGATGGAGTGATTTGACACGAAGGAGTTTGTTAGTTTCAAGGATTTTCTTGGATCCTGTTCAGGTGAAGTTCATCATCTGAAAGCTTCAGATCATTCAAAGGAAGCGTGTAATTCAAATTTTAATGTGTTTGCATAGGTAATGATTGAATTGGTGTTTAAACTACATTCAAAAATTTCCATGTGTTAATGAAGGTGTAGCATGTCATGTGAGATTTCATTTGGGTCCCAATTAATTGTTGTTTTGGTCCACTTTTTTTTCCCATCCATTGTAGGAATGGTTCATGTTGACCTAATTTGAAATTGCAAAGTGTGAAGCATGTATACCTGACCTTGGAGAAGATTTTCAAGGTTGAGGATAGTATAAGTATGAGTTGGTCAAATGTTGAATGTTTATAAGATAGAAAGGAGAGAGGTGTGTGATAAAAGTGATGCAAATTGAAAAAGAGTAGAGTGCGAGTTTGAGCAGAGTAGTGTGAACTTCAAAGTGTTGGACTTTTGAACGCAACGAGTTGAGGGTATTAACAATCATTCAAATAAGAATGTGAAGGTGTTGGAGCTATTATGGTGGATTCTCTATTGCATTGAGAATTTGTTCTCTATGTAACATTTCTCTTCTATCTTCTTTTTATTTTTGTAGAAGTGAGCCTTGGTTGTGAGCCTTTGTGGATAGTGCATCCTATTCTGATAGCGAGCCTTTGTACTGGTGTTGCAATTACTTATATTTTGAGCTAATCCTCACAATGGTTTTTCCCTCATTGGGTTTTCCAAATAAATATGGTGTTCTCTTGTGTATGTTGTTGGTTGTTTAAATTTCCATTATTTTTTTTTCATGTTTAAACATTATAACAAATTAAGGGTTTAGTGAATGCATGTGGATCTGATTACTATTGAGGGTTTTGATGTTTTAACTGGATATAATTGATTCACCCCCTCTCTCGGTTGTCTTGTTAATTTAACAATTGGTATTAGAGAAAGGTTCCTTGGAGAAAATCTTAACCATTTGAGGTAGATTTGGTATGGCCAACACGATAGAGAGCCCTAAGTTTGATGACATAGACTATGAATTCTTGAAGACAAAGATAGAAGGATATTTGGAATCCTTTGGATATGAGATTGAAAAGGCAATAATGACTCAATATGTTGCACCTCAGAATGGTCTGAGAACATGTGATGAGATCAAGGCACATGAAATAAATGGTAAGGAAAGGTTTATTTTTGTGAATAGTCTTTCACATTTTGAATTAGTAAAAGTTATGAATCTGAAGATTGCTAAAGAAGTTTGGGATAAGCTAGAAAGCATCTATGAAGGAGATGATAATGTTAAACAAGAAAAGTTGTAGAATTTGAAGGAACAATTTGAGACCCTACGAATTTCTAAATATGAAACAATTAAAAGTTATATGCAAAGGGTAGGTGAGTTGGTAAGTGCAATGAGAGGTCTTGGTGCACAACTCAAACAACCTAGAGTTGTAAAGAAATTTCTTGGATCTCTTGTTGATTCTTACAGTAACAAGGTGTCTTCCATTGAGGAAGTTGAAATTTTTAATACTCTCTAGAGATCACTTGTTGGGTACACTAACTTCATTTGAAATGAGAAAACATGGTTGGAAAAATGGTACAAAAGTGGAGTCTGCTTTCAAGGTTGGAAAATCAAAAAAGGTTGAAGATTCAGATGGAGAAGATCTTCATGATGTGGAAGCAAACTTTGTAAGAATGATGAAAAAAGGAAGCGGTAAGTACAAAGGTAAACTACCTTTCAAATGTTTTAGCTATGGAAATGTAGGCCACTATGCTTCAAGATGTCCAAATAAAGTTGTGAATAATAAAAGTAAGAAGAATAAAGGAAAGATGATTAAGAGAAGTTACTATGTTAGAGAGGATGTTGATATTTATGAAGATGAATTTGATTATGGAGATGATGATGAATGATTGTTCTTGGGCTTAAAATATGAATCTACTACTAACTTTGAAAGTTGTGTGAAGGAAAGTGTTTCGAAAAGAAGGATAAGATTGAAGGTACTTTAGTATCTACTTTTCATGCTAGACATCATAATAATAATTTGGTTGTTGAAAATGGTTTCCCTAATCACATGACCAAAGAAAAAAGTAATTTTGTTAAAACTTTAAAAGTATGATGGAGGATTAGTTAAATTTGGAGATGATTCAGGAGCTAAGATTTGTGGAATATGTTCAATCTGTTTTGATGGCAAGCATAATACCAAAGATGTTTACTATGTTAAAGGCTTAAGGAATAATCTTTTGAGTTTTGGAAAAATGTGTAGCAAAGGGTATAATCATATGTTTCAAGATGATGGATGTGAGATTAGAAAAGGATCTAGAACTATGATTGCTGCTAGTAAGAGGACAAATGTAAATATCTATCAATTCAAGGGTGTTGATGGTCATTTCTCTATGACTCAAATTAATGACAAATAATTATGGCACCAAAGGATGTGCCACATGAATTTTTAAAATATGGTTAGAATCAGTCCAGCTCATACAGTAAGAGACCTACCAAGAATAAAAAATTCTATCAACATTATTTGTAAAGAATGGTAATTAAAAAAAAAACAAGGAGTAGTTTCACTGGAAAAGTTAAATTTGCTATCAAACTACTAGAATTAATACATATAGAACTTTGTGGTCCTACAAGGGTGAGAAGTCTCCAATATGTTAGGTATTTCATTCTTTTTATTAATTATTATTCTAGAATGACATGGATTACTTTTCTTAGAGAAAAATCTGAAGCTCTAGATAAATTTAAAGAATTTAAAGCTATGGTTGAGAATAAGATGGATTTAAAGATCAAATTTTTGAGGTCTGATAGAGGTGGAGAATTCACCTCCAATGAGCTTAACATATTTTGTGAAGATCATGGAATAAAGAGACACTTATTTGTCCTTAGAACTCCTCAACAAAATGGACTGGTTGAAAGGAAAAAAGGGACTATTTAAGAAGTTGCAAGGAAAATGATAAAATAAGCTAAACTACTAGAAGTCTATTGGAGAGAATAAATCCATACTATTGTTTACATAGTTAACAAATTTTGAGCCAACAACAACATCAAAAAGACTCCCTATGGGTTGTGGTATGGAAGGATTCCTACTGTCAAGTTCTTTAGAGTATTTGGAAGAAAAGGCTATATCAGAAGAGATGAAAAAAGCTTGGGAACATTTGATGCAAGATTTGATGAAGGTATCATCCTTTGATATTCTACTAAAAGAAAATCTTAGAGATGTTATAGTTCAAAAGGATAAGAAATATTGTTGAGATTGAAAATGTCAAGGTTGATGAAGATTTGTAGAATCTATTTGTAATAGATGGATATGAGTCTGATGAAATTTCTTGCAGACAAGAATAAGAAGAAAACTATAAGGAAAAATAAATATAGAATGAAGAGGAAGAAACTCTAGAAAAGACCCCTAATACCCCCAAATATGTGCAAGGAAATAATTTTGAAGAATAGATTATTAGAGACAAAAGAAGAGATGTATTGACAAGAAGAAAAGCTGCTGAAATCAAGGTACCAAAAATAATGACCGAGGCATGTAGAGATGAATAATGGGTGAAGGAAATGGAAGAAGAGTTGCAATAAATTGAGAAAAATTAGACTTGGGAACTAGTTTAGGGACCCAAAAATAAGAATATAATTTGAACTAAGTGGGTATTTAGAAACAAGTTGAATGAGAATGGAGAAGTGGTAATAAATAAAGCAAGGATTGTTTGTAAGGGTTACTCATAAGTAGAAGGAATAGACTTTGAAGAAACATTTTCTACAGTGGATAGAATGGAAGGAATAGTAATGTTTTTCACATTCGAAATACATAAAGAATTTAAAGTTTATCAGATGGATGTGGAGATTTCTTTCCTAAATGGAGAATTGGAGGAAGAAGTTTACATTGAACAACTAGAAGTATTTTAGTTGTCAGATAAAATAGACATGGTTTCTAGATTGAAAAAGGAATTGTATGGATTAAAGAAACCTCCTACAGCTTGGTATGCAAGATTGGAAAAACATTTGATACATCAAGGATTCAATAAGGGTACCATAGATAGTAATGTTTACTTTAAATTTGAGGAAGATTGAATCTTGATAGTGGTTGTGTATGTGGATGATATTATCTTTGGAGGCGATGAAGATATGTGTAATAATTTTGTAGAAGAGATGCATAAAGAGTTTGAGATGTTTATGTTTGGGGAGATGAATTTCTTCCTTGGGATAAAAATCAGTAGACAAATAAAGGTATTTTCATTTCAAAATTTAAATATGTTAAATAGATGTTGATTTTTTTTGGAATGGATGAATCCAAACTGGTATGTACTCCTATGGTTACTATTTGCAAATTGAGAAAGGATGATTAATCACCTAGGGTTGATAAGAGAAAGTATAGATCTATGGTTGGCAGACTGTTATACCAAACTAATACTAGATTGGATATCATGCATACAATTTATATTTTGGCTATATTTCAAGAAGATCCTAAAGAGACAAATGTTGCAACAATAAAATGGTATTCAAATATTTAAAAGGAACTTTGGATTATGACATATGGTATCCAAAATATACCAATTTCATATTAAGTGCATACAAAAATGAAGATTGGGTTGGATGTGTTGATGAGAGGAAATGTACAATTGGTGGTGAATTCTTTCTTAGATGTAGATTGGTGGCATGGCTAAGCAAGAAGCAAGATTTTGTTTATAGTTTGTTATTTTTGGATTTAGATCTAAATCCAGAAATAAAAAACTATAAGCAATATGGATTGTGGAAATCTCATAGCATTAAAAGATTTTGTTTCTTTATCTACTATAGAGGCTAAGTATATTGCAATAAAATCTTGTTGCACACAAGTATTATGGATGAGAAAAACATTAAAGGATATTATAATAGTGTATGTTGGGCCTATTTATATCTTTTGTGATAATATAAGTGTAATTAAAATTCAAAGAACCCAGTGATGCATTCAAGGACAAAGCACATATCAATTAGGTATCACTTTTTGAGAGAGAAAGTCATGGAGAATGAGGTGAAGCTTGAAGATGTACCTAAAAGGATCATATTGATGACATATTCACTAAGGCTCTTCCTAAGGATAATTTTGAGCATCTCTAAGAGAAGTTGGGGGTTATTGCCCCTCCTTTGAACTAGATGTATATGGATATGCATTGGTCTAGTGGAAATATGGATTCATTATTATTTTGGATTGATGTTGATGGATACCTCTTAGGGGGAGTAGGTAGTAACATTGTTGCAATATGAAATTTATGTTGTCATGATGCAAACATTGTTGAGTTGATTGGTGTGTACTCCTAAGGGGGAGTATTCAGAGAAGTTGCAAGTATTTTGGTTCTATGTAAAAGGGGGAGAACAATGAAAAATACCTTATCATTTTCCAATGATGTCAAAGTGGAAGAGAAATAAGTCATTTGAAAAAGGAAAATTAATTCATGTGTGAGAGAGAAGTCAAATGAAAGAGGCAAGTATCAAGGAGAGAGAATGTAATGGGATAGTTGTGCAAGGGGGAGAAAAGAGAAAAGGAAATAAGAATGTTCAGAGCTATTGTATCTTTGATGGTTTTTCACATCTTGTGTTTCCATCAATGACAAAGGGGGAGATTGTTGCAAGTATGAAGGTGTTTTCATTGATGTCAACAAGCCTATGTTGTCATTGATGATAGTAGTCCAATGGTTGAGAATAGATTGTTTCTTTGATTAGTTGCATTATGTTTTCAGTAGTTAATTTGCTGATGTTAACCTCTAGTGTTGCTTTGATAAGCTTCTATTTATGGTTTAGATGTCAAGGATACTAAGAAAATTGATTAAATAAGGAAACAAGGTGTTGAAGAGGTGTTCTCGTTTTGCTTCACCATTTCTTTTGGGTTGAAGATGTATTTTTATGGTTTGGATATGTTGGTGAGAGATGTGCAAAGTTTCTATATCCAAATTTTTGGCTTCTAGATAGATGGTAAGAGCAAGTTATGTTCACTAATATGTGAACCAATTTTGCAGTGTTGTGTACAAAGGTGTCTAGGAGAAATGTATTTGCTCAAAATTTCTCCACAGTTATTTTTTTCTGGATGTTTAGTTTTGAATGAGAGTGTTGGAATAATGAATAATGTGACCTTTGGGTTTGTTGTCATTGATTCCAACACTATTTGGTAACTGGCTAAGTAAACTATGTGTCTACTCTGATTTGAAAATTTTCTCAGTAAAAGATAATTCTATGAGTTTTTGATATGTTTCTTAGGAATATCAGTTACAACTAAAAATGAGCTTTCAATACATTTTGTTGATCTGATTGAGATATCTAAATGATAGTTCAAGTTTGGCATTCTTTTGGCCAACAAGGTTAAGAATTGCTTGTCTTTTGTGTGTTCCTTATTAGGTCCAAGCTGACCTAATGTGTGGATGAAAAGTTTTGTTTTGTACACCAAAAGGAATTTTTCTTTGGCACTGACCTAACTTGAATTTAATGTTGGATGGCTAACTTTGGATATGTTTCAAAGTTGAAGATGGTATAAATACAGAATGGGTTAATGGTGAAAAGTTTAAGGCAAGTGAAAGAGGGATAAATACAAAGAAATAGAGCAGATAGATGTGAGTGTGGTTGTGAACCCTAGTTTTATACCTGCACAAATACAACAAACAACAATATTATTAGATCAACATGCAAGATAAAACAAGGATTCCCCATGAAATCCATTTATTATGCTCAAATAGAAAGGAAAATGAAGAAGAATGCAAAAACTAAATAAAATCTTTCTAAGCAAAAAAAACTCTTGATCCCATGGGGGAATTGGTGCCAATTGGTGTGTCGAAATTGGCCCTTTCCCAACTCCTTTATAATCTTGATGATGATTGATCCACTTGATGGTTGAATTCATGCATAACCTAGCTAAGAACTTGATAAAAATAGATAAAAATGGCTATGCTTGGAGATGAAATTGAGTATAATAAGTTTACTCAAATTGTGGATGTTAGATTGAGAGGAAGAGTCTCTCATTTATAGATTTCAAATTGGAAGAATGAGCAAGATTTGAGCAATGTGGGACAAAAGACCAACCTATGAGAGAAGGCCACTTATCCACATGTGATTGGAGGAGGAATGCACATATTTTGGTCAATGTGCATGATAAATGCCATGATATTCAAATTTGAAATTTGAATGTGACATGTTGGAGGGAGAAAAAATGGAGTTAATGTCATTTGACTCAATGCACAAGGACATGTAAGAGGAGTGAATGCCTTGTTGGAAGTACCCATCCACTTGGATTTTGAATTCAAATTTGAAGGAATATTCCTCCTTTATTCCATGTTGAGAGAAAATAGGCAATTAAATAAATCAAAGTAATTGATTTATCGTGCAAATTGCATTCTCTAGAGGATTTTAGTGATTGAGATTAAATTAATCAAGATTTGATCAATTTAATGAGAGATTAGGTGATTTGACCATTTTGACTTAGATTTTAGGATTGATTTAAATCAAAATGAGAGGAAAATTATTAAAGACTTAATTTATTTAAATTTTAGGCCATTCGACCATTTTGACTTATATTTTAGGATTGATTTAAATCAAAATGAGAGAAAAATTATTAAAGACTTGATTTATTTAATTAAAGAGGGATGATGTTGGATTTAAACCAAATAAGGATTTATTTAATTTAAATGAGATGACTTTAGGGACTTTAATTAAATAAGATGAATTATTTAATTAAAGAGGGATTTAGGGTTAATTGAATTACCTTGATTAATTTAATCAACAAAGGAGAAAGACCTAATTAAATAAATAATGGTTTATCTAATTAAGAGATAGAAGGTGATGGTGACGTTAGTAATCAGGATCAAGTGCGCTGGATCGAATTGTACATTTTCCATGTCTACATTTTTCCCCTCTTTGAAGCAATGTACTTGTTGCATTGGTTTGAAGAATAAACTGATGTGATCAAAGTTCAAAATTTCTTGATTTTTTCGAATGCCCCACGCCTGCCCCAACAGAAGGATTATGCTGGTATATTCCCCCCTCGAGAGTTCAAGTGAAAATGCTAATTTTAAGACCGAGATCACGATAAAATGTGAGAGGAATGGTTCTATTGATCAGAGGATGAAAAATACTTCTTTGATGTAGATAATTTTGATGATCTATAGACAGTCATCGGCCATGGGTAGCCTCATGTATATTTTGAGATCTCACACCTACTTGATACTTGGATAGAAATGTTAGTAAAGATAGAAGGATAGAAAAAATAAGATGGATGGAAGGATGATCCACACAAGTTCACATTATTACCGATGATGATGATGATTTGCTTACCAGGAGTTAGGATTTTTAAAGGGCTAATTAATTTATGTTTGATAAAACACAGAGGTACGATGCATCAAGGTATAAAGGACCAGGATGGCGTTGTACCTAGTGTGATGGAATTTGACTCAACAATTAGATAGGAATATTCTTGTTCACACTTGACATACAAAAACCTTGATAGGACATACCTAACAAAGCAACTATTCACCAAGTTATATTACAAGAACATCCAACAAGCACAACAGATAAAAAGATAATGATCATTACTCCATTCCTTTCTCTCTAAACCTATTTTTGTTTAGGAATCATCGTGTGGTCCTTGGAATGAGCATAAAATAAGACAAGTCACAAAGACCAAAGAAAGTAAACAAACAAGCCAATTTTCTTCATACCGCTAGCCAAGGATGAACTACTGCGGGATACCTGACGCTTATGTCCATCGTGGGAAGGATACATCCTAGGACATGTTGTGATTAGGATTTTTGGTGGGATTGATTGGGTGATAAGCTATCGATACTCCAAGTTGATCAACTTGCTTGCTTATTGACCGAGACTTGAGAATTCTGACGATTAGGTGTTCACTTTTGAATTTGCTAGAGTTGCTTCTGATTGCTTCATCAAAGGATGAAGGCGATGATTCATTAATTAGGAATGAGACAATAACAAGTGAAAGCGAGATGAGACTGGTGCACCATTTTGGGTTTTTCAAATGTTTCTAAGGCTGTTTTGATTTTTGGATTTTTTAAATTTTTGGATATTTTGAGATGTTTTACAAATGTTTCTAGATTTTGAGATTTTACAATGTTTTTGGTATTTTCAAGAATTTATGAATGTTTTAGGATTTTGTGTCTTGGAGGCCGATCAAGGATGGCCTTGCCTACGTTTAAGCTCAGAGATGATGTAGTTCAGATGGTGATTGACTTGAATGCTGATGAGATAGATGGGAAAATAGATTGCCATTGCGATGAACACCTAAAGGACTGACTTAAAATGTGAAATAAATGGGAAAATGGATTGCCATTGCTACAGACGCCTAGAGGACTGACCCAGGGTGTCTCGAGGGATGATCATAGATCAAACTTGCCTACATTCAAGCTCAAAGATGACGTAGTTCAATCGACATTTTTTTGTTGTTTAAGATTTTTGATGATTTGGATGTTTTGGTATGGATATGTGATGATATTAGTGCTCTGTTTTGGGTTTTTGTTGAAAACCAAGCTAGGGTTGATTAATCAGATTGATGGATTGATAGTTTGACTCAGTGTGTTAAGTCAAACAAAAGTGATAATGAACTTGTAAACTCTGGGAAGTTGTGTTATCCTAGAGTAAACTTGTACATAAGAGGATGGTTTGACTAAGTGTGTTAAGTCAAAGAAGGTGATAATTGATTGAATTCGATTGACCAAGATTGATGAAGCTTGATTTGGAACAAAATTACTTTGATGATTTGATGTGATGCTAACATGCAAGTTAGATGTGACTGATATTGATCATTCAGATTGATGCTCGAAGAAAGATAAAGCTTGATAAGGAACGTCTTCCTGTTAAAATATGCCATGGGCTAGTGATTTGGATTTTTTGGCTCACAAATTCTTTGAAAAATCTGATTTTACGTTTGCCAATGTTCAGATCACCAAATAAGTTGGAGGATATAGATCAAGATTTATTCTCAAAGCAAGATGCAAATATCTACCCCTAGTGTCTAGCAATGTTTGAATGGCCATGGGTGGATTCTTGGATAGATGTATAGATAGGTATGGTAAGCATGCAAAGGATGCCAAGGATTATCTTGTGACAAGATAAGGTGTTAAAATAGAGGAATGGTCATTTGGATAATGCTTCAAGGCTAAGAAAATGTTGGGAAAGATAGGCTCAATGAAAATGACCCATGTCAAGATGTTCACCATAAGCAAGTGTAAAGTGTGCACCAAAATTTTCCAAGATCAAGATAACTTGGACTATGGATGCAAATAGATGAAGATGGATTGGATAAATGGTTCATGGATGAATGGATTTAAGATGGATGAAATGTTGGCTTTATTATGGATGTGCTAAGATGCTTTCTCTTGAAATGGCACACGTAGATGCTCAATTCTACACATGCCACCTATTTTCTAGGTTTTCATCATGGTACCTGTCCAAAGGGCCACTAAAATGGTTTTCGCTAGAGGAAAATTTTTCTCTTTACTATTTTCAATCCCTTTTCTAATTTTTTATTTGGATATTTATATTTTTTTGTATTTTCTAAGAGATTTTAAGCTAATGCTAAACCACATGGTACTGCTGATGTTGATGCTTCTGTCATGAAATGCCATTGGTATCCTGCTTGATGAAGTTGCTTTGCCAAGATACGTGCACTTGAATGCAACATTTGAGATTCTTGACCTGATTTGTTGATATCGGAGTTAACTTTGTCTTTGTGCGCACATTGCGATAGAGTGCCTTTTGAATCCTTATGATGAAGGGTCATTACCAACACATGGTCAATGTGAGAATTGGATATCATGCGTGAAAGCATGGATGGAGTGTGTTTAGGAATAAAAGATGGATTGGTTGATAGTTTGGAACCTTTGACTCTACAAAATTGGAAAGATGAGCAATGACGGGTGCATACAAAAGTGTATATGGAATTAGGACCAATATCTTGATATACCTTATACGTCGCTTGAGAAGCCCGATTTTTCCTTTGTGGACATCCTTGATGGATACTTTTCCCTTTTTGATTTTTCCCCATAGTTTCTTGGACTAATGGAGTTTAATAGGGATAGTTTTTCTTTGTATTCTTTGGTATCCATATGTATTTGATTTGTCCTTCATGTTTTACTACTTCTTTTTCTTTAATGACGTTTTTCATGCTTTGATTCAAATATTTCTTTTGATGTTGGTCCCAATTCATGGATGGGGTGATGGGTGGATGAAGATTCATGACGTGGCGGGTCGTAGTATTGACATTGGTTTCATCATAAGGATTCTTCGTGCTCCCTTTGTTGAAATTTGCTTGTGACAAAGTTTCCCCTAGTTTCATGGAAGTATCACTGATATGTTTATATCCCTTGATTTTTAAATAACCAAGGCCTTGATGCTCAGGATTGCCAATAATCTGCACTGGTTCTAGGATTCCCCATTCATGTAGGCCTAATCCTTTGCCTTGATAATTCATCTGTTGAAACCTTTTATTTGCAATAGGATATGCTTTACCTTGGAAACAAGGTGTTAATACTTCTCTGCTCTGTGGTGGACCTTCAAAAGTGACAACTTCTTTATTGATGAGATAACTTGCTCTAAAAAAGGTAAGTGATCCAACTTTATAAGTGATAGGATCCTCCATATGTGGGATTACTTCCTGATTGATGTCTTTAGCTTGATCTTGTGAAATATCAGATTGTAGTGCTTCTTCAAGAAGTGTTGATAATTCATTGTCCCCATAAAACTCTTCCTCATGATTCATTTCACAGGATGTTTCTGATTCATGACTTCTGTAGGAGCCCTCTTCATGACCTATTTCTGATATGTATCTAGATTTCTCTATATCTTGATCATGTGTACAAATGTTAAGAGTAGGAGACTCTTATTCCTTGGTAATGATATCAAGAGTATGAGACTCTTGTTTTGAATGAAGATCATCTGTACATGTCCATCTAAAGAAACCATCTCATGGGTAGATGGAGGGGTATGTGCTATATGGATATGATCCTTATTTGCAACATGTTGTATAGATAGGAGAGTTTCCATTACCTAATTGTAGTATCTTGGATATACGAATTCTTGATCTTGGGTAATGTTCGAATTGATTTCAACATGCTTTGGATCAAGTTCTTGACATGGGTCGATTTCAAAGGATGGATTGTTTATAAAGGGTTCTTGGATATCTTCATTAGGCATAGGAAGTGGCTCAATATCCTCTTGATCTTTGAGTGGATTTGGATCAAATGTTGAGTTGAGGATTTCTTCAATATCTATAACCATGAGGTCAAAGGATGTCAATATGTCTTGGAAAGGTCCATTGCTAAACTTCGGTGAAAGATGTGGATCATTCTTTGGAATAAATTCTTGAGATATGTCCTCTAACTCATTAAGTGATGTAGAGATATTTTCAACATGATCATTGATCGAAGGATCTTGATCATCATTTTCAATGATTTTGGTGGGAGTTTGTTGTAAGCTCTGCTGCTCGAGTAAGGCTTGTTGATATGCCTACATTTTTTGTGCCAACAATGCTTGTTGTTGGTCTTGTTGCTAATGTGCCAACAAAGCTTGTTGTTGGGCTAGTAATTGGGCTTCTTCCTGTTGCGCTTGATACTGTTGTAGGCCTTGTTGACTCCTATTTTTATACCTGCACAAATACAACAAAAAACAATATTATTAGATCAATATGCAAGATAAAACAAGGATTCCCCATGAAATCCATTTACTATGCTCAAATAGAAAGGAAAATGAAGAACAATGCAAGAACTAAATAAAATCTATCCAAGAAAATAAAACTCTTGATCCCATGGGGGAATTGGTGCCAATTGATGTGTCAAAATTGGACCTTTCCCAACTCCTTTGTAATGTTGATGATGATTGATCCACTTGATGGTTGAATTCATGCATAACCTAGCTAAGAACTTGATAAAAATAGATAAAAATGGCTATGCTTGGAGATGAAATTGAGTATAATAAGTTTACTCAAATTGTGGATGTTAGAATGAGAGGAAGAGTCTCTCATTTATAGATTTCAAATTGGAAGAATGAGAAAGATTTGAGCAATGTGGGAAAAAAATCCAACCAATAAGAGAAGACCACTTGTCCACATGTGATTAGAGGAGGAATGAGCATATTTTGGTCAATGTGCATGATAAATGCCATGAGATTCAAATTTGAAATTTGAATGTGACATGTTGGAGGGAGAAAGAAATGGAGTTAATGTCACTTGGCTCAATGCACAAGGACATGTAAGATGAGTGAATGCCTTGTTGGAAGTAACCATCCACTTGGATTTTGAATTCAAATTTGAAGGAATATTCCTCCTTTATTCCATGTTGAGAGAAAATAGGCAATTAAATAAATCAAAGTAATTGATTTATTGTGTAAGTTGGATTCTCTAGAGGATTTTAGTGATTGAGATTAAATTAATCAAGATTTGATTAATTTAATGAGAGATTAGGTGATTTGACCATTTTGACTTAGATTTTAGGATTGATTTAAATCAAAATGAGAGGAAAATTATTAAAGACTTAATTAAATAAAGATTTGATTTATTTAATTAAAGAGGGATGATGTTGGATTTAAACCAAATAAAGATTTATTTAATATAAATGAGATGACTTTAGGGACTTTAATTAAATAAGATGAATTATTTAATTAAAGAGGGATTTAGGGTTAATTGAATTACCTTGATTAATTTAATCAACAAAGGAGAAAGACCTAATTAAATAAATAATGATTTATCTAATTAAGAGACGAAAGGTGATGATGGCATTAGTAATCAGGATCAAGTGTGTTGGATCGAATTGTACATTTTCCATGTCTACAGTGGCAGATCATTGTGAAGCCTAAATGCAGAGTTTATGGATGTAGTAAGCAGAAGGTGTACTCTATCATTCATGCATGTCTGCAAGTGGTTGAGAAAATTATGGTGAATTTCTCTATTGCATTGAGATTGACTTCCTTTGTAACATATCTCTTCTATCTTCTTTGTATCTCTATGGTAGTGAGCCCTCTGGGTTGTTAGCCCTATTGGATAATGATTCCTGATCCAAAAAATGAATCCTTGTTTTGGTAGTAGGCCTTGTTTCTTAGGTAGTGAGCCTCTTGTAATCGGGTTTGATATTCTCTATAGTGTGAGTTAATCCTCATCATGGTTTTTCCCTTATTGGGTTTTCCACATAAATCTGGTGTTGTATTTTTGTGATGGTTTTCATTGTTTGCAATTGCATTTAATGTTTAATCATTTAAACAATGTTAAGGATTTGTTCCATTGAATGAATTAAGGTTTAAATTTGTGACAACTGATTCACCCCCCTCTTAGTTTTCTTATTAAATAGAGATTTTATGATGTTTCTTCTTGCATGTGTTAAAAAGATTTGTGGTTCGGTACTCAGGAAGTTGGATTATAGAGTTGCAATGTTTGGCAGTTTAGTCTGACTATACTAGCTATGCACATTTTGAAGGATTGATTTTTTGTGAAGGAGTTTTTTGGTTTCTAAGATGTTCTTGGATCATTTTAAGGTGAAATTTTTTATCTGGAAGTTTTAGATCATTCAAAGGAAGCACACAATTCAAAGTTTAATGTGTTTGTATGGGTAATGGTCAACCTAGTGTTTACACTACATTCAAAAATGATCAAGTGTTAATGAAGGTGTATCGTGGCATGTGATAGTTGATTTGGGTCCTAGTTAAGTGTTGTTTTTCTCCTTTTTTCATTCCCATCCACTGCGAGGATGTTTCTAGTGCCGACCTACTTTAAAATTGTAAAGTGTGAAGAATGTATAGCCAACCTTGGAGAAGGTTTTCAAGGTTGAGGATAATATAAGTATGACTTGAGATGTTAAAGGTTGATAAGATAGAAAGGATAAGGGTGTGTGATACAAGTGATGTGAATTTATGAAGAGTAGAGTGTGAGTTTGAGAAGAGCAATGAAAACTTCAAAGAGTTGGACTTTTGAATGCAGTGAGCTGAGCATGTCCGCAATCATTCAAACAAGACTGCGAAGGTGTTGGAACTATTGTGGTGGATTATTTGTTGCATTGAGAATTTCTAGTATGTGTGAAAATTCTCTTCTATCTTCTTTTTCTTTCTATGGTAGTGAGTCGTGGTTGTGAGCCTTTGTGGATAGTGCATCCTATTCTGGTAGTGAGCCTTTGTACCAGTTTTGCAATTACTTATATTGAGAGTTAATCCTCATCGTGGTTTTTTTTCATTGGTTTTTCCATGTAAATCTGGTGTTCTCTTGTGTATGATGTTGGTTGTTTTAGTTTTTATTATATGCTTTTCATGTTTAAACATTATAATAGATTAAGGGTTTAATGAATGCATATGGATCTAATTACTATTGAGGGTTTTGATGTTTTAATTAGATACAACTGACTCACCCCACCCTCACAGTTATCTTTTTCATTTAACATTTCCTACAACCTATAAATATATTAAAGTCCTACCCTTCAATTAATTTTAGTACTATCATCACTTTTTGTAAAGAAATATGTATTAATTACTCCATATTTTTTCCACTCATCTAAATTTGAAAAAACCAAAGGGTTGTTCTACAATTCAATCCATACACATTAGAGGGAAATATTGAGATCTTTGACATACAAAAGAACAAAATTCGCTAGCATAACACTATAGAAGGGAAGGATGGTAGGGATACAATGAGCCAAGTCATAATCCTCTAATGGTAATAAAAGGGTTTGAAAATAAAACTCCAAATCAAGGAAATAATCCAAGATACTATAATCTCCAAGCTACACTAAATATTCTAAAATAATAAGAAAAAATAGGTTAAGAGATCAAGAATAACTAAAGAACCAAATCTATGTATGTACCTTGAATTGGACTAAGTGCTCTTGATTACATTTTTAAATTTTTATTGAAGTTTATATAGGAAGTTAAGTTTTTCTGTGTTTGTGTTTTTATGTTATAACAACTGTGATAATAATGCTTAATTAATTTATTAGCCATCAAATTTTTTCTATCTTTTGTGCTTAAAATTATTTAGTTATTAGCAATAATGAAGTTTATTGGTAGCAACATAATATATATTTCACATTATTATATTTGTAATACATTTACTAAACAACTATAGTTAAAAAGTTGAAAAGAAGTATAAACATAAGTTGGAGTAGTAGAATTTATTAGAGATTTTGTAGAACTACACACATTCACCTAACAATCACATATGAGAACAATTCTAAATATTTTTTTTTCATTTTCAATTCATCCCATTATATAGGCTTGTGAAATTTTCATTTATTTACTCTAATGTATCTAATAACCAATTAGTCAAAGGCATAAGTGACAATCTATTTGTAGTTTTTTCTCATATAGAATCCAACTATGTTATTAAGAGAACGAATTTGGGTTAGAATCAATGGACTAGGTATTTAAGTATAATATAATAATGTAATAACTTGTATATATTTCTAACAAATTCAAAACATAATAAAATACTCATAATATGTTTTTAAAATCTAATGAAATAATTTATTATAATTTAATATTCTCATATTATGTTATTGTAAAAGTAAGCAACATTTACAAGGTGATGTACCCTACACAACGAGCCATAAGGGCCAAAAAGGAACAGGTCTATAAAACTAACAATAAGTCAAAAAAGAACATAAATAACACATTAACAACACAAAGACACAAAACACAGGCCCAAGAAACAACTAACTAGAATTGCCCTAGGTTTTGAACAGGAGGTCCACATCGTCATCTCTGACCCAGTCTTGATTCTCTTGGGCATTATTGCCCTCCAGCTCCTCCTTGATTACAGTGGATAGGGTGCTAGTAACAAAATGACCCAACTTCATCGTGAAGCGAGTCAACCCTCTAAATATTTTTTCAAGCATGTCCATCTTTTTTCCCAAAGCATAAAGCTCCTCACCATCATCTGTGGTTCTCAAGACCTCGCCAAGCTTAGCAACTAGGGGGTGTGAAGAGTGAGAAGCCGAAGTCTCTTTCGGTATTTTGTTGTTGTCCGGGGTAGAATGGGGCCCTTCCACATTTTCTTCCTCTTCCTCCTTGGTCTCCTCTTCCTTATAATCCTTGCTGTCAGTCTGCTCCTCCTCCGACTTCTCAATAATCTGTCTTTTTTTGTTGAGTTGACTAAAAAACAACAAAAATTTAGAATGCCTCAAAACAACATATAATTTTTAGTTGTATAAAAATATCTTAATTAAGTTTTTTTTAAAATTAAAATAGTTTAATGCTTCAATACAATTAAACTTGTATTTTCCCACTAACTTATTAATTAGAACTTGCATTTACATATTATTGATGCGTACATAAGTTAAATACCCATGTCGTGGATGCTTTGGCTTAATGAACTTTAGAAGAATAGTTGGTCAAACATTCTTATATGATCAATTGCTTTTAAAGAGTTTTGTACACTTCACTCCATACAAATTGAAGGGGAAGATTGGGATCTTTGGCCTATGCAAGAAGAAAATTAGATAACATAGCAATATAGAAGGGAGGGATGGCAGGGCCACAATGAGCCAAGTCATATTCCTCTAATTGTAATAAAAATGTTTGAAGGTAGAGCTCCAAAGGAAGGAAATACTTCAAGCTAGTTTACTCTCCAAACTCCATCAAAAAATCTAATATAATAACTCCACCAAAAACTCTAAAATAATAAAAAAATAGCTCAAGAGAACAAGAATAAATAAAGCACCAAATCTTTGTATGAACTCAACTTTGAATTGGACTAAGTGCTCTTGATTACATCTTAAAATTTTCATTGTAATATATAGGACGTTAAGTATCTCTATGATTTTGTCTTTATGTTATAGAGTTATAATAATGATGTTTAATTAATTTATTAGCCATCAAATTTTCTTATTTTTGACTTTTGTGCTTGGGTGATCCCACAATAGTGGTTTACAATTTCTGGCCAAACTGGACACTAAAATAATTTTTTCTAACTGAATCTTCACTTTTAGACACCTATAGCAACTAAACCATGAGGAATTTGAAGATGATGCAAACTAATAATTTGTGACTTTTTGTTTGTAGATTCTAAATATATTTTTTTTCAAAAATTTTGGAATCAGATTGCGCTTCTTTTTCCATCTCCTTCGAAAACTAGTTTTTTTCAGCAAAACAACATTTTTAAGGAGTGACGCTCACTGTATACAACATAATTTTTTTTCCATGAAGGATAAAATTCTAATTATTTCAAATTTAGATTTGTAACTCTGATATCTAGTGCTTCCAATTGGTCTCATAGTTTTTTATTGAATATTTTCTCCTTAATCAAGTTTCAAAATCAAACCAATTACAATTTAGACATAGGCAAACTGTATACAACATAAATTTTTTTGTTGGATCAAGGACTTCAATATCTGGTGCACTCATGATTTTTAATTTTTTTTTTATAATCTGCTATTTTTCCACATGTGTAGAATAGAGAGCTTTATTTTCGGTGAAAAACCTATGTTTAATAAAACTAAAAAAATAAATACATAAAAAAACCAAAACATATTAAAATTATATTCTTTGGATAGCTCATTCTGAGGACTACCATCATCCAATTGGGTTTGTGAAGTTTCCTCCATTTTCATCCTCAACCTGAGCTTTGAAGCACAAAATTCTAGACTTTTTTGGTGCTTGAGGGGGAGAAGGAGGGAAAAGGGGGGTTCGCTCTCAAAACATGTTTTCCATTGTATTTTTTGGTGGGAATGGTGGGACCTTGTATTTAATTGGTTTACTCGAACCAGGGTTCATTCGAACCCTTTTCTGGTTCACTCAAACTTTTAGGTTCATTCGAACCCCAAAAACCAATTTTTTTTTCATGGAGTCATTTTTTGCAATTTTTCCTTACTCACTCAAGTTGTAAACCACTTTTGTGGGTTTACCCGCTTAAAATTATTTAGTTATTAGCAATAATGAAGTTTTTGGTAGCAACATAAAATAAATATCTCTTTATTATCTTTGTATTACAATTATTAAATAACTATAGTTAAAAGTTGAAAAAGAGTGTACAATAAAAATTGAAGTAATAAATTTTATTAGAAATATTTTAGAATTACACTTTCACCTAATATTAACATATCAAAACAATTTTGAACATCTTTTTTATTTTCAACTCATCCCATTATAGGCTTGTAAAATGTTCTTATATTTACTCTAAGGTATCTAATAATCAATTGATCAAAAGCATCAATAAAATAATCTATTTGTATAGTTTCACCATATAGAATCTAACTATGTTATTAAGAAAATCATTTTCGATTAGAATCAACATAGTGGATGTTTAAGTCTAATGTAATAAGTACCCTTTTCAAATAAATTCAAAATTTAAGAAAACACTCATAATAGTTTTTACAAATCTAATGAAGGAGCTCATCGCAATTTCATATTATCATACTCTACTATAATACCTTGCATTGACTAAATAACAATAAAAATATTGAAATTTAAAATATGTGAAAACAAGATATAATTTTTAATTTCATAAAAATCTCTTAATTAATTCCATACCCAAACTTGAAGATGCAAATAAAGACGGTGGAAAGGAATCTGAAAAGTGCACTTTAATTTTAACAAAGAGTGACTCAGCCAAGGCTCTTGCTTTAGCGGGAATAATTTTTGTTGGTTGAGATCACTATGGTGTGTTCCCTCTCAGAGGTAAGCTACTCAATATTAGGGAAGCCTCACATGAACATATTGTGAAAAATCAAGAGACTGAGAATATAAAAAAAATTCTTGGTCTATAGCACGATAAAGCATATGACAACATTAAATATTAAAGATATGGCCATCTAATGATAATGAAAAATCAGAATCATAATGGTTCCCACATCAAAGGAATGTTGACCAACTTTATACACCATAACTAGCCATCTTTGCTTAAAATTCCTTCATTTCTTGTGGAACTTATCACTCCTATTGTCAGGGCAATACACAAGAATGGAAAAGTATTATCCTTTTACACTCTTCCTAAGTATGAAGCTTTGAGAGAGTCAGTAAGTAAATCAATATCAGGCTAGAGCATAAAGTACTACAAGAGTTTGGGTACCAGTACTTTTGAAGAGGGTAAGGAGTATTTTAGTAATCTGGGAAAGCATAAAAAATATTTTGTGTGGACTGATGAGCAAGATGGAGATGCGATTGAACTAGCCTTCAACAAGAAGAAGATAGAGGCCAAAAAAAACTAGTTGAGACAATTTGAGCTAGGGTCTTATTTGGACCAAAGTGAAAAAATTATCTCTTATAAGAATTTTGTGAACAAGGAGCTCATCCTGTTTTCCAAGGATGATCTACAAAGATCTTTTCCATCAATGGCTGATGGCTTGAAGCTAGGGCAAAGGAAAATCCTATATTGTTGTTTCAAGCAGAATTTTGTCAAACAAGCAAAGGTTGCCCAGTTGTCTGGATATGTCTTAGAGCATTCTGCATACCATCATGGGGAGTAGAGTCTTGCAAGCACAATTATTGGAATGGCACAAGACTTTGTTAGAAGTAACAACATCAGCCTTTTGCTTCCAATTGGACAATTTGGAATGAGGAATGTGGGTGGCATGGATACTGCAAGTGATTGATATTTGTATACATGCTTGTCACCTATAACACGCTTCTTGTTCCCAAAAGAAGATGATGTTTTCATGGACTACTTAGAAGAATATGGCCAATCTATTGAACCAACATGGTATGTTCCAATCATATCAATGGTGCTTATGAATGGAAGTGAAGGAATTGGAACTAGGTGGAGTACCTTTGTGCCAAACTACAATCCAAGGGGTGTTGTTACAAATGTAAGACACTTGCTTAATAATGGACCTATACAACCAATGGACCCTTGGTACAAGGGTTTTAAGGGTAAGATTGAATGAACAACTACAAAGGAGAATGGTGTGATCTATACAATAAGTGGTATTATAGAGAAGATTGACAACACCACATTGATAATTATAGAGTAACCTATTCGTAAGTGGATAGATGATTACAAGACTTTTTTCATAATTATGATTAACAATAAAGATAAAGACCCATTAATAATGGAACTTGGTAATCACAATACATATACCAGGGTTCGTTTTGAGGTAGCATTATCGAAGGATAAGATGAAAAATTCCCTTCAAGAGGGCTTGTCAAATAAATTTAAGCTAACGACTATTATCAGTACCACCAACATGCATCTCTTTGATGCAAATGGTGCCATTCAAAAATATGAGACTCCAAATCAAATATTGGAGTGCTTTTATCACATCCGATTGGAATTCTATGTGAAGAGAAAGAAAATTCTATTGGATAACCTCCAGATCGAGCTACTTAAGTTGGATAACAAAGTTAGATTCATTCTAGTTGTTGTAAATCGAGAAATTATTGTGAACAAAATGAAACGTGCAGAATTGTTGCTTGAGTTAAAGAACAAAGGGTTTACTCCATTTCCCAAAAAGACAAAAGCTATTGAGTCAGCAATTGTCGGAGGATTGCTAGATGGAGAACCTCCTAAAGATGATAGTATGGAGACTGGAGAGTGTGTTCGTGCTAGCGATTATGAATATATTCTTTCCATGTCAATTGGAACATTGACACTGGAAAAAGTTCAACAATTATGGGTTGAGAAAGATAAGCTTAGTGAGGATGTTGAGGAGCTAAAAGGGAAATCACCCAAATTATTATGGTTGAATGACCTTGATGCTTTCATCAGGGAGTTAGATGCACTAGAATTGCAAGAGGCCAAGGATGATGAGCATGAATTAAGAAATATGAGTGGTAATGCTGCTAAAATATTTAGAATAGTTGGTAAAACCCTAAAAAAAAACACTAAAATGACTTTTGGTTCTGAAAAAGATGATTCTCAAACAACTAATGATTGTCAGGCAGTCACTGTTTCTGCTACAATAGTTACTATAGAGAATGCAAGAAAATTAGAAGCAACAAAACCCAAGAGGGGAGGTGGCAAGAAGGGAGCTACCAAAAACCAAATCGAAGTGGATGGTGAGGATGACAATGGAGTAGATGTCAGCCTGCAAGAGAGATTTTTCACCTACAATGCGCGTTATCTGCTGAACATTCAGGTGTTGAGGATCATGGTGGTAGGGAGAGTTCACCAATGAAGGAGTTGAACCCAAAGCAGAGAAATCCTGATCGACAAGATAAAAAGGTTGCTTCTCTTTATGTTGATATATCAGATAGTGATGTTGATACAATGGAAACCATTGCAGAAGCATCAAACGAAGAGGAGAAAGAAGAACGAAAAAATAAAACTAGCCCAAACAGGAAGAAGACTGCCAATGGGAGAGGAAGGATGAAAATAGTTGTTAGTTACAATGATTCTGAATCTGATTATGAGGAAACCATTCCCAAGAAGGGTGGGAGGAAACTTGCCCAAGATAAGGCAACATTGTTGCAAAAAAAAAGCCACAAAATCAAAATCCATGACAACCCCCACAGAAAAGAAAAGAGGACCAAAACATGCAACACAAGGGTAAAAGAAGATTGATGAAATGTTGAAACCTATCGCACATGATGCTGCTGGTGTTGAGGCTTCCCCTTACAAAAAATCTCCTGAGAAGAAAATTAGGAAAAGGAGACCTTCACCCTTCAACAAGAAAAGTGGGTCAGTGATTACGAAACTTAGCCAGGAGATTGAGACAAGTCCTCCAAGTGGAGATGGCTCTGCCGGTTCATCCTTTAGTCCAGAAGAGGTCAACGAGTTTCCAAAGCCAACTGCAAAAAATAGACCCCAAAGATCTGTTCAGACTACTGTGCATTATGTCTTGAGTGACAGTGATGACAGTGATGAAAATGATGAAGATGATGCAACAGAGGATTCTAATTTTGAAGAAGAAGATGAATGAACTTGGAAAAACAATACAATTATTTTTAATGTATAACCTGAAATACTTGACCTATAATTGATTAACATGTTCTTGGGGTTCTGTGATTTTTAACAAATGTGAAGTATCTTATAAGGTATTTTATTCTTAACTATTTATCTTATGTATGTGTTTCTTGTATCGGTATACTGTTAAGAAGAAATATGTAATGTTGTTCATGTTATGGGATCTGAAGTGGCTTTAACCAAAAAAATAAAAATTAGACATATTATTAGTACATACACGAATAAAATATTATTGGTACACACATAAATTAAATGTCTATGTCGTGGATGCTTTGACTTAATGAACTTTAGAAGAATAGCCGATCAAACATTCTTATAAAGAACTGCACGGCCGGCCGCTTTTGAACATTCCATCCAGAGATGACACTTAGATAGAGACTTTAGTTATTGTATTTCAAACTATGAAGTAGATGAGTCGACTACTACACAAAGTATGAGTGAACACAAGCCAGCAGGGGTATTCTAATTAGATTCTTGGTAAATGTCCCAGGTGGTGAGGGTGCTTCTGTATGTTGCAATTAATTCGGTTTCTAAGATTTTGTGCAAGGGAGAAGCGTGCGCAATGGATCGGGGAGGCTTGTACTGGCTCATGCTTATTGCTCCTTTCTCTAGACGATGTTGCATGAGCTTGTGGAAGCTTCCTTGCTCGACAACCCCAAGCTCTAAGGCCCCAATTCTGCCGGCGCTTCGGCCTTTCTTGTAAGAATGATTGAAGGATGCATCCAACATGCAACAGCATTCTTGCATTATACTTGCCATTTTTCCTTCATTTGGATTCAGAGGGACTTCAACTTCCACAAAGATAACATAATGTCCAGGGCTGCAAGAGTGATTGACACAGCTTGTGTACTCCACCACCTCCACTCCACCCTCTCCTTTCAGAAATGCCGACGCTTTCTCCATCACATTTTGCAGCTCTTCTTCATCCGTCTTGTCGATGTTCACTGACAACAATATGTTGTTGCGTTTCACGTATCCGAATTCTGGGCTGCCTCCACTGAATCCCGTCATTTTGATTACGTCCCCCAACTGATACCTGTAAAGACCTGTGCAGGCTTAATGTAATGGATTTAGTTGCATGGTAAAATATAGTTTTATGTATAGAGAAAGCACCAAATTAACACACAGGGGATTACCTTGAAAAGTCGTCACAACTGGCTGGTAATAATGACCCACTTGAAGATCTTCCAATTCCAGAGTCTTGGCCAACGTGCTATCAGAGTCTACTGCTGGTACAAAAATATCATTTGCCCAGCTTTCATCGTCAACTTCGTGGTGGACTTTTGTGAGTGGGATGAACTCATAGAAGGCAGTGGTTGGCAGAAAGGTGAAGAGTGTTGTTGCTGCGGTTGTAGGCTGCTTACAAATGGCGAGATGCCCACCCTCTGATGCACCGTAGGAAAGCCCATAAATGGGCAAATTTCCCGAGTAGTAATTAATTCTGCAGACATAAGGTTTCATGAGAGGACCTCCTGCTCTGCATTGGATGTACAAAGCATTGGGCCACAGCCTCCTTACTATTCCCTCCCATGAAGGTTTGCAACATTCTCTCTCGATAAGCTCTGCCAATTCCAAACTGGCATGCATATGGAGAAGTCGCAACACCGTCCTCCGCACACTCTCATCTTTTATGTCTTCGCTCAGTGTAGCGTTTCTTATGTCTTTGCATATGCACTGCAAACAAAGTAGAAGTGAGAAGTTGTAATATCTTTTATGTAGAAATAAAATTCTATTGTTGAAATACTTTAATAACAAATAATCTATTGGCTCTCTGAAATCGTATTTACCTGCCAGGAAGTTCGGAGCATGGCGAAGGCGGCGTCCAAGTTGAAAGCAAAGCCTGCCTCCAAACACCAAACTTGTGAAGGCTGTAGGAGCCCGCAGAGCAAATGGCAATACAAAGCCTGTGGACTATCTTCATTGAGCACCACTTCAATGGGACTCGTGTATTTCTTGGAATCATAACTGTTCTTAAATCTTCGCTTCTGTAGTAATTTGTGAGAGCCGATCCAACCTTGTGTCCTGCTTTTGTTTCGAATTGCCTACCCGCCACAGTAACCGAGAATATTTTCCCCTTTGCGTGCAACATAGGATTACTGCTGCCTGACTCATTTGCAGCTCTGAAAGCAAAACAAAATGATTCAGTAAAACAAATTGTAATACTTTCTTTGTAAAGAAGAGTAAAGTGGGTGCAAACCTTTTAACCAATTGTAGCATGTATTGCTGAGCGGTTTCGAATACGGATTCGTATTCTCTGGTAACGGGAAATTTCTTGGACTTTCCAGCGGTTGTACCTGAGCTGTAAACACATATGCACAAAGATTAAAATTTATATATGCTGAAGATTTGTCCTAGGGAAATCAATTTAGTAGTCTTAGGTATTGATACCTAATTGAAAAACATCGAACAGGGTAGCTGCACAGAAGCGGAGATTTGTCTCCGCCAGCAATACGTTCCGCGTATTCTTCAATGTCAGCGTAATCACTGAGCGGAACGAAATGCTTGAACACACTTTTGCTCAACATCTCCTTCCTTAACCCATATTTAGCTAAATACTCGCAGTTTGCATTGTCCTGCAGTATTTTTAGTAGCGTTTGCTCCTGCACTGACCCAGCGTTTGCCAGCATTGCTTCTAATTCCATCAACACCAAATCTTCACAGTTTTCCTGCATGTCAGCCATTTCTTTTCAAACAAAACTAAAGAACTTGTGGATAACTTGTGAGGAAAACTCTATGATTCGATCCCTTTTATAACAATTTTGGACTGAATTAATTACTCTGCCTTACTGCTCCAGAGACGGCGAATGAAACTACTGAAATAGCTGTGCCGGCTGGATGTTTGTTTGATGTTGGGTTTTGCTTTCACCGACGATATTATTTATATGTATATCTAAACTCAGCTGTAGTGCAGTGTACTGTAGTAGTGAAGACTCGAGGCTTGAAAACTCTGGCGAACCATTAATGAATTATAAATAAAGACGTCGTTTTACATTTGTGCGCACAGGTGGCGATTATCGTTGAATTCGACCGTACATTGACTGTGAAATCCTACTACTGTTTTTAGCCTTCGTTCACACTACAATCTTTGTTTGTTTTGGTTTGGCACAATATATATAGCAACAAAGAAATCCATAAAGATTACCTTAGGATTTTTAGATAGTTACAGCTGTTAACATCAAAGGAGGAAAATTTAATAGGTCTATTATCACTAGATTCCCACTACCAAGAGAAAACATAAAATAAAGAAAAAATAAATAAATAGTAACAATAATCAATTCAAATCATTGTAAAGAAGGTGAAGGAATTGTGAACATTGATCAAGAGATATGTCATCTCAATTTGAAATAATGCAACTGCAATTAACCTTAGCAGTCCATTTGACAAGAGAATGAATAACAACATTACATTCACAAGGAATATGAACAAAACAAATGGAATCAATGTTTTAAGAAAGGCAAAGAATTGATGCAACGAAAAAGCCAACTTCCAAAAGGAGTGATTGAAATTCCCTTTGTTCATAAGAGAAACTATAAGTGCAATATTCTTACTTTAATTAGGTTTGAGACATTATCCCATCCTTTTTCAATCATTACACATCCCTAAGAACCAGTCGTCATCCCTAAATATCTCATTTGTAAACCACTTTGTGAATGCATAATTTACTTAGGCTACTTCTATATGCATGGATCTAAACCTTAATATATTTAGATCTCAATATTTAAATTGAACCTTACCAACCTCTCTATGCATGGGGATTGGATCAATGGAGAATAAATCATTTTCTAGCAAGATCACAAATAATATCACCCAATACTACTCCAATTTTAATTTAGTTAAAGCAATTTGAGGTGCATTTGAGAGCATAATAAATCATATATTAGTACATTCTATTGGTCAATGTCAATCACACACCATATTCACTCCCAGAAGCATGGATTTCAACTAAAGAAGTATAATTAGTTTATAGGTTTTGAGACATTTATCTAGACACCAGCCTATTTTTCTACACATTAAGAAATCAATTCCTAAAACATTCTATAAGTATGTTCCTCTCCTAGATTTCAAGCTAACCATCACATTTAATTTAAGGTAATTTTAGTTATGCATTTTTATTGACCTTATATCATTGTTGTGTAATTATCTATTCTAGAATATTTATGTAGAGTTATTGTTATTCCCTTGCATTGTATTTGTGACCCTAAAATTCTTACATGACCTAGCATTTTGACCTTAGGGACATTTCCTTTTTTCGTGGTTTCATATCGTTCTTATTTCATTGCATATTTTAATTTTGAAATATTATTTAATTTTGGATTTTTCTTTTTCTTATGATTCATTGATATATGAGTATATGTATGGAGATGAGGGGCCAATAATGGCCAAAATAAACATTAAAATGTTAAATTTTCATCATGTTTAGTATTATATATTTTATCACAATTTTTTGTGAGAAAACCATGCAACATCAAGGAGACTAAGAAATAAATTTTGGGCATTAGTGTCGGTCAAGGTTTTATGTTGCCAGAAGAGGACAAAAATCGACAAGAGGACCCACATGAGTCTATTTTCAAGGAAGATAGGATCTAGAAAAGGGAATTATTGTAAATTTTCTTGGTGTGAACATATCATTAAGGGTTGTCTCTTTTTGTTTTGGTACAAATAAACCAATAACAAAGTATCTTCAAAAGAGGGAGTTGGAATATAGGTAGATTTGTCTAACAATTTTTTTTTATCATTGTAGATATCAAGGTTCAAAAAAGTTAGAATCCCTTGAACTCTAGCTATCGTCTTCATTTAGTTTGTATGGAGGAAAACAAAGATCTCATGAAGATCCCAAATTTGGTGGTTGAAACATCCTCAAAATGGTTGGAAAATTCCTTCATAGGGAAATTCTTAGGGTTAAGGCTGAATACACATGTCTTCAAAAGTTGGGGCATAAGGAAATAATGTCTGAAAGGTTAGGAGGAGATATTTTCCATGGGTAAGGGTTTCTTTCTTATTCACTCTTCCAAGCTGCATGAAGATTATTTAAGGATCTTTCTTGATAGTCCATAGTTCTCGGGAAGATATAATTTATTCCTTAGAAAATAGAGTCTAGGATTTAACTCAAATTTGAAGAACATAAATGCAGGCCCTCTTTGGGTTGACCTCCTAGGTCCACCTCTTGAATTTTGAGAAGATAAAGTGTTGAAGGTTATAGCTAGCTCTTTTGGGTAAGTCATAATTATTGACATCATGCTACACTTAGACATTATGTGTCATTTGTCGTTGGTAGCTTTACAATTTGTTAAATTGACACTAGTAGTTTGACTTGAAATTAAAGAAGTTTCATACTTGAACCCTCTTGTAAGCCTCTAAAGCCACTTCTTGATACCATATTAGTCCATAAAGCATATCCCTTTGTATGTGTTTAAACTCTAAGAATATGAAATAATATAAAAAATAACAATTATATCGATAAATTGTCTTATACCTAAAGAAATAACAATTATATAGATAAATTGCCCATACCTAAATTAAATCATAAATAATCTCATCGTTATATCTAATTAAAAAAATTTAAACAAATAACAAAGAATATTTAGCTGATAGGCTATATTATGTGTTAGGTTCCAACCTAAAAGTTGTCTCACGCAGAGAAAATTGTCTCGCACCTGGAAAAAGTTGTCGTAGTCTCTTGGCTGAAAACACAATCCGTTACTTCTGTGTGTAGAAAAACGTCTGACATGTTGCATAAACTGGTCGAGGGAATACGCGTGCATTGCATGCATAAAGTTTCAAACCGCCTTCATTGTTCACTATTACAGTTTTATGCAACAGAAGACACGTCCGCCAGGCATTTTTTCTTCTACAGAGAAGACACCTCCGCCAAGCCTTTGTTTGCCCACCGTGACCACAACTGTTGGATTAAAGCCCCAAACAAAATCGCGCTAACAATGCCTACTCCAGTGTACCTGGTACACAGGTATGTTATATTTCTTCTCTGCTCCTTTTGTTTGTTACACTAGCGAATTTATCAAATCTATTTTACCGCAAACATCTAAACTTATTTTATTTATGAATGCGTACCATATACATGAAAACTTTTGGCTGCTATGCAGAGTAAACTGGGTATGGTATTCTACACAAGTTCAATATATTGAACCTACGGATGAAACTCTGATATGCTTACCCATAGTGTTTACTTTCAATTCATACTTCTTAGACTTATCCGGAACTTCTTTTGAGACTCAGTCTCAACAAATAGAACATCATATATTTTAACATGTATCTCATTAATTAAATCTGATTCTCATGCATTTCAAAGCAAAATATCATTAATCCAAGATTATACTGTATAATCCTCTAGAAATTTTTACAGTCTGCTTAAAATTTGAAACCCCCTCCCTCACCACACACATATATTTTTCTTGAGGATTCGACCCCTGCATAATATGACCCTATATTCTATTGGGAATTTTTTGAGTTAACCATTCACATATCTGATCTAGCACAAGTTTGACTCAACATTTAATATGAAGATTTCTTTTATAGATTGAAGAAGCGGCTGCAGCGAGATTAGTTATGGTTTTTTGTGGTAGGGCTTCTTAATTTTTTCTTGGAAACTTCCCATCTCTTCTCATTGGCATTGTTGACAGACAACACAATTTGTGCAAAATTTTGAGGTAAATCATTTGCCATCGTCTCACTGATTTTTATTTTGGGAATCTGTATGCTACTTAGGTTGTTTCTTTGTTCTGTTTTATTTCATTCTATGGAGACATGGTTCTATGGAACATTTTCTCATGTCGAGAAAAACATCTAGCAGGCGGTGAAATATTCCTCACTCCATCGTCTGGTTCACTCACTCATTTATGTGCTTTCTCTATCTTATGAGCTACGACTTTCAAAATATTATTCAAGAATAGACCGAGTGTGCTAGATTTGTATCCCAAGTCCACAAAGAAGATGCTGCCAATCATGATCATAGATGCTAAGCTTGATGTTAAATAATTTTGTAGAATTTCATGCTTGGAGATTCCCAAGATAAGAGAGTTGTAGATTGAAGAGATGATTGTGTTTGCACATCATGTGCTCTGAATACCCTTAAACCATGACTATTTCATTGATGATATTGATCATATAATTGCACCTCATTAACAATGGTTACTAATGAACTCAAAAGATACTAGATGAAGCCATCATAATGGTGGTGATTAGCTAGGTGAGTGAACTCTATAAAAAGTAATATGTTGATCAACGACAGCATAGGTTTTAATTTCCTTAACATGTTTGAGATAAAAGAAGCCATCGAGACACTTTGGCAAACATAAGGTGGATAGTGGTGAAGATATTTAAGGACTTCCAACAAAGAATGGAAGAGGATCAAAACCTACAAACATTGGACACCATTCATCTTGTTGGTTATTTTTTCATGGAAGCAATGGATGTTCATTACTACGAGATCCTACCTATAACAAAGGATTGGCGTTTACTGAGAAAGAGGGAGAGTCTCACTACCTATAGGGTCTTTTACCACTAGTTTACCTGTCACAAGATCTTCAAGTAATTCCCTTTGTACTTTAAACAACTCTATTTTTTTATTCTCTAAATGAATTTGATTACTATGGAAGTAGGAGAAGTAAATCCTTTGAGTGTTTATTCAGATGTTTTGAGTTGTTATTGTATCCCAGCAAACCTTAGAAAGAAATACAAGTGAATAGTGAAATTCAAGAGAAGATTAGTTGCATTTTTTGAATTGATGTTACAACATTTATGAAAATTGTTATCTCATGCATGTGATTTTTCTTTATTTATAGTAAAAATCAGATTGGTTACTGTACTTATTGTCTCTTTCTATAGGAAAAGAAGATCATGAATAATATTCATCAATATGCAACTCCTTTACATAAATAGATGGCAATTATGGACCTTGAGGTACACCCTTTGAAATTTTATATTCTTGCCGAGAAACTAAAATATGATCTATGCACTCTATTTTTTCATTATATCTACTTTAAACCACATTTGAATATTTTTAAGGTCCCAAATAGACAACTGTTGATTATTTTCTAATTAGGGATAGCCCACAAGTTAGGAGAAGAAAGCAATCAGAGGCACAAACAAAAAGTCCTTTAGATAAGGATATAAAATTCAACTAAAATGTTACAATGATTTGATGGTACTAGGATATTTATATAATGTTTTGAACAAATTTATATTCAAGCCACACATTTTTTGAATCGAGAAGACCTATTTTAAACATTTATTAAAATATATTTATTTTATAAATATGGATCAATCTTTAGATGCCCATAGGGTTTTTATATCAGCTTGAAAGAGAAGTATGCTTATAATTTCCTTGTTCCTATTATATTTATTTTATAAATATGGATAAATATTCATATGCCCATAGGGTTTTTATATCAGCTTGAAAGAGAAGTATGTTTATAATTTCCTTGTTCCTATTATGATTATCCCTCAAATGACCTTTCCTTTGTTAAAATTTTGTAATGTAATACATAATGGTATTGGTAGAGGCAAGATTCTAGAAATCTTGAAGAACTGGTATGAGAAGAATATTGAGGTTATTGTTGTTACTGATGGTGAACACATTTTGGGACTTGGGGATCTTTGTTTCTAGGTAAATTAAGAACTATAACATGTTACATCATATTTTTGTGTTCAATACACACACCAACATTGATTTGGCAAGCCCCCTATGATTTCATTTTTCCCTCTTGCACACATCACATTCACCATTGCACCATAGGAAGCACATATCGAAGCTATTACAATACTTGAAGGATAAAACTTACCAAGTAGGGCCTTGAATGAGGCAAGCTCCAAAAAAAGACCTCATTTTGCTCCCTTCAAACTTTGACAAGTTCTTCTACACCTCTGCCAATATTTCTTCAAAATTTACAAGGATCACAGTCAAAGGGAAAAATGATAAATCAACTCCGAAGAGATGAAGAGGCACATAAGTGAGTGACAACCATCTGTTGTAGGTCAGTAGCACCCAGAGATGATCACCTACACTTTTGGAAAAGTGTCCTTGTTAGATACAAATTCCCCAAAGATGATGAGTCTATTTTCTCATGCTTTCCACTTGTTTATTATTTACATTTGGCCTCTTGGCCACCAAATGGATATGACTATGGAAATATTATATGTTACAATATTACTCTTCATTTTATATTATAGACTAATAAAATTATGGCATGACATTAGAACATATTGTGTGCAAAAATACATCAACCCACCTAACTTGCTAAATAAACATTCAAGAATGAGCATTATTGCTGATGAAGTAATTCACCTACTCCTTTTAAGATTTATCTCCTTCCTATCTTCCCCTCTCCCTTCCCCCTCCTAAATCTCTCTCCCTCTCTCTCCCCTTCTTCCCCTCTCCCTTCCCCCTCCTAATTCTCTCTCTCTCCCTCTCTCTCTCTCTCCTTCCCCTCTTCCCCTCTCCCTTCCCCCTCATGATTCTCTCTCTCCCTTTCCCTCTCTCTCTCTCCTTTTCTCCATCTCTCTCCCTTTCTTCCCTTCTTCCCCTTCTTCCCCTCTTCCCCTCTTCCTCCCC